>OZ024811.1:7155673-8355673 GCA_964017045.1 Omphiscola glabra | reverse complement strand
CATGGGGGTGAAATAAAAATGGGGGAAGGGGTGTAGCGAAAATTGGGATTCTTAAATGTGTGCTACTTGAGTAGATGGGAAGTTCACGGATTGCTGTCGCTAATGTTTGGCGAGCTATAATTAGTGTGTTAATGTTTGGCAAGCTATAACTAGTGTGTTAATGTTTGGCAAGCTATAAATAGTGTGGTAATGTTTGGCAAGCTATAATTAGTGTGTTAATGTTTAATATCTTTACTCATGATCTCTCATGACTATGCCAAATCACAAATATATCAGGACATACTTTCAAAACAGTATTTCAATTCCAGAAATTATATATAAATATAATAATAATAATAAAGGTGTTCATACAAATTTGAAATACGTTAATTTAAATTAAACTAAATTGTAGGTACTTTCATAAAATACGCTTGATCAGATAGTTATTAACTATATTTACTAGATATCGGGTTAATGCATTATGTCACCGATATCTTTTTTACAAATTTGTACTTTTCTTTTTTACAAATTTGTACTTTCAACTCAACGCAAAATTGACTAGTCTATCAAACATCACTAAATAATCAAGCACGCATCACTAAATTAGTATAAAATAGAAGAGGCTAATGAACTTTAGCGTAAACTTGGAAGGCCAATTATCTTTGGACCAGTTTAGAATAGAGTAGGGAGGCTAATGTTCTTTAGAGCATAGTTAGGAGGCTAATGATATTTAGAGTATAGTAGTTAGGATAATAATCTTTATAGTACGGTGCAAAAGATCGTTGTAGTATAGTAGGGAGGCTAATGCTGTTTAGAGTATAGTAGGGAGGCTAATAATCTTTATAGTAGGGATACTAAAGATCTTTGGAGTATAGTAAGGAGGCTGATAATCTTTATAGTAAGGATATTAAAGATCTTTGGAGTATAGTAGAGAGGCTAATAATCTTTATAGTAGGCATACAAAATATATTTGGAGTATAGTTGGGAGGCAAATTGTTTTCCTAGGGAATCCAATCCTTGTGTAATATTGGATGAGTCAACAAAGGGACGTGACAAATCCACTGTCAGAGTTTAGCAAAGCCTAAAGCTATTCAGTTTTCCCTGATGATTTTTAAATCAAAGATACTGGAAGAAGAGCGATTGGGGGCATTGTTGAGACTGTCTGGCAAGGGTGGTGGTATATGATGAGACTGTCTGGCAGGGGTGGTGGTATATGATGAGACTGTCTGGCAGGGGTGGTGGTATATGATGAGACTGTCTGGCAGGGGTGGTGGTATAAGTGAGACTGTCTGGCAGGGGTGGTGGTATAAGTGAGACTGTCTGGCAGGGGTGGTGGTATAAGTGAGACTGTCTGGCAAGGGTGGTGGTATAAGTGAGACTGTCTGGCAGGGGTGGTGGTATAAGTGAGACTGTCTGGCAAGGGTGGTGGTATAAGTGAGACTGTCTGGCAAGGGTGGTGGTATAAGTGAGACTGTCTGGCAGGGGTGGTGGTATAAGTGAGACTGTCTGGCAAGGGTGGTGGTATAAGTGAGACTGTCTGGCAGGGGTGGTGGTATAAGTGAGACTGTCTGGCAGGGGTGGTGGTATAAGTGAGACTGTCTGGCAGGGGTGGTGGTATAAGTGAGACTGTCTGGCAGGGGTGGTGGTATAAGTGAGACTGTCTGGCAGGGGTGGTGGTATAAGTGAGACTGTCTGGCAAGGGTGGTGGTATAAGTGAGACTGTCTGGCAAGGGTGGTGGTATAAGTGAGACTGTCTGGCAGGGGTGGTGGTATAAGTGAGACTGTCTGGCAAGGGTGTTGGTATAAGTGAGACTGTCTGACAGGGGTGGTGGTATAAGTGAGACTGTCTGGCAGGGGTGGTGGTATAAGTGAGACTGTCTGGCAAGGAAGTGGTATAGATGAGACTGTCTGGCAAGGGGTTGATATAAGTAAAACTGTCTGGCAGGGGTGGTAGTATAGGTGAGACTTGTTGGCTAGGTGGTGGTATAGGTGATATTGTTTGGCAGGGATGGTCAGGCAGGTGAGACTGTCTGGATTGGGTGGATAAAAGAGATCGCATCAAACAAAGGGGGAAAGTTTAAAGCGTGACATCTTGAAAAAAGGTACGGGTCTGTATAGGCAAGACTGGAATGTATAGATGATTAGACTGAAAGTAGATGGAAAAAAGAGTGATAAGGCTGTAAGTAACTGGAATATATCGATAATAATTGCTTAATAACTTATATGAAAAACAACTTATTAAGTAATTAAAAAGACAACTTAACAATTTCTATAAAAGACAAACTACTATGTGATATAGAAGACAACCTACTAAGTGATATAAAAGACTACCTACTATGTGATATAAAAGACAATCTACTAAGTGATATAAAAGACAATCTACTAAGTGATATAAAAGACAATCTACTAAGTGATATAAAAGACAACCTACTGTGCAATATAAAAGACAACCTACTGAGTGATATTAAAGACAACCTACTAAGTGATATAAAAGACAACCTACTGTGCAATATAAAAGACAACCTACTGAGTGATATTAAAGACAAACTACCAAGTGGTATAAAATACTATCTACTATGTCATATAAAATACTATCTACTATGTCATATAAAAGAGTATCTACTATGTCATATAAAAGAGTATCTACTATGTCATATAAAACACAACCTACTAAGTGATATAAAAGACTACCTACTATGTGATATAAAAGACAATCTACTAAGTGATATAAAAGACAATCTACTAAGTGATATAAAAGACAATCTACTAAGTGATATAAAAGACAACCTACTGTGCAATATAAAAGACAACCTACTGAGTGATATTAAAGACAACCTACTAAGTGATATAAAAGACAACCTACTGTGCAATATAAAAGACAACCTACTGAGTGATATTAAAGACAACCTACCAAGTGGTATAAAATACTATCTACTATGTCATATAAAAGAGTATCTACTATGTCATATAAAAGAGTATCTACTATGTCATATAAAACACAACCTACTAAGTGATATAAAAGACAACCTAATAAGTGCTATAAAACTAGAGTAACGTGTAAATGGGACTAGAGTAACGTGTAAATGGGACTAGAGTAACGTGTAAATGGGACTAGAGTAACGTGTAAATGGGACTAGAGTAACGTGTAAATGGGACTAGAGTAACATGTAAATCGGACTAGAGTAGCATGTAAATGGGACTAGAGTAACGTGTAAATGGGACTAGAGTAGCATGTAAATGGGACTAGAGTAAATTGTAAATGGGACAATAGCAGCATGTAAATGAGACTAGCGTTATAGATGGGGTAGATGCGATTTTTTTTTTTTTAAAATCATTAGAAATTTGGTTTCATTATATTGTACTAAGTAGCATGACTGGGGGTGGGGAATTACTGTAGCATGACTGGGGTGGGGAATTACTGTAGCATGACTGGGAGTGGGTAATTACTGGCCGCATGGTTGACACCAGTCCTAGTGACGCACTGATTATATTAAGGATAGACAACGGGGACACTGAAATTATTCTGCTGAAAATGTTTTTGACATATACAACATTTTAGATATTACTTTATAAGTACTTGAATGTGGCAGTTAAGTACATTATAAGATTTGTGAAATTATAAATGGATGGTCAAATGACAGTAAGAATACACGTACATTTGGCATTAATTTTATTAATCCAATTTATAATTATTGTAATTATAAACTTACCGTCGTATAATCCAGATCTGCAATGCTTATATAAAAGTTGCGCAATTCTTTATCTTTGTGCCGTATTTGATGATTATATTTGCCCAACTCCAAAGTCCAGGAGTTTCAATTAATTTAGGCTATCATTCTTTGAGCAATGTCATCTTTAATCTTAACATATTCAGTCTCAATGTCTACAATTGTCCTATTTTAATACTATGAATTCAATCTACACAATTGTTGAAGTCAAAATCTAATTATATTCATTCTAATAATTACTGAAATCCATTTTCAATCACCTTCGTCTAATTGAATTGTCGAATTATTGTATTATTCATTTCCCATTAAATATCTTCATCACTGCTGATCTTTGATTGCTATCACAATTAATAGGAAAGTATATTATGTTAAATCACATTCACTTGAAAACTACTAGAATCCAACAATTCAAAGCACATCAAATTTATTTCTGAGGTCCATTTCCGATTATATTTTAAAGGCGGAATTTAAAATCTCAATCAATAACATAATTTGCTGATCACCACAGGGGCATAGCTAGTGTTAGTGCAGTCCGGGGCAGAGCCAGTGGCGTAGCTTGAGTGTTTGGCGCCCGGGGACAAGATTCATTTTAAAACGCACTATTTTCCTTTTTTCAACTCTCAAACCCATTAGTTTCATCAATAAAATAATACCAAAGCACATTTTGGCGCCCCTAACTAGCTGGCGCCCGGGTACATCTGTACCCCCCGCCCCCCTACGCTACGCCTCTGGGCAGAGCCAAGACTTTTGCTCCCCTTTGACGAAAAAACTCTGCAGTTGGCCAAAATTATGCCCCTCCATTTACAGAAAAAAGTTCCACCCGGAGCGGAGCTTTCCACCCCACCCTATCCAAACGACACAAGATCACACGCACACAAAAAAACACCACTGAAATTGAAATATAATAACTGATTAAATATCACTGCTGTAAGTATAAGTCTGCTATAATGTGATACAATACTACCACTTTTATGTGATTCAATACTACCACTTTTATGTGATACAATACTACCACTTTATGTGATACAATACTACCACTTTTGTGTGATACAATACTACCACTTTTATGTGATACAATACTACCACTTTTATGTGATACAATACTACCACTTTTATGTGATACAATACTACCACTTTTATGTGATTCAATACTATCACTTTTATGTGATACAATACTACCACTTTTATGTGATTCAATACTACCACTTTTATGTGATACAATACTACCACTTTTATGTGATACAATACTACCACTTTTCATAAAACCATTGAAGTAACTCACTAATCTGTATTCGATACTACTATATATAACACAATAAGTGACAATAATAACTACTTGATATAATACTAGTCTAATATTGATATTACACTCATTTTAAAAACTGTACTTTTGACAAATCATGGTCATTATGATCCATAACACGCTTATTGTTAAAATCCTACTGTTGGTAACAGATTCAATGAAACTACACTACTGTCACCAGCACACTACTGTTGCAAACTCAAACACACTACTGTTAATGACACGCTTGTCACAAGCAAGAAAGACAGAGTTGACAGCTCTGGCGCAGACGAGTTCTTCCCAACACAGACAATCGTGGGAGGGCATGAGTCTCGTTCAGCTACAGCCGGATGTATGGGGTACCGCTAACCCATCAAATACCAATAGCTGGAATCTAGTATATTCAGTCATTCAGCTTTGGGGCGTGGCGTTACATGGATTACGAGCCACCCTAAAATAATGTCCAGAAACATAGGATAAAATCTAAAACCATATAGAGTACGAGATGACTAGAGAATTTCTCACTTCGCTTAAGACATTACCATCTCCTCCGCAATAAAATAAATAAATGCGGTCAGTTCAAGTGGCTGCTACATGACATATCGCGGTAATGATAATAATTGCACAGACATATATTTTAAGCGCTGAATACTTTAAACTAGGCAAGAGATAGGTTAGCCGTCAGTGCAGTCTTAAGGAATGGGCCCAGTGGGCGCTGGCCCAGGAGGCCCCACGTTTCTAGGAGACTCACTCTTACAGAGGCATCATGTTGCATATATTTTTAATGAATATTGAAAAGTTTTTGCAATTAAATTTGATTTTAAAGTCTGTGGACAGCACGTTTCACAATTTTAACCCAAGATATTATCGTCACATTCCAAAATTAATATTATAAATGCGAATCACAAGTTGGATACTTTAAAAACATTTAAAGGGGAATAACTCTTGTCAACAAGTTTTACTTCTCCAAGAAATGAATCGAAAAAAAAAGAAAGAAAGAATATTTGTTTACAATTATGTTAGACAAAGATGGTGGCCCCGGGTGGTAATAACCCTAGATACGCCACTGCTCATTAATGAAAAAGATGGAGAAAAGTATATTCTAGCACCAATTGAGGTACTACTGAATTTAATTAGCAGTACATAAAGGAATTTGTAGGTCACCAATGAATAATTCTTTTTAAAAGTAAATTTTAAAAAAATTAAAAACAAAAATAACTTTATATTTTCTAACCTGAAAAATATTTTATTTTCTTTGACTGGAAAAAAAATATTTAGATGAAAAATAGAATCCAACAGTCACAGTAGGTCTGAGCTGAAGGCAGAAATATATAGGTATTTAGGTATAATTGGTACTCACTGTTTAAATGTGAAAGTCATGTTCATCTTACATAGCTCAAACACAGGGATCGATTTTATTGACTGTACCATGGCTATAGATCATTTCCCAATGTTCGTTTTTAGTGTAGCTCTTGTGAGTCGCTGCCAGTGTTTCTTTCAGAAATTTTCCCCCGGGGGGCACTTAAGATCTTCGGGGGGGGGGGGGGGCAGTGCCAGTTGTCAGTAGCCAGAGGTGTAGCTACGGGCTGGCAGATGAGACATACGTCCCTGGGTGCCAGACTAGCGGGGGGGGGGGGCTTAGATGGTATTAATTGCTAGAAAATAATGGGTTTCAGAGTTGGAGGGGAGAGTAAAAATGAATATTGTCCCCTGACGCCAAACTTTGAAGATACGCCCCTGCTAGTGTCGTCGAAATAAGGCGGATGGGGTAGTCCACCCAGGTTTTCTTAATGTGCAGATGTCGCATTTTCGGACAACTGCAGAGTTTGTATCGTGAAAGGGGGGACGGAAAATACTTGGCCGCTCATGGCAGCACTAATAGTAGCTATGCTACTAGGCAGTGTATCTATCGATACCAAAATCAGCGATCATTTTCATCGAGAAGTAGGGCTGAAATCGTGGGCGCCGGTAAATCTTGATGGGTGGAGGGGTTTGGGGAGCCTGCACCCCAGAAAATTTTTTATTATTTCAAAATCAAGAGGTGTATTTTTGAGTATACTTGAATTCGATGTTACTATTATACCTTTTGAACGGAAGAACATTTTTAAGGTTTTTTGGGAGGCATTATTTAGCCCAGTGCCATAAATAAACTGAATTCACTCCATTTGTGGCGTGCCCCAGGGTAATCATAAGGCACAAGCTTATAAACAACCCCATACTGTACCATTGATCAGCGTGAGGAAAAGGGTGCATAATTTAGGACGCTAAAGACAGTCGTACCATTGATCAGCGTTAGGAAAAGGGTGCATAATTTAGGACGCTAAAGACAGTCGTACCATTGATCAGCGTTAGGAAAAGGGTGCATAATTTAGGACGCTAAAGACAGTCGTACCATTGATCAGCGTTAGGAAAAGGGTGCATAATTTAGGACGCTAAAGACAGTCGTACCATTGATCAGCGTTAGGAAAAGGGTGCATAATTTAGGACGCTAAAGACAGTCGTACCATTGATCAGCGTTAGGAAAAGGGTGCATAATTTAGGACGCTAAAGACAGTCGTACCATTGATCAGCGTGAGGAAAGGGTGCATAATTTAGGACGCTAAAGACAGTCGTACCATTGATCAGCGTTAGGAAAAGGGTGCATAATTTAGGACGCTAAAGACAGTCGTACCATTGATCAGCGTGAGGAAAGGGGTGCATAATTTAGGACGCTAAAGACAGTCGTACAAACTCAAATTGCAGGGATGCATTATTTTGGCGCATACTTGAATTTGTTGTTTCTTTCAGACAATTTTGAGGTGGCATTTCAAATATTCGGGTGGAAAGTGCCATAATTATCCACAATAATGACCAAAAACATCTTAAATTTCGCACTTGCGGGACGTTAACTATATTTTTTCTATTTGTGTCACCCTTGAGGTTACGCTTTTGCCCTAGACTATTCTCGCCCCTTAAATCATTATAGTCCCTAGAAAATTGTTGATTCATTCAAAATACAAGAATTCATTTTATCACATATCTGAAATTAGTAGTGCAATATTCTACACTTAATTGAAGGGCAACGGAAGAAACCCTAGTTAAAAAATGTAGGTGTCACTTAACTTTAACTTTATTGTGTGCGCCCAGCCACCCCTTCGACTGCAGGGTGCCTCAAATATTTTAGGGGCTTAAAGATGTGATGAGAATATTTTATTAAATTATCATCTTTCCATGCAGGTTTGGCAAAACGGAAATTGCTTGACCTGCTTGTGTTATGCAAAAAAATAATAATTAAAATTAAAATTTTAATTTAAAAAATAATTATATAACTAAATATAGTTATGTGGCTTAGATAGCTACTCAATAAATAAATGAACTTTGAATAAAAAGCACTGCAAACATTATTTTATTTTTATATGCTGTACGCAAATGGAAAAAACAAATTTAATTAAAATTATAATGCTTAGACTACCTCATTTAAATATTTCCTAATTTTACCAGAGTAAAAAAGAAAGAAAAACAGGTTTATTAGAAAGGTCTATACATTTTTATGGGTTTTGAAAACTGGTCGTTTTTATAAATTGCCTATGAACGGCATAACTATTTTAAGAAGACATGATTTGTTTACAGAAGACATTACATTTACTAATGTGTGATTTTATCTTAGGGAAATTCGTATGCAAAAAGTATAAATTTCCCAATTTTCAGTAGATTAACATTTTTATTTGGAATTTCAAACTACTATTACTTTCTTAAATTGCCTCTTCGCCATACTTAAAAATATTTTTATCTAAATACAAAGAATCCATTTTAAATTGACGAATGAGCAATAAGAATTTTTTTTTTAAAACACGTACCAAAAATGGAATTGACATGATAATCGAAATGCTAAATCGAAATGCTAGTTCACAAAAAAAAAAAAAAAATTCTTAGATTTCTACTGGATTCTCATCTAAAAAAATATAAATATTTTTTTAAAAATGAGTGCAATGCCAATGGATGGGACACTTTGTTTGTTATTCTGACATTAAAAAGAGAAAAGCAGTTGGGAAGTTAATAAAATAAATATCGGCTTAGTATTCCCCAAAAAAATTAAAAATCTGTTATTCAGGACACTTTGTAAAAAAAGTAGCACATTTAAAGAAAACAAAAACGCTTTCAATTTAATAATAATTGATGAAACATGCACTATTTGTATGCCCCCTTTCAATTAGATTGCACATGTTTAGAACGTGCCTAACTATTATAAAAATGTTAGACCCTTACAGGTTTGTAAATGTATTTTAATACAGTGTCATTAATGTCTTTTAACTTGTCAGTTGCAAAAAATAAATAAATGAAAATAGCGATATATGCGAACAACAGGAAGTAAGACTGGAACGGTTAGTTCGATTTTTATATATATGTGTATCATCACATATATCGAGTCTAGCGATATTTTATAGATTCCACTAGATCTAATTGTAATCGGTTAAAGGCAGCAGCTACTAAGCTTTTTAAAACTGTTTTAAAATGACAGTGCCCTCCCGGAGAGATAGCTGAAAGAAACACTTTTGCTAATAATAATTATATTTTTTAAAGCATGAGGCCATGATTCAATTTTTAATTAACATCATTCCCTACTGTAAAAGTCATGCTTTTATAATAAAAAATAATTTGCAAACATAAAAAGATTGATTACGTTTGATATTTAGTGAGAACTCTATTAAAAGTAGAGATCTAAAACTGAAGCAACTGTAGTTTAATATAGGGTTATTAAAGTCTTTAAACTTACGAGTTGCAAAAAATATTTAAACAAAAAATATAGATAAATGAGAACTGGTAGTAACAATACGACTCGTAATCGGGCCAGGTAAATTTTCGAAATTTTCGTTATTTATAATCGAATAATGTAAGCGTCTAAGCGTATTTGCCCTTAATATACGGATCATCAAATCTATCGAGCGTAGCGATATATCATAGATTCCAATAATTGTAATTTGTTAAAGGCGCCAGATTGCATTCTTTTTAAACTGTTTAAAATGACAATTTAGTCGTTTTTATTTTAAAAAATATATAATCGTTTTATTTTTTTTACCCATTTTGCTCCGGGAGGGGGGCACTTGACTTTCCCCGGGGGTGGCAGCCCCCCCCCCCCCCCGAAGAGATGCCTGAAAGAAACCCTGATCGCTGCTAATAGAAGATACATATTTGGTTACAAATTAAAATGTTTCTATGTGTAACGGGTAAACTTGCAACATGACATCTTGGTCCAATCGAAATATCACTTACTAGTACTGTTGTTTATATTGTTTGGCATGTCATCTATTGTTCAAGAAAGTATCTCCCTTTGCTACATCAGGATTCAAAGACTGGAAACATAACAATCTTATTGAACCCACTCCCTTAACCGGATGACTGGATGGTCCTAGTCGATTTGACGGACGAACAACAACAACATTGTAAAACAAGAACATTGCTAGATGACGTCATATTTGCTTGGATGCAAAGAAGCTGGGTGTTTAGATCCTTTATTAATCAAACATCATGGGTCAGAACTGAATGCGAGCCGCATTATTCTGCACTTTTTTAATTTTATCCAGGAGCGTAGCCGCAAGACCCAACATGAGAGCATTGCAGTAGTTCATGTGTGTTAGAATGAATGCAGACATCAGCCTCTTTGATGCATCAAACGTTAAAAATGGTCTAATATGACTAATTCTGCGCAGCTCTAGAAAAATCGCCTTGCAAAAAAGCATGTTAATGTAATTTTCCAAAGTTAGTGTTCTGTCTAGGTAGACACCCAGTTTTCGCATTGTTTGAGCAAACTCAATCTGCACACCTGAGCGAGTAAGGGGTGGTGTGTTATTTACAGATGTTTGCTTCTGAGCGGTAGCAATGGAGATCAGCTCAGCCTTTTCATCGTTCAATTTGAGCTTGTTTATGGTCATCCAGTGCTTAACTGACTACCCTGTCTTCTGTGTCATAATAAGAAGCTGGGGGAACTTAGAGGGGATCCCGGACTGCTGAAGTTGGGTATCATCTGCGAACATGTGATATAGCTTGATCACTGCAACCAGGGGCTGAACGTACATAGTGAAAAGCACCGGGCATGGGACTGAGCCCTAGGGTATTCCAAATTCGATAGTAGATTGCTTCAAGGTCAAGCCGTTTGCAATAACTGATTTGACCCGATTTGTCAGATACGAGCGGAACAATTTCAGGACGGTATCGGTGAAACCGAACGTTTTTTGCAGACATTTGAGAAGTATGCCATGGTCAAGCGTATCTAAAGCTTCCGATAGATCAAGTAACAACCTGACCCTCATCACAAGACGACAGAGGGGCTGTCTCGGTATGTTAATGTCCCCTGTATGCTGACTGGAAAGGCTCATGCAAGTCAGACTGAGTGAGGTCATCCAGAAAATGGAGGAGAACGACTTTCAATAAGATTTTGGATACAAATGGTATCTCTTGTGCTGGACACAGCCTGAACTTAGTTGGAAAATTCTTTGACATGTTATTACATTTTTTAAACATCGAATGCTTACAAGATCCCGGTTAAAATGACTTTACCTAGTCATAAAACTAAAAAGTAGATGTGAGCTCTTCCACCCGACCGTTGCTTCAGCGAAGCAGACGCGGTCAACCATGATAATTCTACCTACGGTGTCATCCCGTCTCCGTCGATGCAGTGTTCCTTTCCAGCGGTTCACCGGGTGAACACTGCACAGAATGTTTTTTAAATATCACTCGTGTAAACAAGCAAACTACGTACAACGAACACGATTACATACCACGAAACAGACATGCGAGTAGAGAGAAAGTTTCTAACAATAATGAAAATGGCATGTCTTTTAAGTCTAGTTCAGGGAGTCGTATAAACATTTGAAAAGATTTGTGTTACCTGTATTTAATATTCGACATCAACAGTTATTATTATTTGATATTATTTTTACTCATTTGCATTTAAGATAAATATGTGTACAATATAAATTTGGTTTTTATAAATTGAATGCTTTGAAGACGTAATACACCGGAGGACATAACCGAGCCGCGTCTAATTAAATTTTTTAAAAAATAAAAAATTAATTTTTAAACTAATTCAGACTAACATTCTATAAAGCCGGGTTATTATTTTGGGTTTGTTTTATAATAATAATAATACAGATGACAAAGCCAAACTTAAAGATATCGTTCAAGATATCTTAGATTCAATTTTAGCCACACTAAATTTGATAGGATGCAGTCACTACACAAAGTACTAAAACCCATTTATAGCAAATAACACGTTGACGGATCTTTTAATAAAGGATAATTTATGTCCAACAAATTACAACAATATAGTTCATTTTCATTATAGAAGCTTCCACATATGATCTAAGGGATTGAATGAGTAGAAACATATATAACAATGGTTGAATTATATTAAGTCCCTTGAAATTTGGCATCAAAATATATTTTTTACTTAATTTTGAAAATTTATGGCGGGCCAAAATTTATGTCGCCTTTCTTTCATGATAAAAACTCTGGATGTTTTCCTAGAATGACACGCCTCTATATGAAGAAAAAAAGAACCCTGACTGGACAACTCCATCCGCACATCTTTCTACGTCACAAGCAGAGGAGTAATTAGAGTGTTTGGCGCCAGGGGAAATTTTTTTTACCCCCCGCCCCCGGACTAGTAAGGTAGAGCAGACTACACGAAGCCAAAAAACTCACGTCTCTACGTCTAACCGCCAGGGCGAAGGTGAGGGATTACTAAGGTAATCTCTCCGGGTGAAGGTCAGAAAATAAAGTCCAGTTATTATTCAACCAAATATGGCTAGTATAATTGACTGACCAAACCGGGGGGAACTCAAATCCCCTCCTCCCCTGCAGATCGGTGACAGGGCTCAGGCAAAGTGCAACGGGGTCAGTGCAAAAATCCCTGAACTCACCAACCTACTCAAAAGCTGGGAAGTGGACTTAACTCTATTGCATGATAAGTTTCTGAAAAAGCTTCCATTGCACAACATGGGCTTTTCAGTTTACCGCTGCTTTTGCGCAAAGTGCCAAGGTCTGATAACTCTTGTGCGAAACCCCCTCACAGCAGAGCTGGTAGAGAACACTAACGTTGGTGGGACATATTCTCTGACCCTGAGAGTAGGGTTAGGTGATAAGTTCTTTACCGTAAGCAACATTTATAACACCTTATTCCTATACATTGTGCCTTCCATTGTACGGCACTATTCACTTTACAAATAGATTTATAACTTTAACGCCCATATGGGGGATATGAGTGATCCCGATACTAACGCCTCATGGCGCTACTTAGAGGAGGTCGAGCTCACGACCAACTTCATTAGGCTGCAAAACGGCGACAGTGTACCCACACTGTTCCATACTGGCAATAGTGATGTCACGCCCCGATGTAACACTGGTCTCAGCCGAGCTCGAGGCAAAGACACGGTGTGAAGTCTTGGATGAGGTTGGTAGCGATCATCGACCAACTGTCTTAACAATAGATCTTTAGCTTGCAAAGCCAAGGTTTGCTAGGAGACATTGGCTGTTCGGAAATGCTAAGTGGAGTCTGTTCCGTGAACGAACAGAACGCACGATCGAGGAATCAGCAAGAACCAACGGGACCCGTAAGTTCCGCCCCTTTTGAAACTAGAGGTTGGCAGAGATGATTCGTGAACCGAAGAGAGCACGGACCAAAGCCGGAAAGTTGAAGACGGCTGCTGCTCGTGCAGCTTACAAGAAACTGATGGGCGTGGTCCGAAAGGAGGTCGATAGGGCAAAGAAGGAAAAATGGGTTGGGACGTGGAAAACTCGACCTGAAAGACGGAAAAAAGGTCTGGCGATTGATGGACTCTCTATCCTGCATGGGGAAGGTAAGAAACCTGCGTCCTTTGCAAACGACTACTTGTACGGATGCCAAGAGTGCCGAGGCTTTGACTAAGCAATTTGCAAGGATCAACAGGAAGCAGAAGGAGTCCAGAGGGAGCCGGAACCTTGACCGTCTCCGGAAGCATGGAGAAGTGACCGAACAGTGGAAACTACATGCCATGAGATATTCACTGCCCTTTACACTATGACTGAGTTGCAAACCGCCATCGTTCGGTGCAACGCCGCCAAGGCACCAGGTCCGGATAAGATCTGTTATGAAATAATTAAATCCTTGGCCCGATAGCTAGGACAAAGCTTGGCTTAGCGCTAACATCATCCATATTCACAAAGAAGGGGAAGAACTCGATCAACCAATGGCTACCGACCGATCTCACTGACATCGTTTTTGGGGAAGGTAGCCGAGAGAATGATTAATCAGAGGCTCTACTGGTACATGGCAAGGGAATGCTCCTTCTTATCCAGTCCATCACGGATTGGCTCCAGAAAAAGTCGCATACAGTGGCTGTTTCTTTTTTTTTTTACCTCCGATAGGCCTATGACCGGGTCTGGAAGTCCGGTCTATTGTTGAAGTTGCAATAGTTGTGAGTAACCGGAAAGCAAAAACCCGGGCTGCCCTGCCTCAGACAGAAGTACAAATTTCTGTTTTTGGAATAAATAGCTGGCAAGCAGTGGGCAAGACAATACGACTGCGAGATGCGTCTTTTCAAACATGCCCCCTCCTAGCAAACAAGACCCATGGTGGAGGTTAGTTCGCAAACAGCAGAGCTTAGTGATGCAAAGCGCACCGAGCATTTCCCCATAGGTACATACTTCTGGCTGTTAGACAACAATAGCGATCCTACCTGCTGCAATTGCAGCCTGGGTCGGAGAGGCTAGCGGATCTGTTGACCAAATGTCCCTCACTAGATCTCCCGGGGGAAGCCAGGGCGGTTGGGGAACCCTACGTGAGGAAAATGATGTATGGCACAGCTCAGCATATGGATCTGGTTGCCAATTTACTAGCCAAGGTCTTAAGAGAGTAATCTCTTCAGATTATGTGACCTTCAGACCATAACCAGAATATGTGTGTGTTAGTTAGTTGTTAGCTATTGCACTATCGTAATATTGCCTATTACAATGATCGGAAAACTCGCTTTAAGAGCCCCATGTGGCACGCGAGCCGCGGTTTGCCGACCAATTATTAAATCTTTATTGTCCACAGAAATTTTTTGATCAATTAAAAATAAATAAATAAACATAAATTATATAACATATATGAATTTAGTTGTGCAACATTCTACACCTAATTGGAGTCCAACGGAAGAGGTCCTAGTTTAAAAATATAGAACCATTGTGTTCGCCTAACAACCTTTACGATCCCGGGTGCCTCGGATTTTTTCGAGGCTAATTATGTGATGAGGATATTTTCTTAATTATCTTCTTTCAATGCAGGGTGCAAAAAAAATGAGAAGGTGGTGCAAAACGGAAAAGTGTTTCACCTGCTTGTGTTATGCCAAATAAAAAAGGTATATTACTAAAAATAGTAATACATTATTTTGAAGCTACTTTATTAATAAATGAATTTTCAACTCAAACATTTTTTTTAATGGGTTCCATCACTAAAAAGCACCGCGAACATGAATTTATATTTTGAACGCAAATGGAAAACAACAACTTACTTTTTTTCTATTTCCAAATTTTACAAGAGTCAAAACGAAAAAAAAACCTGTGAATTAAAAAGATCCATACATTTTTATGAGTTTTGAAAACTGGGATTTTTTTTAAATAGTATATTTACAGCTTAAATATTTTAAGAAGACATTATGTATTCATTCATTAACGTGTGCTTTTATCTAAGGGAAATCGTATGCAAATAAAGTTTATATTTCCCAAAATTCAGTTGATTGAACTATTTATTTGTAATTTCAAAACACTATAAAAAAATTTAATATCAAATTAGGAATAATAATTTTTTTTAAAACTAGTACCAACTAATCTGATAAATTTCCATCATGAAAAAAAGAATCATAAAAAATCATGCAAATAGGTGGAGCGTAATAAATATAGGTTATGCATTTTTTAAACCTCTGTTACGTAGGAAACATTGTTACAAAAGTAGCACATTAAATTATGATTAAAAGAAAACACAAACGCTTTCGATAAAATTATTGATAAAATGTGAACTTTTTGTATTCGCCTATTAAATTCATTATAAAAAAAATATCTCATTTTTTTATATTTTCATTTTATAGAACCGAACGTGGAATCGATTAAATATATTTATTTTTTAAAGACTAATTCCGTCATACAATTTATAATTAGCACCTATCCCTACTTAAAAGTAATGCTTTACTTTATGATGAAATATAATTTATAAATAGATTGCGTACCATTGATACTTAGCAAGAATTTTTGACCTTTTTATTTATGTAAAGGTAATTAAATACAGTGTTATTAAAATCTAAAAAATGCCGATATATTATGCGAACTCCAGGAAGTAAGACATCGGCTGGAGCGGCAAGCTTAATAAGATTAATATACAGATCATCAAATATATCTAACATAGCGATATTTCATAGATTCCACTAATTATAATCGGTTAAATGCATCAGCTACCAAACTTCTCCACGAGCGCGACGTGGACTTGGCTTTGTTCCAAGAAACCTTACTCCATGGTAAGCCGTTTCATATCACTGGTTACTCGCTCTTCCAGTGCGTCAAATGTCGTGGTATCACCACAGCGGTAAGAACGACCTTGCTGTGGAGGTCGTGGAAGTTAAGAACTATCGAACACGGACACCCTCACCGTGAGGGGGACCAAATTGGGCAAGAGATTCGCCGTGACTAATGTTTACAAGACTCCTCGCAATCCTATCACACTCCCCACCCGGGGGGAGTCAGTCTTCTCAAAGACGATCATAGCGGGAGACTTAAACGCCCAGTCGCCCATGTGGGGCCACCCAGAGCAAAACGTGTCATGCAAACACGTGGAAGAGGTCTGCCTTGAGACCAATCTCATTAGGTTGCAAGACGGAGAGAGTGCGCCCACTCTGGTCCATACAGGACACAGCACGGAGTCCAGACCAGACCTTATTTCCGTGGACCTCGCGTCCAGTCAGTATCTGGAAATATTAGATGAAATTAGGAGTGACCATCTTCCCATCCTTCTCAAGATTAATCTTGGTACGACCAAAGCACGATGTGAGAAGCGACACTGGCTGTTCCCGAAAGCCAGATTGGGTGAGTACGTACAGAGACCGAGTCCAATGTCAACCTGCTTCATGTCGATGACAAAGACATCGATGCCACCTTCGAGAAGTTTAATGGCACGATTTATGGGGGTCGCCCGAACACGATCCCCAGGACGAACAGGAAGAAAAAATTCAGACCCTACTTGGAACAGGGACCTGAACACAAGCCACGAAACGTAAGACGCCTACTGCTCGTGCACGCTACAACCGTCTATCAGCTGAAGTCGGTTGGCCGTCCATAAGGCCCAAGAAATCGAAATGGGTTAGTGTATGTGAAAAGCTCAACCTCCAAGACGGAAGGAAAGTGTGAAATCTGTTAGGAAATCTCTCTGGTATGGGGTCAAGGAGGAACCCCCAGCCGTTACAGACCGATAAAGGTGTCGAGGCGAGCGACGCCAAGAGAGCTAGTGTGCTCAATAAGCATTTCGCAGAGGTGAACCAGAAAACCAAAGAGACACTACACAGTCCGGAAGCTTAGGAAAAAGGGAGCTCGAGCCCAGCGTACTGGGCCCCATCAAGAGATTTTCACGTCCTTCTTCAAAACGGAAGAATTGCGAACCGCTTTGGGAAAGTGCCGGCCGGCGAAGTGACCAGACCCTGACAAGGTCCATAACGAAATGTTGACCCATCTGGGCAAAAATGGGAGAGAAATTTTGCTGGCCCTCATTAACATGACCTGGATACAGGCAGGTTGCCGAAATTGTGCAAAAAAAGCAATAATCACAATTCCCAAAGATGGGAAACCAGGCCATTTACCCAGCAGCTATCGGCCCATATAGCTCACATCATGTTTCAGGAAAGTAACAGAATGAATGGTAAATGGAAGGCCAGTGTTTTTTTAGAGAAAAACAAGTGCCTCCCACCGAAGCAAGGTGGGTTCCGTAAATGCCGCCAACTTATGGATCAGGTGATCCGTCTTGTCCAGTCGATGACTAACCAACTCCAGAGGAAGAATCACACGGTTGCCGTGTTCTTGGACATCAAACAGGCGAACTACCACGTATGGCGCACCGGCCTTATGTATAAGTTCCAGAAGTTGAGAATATTTGGTAACATGTCCAACTGGGTTGAGGAATTCCTGAGGAACAGAACAATTGCCACGCGGGTATGCAATAGTGTTTCTGATCAGCTTGCCCTGCACACTTTTCCTCGCCAATTTGTACGACATGCACATGAGAGTCTGAGAATGCGATGTTCGCAGACGATTTGGTGATCAGGAGCTCTCGTAAGGATGTTAAAACACTGCAGATCCGGCTGCAGCGCGACCTAGACAGAATTGAAGCTTACGCGGGTAAGTAGAAAATGGTCGTAAATACGTACAAGACGGTTTACTCACTGATCACTAACGGAAGAAAAGCACTTCAGGTTGAAGTAGAATTGAATATCCAAAAGCTGGAATGGGATCGGACAGTTGTTTATCTGGGATTGAAACTGTACCAGTAAACGAACTATGTGCGAAAACATCACAAAGGCCTGGTGAAAAAGCTGGCATGTACCCACTGAGGTCTTTATACCTTTTTAGCCTACCAGTGCAGACCTTAGCAAGCCCCATGGCTCTAGAGGGACTGGATCGCATCCAAAACCGAGCTCTCAGGTTTGTATGTGAGGCGATACGCATCACACCCACAGCAGCAGAGGAAATAATGGCTGATGTCGAACTTCTGGAAATCAGAAGGGAAAAGGCAGTCCTGAAGATACCGTCGGATGGACAGGCAGGAACCCTTTTTTCAACACCAGGATAAATGGGTAAAGAAGACCAGACTAAAGAGACCATCCTTTATAGATACGGTCCCGAGACATGGCATTACCCGAAAACAGAGAAAAGTGAAGGTGATCCCAGTACGTGGACATCACGAAAGCCTTACCCGACGTGAAATACGGCTCAACATGACGACCACCAAAACTAAGAATGATAGTCATCACCTAAAACTATCAGAGTCTGCGCAGAGAACGATTGATGCCTACCCGGACAGTCTGGTCAAAATCTGAACAGACGGCTCATGTTTTCCAACAGAAGAACAAAGTGGCTATGGTGCCCTCATCCAGTACCCGAAAGAGATAGCTCCACCCGAGGAGCTATCTGGTCCCAGCGGGAAACTAAGAACTAGTCTCAATGCGTAGATCGAGGCAATACTGGTTGCTCTGAAGAGGGTCCACCAACGCCTTGCAAAGAGGAAAAACGTCTAGAAAGTAGTTTCGTCACAGATTCACGCTCAGCTCTAGAGTACGTGGAGATGGGCTCTACGGAGACCACTATGGTAAACACCATTCTGGAAACAGTAGGCAACATCATTGCAAAGAGCTGCGAAGTAATCCTACATTTGATCGCTTCGCACGTTGAGGTCACGCAGAACGACAGGGCGGACTTCCTAGCCAAAGAAGGCGCGGCCCAATCGCAACCCGATAAGCCAATGACACAGCTTTCCGAGAAAAGTGGCTTAGCGAATGTGCCGCAGGAGAAAACGGACGAAAGCTATACCAGAAAATGCCGAGAACAGGGACCTGAAAGAGTTGGTTAAACAGAGAGCTAAAGCCCGAACACAAGCCACGAAACGGAAGACGACTACTGCTCGTGCACGCTACAACCGTCTATCGGCTGAAGTCCGGTTGGCCGTCCAGAAGGCCCAAGAAATCGAAATGGGTTAGTGTATGTGAAAAGCTCAACCTCCAAGACGGAAGGAAAGTGTGAAATCTGTTAGGAAATCTCTCTTGTATGGGGTCAAGGAGGAACCCCCAGCCGATACAGACCGATAAAGGTGTCGAGGCGAGCGACGCCAAGAGAGCTAGTGTGCTCAATAAGCATTTCGCAGAGGTGAACCAGAAAACCAAAGAGACACTACACAGTCCGGAAGCTTAGGAAAAAGGGAGCTCGAGCCCAGCGTACTGGGCCCCATCAAGAGATTTTCACGTCCTTCTTCAAAACGGAAGAATTGCGAACCGCTTTGGGAAAGTGCCGGCCGGCGAAGTGACCAGACCCTGACAAGGTCCATAACGAAATGTTGACCCATCTGGGCAAAAATGGGAGAGAAATTTTGCTGGCCCTCATTAACATGACCTGGATACAGGCAGGTTGCCGAAATTGTGCAAAAAAAGCAATAATCACAATTCCCAAAGATGGGAAACCAGGCCATTTACCCAGCAGCTATCGGCCCATATAGCTCACATCATGTTTCAGGAAAGTAACAGAATGAATGGTAAATGGAAGGCCAGTGTTTTTTTAGAGAAAAACAAGTGCCTCCCACCGACGCAAGGTGGGTTCCGTAAATGCCGCCAACTTATGGATCAGGTGATCCGTCTTGTCCAGTCGATGACTAACCAACTCCAGAGGAAGAATCACACGGTTGCCGTGTTCTTGGACATCAAACAGGCGAACTACCACGTATGGCGCACCGGCCTTATGTATAAGTTCCAGAAGTTGAGAATATTTGGTAACATGTCCAACTGGGTTGAGGAATTCCTGAGGAACAGAACAATTGCCACGCGGGTATGCAATAGTGTTTCTGATCAGCTTGCCCTGCACACTTTTCCTCGCCAATTTGTACGACATGCACATGAGAGTCTGAGAATGCGATGTTCGCAGACGATTTGGTGATCAGGAGCTCTCGTAAGGATGTTAAAACACTGCAGATCCGGCTGCAGCGCGACCTAGACAGAATTGAAGCTTACGCGGGTAAGTAGAAAATGGTCGTAAATACGTACAAGACGGTTTACTCACTGATCACTAACGGAAGAAAAGCACTTCAGGTTGAAGTAGAATTGAATATCCAAAAGCTGGAATGGGATCGGACAGTTGTTTATCTGGGATTGAAACTGTACCAGTAAACGAACTATGTGCGAAAACATCACAAAGGCCTGGTGAAAAAGCTGGCATGTACCCACTGAGGTCTTTATACCTTTTTAGCCTACCAGTGCAGACCTTAGCAAGCCCCATGGCTCTAGAGGGACTGGATCGCATCCAAAACCGAGCTCTCAGGTTTGTATGTGAGGCGATACGCATCACACCCACAGCAGCAGAGGAAATAATGGCTGATGTCGAACTTCTGGAAATCAGAAGGGAAAAGGCAGTCCTGAAGATACCGTCGGATGGACAGGCAGGAACCCTTTTTTCAACACCAGGATAAATGGGTAAAGAAGACCAGACTAAAGAGACCATCCTTTATAGATACGGTCCCGAGACATGGCATTACCCGAAAACAGAGAAAAGTGAAGGTGATCCCAGTACGTGGACATCACGAAAGCCTTACCCGACGTGAAATACGGCTCAACATGACGACCACCAAAACTAAGAATGATAGTCATCACCTAAAACTATCAGAGTCTGCGCAGAGAACGATTGATGCCTACCCGGACAGTCTGGTCAAAATCTGAACAGACGGCTCATGTTTTCCAACAGAAGAACAAAGTGGCTATGGTGCCCTCATCCAGTACCCGAAAGAGATAGCTCCACCCGAGGAGCTATCTGGTCCCAGCGGGAAACTAAGAACTAGTCTCAATGCGTAGATCGAGGCAATACTGGTTGCTCTGAAGAGGGTCCACCAACGCCTTGCAAAGAGGAAAAACGTCTAGAAAGTAGTTTCGTTACAGATTCACGCTCAGCTCTAGAGTACGTGGAGATGGGCTCTACGGAGACCACTATGGTAAACACCATTCTGGAAACAGTAGGCAACATCATTGCAAAGAGCTGCGAAGTAATCCTACATTTGATCGCTTCGCACGTTGAGGTCACGCAGAACGACAGGGCGGACTTCCTAGCCAAAGAAGGCGCGGCCCAATCGCAACCCGATAAGCCAATGACACAGCTTTCCGAGAAAAGTGGCTTAGCGAATGTGCCGCAGGAGAAAACGGACGAAAGCTGTACCAGAAAATGCCGAGAACAGGGACCTGAAAGAGTTGGTTAAACAGAGAGCTAAAGCCCGAACACAAGCCACGAAACGGAAGACGCCTACTGCTCGTGCACGCTACAACCGTCTATCGTCTGAAGTCCGGTTGGCCGTCCAGAAGGCCCAAGAAATCGAAATGGGTTAGTGTATGTGAAAAGCTCAAACTCCAAGACGGAAGGAAAGTGTGAAATCTGTTAGGAAATCTCTCTTGTATGGGGTCAAGGAGGAACCCCCAGCCGATACAGACCGATAAAGATGTCGAGGCGAGCGACGCCAAGAGAGCTAGTGTGCTCAATAAGCATTTCGCAGAGGTGAACCAGAAAACCAAAGAGACACTACACAGTCCGGAAGCTTAGGAAAAAGGGAGCTCGAGCCCAGCGTACTGGGCCCCATCAAGAGATTTTCACGTCCTTCTTCAAAACGGAAGAATTGCGAACCGCTTTGGGAAAGTGCCGGCCGGCGAAGTGACCAGACCCTGACAAGGTCCATAACGAAATGTTGACCCATCTGGGCAAAAATGGGAGAGAAATTTTGCTGGCCCTCATTAACATGACCTGGATACAGGCAGGTTGCCGAAATTGTGCAAAAAAAGCAATAATCACAATTCCCAAAGATGGGAAACCAGGCCATTTACCCAGCAGCTATCGGCCCATATAGCTCACATCATGTTTCAGGAAAGTAACAGAATGAATGGTAAATGGAAGGCCAGTGTTTTTTTAGAGAAAAACAAGTGCCTCCCACCGACGCAAGGTGGGTTCCGTAAATGCCGCCAACTTATGGATCAGGTGATCCGTCTTGTCCAGTCGATGACTAACCAACTCCAGAGGAAGAATCACACGGTTGCCGTGTTCTTGGACATCAAACAGGCGAACTACCACGTATGGCGCACCGGCCTTATGTATAAGTTCCAGAAGTTGAGAATATTTGGTAACATGTCCAACTGGGTTGAGGAATTCCTGAGGAACAGAACAATTGCCACGCGGGTATGCAATAGTGTTTCTGATCAGCTTGCCCTGCACACTTTTCCTCGCCAATTTGTACGACATGCACATGAGAGTCTGAGAATGCGATGTTCGCAGACGATTTGGTGATCAGGAGCTCTCGTAAGGATGTTAAAACACTGCAGATCCGGCTGCAGCGCGACCTAGACAGAATTGAAGCTTACGCGGGTAAGTAGAAAATGGTCGTAAATACGGACAAGACGGTTTACTCACTGATCACTAACGGAAGAAAAGCACTTCAGGTTGAAGTAGAATTGAATATCCAAAAGCTGAAATGGGATCGGACAGTTGTTTATCTGGGATTGAAACTGTACCAGTAAACGAACTATGTGCGAAAACATCACAAAGGCCTGGTGAAAAAGCTGGCATGTACCCACTGAGGTCTCTATACCTTTTTAGCCTACCAGTGCAGACCTTAGCAAGCCCCATGGCTCTAGAGGGACTGGATCGCATCCAAAACCGAGCTCTCAGGTTTGTATGTGAGGCGATACGCATCACACCCACAGCAGCAGAGGAAATAATGGCTGATGTCGAACTTCTCGAAATCAGAAGGGAAAAGGCAGTCCTGAAGATACCGTCGGATGGACAGGCAGGAACCCTTTTTTCAACACCAGGATAAATGGGTAAAGAAGACCAGACTAAAGAGACCATCCTTTATAGATACGGTTCCGAGACATGGCATTACCCGAAAACAGAGAAAAGTGAAGGTGATCCCAGTATGTGGACATCACGAAAGCCTTACCCGACGTGAAATACGGCTCAACATGACCACCAAAACTAAGAATGATAGTCATCACCTAAAACTTTCAGAGTCTGCGCAGAGAACGATTGATGCCTACCCGGACAGTCTGGTCAAAATCTGAACAGACGGCTCATGTTTTCCAACAGAAGAACAAAGTGGCTATGGTGTCCTCATCCAGTACCCGAAAGAGATAGCTCCACCCGAGGAGCTATCTGGTCCCAGCGGGAAACTAAGAACTAGTCTCAATGCGTAGATCGAGGCAATACTGGTTGCTCTGAAGAGGGTCCACCAACGCCTTGCAAAGAGGAAAAACGTCTAGAAAGTAGTTTCGTCACAGATTCACGCTCAGCTCTAGAGTACGTGGAGATGGGCTCTACGGAGACCACTATGGTAAACACCATTCTGGAAACAGTAGGCAACATCATTGCAAAGAGCTGCGAAGTAATCCTACATTTGATCGCTTCGCACGTTGAGGTCACGCAGAACGACAGGGCGGACTTCCTAGCCAAAGAAGGCGCGGCCCAATCGCAACCCGATAAGCCAATGACACAGCTTTCCGAGAAAAGTGGCTTAGCGAATGTGCCGCAGGAGAAAACGGACGAAAGCTGTACCAGAAAATGCCGAGAACAGGGACCTGAAAGAGTTGGTTAAACAGAGAGCTAAAGCCCGAACACAAGCCACGAAACGGAAGACGCCTACTGCTCGTGCACGCTACAACCGTCTATCGGCTGAAGTCCGGTTGGCCGTCCAGAAGGCCCAAGAAATCGAAATGGGTTAGTGTATGTGAAAAGCTCAACCTCCAAGACGGAAGGAAAGTGTGAAATCTGTTAGGAAATCTCTCTGGTATGGGGTCAAGGAGGAACCCCCAGCCGATACAGACCGATAAAGGTGTCGAGGCGAGCGACGCCAAGAGAGCTAGTGTGCTCAATAAGCATTTCGCAGAGGTGAACCAGAAAACCAAAGAGACACTACACAGTCCGGAAGCTTAGGAAAAAGGGAGCTCGAGCCCAGCGTACTGGGCCCCATCAAGAGATTTTCACGTCCTTCTTCAAAACGGAAGAATTGCGAACCGCTTTGGGAAAGTGCCGGCCGGCGAAGTGACCAGACCCTGACAAGGTCCATAACGAAATGTTGACCCATCTGGGCAAAAATGGGAGAGAAATTTTGCTGGCCCTCATTAACATGACCTGGATACAGGCAGGTTGCCGAAATTGTGCAAAAAAAGCAATAATCACAATTCCCAAAGATGGGAAACCAGGCCATTTACCCAGCAGCTATCGGCCCATATAGCTCACATCATGTTTCAGGAAAGTAACAGAATGAATGGTAAATGGAAGGCCAGTGTTTTTTTAGAGAAAAACAAGTGCCTCCCACCGACGCAAGGTGGGTTCCGTAAATGCCGCCAACTTATGGATCAGGTGATCCGTCTTGTCCAGTCGATGACTAACCAACTCCAGAGGAAGAATCACACGGTTGCCGTGTTCTTGGACATCAAACAGGCGAACTACCACGTATGGCGCACCGGCCTTATGTATAAGTTCCAGAAGTTGAGAATATTTGGTAACATGTCCAACTGGGTTGAGGAATTCCTGAGGAACAGAACAATTGCCACGCGGGTATGCAATAGTGTTTCTGATCAGCTTGCCCTGCACACTTTTCCTCGCCAATTTGTACGACATGCACATGAGAGTCTGAGAATGCGATGTTCGCAGACGATTTGGTGATCAGGAGCTCTCGTAAGGATGTTAAAACACTGCAGATCCGGCTGCAGCGCGACGTAGACAGAATTGAAGCTTACGCGGGTAAGTAGAAAATGGTCGTGAATACGGACAAGACGGTTTACTCACTGATCACTAACAGAAGAAAAGCACTTCAGGTTGGAGTAGAATTGAATATCCAAAAGCTGGAATGGGATCGGACAGTTGTTTATCTGGGATTGAAACTGTACCAGTAAACGAACTATGTGCGAAAACATCACAAAGGCCTGGTGAAAAAGCTGGCATGTACCCACTGAGGTCTCTATACCTTTTTAGCCTACCAGTGCAGACCTTAGCAAGCCCCATGGCTCTAGAGGGACTGGATCGCATCCAAAACCGAGCTCTCAGGTTTGTATGTGAGGCGATACGCATCACACCCACAGCAGCAGAGGAAATAATGGCTGATGTCGAACTTCTGGAAATCAGAAGGGAAAAGGCAGTCCTGAAGATACCGTCGGATGGACAGGCAGGAACCCTTTTTTCAACACCAGGATAAATGGGTAAAGAAGACCAGACTAAAGAGACCATCCTTTATAGATACGGTCCCGAGACATGGCATTACCCGAAAACAGAGAAAAGTGAAGGTGATCCCAGTACGTGGACATAACGAAAGCCTTACCCGACGTGAAATACGGCTCAACATGACGACCACCAAAACTAAGAATGATAGTCATCACCTAAAACTATCAGAGTCTGCCCAGAGAACGATTGATGCCTACCCGGACAGTCTGGTCAAAATCTGAACAGACGGCTCATGTTTTCCAACAGAAGAACAAAGTGGCTATGGTGTCCTCATCCAGTACCCGAAAGAGATAGCTCCACCCGAGGAGCTATCTGGTCCCAGCGGGAAACTAAGAACTAGTCTCAATGCGTAGATCGAGGCAATACTGGTTGCTCTGAAGAGGGTCCACCAACGCCTTGCAAAGAGGAAAAACGTCTAGAAAGTAGTTTCGTCACAGATTCACGCTCAGCTCTAGAGTACGTGGAGATGGGCTCTACGGAGACCACTATGGTAAACACCATTCTGGAAACAGTAGGCAACATCATTGCAAAGAGCTGCGAAGTAATCCTACATTTGATCGCTTCGCACGTTGAGGTCACGCAGAACGACAGGGCGGACTTCCTAGCCAAAGAAGGCGCGGCCCAATCGCAACCCGATAAGCCAATGACACAGCATTCCGAGAAAAGTGGCTAACCAGGCCACAGGAGAAAACGGACGAAAGCTATACCAGAAAATGCCGAGAACAGGGACCTGAAAGAGTTGGTTAAACAGAGAGCTAAAGCCCGAACACAAGCCACGAAACGGAAGACGCCTACTGCTCGTGCACGCTACAACCGTCTATCGGCTGAAGTCCGGTTGGCCGTCCAGAAGGCCCAAGAAATCGAAATGGGTTAGTGTATGTGAAAAGCTCAACCTCCAAGACGGAAGGAAAGTGTGAAATCTGTTAGGAAATCTCTCTGGTATGGGGTCAAGGAGGAACCCCCAGCCGATACAGACCGATAAAGGTGTCGAGGCGAGCGACGCCAAGAGAGCTAGTGTGCTCAATAAGCATTTCGCAGAGGTGAACCAGAAAACCAAAGAGACACTACACAGTCCGGAAGCTTAGGAAAAAGGGAGCTCGAGCCCAGCGTACTGGGCCCCATCAAGAGATTTTCACGTCCTTCTTCAAAACGGAAGAATTGCGAACCGCTTTGGGAAAGTGCCGGCCGGCGAAGTGACCAGACCCTGACAAGGTCCATAACGAAATGTTGACCCATCTGGGCAAAAATGGGAGAGAAATTTTGCTGGCCCTCATTAACATGACCTGGATACAGGCAGGTTGCCGAAATTGTGCAAAAAAAGCAATAATCACAATTCCCAAAGATGGGAAACCAGGCCATTTACCCAGCAGCTATCGGCCCATATAGCTCACATCATGTTTCAGGAAAGTAACAGAATGAATGGTAAATGGAAGGCCAGTGTTTTTTTAGAGAAAAACAAGTGCCTCCCACCGACGCAAGGTGGGTTCCGTAAATGCCGCCAACTTATGGATCAGGTGATCCGTCTTGTCCAGTCGATGACTAACCAACTCCAGAGGAAGAATCACACGGTTGCCGTGTTCTTGGACATCAAACAGGCGAACTACCACGTATGGCGCACCGGCCTTATGTATAAGTTCCAGAAGTTGAGAATATTTGGTAACATGTCCAACTGGGTTGAGGAATTCCTGAGGAACAGAACAATTGCCACGCGGGTATGCAATAGTGTTTCTGATCAGCTTGCCCTGCACACTTTTCCTCGCCAATTTGTACGACATGCACATGAGAGTCTGAGAATGCGATGTTCGCAGACGATTTGGTGATCAGGAGCTCTCGTAAGGATGTTAAAACACTGCAGATCCGGCTGCAGCGCGACGTAGACAGAATTGAAGCTTACGCGGGTAAGTAGAAAATGGTCGTGAATACGGACAAGACGGTTTACTCACTGATCACTAACAGAAGAAAAGCACTTCAGGTTGGAGTAGAATTGAATATCCAAAAGCTGGAATGGGATCGGACAGTTGTTTATCTGGGATTGAAACTGTACCAGTAAACGAACTATGTGCGAAAACATCACAAAGGCCTGGTGAAAAAGCTGGCATGTACCCACTGAGGTCTCTATACCTTTTTAGCCTACCAGTGCAGACCTTAGCAAGCCCCATGGCTCTAGAGGGACTGGATCGCATCCAAAACCGAGCTCTCAGGTTTGTATGTGAGGCGATACGCATCACACCCACAGCAGCAGAGGAAATAATGGCTGATGTCGAACTTCTGGAAATCAGAAGGGAAAAGGCAGTCCTGAAGATACCGTCGGATGGACAGGCAGGAACCCTTTTTTCAACACCAGGATAAATGGGTAAAGAAGACCAGACTAAAGAGACCATCCTTTATAGATACGGTCCCGAGACATGGCATTACCCGAAAACAGAGAAAAGTGAAGGTGATCCCAGTACGTGGACATAACGAAAGCCTTACCCGACGTGAAATACGGCTCAACATGACGACCACCAAAACTAAGAATGATAGTCATCACCTAAAACTATCAGAGTCTGCGCAGAGAACGATTGATGCCTACCCGGACAGTCTGGTCAAAATCTGAACAGACGGCTCATGTTTTCCAACAGAAGAACAAAGTGGCTATGGTGTCCTCATCCAGTACCCGAAAGAGATAGCTCCACCCGAGGAGCTATCTGGTCCCAGCGGGAAACTAAGAACTAGTCTCAATGCGTAGATCGAGGCAATACTGGTTGCTCTGAAGAGGGTCCACCAACGCCTTGCAAAGAGGAAAAACGTCTAGAAAGTAGTTTCGTCACAGATTCACGCTCAGCTCTAGAGTACGTGGAGATGGGCTCTACGGAGACCACTATGGTAAACACCATTCTGGAAACAGTAGGCAACATCATTGCAAAGAGCTGCGAAGTAATCCTACATTTGATCGCTTCGCACGTTGAGGTCACGCAGAACGACAGGGCGGACTTCCTAGCCAAAGAAGGCGCGGCCCAATCGCAACCCGATAAGCCAATGACACAGCATTCCGAGAAAAGTGGCTAACCAGGCCACAGGAGAAAACGGACGAAAGCTATACCAGAAAATGCCGAGAACAGGGACCTGAAAGAGTTGGTTAAACAGAGAGCTAAAGCCCGAACACAAGCCACGAAACGGAAGACGCCTACTGCTCGTGCACGCTACAACCGTCTATCGGCTGAAGTCCGGTTGGCCGTCCAGAAGGCCCAAGAAATCGAAATGGGTTAGTGTATGTGAAAAGCTCAACCTCCAAGACGGAAGGAAAGTGTGAAATCTGTTAGGAAATCTCTCTGGTATGGGGTCAAGGAGGAACCCCCAGCCGATACAGACCGATAAAGGTGTCGAGGCGAGCGACGCCAAGAGAGCTAGTGTGCTCAATAAGCATTTCGCAGAGGTGAACCAGAAAACCAAAGAGACACTACACAGTCCGGAAGCTTAGGAAAAAGGGAGCTCGAGCCCAGCGTACTGGGCCCCATCAAGAGATTTTCACGTCCTTCTTCAAAACGGAAGAATTGCGAACCGCTTTGGGAAAGTGCCGGCCGGCGAAGTGACCAGACCCTGACAAGGTCCATAACGAAATGTTGACCCATCTGGGCAAAAATGGGAGAGAAATTTTGCTGGCCCTCATTAACATGACCTGGATACAGGCAGGTTGCCGAAATTGTGCAAAAAAAGCAATAATCACAATTCCCAAAGATGGGAAACCAGGCCATTTACCCAGCAGCTATCGGCCCATATAGCTCACATCATGTTTCAGGAAAGTAACAGAATGAATGGTAAATGGAAGGCCAGTGTTTTTTTAGAGAAAAACAAGTGCCTCCCACCGACGCAAGGTGGGTTCCGTAAATGCCGCCAACTTATGGATCAGGTGATCCGTCTTGTCCAGTCGATGACTAACCAACTCCAGAGGAAGAATCACACGGTTGCCGTGTTCTTGGACATCAAACAGGCGAACTACCACGTATGGCGCACCGGCCTTATGTATAAGTTCCAGAAGTTGAGAATATTTGGTAACATGTCCAACTGGGTTGAGGAATTCCTGAGGAACAGAACAATTGCCACGCGGGTATGCAATAGTGTTTCTGATCAGCTTGCCCTGCACACTTTTCCTCGCCAATTTGTACGACATGCACATGAGAGTCTGAGAATGCGATGTTCGCAGACGATTTGGTGATCAGGAGCTCTCGTAAGGATGTTAAAACACTGCAGATCCGGCTGCAGCGCGACGTAGACAGAATTGAAGCTTACGCGGGTAAGTAGAAAATGGTCGTGAATACGGACAAGACGGTTTACTCACTGATCACTAACAGAAGAAAAGCACTTCAGGTTGGAGTAGAATTGAATATCCAAAAGCTGGAATGGGATCGGACAGTTGTTTATCTGGGATTGAAACTGTACCAGTAAACGAACTATGTGCGAAAACATCACAAAGGCCTGGTGAAAAAGCTGGCATGTACCCACTGAGGTCTCTATACCTTTTTAGCCTACCAGTGCAGACCTTAGCAAGCCCCATGGCTCTAGAGGGACTGGATCGCATCCAAAACCGAGCTCTCAGGTTTGTATGTGAGGCGATACGCATCACACCCACAGCAGCAGAGGAAATAATGGCTGATGTCGAACTTCTGGAAATCAGAAGGGAAAAGGCAGTCCTGAAGATACCGTCGGATGGACAGGCAGGAACCCTTTTTTCAACACCAGGATAAATGGGTAAAGAAGACCAGACTAAAGAGACCATCCTTTATAGATACGGTCCCGAGACATGGCATTACCCGAAAACAGAGAAAAGTGAAGGTGATCCCAGTACGTGGACATAACGAAAGCCTTACCCGACGTGAAATACGGCTCAACATGACGACCACCAAAACTAAGAATGATAGTCATCACCTAAAACTATCAGAGTCTGCGCAGAGAACGATTGATGCCTACCCGGACAGTCTGGTCAAAATCTGAACAGACGGCTCATGTTTTCCAACAGAAGAACAAAGTGGCTATGGTGTCCTCATCCAGTACCCGAAAGAGATAGCTCCACCCGAGGAGCTATCTGGTCCCAGCGGGAAACTAAGAACTAGTCTCAATGCGTAGATCGAGGCAATACTGGTTGCTCTGAAGAGGGTCCACCAACGCCTTGCAAAGAGGAAAAACGTCTAGAAAGTAGTTTCGTCACAGATTCACGCTCAGCTCTAGAGTACGTGGAGATGGGCTCTACGGAGACCACTATGGTAAACACCATTCTGGAAACAGTAGGCAACATCATTGCAAAGAGCTGCGAAGTAATCCTACATTTGATCGCTTCGCACGTTGAGGTCACGCAGAACGACAGGGCGGACTTCCTAGCCAAAGAAGGCGCGGCCCAATCGCAACCCGATAAGCCAATGACACAGCATTCCGAGAAAAGTGGCTAACCAGGCCACAGGAGAAAACGGACGAAAGCTATACCAGAAAATGCCGAGAACAGGGACCTGAAAGAGTTGGTTAAACAGAGAGCTAAAGCCCGAACACAAGCCACGAAACGGAAGACGCCTACTGCTCGTGCACGCTACAACCGTCTATCGGCTGAAGTCCGGTTGGCCGTCCAGAAGGCCCAAGAAATCGAAATGGGTTAGTGTATGTGAAAAGCTCAACCTCCAAGACGGAAGGAAAGTGTGAAATCTGTTAGGAAATCTCTCTTGTATGGGGTCAAGGAGGAACCCCCAGCCGATACAGACCGATAAAGGTGTCGAGGCGAGCGACGCCAAGAGAGCTAGTGTGCTCAATAAGCATTTCGCAGAGGTGAACCAGAAAACCAAAGAGACACTACACAGTCCGGAAGCTTAGGAAAAAGGGAGCTCGAGCCCAGCGTACTGGGCCCCATCAAGAGATTTTCACGTCCTTCTTCAAAACGCAAGAATTGCGAACCGCTTTGGGAAAGTGCCGGCCGGCGAAGTGACCAGACCCTGACAAGGTCCATAACGAAATGTTGACCCATCTGGGCAAAAATGGGAGAGAAATTTTGCTGGCCCTCATTAACATGACCTGGATACAGGCAGGTTGCCGAAATTGTGCAAAAAAAGCAATAATCACAATTCCCAAAGATGGGAAACCAGGCCATTTACCCAGCAGCTATCGGCCCATATAGCTCACATCATGTTTCAGGAAAGTAACAGAATGAATGGTAAATGGAAGGCCAGTGTTTTTTTAGAGAAAAACAAGTGCCTCCCACCGACGCAAGGTGGGTTCCGTAAATGCCGCCAACATATGGATCAGGTGATCCGTCTTGTCCAGTCGATGACTAACCAACTCCAGAGGAAGAATCACACGGTTGCCGTGTTCTTGGACATCAAACAGGCGAACTACCACGTATGGCGCACCGGCCTTATGTATAAGTTCCAGAAGTTGAGAATATTTGGTAACATGTCCAACTGGGTTGAGGAATTCCTGAGGAACAGAACAATTGCCACGCGGGTATGCAATAGTGTTTCTGATCAGCTTGCCCTGCACACTTTTCCTCGCCAATTTGTACGACATGCACATGAGAGTCTGAGAATGCGATGTTCGCAGACGATTTGGTGATCAGGAGCTCTCGTAAGGATGTTAAAACACTGCAGATCCGGCTGCAGCGCGACCTAGACAGAATTGAAGCTTACGCGGGTAAGTAGAAAATGGTCGTGAATACGGACAAGACGGTTTACTCACTGATCACTAACGGAAGAAAAGCACTTCAGGTTGGAGTAGAATTGAATATCCAAAAGCTGGAATGGGATCGGACAGTTGTTTATCTGGGATTGAAACTGTACCAGTAAACGAACTATGTGCGAAAACATCACAAAGGCCTGGTGAAAAAGCTGGCATGTACCCACTGAGGTCTCTATACCTTTTTAGCCTACCAGTGCAGACCTTAGCAAGCCCCATGGCTCTAGAGGGACTGGATCGCATCCAAAACCGAGCTCTCAGGTTTGTATGTGAGGCGATACGCATCACACCCACAGCAGCAGAGGAAATAATGGCTGATGTCGAACTTCTCGAAATCAGAAGGGAAAAGGCAGTCCTGAAGATACCGTCGGATGGACAGGCAGGAACCCTTTTTTCAACACCAGGATAAATGGGTAAAGAAGACCAGACTAAAGAGACCATCCTTTATAGATACGGTTCCGAGACATGGCATTACCCGAAAACAGAGAAAAGTGAAGGTGATCCCAGTACGTGGACATCACGAAAGCCTTACCCGACGTGAAATACGGCTCAACATGACGACCACCAAAACTAAGAATGATAGTCATCACCTAAAACTATCAGAGTCTGCGCAGAGAACGATTGATGCCTACCCGGACAGTCTGGTCAAAATCTGAACAGACGGCTCATGTTTTCCAACAGAAGAACAAAATGGCTATGGTGTCCTCATCCAGTACCCGAAAGAGATAGCTCCACCCGAGGAGCTATCTGGTCCCAGCGGGAAACTAAGAACTAGTCTCAATGCGTAGATCGAGGCAATACTGGTTGCTCTGAAGAGGGTCCACCAACGCCTTGCAAAGAGGAAAAACGTCTAGAAAGTAGTTTCGTCACAGATTCACGCTCAGCTCTAGAGTACGTGGAGATGGGCTCTACGGAGACCACTATGGTAAACACCATTCTGGAAACAGTAGGCAACATCATTGCAAAGAGCTGCGAAGTAATCCTACATTTGATCGCTTCGCACGTTGAGGTCACGCAGAACGACAGGGCGGACTTCCTAGCCAAAGAAGGCGCGGCCCAATCGCAACCCGATAAGCCAATGACACAGCTTTCCGAGAAAAGTGGCTTAGCGAATGTGCCGCAGGAGAAAACGGACGAAAGCTGTACCAGAAAATGCCGAGAACAGGGACCTGAAAGAGTTGGTTAAACAGAGAGCTAAAGCCCGAACACAAGCCACGAAACGGAAGACGCCTACTGCTCGTGCACGCTACAACCGTCTATCGGCTGAAGTCCGGTTGGCCGTCCAGAAGGCCCAAGAAATCGAAATGGGTTAGTGTATGTGAAAAGCTCAACCTCCAAGACAGAAGGAAAGTGTGAAATCTGTTAGGAAATCTCTCTTGTATGGGGTCAAGGAGGAACCCCCAGCCGATACAGACCGATAAAGGTGTCGAGGCGAGCGACGCCAAGAGAGCTAGTGTGCTCAATAAGCATTTCGCAGAGGTGAACCAGAAAACCAAAGAGACACTACACAGTCCGGAAGCTTAGGAAAAAGGGAGCTCGAGCCCAGCGTACTGGGCCCCATCAAGAGATTTTCACGTCCTTCTTCAAAACGGAAGAATTGCGAACCGCTTTGGGAAAGTGCCGGCCGGCGAAGTGACCAGACCCTGACAAGGTCCATAACGAAATGTTGACCCATCTGGGCAAAAATGGGAGAGAAATTTTGCTGGCCCTCATTAACATGACCTGGATACAGGCAGGTTGCCGAAATTGTGCAAAAAAAGCAATAATCACAATTCCCAAAGATGGGAAACCAGGCCATTTACCCAGCAGCTATCGGCCCATATAGCTCACATCATGTTTCAGGAAAGTAACAGAATGAATGGTAAATGGAAGGCCAGTGTTTTTTTAGAGAAAAACAAGTGCCTCCCACCGACGCAAGGTGGGTTCTGTAAATGCCGCCAACATATGGATCAGGTGATCCGTCTTGTCCAGTCGATGACTAACCAACTCCAGAGGAAGAATCACACGGTTGCCGTGTTCTTGGACATCAAACAGGCGAACTACCACGTATGGCGCACCGGCCTTATGTATAAGTTCCAGAAGTTGAGAATATTTGGTAACATGTCCAACTGGGTTGAGGAATTCCTGAGGAACAGAACAATTGCCACGCGGGTATGCAATAGTGTTTCTGATCAGCTTGCCCTGCACACTTTTCCTCGCCAATTTGTACGACATGCACATGAGAACCTGAGAATGCGATGTTCGCAGACGATTTGGTGATCAGGAGCTCTCGTAAGGATGTTAAAACACTGCAGATCCGGCTGCAGCGCGACCTAGACAGAATTGAAGCTTACGCGGGTAAGTAGAAAATGGTCGTAAATACGGACAAGACGGTTTACTCACTGATCACTAACGGAAGAAAAGCACTTCAGGTTGGAGTAGAATTGAATATCCAAAAGCTGAAATGGGATCGGACAGTTGTTTATCTGGGATTGAAACTGTACCAGTAAACGAACTATGTGCGAAAACATCACAAAGGCCTGGTGAAAAAGCTGGCATGTACCCACTGAGGTCTCTATACCTTTTTAGCCTACCAGTGCAGACCTTAGCAAGCCCCATGGCTCTAGAGGGACTGGATCGCATCCAAAACCGAGCTCTCAGGTTTGTATGTGAGGCGATACGCATCACACCCACAGCAGCAGAGGAAATAATGGCTGATGTCGAACTTCTGGAAATCAGAAGGGAAAAGGCAGTCCTGAAGATACCGTCGGATGGACAGACAGGAACCCTTTTTTCAACACCAGGATAAATGGGTAAAGAAGACCAGACTAAAGAGACCATCCTTTATAGATACGGTTCCGAGACATGGCATTACCCGAAAACAGAGAAAAGTGAAGGTGATCCCAGTGTGTGGACATCACGAAAGCCTTACCCGACGTGAAATACGGCTCAACATGACCACCAAAACTAAGAATGATAGTCATCACCTAAAACTATCAGAGTCTGCGCAGAGAACGATTGATGCCTACCCGGACAGTCTGGTCAAAATCTGAACAGACGGCTCATGTTTTCCAACAGAAGAACAAAGTGGCTATGGTGTCCTCATCCAGTACCCGAAAGAGATAGCTCCACCCGAGGAGCTATCTGGTCCCAGCGGGAAACTAAGAACTAGTCTCAATGCGTAGATCGAGGCAATACTGGTTGCTCTGAAGAGGGTCCACCAACGCCTTGCAAAGAGGAAAAACGTCTAGAAAGTAGTTTCGTCACAGATTCACGCTCAGCTCTAGAGTACGTGGAGATGGGCTCTACGGAGACCACTATGGTAAACACCATTCTGGAAACAGTAGGCAACATCATTGCAAAGAGCTGCGAAGTAATCCTACATTTGATCGCTTCGCACGTTGAGGTCACGCAGAACGACAGGGCGGACTTCCTAGCCAAAGAAGGCGCGGCCCAATCGCAACCCGATAAGCCAATGACACAGCTTTCCGAGAAAAGTGGCTTAGCGAATGTGCCGCAGGAGAAAACGGACGAAAGCTATACCAGAAAATGCCGAGAACAGGGACCTGAAAGAGTTGGTTAAACAGAGAGCTAAAGCCCGAACACAAGCCACGAAACGGAAGACGCCTACTGCTCGTGCACGCTACAACCGTCTATCGGCTGAAGTCCGGTTGGCCGTCCAGAAGGCCCTAGAAATCGAAATGGGTTAGTGTATGTGAAAAGCTCAACCTCCAAGACGGAAGGAAAGTGTGAAATCTGTTAGGAAATCTCTCTGGTATGGGGTCAAGGAGGAACCCCCAGCCGATACAGACCGATAAAGGTGTCGAGGCGAGCGACGCCAAGAGAGCTAGTGTGCTCAATAAGCATTTCGCAGAGGTGAACCAGAAAACCAAAGAGACACTACACAGTCCGGAAGCTTAGGAAAAAGGGAGCTCGAGCCCAGCGTACTGGGCCCCATCAAGAGATTTTCACGTCCTTCTTCAAAACGGAAGAATTGCGAACCGCTTTGGGAAAGTGCCGGCCGGCGAAGTGACCAGACCCTGACAAGGTCCATAACGAAATGTTGACCCATCTGGGCAAAAATGGGAGAGAAATTTTGCTGGCCCTCATTAACATGACCTGGATACAGGCAGGTTGCCGAAATTGTGCAAAAAAAGCAATAATCACAATTCCCAAAGATGGGAAACCAGGCCATTTACCCAGCAGCTATCGGCCCATATAGCTCACATCATGTTTCAGGAAAGTAACAGAATGAATGGTAAATGGAAGGCCAGTGTTTTTTTAGAGAAAAACAAGTGCCTCCCACCGACGCAAGGTGGGTTCCGTAAATGCCGCCAACTTATGGATCAGGTGATCCGTTTTGTCCAGTCGATGACTAACCAACTCCAGAGGAAGAATCACACGGTTGCCGTGTTCTTGGACATCAAACAGGCGAACTACCACGTATGGCGCACCGGCCTTATGTATAAGTTCCAGAAGTTGAGAATATTTGGTAACATGTCCAACTGGGTTGAGGAATTCCTGAGGAACAGAACAATTGCCACGCGGGTATGCAATAGTGTTTCTGATCAGCTTGCCCTGCACACTTTTCCTCGCCAATTTGTACGACATGCACATGAGAGTCTGAGAATGCGATGTTCGCAGACGATTTGGTGATCAGGAGCTCTCGTAAGGATGTTAAAACACTGCAGATCCGGCTGCAGCGCGACGTAGACAGAATTGAAGCTTACGCGGGTAAGTAGAAAATGGTCGTGAATACGGACAAGACGGTTTACTCACTGATCACTAACAGAAGAAAAGCACTTCAGTTTGGAGTAGAATTGAATATCCAAAAGCTGGAATGGGATCGGACAGTTGTTTATCTGGGATTGAAACTGTACCAGTAAACGAACTATGTGCGAAAACATCACAAAGGCCTGGTGAAAAAGCTGGCATGTACCCACTGAGGTCTCTATACCTTTTTAGCCTACCAGTGCAGACCTTAGCAAGCCCCATGGCTCTAGAGGGACTGGATCGCATCCAAAACCGAGCTCTCAGGTTTGTATGTGAGGCGATACGCATCACACCCACAGCAGCAGAGGAAATAATGGCTGATGTCGAACTTCTGGAAATCAGAAGGGAAAAGGCAGTCCTGAAGATACCGTCGGATGGACAGGCAGGAACCCTTTTTTCAACACCAGGATAAATGGGTAAAGAAGACCAGACTAAAGAGACCATCCTTTATAGATACGGTCCCGAGACATGGCATTACCCGAAAACAGAGAAAAGTGAAGGTGATCCCAGTACGTGGACATAACGAAAGCCTTACCCGACGTGAAATACGGCTCAACATGACGACCACCAAAACTAAGAATGATAGTCATCACCTAAAACTATCAGAGTCTGCGCAGAGAACGATTGATGCCTACCCGGACAGTCTGGTCAAAATCTGAACAGACGGCTCATGTTTTCCAACAGAAGAACAAAGTGGCTATGGTGTCCTCATCCAGTACCCGAAAGAGATAGCTCCACCCGAGGAGCTATCTGGTCCCAGCGGGAAACTAAGAACTAGTCTCAATGCGTAGATCGAGGCAATACTGGTTGCTCTGAAGAGGGTCCACCAACGCCTTGCAAAGAGGAAAAACGTCTAGAAAGTAGTTTCGTCACAGATTCACGCTCAGCTCTAGAGTACGTGGAGATGGGCTCTACGGAGACCACTATGGTAAACACCATTCTGGAAACAGTAGGCAACATCATTGCAAAGAGCTGCGAAGTAATCCTACATTTGATCGCTTCGCACGTTGAGGTCACGCAGAACGACAGGGCGGACTTCATAGCCAAAGAAGGCGCGGCCCAATCGCAACCCGATAAGCCAATGACACAGCATTCCGAGAAAAGTGGCTTAGCGAATGTGCCGCAGGAGAAAACGGACGAAAGCTATACCAGAAAATGCCGAGAACAGGGACCTGAAAGAGTTGGTTAAACAGAGAGCTAAAGCCCGAACGCAAGCCACGAAACGGAAGACGCCTACTGCTCGTGCACGCTACAACCGTCTATCGGCTGAAGTCCGGTTGGCCGTCCAGAAGGCCCAAGAAATCGAAATGGGTTAGTGTATGTGAAAAGCTCAACCTCCAAGACGGAAGGAAAGTGTGAAATCTGTTAGGAAATCTCTCTTGTATGGGGTCAAGGAGGAACCCCCAGCCGATACAGACCGATAAAGGTGTCGAGGCGAGCGACGCCAAGAGAGCTAGTGTGCTCAATAAGCATTTCGCAGAGGTGAACCAGAAAACCAAAGAGACACTACACAGTCCGGAAGCTTAGGAAAAAGGGAGCTCGAGCCCAGCGTACTGGGCCCCATCAAGAGATTTTCACGTCCTTCTTCAAAACGGAAGAATTGCGAACCGCTTTGGGAAAGTGCCGGCCGGCGAAGTGACCAGACCCTGACAAGGTCCATAACGAAATGTTGACCCATCTGGGCAAAAATGGGAGAGAAATTTTGCTGGCCCTCATTAACATGACCTGGATACAGGCAGGTTGCCGAAATTGTGCAAAAAAAGCAATAATCACAATTCCCAAAGATGGGAAACCAGGCCATTTACCCAGCAGCTATCGGCCCATATAGCTCACATCATGTTTCAGGAAAGTAACAGAATGAATGGTAAATGGAAGGCCAGTGTTTTTTTAGAGAAAAACAAGTGCCTCCCACCGACGCAAGGTGGGTTCCGTAAATGCCGCCAACATATGGATCAGGTGATCCGTCTTGTCCAGTCGATGACTAACCAACTCCAGAGGAAGAATCACACGGTTGCCGTGTTCTTGGACATCAAACAGGCGAACTACCACGTATGGCGCACCGGCCTTATGTATAAGTTCCAGAAGTTGAGAATATTTGGTAACATGTCCAACTGGGTTGAGGAATTCCTGAGGAACAGAACAATTGCCACGCGGGTATGCAATAGTGTTTCTGATCAGCTTGCCCTGCACACTTTTCCTCGCCAATTTGTACGACATGCACATGAGAGTCTGAGAATGCGATGTTCGCAGACGATTTGGTGATCAGGAGCTCTCGTAAGGATGTTAAAACACTGCAGATCCGGCTGCAGCGCGACCTAGACAGAATTGAAGCTTACGCGGGTAAGTAGAAAATGGTCGTGAATACGGACAAGACGGTTTACTCACTGATCACTAACGGAAGAAAAGCACTTCAGGTTGGAGTAGAATTGAATATCCAAAAGCTGGAATGGGATCGGACAGTTGTTTATCTGGGATTGAAACTGTACCAGTAAACGAACTATGTGCGAAAACATCACAAAGGCCTGGTGAAAAAGCTGGCATGTACCCACTGAGGTCTCTATACCTTTTTAGCCTACCAGTGCAGACCTTAGCAAGCCCCATGGCTCTAGAGGGACTGGATCGCATCCAAAACCGAGCTCTCAGGTTTGTATGTGAGGCGATACGCATCACACCCACAGCAGCAGAGGAAATAATGGCTGATGTCGAACTTCTCGAAATCAGAAGGGAAAAGGCAGTCCTGAAGATACCGTCGGATGGACAGGCAGGAACCCTTTTTTCAACACCAGGATAAATGGGTAAAGAAGACCAGACTAAAGAGACCATCCTTTATAGATACGGTCCCGAGACATGGCATTACCCGAAAACAGAGAAAAGTGAAGGTGATCCCAGTACGTGGACATCACGAAAGCCTTACCCGACGTGAAATACGGCTCAACATGACGACCACCAAAACTAAGAATGATAGTCATCACCTAAAACTATCAGAGTCTGCGCAGAGAACGATTGATGCCTACCCGGACAGTCTGGTCAAAATCTGAACAGACGGCTCATGTTTTCCAACAGAAGAACAAAGTGGCTATGGTGTCCTCATCCAGTACCCGAAAGAGATAGCTCCACCCGAGGAGCTATCTGGTCCCAGCGGGAAACTAAGAACTAGTCTCAATGCGTAGATCGAGGCAATACTGGTTGCTCTGAAGAGGGTCCACCAACGCCTTGCAAAGAGGAAAAACGTCTAGAAAGTAGTTTCGTCACAGATTCACGCTCAGCTCTAGAGTACGTGGAGATGGGCTCTACGGAGACCACTATGGTAAACACCATTCTGGAATCAGTAGGCAACATCATTGCAAAGAGCTGCGAAGTAATCCTACATTTGATCGCTTCGCACGTTGAGGTCACGCAGAACGACAGGGCGGACTTCCTAGCCAAAGAAGGCGCGGCCCAATCGCAACCCGATAAGCCAATGACACAGCTTTCCGAGAAAAGTGGCTTAGCGAATGGGCCGCAGGAGAAAACGGACGAAAGCTGTACCAGAAAATGCCGAGAACAGGGACCTGAAAGAGTTGGTTAAACAGAGAGCTAAAGCCCGAACACAAGCCACGAAACGGAAGACGCCTACTGCTCGTGCACGCTACAACCGTCTATCGGCTGAAGTCCGGTTGGCCGTCCAGAAGGCCCAAGAAATCGAAATGGGTTAGTGTATGTGAAAAGCTCAACCTCCAAGACGGAAGGAAAGTGTGAAATCTGTTAGGAAATCTCTCTTGTATGGGGTCAAGGAGGAACCCCCAGCCGATACAGACCGATAAAGGTGTCGAGGCGAGCGACGCCAAGAGAGCTAGTGTGCTCAATAAGCATTTCGCAGAGGTGAACCAGAAAACCAAAGAGACACTACACAGTCCGGAAGCTTAGGAAAAAGGGAGCTCGAGCCCAGCGTACTGGGCCCCATCAAGAGATTTTCACGTCCTTCTTCAAAACGGAAGAATTGCGAACCGCTTTGGGAAAGTGCCGGCCGGCGAAGTGACCAGACCCTGACAAGGTCCATAACGAAATGTTGACCCATCTGGGCAAAAATGGGAGATAAATTTTGCTGGCCCTCATTAACATGACCTGGATACAGGCAGGTTGCCGAAATTGTGCAAAAAAAGCAATAATCACAATTCCCAAAGATGGGAAACCAGGCCATTTACCCAGCAGCTATCGGCCCATATAGCTCACATCATGTTTCAGGAAAGTAACAGAATGAATGGTAAATGGAAGGCCAGTGTTTTTTTAGAGAAAAACAAGTGCCTCCCACCGACGCAAGGTGGGTTCCGTAAATGCCGCCAACATATGGATCAGGTGATCCGTCTTGTCCAGTCGATGACTAACCAACTCCAGAGGAAGAATCACACGGTTGCCGTGTTCTTGGACATCAAACAGGCGAACTACCACGTATGGCGCACCGGCCTTATGTATAAGTTCCAGAAGTTGAGAATATTTGGTAACATGTCCAACTGGGTTGAGGAATTCCTGAGGAACAGAACAATTGCCACGCGGGTATGCAATAGTGTTTCTGATCAGCTTGCCCTGCACACTTTTCCTCGCCAATTTGTACGACATGCACATGAGAACCTGAGAATGCGATGTTCGCAGACGATTTGGTGATCAGGAGCTCTCGTAAGGATGTTAAAACACTGCAGATCCGGCTGCAGCGCGACCTAGACAGAATTGAAGCTTACGCGGGTAAGTAGAAAATGGTCGTAAATACGGACAAGACGGTTTACTCACTGATCACTAAAGGAAGAAAAGCACTTCAGGTTGGAGTAGAATTGAATATCCAAAAGCTGAAATGGGATCGGACAGTTGTTTATCTGGGATTGAAACTGTACCAGTAAACGAACTATGTGCGAAAACATCACAAAGGCCTGGTGAAAAAGCTGGCATGTACCCACTGAGGTCTCTATACCTTTTTAGCCTACCAGTGCAGACCTTAGCAAGCCCCATGGCTCTAGAGGGACTGGATCGCATCCAAAACCGAGCTCTCAGGTTTGTATGTGAGGCGATACGCATCACACCCACAGCAGCAGAGGAAATAATGGCTGATGTCGAACTTCTGGAAATCAGAAGGGAAAAGGCAGTCCTGAAGATACCGTCGGATGGACAGGCAGGAACCCTTTTTTCAACACCAGGATAAATGGGTAAAGAAGACCAGACTAAAGAGACCATCCTTTATAGATACGGTTCCGAGACATGGCATTACCCGAAAACAGAGAAAAGTGAAGGTGATCCCAGTATGTGGACATCACGAAAGCCTTACCCGACGTGAAATACGGCTCAACATGACCACCAAAACTAAGAATGATAGTCATCACCTAAAACTATCAGAGTCTGCGCAGAGAACGATTGATGCCTACCCGGACAGTCTGGTCAAAATCTGAACAGACGGCTCATGTTTTCCAACAGAAGAACTAAGTGGCTATGGTGTCCTCATCCAGTACCCGAAAGAGATAGCTCCACCCGAGGAGCTATCTGGTCCCAGCGGGAAACTAAGAACTAGTCTCAATGCGTAGATCGAGGCAATACTGGTTGCTCTGAAGAGGGTCCACCAACGCCTTGCAAAGAGGAAAAACGTCTAGAAAGTAGTTTCGTCACAGATTCACGCTCAGCTCTAGAGTACGTGGAGATGGGCTCTACGGAGACCACTATGGTAAACACCATTCTGGAAACAGTAGGCAACATCATTGCAAAGAGCTGCGAAGTAATCCTACATTTGATCGCTTCGCACGTTGAGGTCACGCAGAACGACAGGGCGGACTTCCTAGCCAAAGAAGGCGCGGCCCAATCGCAACCCGATAAGCCAATGACACAGCTTTCCGAGAAAAGTGGCTTAGCGAATGTGCCGCAGGAGAAAACGGACGAAAGCTATACCAGAAAATGCCGAGAACAGGGACCTGAAAGAGTTGGTTAAACAGAGAGCTAAAGCCCGAACACAAGCCACGAAACGGAAGACGCCTACTGCTCGTGCACGCTACAACCGTCTATCGGCTGAAGTCCGGTTGGCCGTCCAGAAGGCCCAAGAAATCGAAATGGGTTAGTGTATGTGAAAAGCTCAACCAAGACGGAAGGAAAGTGTGAAATCTGTTAGGAAATCTCTCTGGTATGGGGTCAAGGAGGAACCCCCAGCCGATACAGACCGATAAAGGTGTCGAGGCGAGCGACGCCAAGAGAGCTAGTGTGCTCAATAAGCATTTCGCAGAGGTGAACCAGAAAACCAAAGAGACACTACACAGTCCGGAAGCTTAGGAAAAAGGGAGCTCGAGCCCAGCGTACTGGGCCCCATCAAGAGATTTTCACGTCCTTCTTCAAAACGGAAGAATTGCGAACCGCTTTGGGAAAGTGCCGGCCGGCGAAGTGACCAGACCCTGACAAGGTCCATAACGAAATGTTGACCCATCTGGGCAAAAATGGGAGAGAAATTTTGCTGGCCCTCATTAACATGACCTGGATACAGGCAGGTTGCCGAAATTGTGCAAAAAAAGCAATAATCACAATTCCCAAAGATGGGAAACCAGGCCATTTACCCAGCAGCTATCGGCCCATATAGCTCACATCATGTTTCAGGAAAGTAACAGAATGAATGGTAAATGGAAGGCCAGTGTTTTTTTAGAGAAAAACAAGTGCCTCCCACCGACGCAAGGTGGGTTCTGTAAATGCCGCCAACATATGGATCAGGTGATCCGTCTTGTCCAGTCGATGACTAACCAACTCCAGAGGAAGAATCACACGGTTGCCGTGTTCTTGGACATCAAACAGGCGAACTACCACGTATGGCGCACCGGCCTTATGTATAAGTTCCAGAAGTTGAGAATATTTGGTAACATGTCCAACTGGGTTGAGGAATTCCTGAGGAACAGAACAATTGCCACGCGGGTATGCAATAGTGTTTCTGATCAGCTTGCCCTGCACACTTTTCCTCGCCAATTTGTACGACATGCACATGAGAACCTGAGAATGCGATGTTCGCAGACGATTTGGTGATCAGGAGCTCTCGTAAGGATGTTAAAACACTGCAGATCCGGCTGCAGCGCGACCTAGACAGAATTGAAGCTTACGCGGGTAAGTAGAAAATGGTCGTAAATACGGACAAGACGGTTTACTCACTGATCACTAACGGAAGAAAAGCACTTCAGGTTGGAGTAGAATTGAATATCCAAAAGCTGAAATGGGATCGGACAGTTGTTTATCTGGGATTGAAACTGTACCAGTAAACGAACTATGTGCGAAAACATCACAAAGGCCTGGTGAAAAAGCTGGCATGTACCCACTGAGGTCTCTATACCTTTTTAGCCTACCAGTGCAGACCTTAGCAAGCCCCATGGCTCTAGAGGGACTGGATCGCATCCAAAACCGAGCTCTCAGGTTTGTATGTGAGGCGATACGCATCACACCCACAGCAGCAGAGGAAATAATGGCTGATGTCGAACTTCTGGAAATCAGAAGGGAAAAGGCAGTCCTGAAGATACCGTAGGATGGACAGGCAGGAACCCTTTTTTCAACACCAGGATAAATGGGTAAAGAAGACCAGACTAAAGAGACCATCCTTTATAGATACGGTTCCGAGACATGGCATTACCCGAAAACAGAGAAAAGTGAAGGTGATCCCAGTATGTGGACATCACGAAAGCCTTACCCGACGTGAAATACGGCTCAACATGACCACCAAAACTAAGAATGATAGTCATCACCTAAAACTATCAGAGTCTGCGCAGAGAACGATTGATGCCTACCCGGACAGTCTGGTCAAAATCTGAACAGACGGCTCATGTTTTCCAACAGAAGAACAAAGTGGCTATGGTGTCCTCATCCAGTACCCGAAAGAGATAGCTCCACCCGAGGAGCTATCTGGTCCCAGCGGGAAACTAAGAACTAGTCTCAATGCGTACATCGAGGCAATACTGGTTGCTCTGAAGAGGGTCCACCAACGCCTTGCAAAGAGGAAAAACGTCTAGAAAGTAGTTTCGTCACAGATTCACGCTCAGCTCTAGAGTACGTGGAGATGGGCTCTACGGAGACCACTATGGTAAACACCATTCTGGAAACAGTAGGCAACATCATTGCAAAGAGCTGCGAAGTAATCCTACATTTGATCGCTTCGCACGTTGAGGTCACGCAGAACGACAGGGCGGACTTCCTAGCCAAAGAAGGCGCGGCCCAATCGCAACCCGATAAGCCAATGACACAGCTTTCCGAGAAAAGTGGCTTAGCGAATGTGCCGCAGGAGAAAACGGACGAAAGCTATACCAGAAAATGCCGAGAACAGGGACCTGAAAGAGTTGGTTAAACAGATAGCTAAAGCCCGAACACAAGCCACGAAACGGAAGACGCCTACTGCTCGTGCACGCTACAACCGTCTATCGGCTGAAGTCCGGTTGGCCGTCCAGAAGGCCCAAGAAATCGAAATGGGTTAGTGTATGTGAAAAGCTCAACCTCCAAGACGGAAGGAAAGTGTGAAATCTGTTAGGAAATCTCTCTTGTATGGGGTCAAGGAGGAACCCCCAGCCGATACAGACCGATAAAGGTGTCGAGGCGAGCGACGCCAAGAGAGCTAGTGTGCTCAATAAGCATTTCGCAGAGGTGAACCAGAAAACCAAAGAGACACTACACAGTCCGGAAGCTTAGGAAAAAGGGAGCTCGAGCCCAGCGTACTGGGCCCCATCAAGAGATTTTCACGTCCTTCTTCAAAACGGAAGAATTGCGAACCGCTTTGGGAAAGTGCCGGCCGGCGAAGTGACCAGACCCTGACAAGGTCCATAACGAAATGTTGACCCATCTGGGCAAAAATGGGAGAGAAATTTTGCTGGCCCTCATTAACATGACCTGGATACAGGCAGGTTGCCGAAATTGTGCAAAAAAAGCAATAATCACAATTCCCAAAGATGGGAAACCAGGCCATTTACCCAGCAGCTATCGGCCCATATAGATCACATCATGTTTCAGGAAAGTAACAGAATGAATGGTAAATGGAAGGCCAGTGTTTTTTTAGAGAAAAACAAGTGCCTCCCACCGACGCAAGGTGGGTTCCGTAAATGCCGCCAACATATGGATCAGGTGATCCGTCTTGTCCAGTCGATGACTAACCAACTCCAGAGGAAGAATCACACGGTTGCCGTGTTCTTGGACATCAAACAGGCGAAATACCACGTATGGCGCACCAGCCTTATGTATAAGTTCCAGAAGTTGAGAATATTTGGTAACATGTCCAACTGGGTTGAGGAATTCCTGAGGAACAGAACAATTGCCACGCGGGTATGCAATAGTGTTTCTGATCAGCTTGCCCTGCACACTTTTCCTCGCCAATTTGTACGACATGCACATGAGAGTCTGAGAATGCGATGTTCGCAGACGATTTGGTGATCAGGAGCTCTCGTAAGGATGTTAAAACACTGCAGATCCGGCTGCAGCGCGACCTAGACAGAATTGAAGCTTACGCGGGTAAGTAGAAAATGGTCGTAAATACGGACAAGACGGTTTACTCACTGATCACTAACGGAAGAAAAGCACTTCAGGTTGGAGTAGAATTGAATATCCAAAAGCTGAAATGGGATCGGACAGTTGTTTATCTGGGATTGAAACTGTACCAGTAAACGAACTATGTGCGAAAACATCACAAAGGCCTGGTGAAAAAGCTGGCATGTACCCACTGAGGTCTCTATACCTTTTTAGCCTACCAGTGCAGACCTTAGCAAGCCCCATGGCTCTAGAGGGACTGGATCGCATCCAAAACCGAGCTCTCAGGTTTGTATGTGAGGCGATACGCATCACACCCACAGCAGCAGAGGAAATAATGGCTGATGTCGAACTTCTGGAAATCAGAAGGGAAAAGGCAGTCCTGAAGATACCGTCAGATGGACAGGCAGGAACCCTTTTTTCAACACCAGGATAAATGGGTAAAGAAGACCAGACTAAAGAGACCATCCTTTATAGATACGGTTCCGAGACATGGCATTACTCGAAAACAGAGAAAAGTGAAGGTGATCCCAGTACGTGGACATCACGAAAGCCTTACCCGACGTGAAATACGGCTCAACATGACGACCACCAAAACTAAGAATGATAGTCATCACCTAAAACTATCAGTCTGCGCAGAGAACGATTGATGCCTACCCGGACAGTCTGGTCAAAATCTGAACAGACGGCTCATGTTTTCCAACAGAAGAACAAAGTGGCTATGGTGTCCTCATCCAGTACCCGAAAGAGATAGCTCCACCCGAGGAGCTATCTGGTCCCAGCGGGAAACTAAGAACTAGTCTCAATGCGTAGATCGAGGCAATACTGGTTGCTCTGAAGAGGGTCCACCAACGCCTTGCAAAGAGGAAAAACGTCTAGAAAGTAGTTTCGTCACAGATTCACGCTCAGCTCTAGAGTACGTGGAGATGGGCTCTACGGAGACCACTATGGTAAACACCATTCTGGAAACAGTAGGCAACATCATTGCAAAGAGCTGCGAAGTAATCCTACATTTGATCGCTTCGCACGTTGAGGTCACGCAGAACGACAGGGCGGACTTCCTAGCCAAAGAAGGCGCGGCCCAATCGCAACCCGATAAGCCAATGACACAGCTTTCCGAGAAAAGTGGCTTAGCGAATGGGCCGCAGGAGAAAACGGACGAAAGCTGTACCAGAAAATGCCGAGAACAGGGACCTGAAAGAGTTGGTTAAACAGAGAGCTAAAGCCCGAACACAAGCCACGAAACGGAAGACGCCTACTGCTCGTGCACGCTACAACCGTCTATCGGCTGAAGTCCGGTTGGCCGTCCAGAAGGCCCTAGAAATCGAAATGGGTTAGTGTATGTGAAAAGCTAAACCTCCAAGACGGAAGGAAAGTGTGAAATCTGTTAGGAAATCTCTCTTGTATGGGGTCAAGGAGGAACCCCCAGCCGATACAGACCGATAAAGGTGTCGAGGCGAGCGACGCCAAGAGAGCTAGTGTGCTCAATAAGCATTTCGCAGAGGTGAACCAGAAAACCAAAGAGACACTACACAGTCCGGAAGCTTAGGAAAAAGGGAGCTCGAGCCCAGCGTACTGGGCCCCATCAAGAGATTTTCACGTCCTTCTTCAAAACGGAAGAATTGCGAACCGCTTTGGGAAAGTGCCGGCCGGCGAAGTGACCAGACCCTGACAAGGTCCATAACGAAATGTTGACCCATCTGGGCAAAAATGGGAGAGAAATTTTGCTGGCCCTCATTAACATGACCTGGATACAGGCAGGTTGCCGAAATTGTGCAAAAAAAGCAATAATCACAATTCCCAAAGATGGGAAACCAGGCCATTTACCCAGCAGCTATCGGCCCAATATAGATCACATCATGTTTCAGGAAAGTAACAGAATGAATGGTAAATGGAAGGCCAGTGTTTTTTTAGAGAAAAACAAGTGCCTCCCACCGACGCAAGGTGGGTTCCGTAAATGCCGCCAACATATGGATCAGGTGATCCGTCTTGTCCAGTCGATGACTAACCAACTCCAGAGGAAGAATCACACGGTTGCCGTGTTCTTGGACATCAAACAGGCGAAATACCACGTATGGCGCACCGGCCTTATGTATAAGTTCCAGAAGTTGAGAATATTTGGTAACATGTCCAACTGGGTTGAGGAATTCCTGAGGAACAGAACAATTGCCACGCGGGTATGCAATAGTGTTTCTGATCAGCTTGCCCTGCACACTTTTCCTCGCCAATTTGTACGACATGCACATGAGAGTCTGAGAATGCGATGTTCGCAGACGATTTGGTGATCAGGAGCTCTCGTAAGGATGTTAAAACACTGCAGATCCGGCTGCAGCGCGACCTAGACAGAATTGAAGCTTACGCGGGTAAGTAGAAAATGGTCGTAAATACGGACAAGACGGTTTACTCACTGATCACTAACGGAAGAAAAGCACTTCAGGTTGGAGTAGAATTGAATATCCAAAAGCTGAAATGGGATCGGACAGTTGTTTATCTGGGATTGAAACTGTACCAGTAAACGAACTATGTGCGAAAACATCACAAAGGCCTGGTGAAAAAGCTGGCATGTACCCACTGAGGTCTCTATACCTTTTTAGCCTACCAGTGCAGACCTTAGCAAGCCCCATGGCTCTAGAGGGACTGGATCGCATCCAAAACCGAGCTCTCAGGTTTGTATGTGAGGCGATACGCATCACACCCACAGCAGCAGAGGAAATAATGGCTGATGTCGAACTTCTGGAAATCAGAAGGGAAAAGGCAGTCCTGAAGATACCGTCAGATGGACAGGCAGGAACCCTTTTTTCAACACCAGGATAAATGGGTAAAGAAGACCAGACTAAAGAGACCATCCTTTATAGATACGGTTCCGAGACATGGCATTACTCGAAAACAGAGAAAAGTGAAGGTGATCCCAGTACGTGGACATCACGAAAGCCTTACCCGACGTGAAATACGGCTCAACATGACGACCACCAAAACTAAGAATGATAGTCATCACCTAAAACTATCAGTCTGCGCAGAGAACGATTGATGCCTACCCGGACAGTCTGGTCAAAATCTGAACAGACGGCTCATGTTTTCCAACAGAAGAACAAAGTGGCTATGGTGTCCTCATCCAGTACCCGAAAGAGATAGCTCCACCCGAGGAGCTATCTGGTCGCAGCGGGAAACTAAGAACTAGTCTCAATGCGTAGATCGAGGCAATACTGGTTGCTCTGAAGAGGGTCCACCAACGCCTTGCAAAGAGGAAAAACGTCTAGAAAGTAGTTTCGTCACAGATTCACGCTCAGCTCTAGAGTACGTGGAGATGGGCTCTACGGAGACCACTATGGTAAACACCATTCTGGAAACAGTAGGCAACATCATTGCAAAGAGCTGCGAAGTAATCCTACATTTGATCGCTTCGCACGTTGAGGTCACGCAGAACGACAGGGCGGACTTCCTAGCCAAAGAAGGCGCGGCCCAATCGCAACCCGATAAGCCAATGACACAGCTTTCCGAGAAAAGTGGCTTAGCGAATGGGCCGCAGGAGAAAACGGACGAAAGCTGTACCAGAAAATGCCGAGAACAGGGACCTGAAAGAGTTGGTTAAACAGAGAGCTAAAGCCCGAACACAAGCCACGAAACGGAAGACGCCTACTGCTCGTGCACGCTACAACCGTCTATCGGCTGAAGTCCGGTTGGCCGTCCAGAAGGCCCAAGAAATCGAAATGGGTTAGTGTATGTGAAAAGCTCAACCTCCAAGACGGAAGGAAAGTGTGAAATCTGTTAGGAAATCTCTCTTGTATGGGGTCAAGGAGGAACCCCCAGCCGATACAGACCGATAAAGGTGTCGAGGCGAGCGACGCCAAGAGAGCTAGTGTGCTCAATAAGCATTTAGCAGAGGTGAACCAGAAAACCAAAGAGACACTACACAGTCCGGAAGCTTAGGAAAAAGGGAGCTCGAGCCCAGCGTACTGGGCCCCATCAAGAGATTTTCACGTCCTTCTTCAAAACGGAAGAATTGCGAACCGCTTTGGGAAAGTGCCGGCCGGCGAAGTGACCAGACCCTGACAAGGTCCATAACGAAATGTTGACCCATCTGGGCAAAAATGGGAGAGAAATTTTGCTGGCCCTCATTAACATGACCTGGATACAGGCAGGTTGCCGAAATTGTGCAAAAAAAGCAATAATCACAATTCCCAAAGATGGGAAACCAGGCCATTTACCCAGCAGCTATCGGCCCATATAGATCACATCATGTTTCAGGAAAGTAACAGAATGAATGGTAAATGGAAGGCCAGTGTTTTTTTAGAGAAAAACAAGTGCCTCCCACCGACGCAAGGTGGGTTCCGTAAATGCCGCCAACATATGGATCAGGTGATCCGTCTTGTCCAGTCGATGACTAACCAACTCCAGAGGAAGAATCACACGGTTGCCGTGTTCTTGGACATCAAACAGGCGAAATACCACGTATGGCGCACCGGCCTTATGTATAAGTTCCAGAAGTTGAGAATATTTGGTAACATGTCCAACTGGGTTGAGGAATTCCTGAGGAACAGAACAATTGCCACGCGGGTATGCAATAGTGTTTCTGATCAGCTTGCCCTGCACACTTTTCCTCGCCAATTTGTACGACATGCACATGAGAGTCTGAGAATGCGATGTTCGCAGACGATTTGGTGATCAGGAGCTCTCGTAAGGATGTTAAAACACTGCAGATCCGGCTGCAGCGCGACCTAGACAGAATTGAAGCTTACGCGGGTAAGTAGAAAATGGTCGTAAATACGGACAAGACGGTTTACTCACTGATCACTAACGGAAGAAAAGCACTTCAGGTTGGAGTAGAATTGAATATCCAAAAGCTGAAATGGGATCGGACAGTTGTTTATCTGGGATTGAAACTGTACCATTAAACGAACTATGTGCGAAAACATCACAAAGGCCTGGTGAAAAAGCTGGCATGTACCCACTGAGGTCTCTATACCTTTTTAGCCTACCAGTGCAGACCTTAGCAAGCCCCATGGCTCTAGAGGGACTGGATCGCATCCAAAACCGAGCTCTCAGGTTTGTATGTGAGGCGATACGCATCACACCCACAGCAGCAGAGGAAATAATGGCTGATGTCGAACTTCTGGAAATCAGAAGGGAAAAGGCAGTCCTGAAGATACCGTCAGATGGACAGGCAGGAACCCTTTTTTCAACACCAGGATAAATGGGTAAAGAAGACCAGACTAAAGAGACCATCCTTTATAGATACGGTTCCGAGACATGGCATTACTCGAAAACAGAGAAAAGTGAAGGTGATCCCAGTACGTGGACATCACGAAAGCCTTACCCGACGTGAAATACGGCTCAACATGACGACCACCAAAACTAAGAATGATAGTCATCACCTAAAACTATCAGTCTGCGCAGAGAACGATTGATGCCTACCCGGACAGTCTGGTCAAAATCTGAACAGACGGCTCATGTTTTCCAACAGAAGAACAAAGTGGCTATGGTGTCCTCATCCAGTACCCGAAAGAGATAGCTCCACCCGAGGAGCTATCTGGTCCCAGCGGGAAACTAAGAACTAGTCTCAATGCGTAGATCGAGGCAATACTGGTTGCTCTGAAGAGGGTCCACCAACGCCTTGCAAAGAGGAAAAACGTCTAGAAAGTAGTTTCGTCACAGATTCACGCTCAGCTCTAGAGTACGTGGAGATGGGCTCTACGGAGACCACTATGGTAAACACCATTCTGGAAACAGTAGGCAACATCATTGCAAAGAGCTGCGAAGTAATCCTACATTTGATCGCTTCGCACGTTGAGGTCACGCAGAACGACAGGGCGGACTTCCTAGCCAAAGAAGGCGCGGCCCAATCGCAACCCGATAAGCCAATGACACAGCTTTCCGAGAAAAGTGGCTTAGCGAATGGGCCGCAGGAGAAAACGGACGAAAGCTGTACCAGAAAATGCCGAGAACAGGGACCTGAAAGAGTTGGTTAAACAGAGAGCTAAAGCCCGAACACAAGCCACGAAACGGAAGACGCCTACTGCTCGTGCACGCTACAACCGTCTATCGGCTGAAGTCCGGTTGGCCGTCCAGAAGGCCCTAGAAATCGAAATGGGTTAGTGTATGTGAAAAGCTAAACCTCCAAGACGGAAGGAAAGTGTGAAATCTGTTAGGAAATCTCTCTTGTATGGGGTCAAGGAGGAACCCCCAGCCGATACAGACCGATAAAGGTGTCGAGGCGAGCGACGCCAAGAGAGCTAGTGTGCTCAATAAGCATTTCGCAGAGGTGAACCAGAAAACCAAAGAGACACTACACAGTCCGGAAGCTTAGGAAAAAGGGAGCTCGAGCCCAGCGTACTGGGCCCCATCAAGAGATTTTCACGTCCTTCTTCAAAACGGAAGAATTGCGAACCGCTTTGGGAAAGTGCCGGCCGGCGAAGTGACCAGACCCTGACAAGGTCCATAACGAAATGTTGACCCATCTGGGCAAAAATGGGAGAGAAATTTTGCTGGCCCTCATTAACATGACCTGGATACAGGCAGGTTGCCGAAATTGTGCAAAAAAAGCAATAATCACAATTCCCAAAGATGGGAAACCAGGCCATTTACCCAGCAGCTATCGGCCCATATAGCTCACATCATGTTTCAGGAAAGTAACAGAATGAATGGTAAATGGAAGGCCAGTGTTTTTTTTAGAGAAAAACAAGTGCCTCCCACCGACGCAAGGTGGGTTCCGTAAATGCCGCCAACATATGGATCAGGTGATCCGTCTTGTCCAGTCGATGACTAACCAACTCCAGAGGAAGAATCACACGGTTGCCGTGTTCTTGGACATCAAACAGGCGAACTACCACGTATGGCGCACCGGCCTTATGTATAAGTTCCAGAAGTTGAGAATATTTGGTAACATGTCCAACTGGGTTGAGGAATTCCTGAGGAACAGAACAATTGCCACGCGGGTATGCAATAGTGTTTCTGATCAGCTTGCCCTGCACACTTTTCCTCGCCAATTTGTACGACATGCACATGAGAGTCTGAGAATGCGATGTTCGCAGACGATTTGGTGATCAGGAGCTCTCGTAAGGATGTTAAAACACTGCAGATCCGGCTGCAGCGCGACCTAGACAGAATTGAAGCTTACGCGGGTAAGTAGAAAATGGTCGTAAATACGGACAAGACGGTTTACTCACTGATCACTAACGGAAGAAAAGCACTTCAGGTTGGAGTAGAATTGAATATCCAAAAGCTGAAATGGGATCGGACAGTTGTTTATCTGGGATTGAAACTGTACCAGTAAACGAACTATGTGCGAAAACATCACAAAGGCCTGGTGAAAAAGCTGGCATGTACCCACTGAGGACTCTATACCTTTTTAGCCTACCAGTGCAGACCTTAGCAAGCCCCATGGCTCTAGAGGGACTGGATCGCATCCAAAACCGAGCTCTCAGGTTTGTATGTGAGGCGATACGCATCACACCCACAGCAGCAGAGGAAATAATGGCTGATGTCGAACATTCTCGAAATCAGAACGGGAAAAGGCAGTCCTGAAGATACCGTCGGATGGACAGGCAGGAACCCTTTTTTCAACACCAGGATAAATGGGTAAAGAAGACCAGACTAAAGAGACCATCCTTTATAGATACGGTTCCGAGACATGGCATTACCCGAAAACAGAGAAAAGTGAAGGTGATCCCAGTACGTGGACATCACGAAAGCCTTACCCGACGTGAAATACGGCTCAACATGACGACCACCAAAACTAAGAATGATAGTCATCACCTAAAACTATCAGAGTCTGCGCAGAGAACGATTGATGCCTACCCGGACAGTCTGGTCAAAATCTGAACAGACGGCTCATGTTTTCCAACAGAAGAACAAAATGGCTATGGTGTCCTCATCCAGTACCCGAAAGAGATAGCTCCACCCGAGGAGCTATCTGGTCCCAGCGGGAAACTAAGAACTAGTCTCAATGCGTAGATCGAGGCAATACTGGTTGCTCTGAAGAGGGTCCACCAACGCCTTGCAAAGAGGAAAAACGTCTAGAAAGTAGTTTCGTCACAGATTCACGCTCAGCTCTAGAGTACGTGGAGATGGGCTCTACGGAGACCACAATGGTAAACACCATTCTGGAAACAGTAGGCAACATCATTGCAAAGAGCTGCGAAGTAATCCTACATTTGATCGCTTCGCACGTTGAGGTCACGCAGAACGACAGGGCGGACTTCCTAGCCAAAGAAGGCGCGGCCCAATCGCAACCCGATAAGCCAATGACACAGCTTTCCGAGAAAAGTGGCTTAGCGAATGGGCCGCAGGAGAAAACGGACGAAAGCTGTACCAGAAAATGCCGAGAACAGGGACCTGAAAGAGTTGGTTAAACAGAGAGCTAAAGCCCGAACACAAGCCACGAAACGGAAGACGCCTACTGCTCGTGCACGCTACAACCGTCTATCGGCTGAAGTCCGGTTGGCCGTCCAGAAGGCCCAAGAAATCGAAATGGGTTAGTGTATGTGAAAAGCTCAACCTCCAAGACGGAAGGAAAGTGTGAAATCTGTTAGGAAATCTCTCTTGTATGGGGTCAAGGAGGAACCCCCAGCCGATACAGACCGATAAAGGTGTCGAGGCGAGCGACGCCAAGAGAGCTAGTGTGCTCAATAAGCATTTCGCAGAGGTGAACCAGAAAACCAAAGAGACACTACACAGTCCGGAAGCTTAGGAAAAAGGGAGCTCGAGCCCAGCGTACTGGGCCCCATCAAGAGATTTTCACGTCCTTCTTCAAAACGGAAGAATTGCGAACCGCTTTGGGAAAGTGCCGGCCGGCGAAGTGACCAGACCCTGACAAGGTCCATAACGAAATGTTGACCCATCTGGGCAAAAATGGGAGAGAAATTTTGCTGGCCCTCATTAACATGACCTGGATACAGGCAGGTTGCCGAAATTGTGCAAAAAAAGCAATAATCACAATTCCCAAAGATGGGAAACCAGGCCATTTACCCAGCAGCTATCGGCCCATATAGATCACATCATGTTTCAGGAAAGTAACAGAATGAATGGTAAATGGAAGGCCAGTGTTTTTTTAGAGAAAAACAAGTGCCTCCCACCGACGCAAGGTGGGTTCCGTAAATGCCGCCAACATATGGATCAGGTGATCCGTCTTGTCCAGTCGATGACTAACCAACTCCAGAGGAAGAATCACACGGTTGCCGTGTTCTTGGACATCAAACAGGCGAAATACCACGTATGGCGCACCGGCCTTATGTATAAGTTCCAGAAGTTGAGAATATTTGGTAACATGTCCAACTGGGTTGAGGAATTCCTGAGGAACAGAACAATTGCCACGCGGGTATGCAATAGTGTTTCTGATCAGCTTGCCCTGCACACTTTTCCTCGCCAATTTGTACGACATGCACATGAGAGTCTGAGAATGCGATGTTCGCAGACGATTTGGTGATCAGGAGCTCTCGTAAGGATGTTAAAACACTGCAGATCCGGCTGCAGCGCGACGTAGACAGAATTGAAGCTTACGCGGGTAAGTAGAAAATGGTCGTGAATACGGACAAGACGGTTTACTCACTGATCACTAACAGAAGAAAAGCACTTCAGGTTGGAGTAGAATTGAATATCCAAAAGCTGGAATGGGATCGGACAGTTGTTTATCTGGGATTGAAACTGTACCAGTAAACGAACTATGTGCGAAAACATCACAAAGGCCTGGTGAAAAAGCTGGCATGTACCCACTGAGGTCTCTATACCTTTTTAGCCTACCAGTGCAGACCTTAGCAAGCCCCATGGCTCTAGAGGGACTGGATCGCATCCAAAACCGAGCTCTCAGGTTTGTATGTGAGGCGATACGCATCACACCCACAGCAGCAGAGGAAATAATGGCTGATGTCGAACTTCTGGAAATCAGAAGGGAAAAGGCAGTCCTGAAGATACCGTCGGATGGACAGGCAGGAACCCTTTTTTCAACACCAGGATAAATGGGTAAAGAAGACCAGACTAAAGAGACCATCCTTTATAGATACGGTTCCGAGACATGGCATTACTCGAAAACAGAGAAAAGTGAAGGTGATCCCAGTACGTGGATATCACGAAAGCCTTACCCGACGTGAAATACGGCTCAACATGACGACCACCAAAACTAAGAATGATAGTCATCACCTAAAACTATCAGAGTCTGCGCAGAGAACGATTGATGCCTACCCGGACAGTCTGGTCAAAATCTGAACAGACGGCTCATGTTTTCCAACAGAAGAACAAAGTGGCTATGGTGTCCTCATCCAGTACCCGAAAGAGATAGCTCCACCCGAGGAGCTATCTGGTCCCAGCGGGAAACTAAGAACTAGTCTCAATGCGTAGATCGAGGCAATACTGGTTGCTCTGAAGAGGGTCCCATTTGATCGCTTCGCACGTTGAGGTCACGCAGAACGACAGGGCGGACTTCCTAGCCAAAGAAGGCGCGGCCCAATCGCAACCCGATAAGCCAATGACACAGCTTTCCGAGAAAAGTGGCTTAGCGAATGGGCCGCAGGAGAAAACGGACGAAAGCTGTACCAGAAAATGCCGAGAACAGGGACCTGAAAGAGTTGGTTAAACAGAGAGCTAAAGCCCGAACACAAGCCACGAAACGGAAGACGCCTACTGCTCGTGCACGCTACAACCGTCTATCGGCTGAAGTCCGGTTGGCCGTCCAGAAGGCCCTAGAAATCGAAATGGGTTAGTGTATGTGAAAAGCTCAACCTCCAAGACGGAAGGAAAGTGTGAAATCTGTTAGGAAATCTCTCTTGTATGGGGTCAAGGAGGAACCCCCAGCCGATACAGACCGATAAAGGTGTCGAGGCGAGCGACGCCAAGAGAGCTAGTGTGCTCAATAAGCATTTCCCAGAGGTGAACCAGAAAACCAAAGAGACACTACACAGTCCGGAAGCTTAGGAAAAAGGGAGCTCGAGCCCAGCGTACTGGGCCCCATCAAGAGATTTTCACGTCCTTCTTCAAAACGGAAGAATTGCGAACCGCTTTGGGAAAGTGCCGGCCGGCGAAGTGACCAGACCCTGACAAGGTCCATAACGAAATGTTGACCCATCTGGGCAAAAATGGGAGAGAAATTTTGCTGGCCCTCATTAACATGACCTGGATACAGGCAGGTTGCCGAAATTGTGCAAAAAAAGCAATAATCACAATTCCCAAAGATGGGAAACCAGGCCATTTACCCAGCAGCTATCGGCCCATATAGCTCACATCGTGTTTCAGGAAAGTAACAGAATGAATGGTAAATGGAAGGCCAGTGTTTTTTTAGAGAAAAACAAGTGCCTCCCACCGACGCAAGGTGGGTTCCGTAAAAGCCGCCAACATATGGATCAGGTGATCCGTCTTGTCCAGTCGATGACTAACCAACTCCAGAGGAAGAATCACACGGTTGCCGTGTTCTTGGACATCAAACAGGCGAACTACCACGTATGGCGCACCGGCCTTATGTATAAGTTCCAGAAGTTGAGAATATTTGGTAACATGTCCAACTGGGTTGAGGAATTCCTGAGGAACAGAACAATTGCCACGCGGGTATGCAATAGTGTTTCTGATCAGCTTGCCCTGCACACTTTTCCTCGCCAATTTGTACGACATGCACATGAGAGTCTGAGAATGCGATGTTCGCAGACGATTTGGTGATCTGGAGCTCTCGTAAGGATGTTAAAACACTGCAGATCCGGCTGCAGCGCGACCTAGACAGAATTGAAGCTGACGCGGGTAAGTAGAAAATGGTCGTGAATACGGACAAGACGGTTTACTCACTGATCACTAACAGAAGAAAAGCACTTCAGGTTGGAGTAGAATTGAATATCCAAAAGCTGGAATGGGATCGGACAGTTGTTTATCTGGGATTGAAACTGTACCAGTAAACGAACTATGTGCGAAAACATCACAAAGGCCTGGTGAAAAAGCTGGCATGTACCCACTGAGGTCTTTATACCTTTTTAGCCTACCAGTGCAGACCTTAGCAAGCCCCATGGCTCTAGAGGGACTGGATCGCATCCAAAACCGAGCTCTCAGGTTTGTATGTGAGGCGATACGCATCACACCCACAGCAGCAGAGGAAATAATGGCTGATGTCGAACTTCTGGAAATCAGAAGGGAAAAGGCAGTCCTGAAGATACCGTCGGATGGACAGGCAGGAACCCTTTTTTCAACACCAGGATAAATGGGTAAAGAAGACCAGACTAAAGAGACCATCCTTTATAGATACGGTCCCGAGACATGGCATTACCCGAAAACAGAGAAAAGTGAAGGTGATCCCAGTACGTGGACATCACGAAAGCCTTACCCGACGTGAAATACGGCTCAACATGACGACCACCAAAACTAAGAATGATAGTCATCACCTAAAACTATCAGAGTCTGCGCAGAGAACGATTGATGCCTAGCCGGACAGTCTGGTCAAAATCTGAACAGACGGCTCATGTTTTCCAACAGAAGAACAAAGTGGCTATGGTGTCCTCATCCAGTACCCGAAAGAGATAGCTCCACCCGAGGAGCTATCTGGTCCCAGCGGGAAACTAAGAACTAGTCTCAATGCGTAGATCGAGGCAATACTGGTTGCTCTGAAGAGGGTCCACCAACGCCTTGCAAAGAGGAAAAACGTCTAGAAAGTAGTTTCGTCACAGATTCACGCTCAGCTCTAGAGTACGTGGAGATGGGCTCTACGGAGACCACTATGGTAAACACCATTCTGGAAACAGTAGGCAACATCATTGCAAAGAGCTGCGAAGTAATCCTACATTTGATCGCTTCGCACGTTGAGGTCACGCAGAACGACAGGGCGGACTTCCTAGCCAAAGAAGGCGCGGCCCAATCGCAACCCGATAAGCCAATGACACAGCTTTCCGAGAAAAGTGGCTTAGCGAATGGGCCGCAGGAGAAAACGGACGAAAGCTGTACCAGAAAATGCCGAGAACAGGGACCTGAAAGAGTTGGTTAAACAGAGAGCTAAAGCCCGAACACAAGCCACGAAACGGAAGACGCCTACTGCTCGTGCACGCTACAACCGTCTATCGGCTGAAGTCCGGTTGGCCGTCCAGAAGGCCCAAGAAATCGAAATGGGTTAGTGTATGTGAAAAGCTCAACCTCCAAGACGGAAGGAAAGTGTGAAATCTGTTAGGAAATCTCTCTTGTATGGGGTCAAGGAGGAACCCCCAGCCGATACAGACCGATAAAGGTGTCGAGGCGAGCGACGCCAAGAGAGCTAGTGTGCTCAATAAGCATTTCGCAGAGGTGAACCAGAAAACCAAAGAGACACTACACAGTCCGGAAGCTTAGGAAAAAGGGAGCTCGAGCCCAGCGTACTGGGCCCCATCAAGAGATTTTCACGTCCTTCTTCAAAACGGAAGAATTGCGAACCGCTTTGGGAAAGTGCCGGCCGGCGAAGTGACCAGACCCTGACAAGGTCCATAACGAAATGTTGACCCATCTGGGCAAAAATGGGAGAGAAATTTTGCTGGCCCTCATTAACATGACCTGGATACAGGCAGGTTGCCGAAATTGTGCAAAAAAAGCAATAATCACAATTCCCAAAGATGGGAAACCAGGCCATTTACCCAGCAGCTATCGGCCCATATAGCTCACATCATGTTTCAGGAAAGTAACAGAATGAATGGTAAATGGAAGGCCAGTGTTTTTTTTAGAGAAAAACAAGTGCCTCCCACCGACGCAAGGTGGGTTCCGTAAATGCCGCCAACATATGGATCAGGTGATCCGTCTTGTCCAGTCGATGACTAACCAACTCCAGAGGAAGAATCACACGGTTGCCGTGTTCTTGGACATCAAACAGGCGAACTACCACGTATGGCGCACCGGCCTTATGTACAAGTTCCAGAAGTTGAGAATATTTGGTAACATGTCCAACTGGGTTGAGGAATTCCTGAGGAACAGAACAATTGCCACGCGGGTATGCAATAGTGTTTCTGATCAGCTTGCCCTGCACACTTTTCCTCGCCAATTTGTACGACATGCACATGAGAGTCTGAGAATGCGATGTTCGCAGACGATTTGGTGATCAGGAGCTCTCGTAAGGATGTTAAAACACTGCAGATCCGGCTGCAGCGCGACCTAGACAGAATTGAAGCTTACGCGGGTAAGTAGAAAATGGTCGTAAATACGGACAAGACGGTTTACTCACTGATCACTAACGGAAGAAAAGCACTTCAGGTTGGAGTAGAATTGAATATCCAAAAGCTGAAATGGGATCGGACAGTTGTTTATCTGGGATTGAAACTGTACCAGTAAACGAACTATGTGCGAAAACATCACAAAGGCCTGGTGAAAAAGCTGGCATGTACCCACTGAGGTCTCTATACCTTTTTAGCCTACCAGTGCAGACCTTAGCAAGCCCCATGGCTCTAGAGGGACTGGATCGCATCCAAAACCGAGCTCTCAGGTTTGTATGTGAGGCGATACGCATCACACCCACAGCAGCAGAGGAAATAATGGCTGATGTCGAACTTCTCGAAATCAGAAGGGAAAAGGCAGTCCTGAAGATACCGTCGGATGGACAGGCAGGAACCCTTTTTTCAACACCAGGATAAATGGGTAAAGAAGACCAGACTAAAGAGACCATCCTTTATATATACGGTTCCGAGACATGGCATTACCCGAAAACAGAGAAAAGTGAAGGTGATCCCAGTACGTGGACATCACGAAAGCCTTACCCGTCGTGAAATACGGCTCAACATGACGACCACCAAAACTAAGAATGATAGTCATCACCTAAAACTATCAGAGTCTGCGCAGAGAACGATTGATGCCTACCCGGACAGTCTGGTCAAAATCTGAACAGACGGCTCATGTTTTCCAACAGAAGAACAAAGTGGCTATGGTGTCCTCATCAAGTACCCGAAAGAGATAGCTCCACCCGAGGAGCTATCTGGTCCCAGCGGGAAACTAAGAACTAGTCTCAATGCGTAGATCGAGGCAATACTGGTTGCTCTGAAGAGGGTCCACCAACGCCTTGCAAAGAGGAAAAACGTCTAGAAAGTAGTTTCGTCACAGATTCACGCTCAGCTCTAGAGTACGTGGAGATGGGCTCTACGGAGACCACTATGGTAAACACCATTCTGGAAACAGTAGGCAACATCATTGCAAAGAGCTGCGAAGTAATCCTACATTTGATCGCTTCGCACGTTGAGGTCACGCAGAACGACAGGGCGGACTTCCTAGCCAAAGAAGGCGCGGCCCAATCGCAACCCGATAAGCCAATGACACAGCTTTCCGAGAAAAGTGGCTTAGCGAATGGGCCGCAGGAGAAAACGGACGAAAGCTGTACCAGAAAATGCCGAGAACAGGGACCTGAAAGAGTTGGTTAAACAGAGAGCTAAAGCCCGAACACAAGCCACGAAACGGAAGACGCCTACTGCTCGTGCACGCTACAACCGTCTATCGGCTGAAGTCCGGTTGGCCGTCCAGAAGGCCCAAGAAATCGAAATGGGTTAGTGTATGTGAAAAGCTCAACCTCCAAGACGGAAGGAAAGTGTGAAATCTGTTAGGAAATCTCTCTTGTATGGGGTCAAGGAGGAACCCCCAGCCGATACAGACCGATAAAGGTGTCGAGGCGAGCGACGCCAAGAGAGCTAGTGTGCTCAATAAGCATTTCGCAGAGGTGAACCAGAAAACCAAAGAGACACTACACAGTCCGGAAGCTTAGGAAAAAGGGAGCTCGAGCCCAGCGTACTGGGCCCCATCAAGAGATTTTCACGTCCTTCTTCAAAACGGAAGAATTGCGAACCGCTTTGGGAAAGTGCCGGCCGGCGAAGTGACCAGACCCTGACAAGGTCCATAACGAAATGTTGACCCATCTGGGCAAAAATGGGAGAGAAATTTTGCTGGCCCTCATTAACATGACCTGGATACAGGCAGGTTGCCGAAATTGTGCAAAAAAAGCAATAATCACAATTCCCAAAGATGGGAAACCAGGCCATTTACCCAGCAGCTATCGGCCCATATAGCTCACATCATGTTTCAGGAAAGTAACAGAATGAATGGTAAATGGAAGGCCAGTGTTTTTTTAGAGAAAAACAAGTGCCTCCCACCGACGCAAGGTGGGTTCCGTAAATGCCGCCAACATATGGATCAGGTGATCCGTCTTGTCCAGTCGATGACTAACCAACTCCAGAGGAAGAATCACACGGTTGCCGTGTTCTTGGACATCAAACAGGCGAACTACCACGTATGGCGCACCGGCCTTATGTATAAGTTCCAGAAGTTGAGAATATTTGGTAACATGTCCAACTGGGTTGAGGAATTCCTGAGGAACAGAACAATTGCCACGCGGGTATGCAATAGTGTTTCTGATCAGCTTGCCCTGCACACTTTTCCTCGCCAATTTGTACGACATGCACATGAGAGTCTGAGAATGCGATGTTCGCAGACGATTTGGTGATCAGGAGCTCTCGTAAGGATGTTAAAACACTGCAGATCCGGCTGCAGCGCGACCTAGACAGAATTGAAGCTTACGCGGGTAAGTAGAAAATGGTCGTGAATACGGACAAGACGGTTTACTCACTGATCACTAACAGAAGAAAAGCACTTCAGGTTGGAGTAGAATTGAATATCCAAAAGCTGGAATGGGATCGGACAGTTGTTTATCTGGGATTGAAACTGTACCAGTAAACGAACTATGTGCGAAAACATCACAAAGGCCTGGTGAAAAAGCTGGCATGTACCCACTGAGGTCTCTATACCTTTTTAGCCTACCAGTGCAGACCTTAGCAAGCCCCATGGCTCTAGAGGGACTGGATCGCATCCAAAACCGAGCTCTCAGGTTTGTATGTGAGGCGATACGCATCACACCCACAGCAGCAGAGGAAATAATGGCTGATGTCGAACTTCTGGAAATCAGAAGGGAAAAGGCAGTCCTGAAGATACCGTCGGATGGACAGGCAGGAACCCTTTTTTCAACACCAGGATAAATGGGTAAAGAAGACCAGACTAAAGAGACCATCCTTTATAGATACGGTTCCGAGACATGGCATTACTCGAAAACAGAGAAAAGTGAAGGTGATCCCAGTACGTGGACATCACGAAAGCCTTACCCGACGTGAAATACGGCTCAACATGACGACCACCAAAACTAAGAATGATAGTCATCACCTAAAACTATCAGAGTCTGCGCAGAGAACGATTGATGCCTACCCGGACAGTCTGGTCAAAATCTGAACAGACGGCTCATGTTTTCCAACAGAAGAACAAAGTGGCTATGGTGTCCTCATCCAGTACCCGAAAGAGATAGCTCCACCCGAGGAGCTATCTGGTCCCAGCGGGAAACTAAGAACTAGTCTCAATGCGTAGATCGAGGCAATACTGGTTGCTCTGAAGAGGGTCCCATTTGATCGCTTCGCACGTTGAGGTCACGCAGAACGACAGGGCGGACTTCCTAGCCAAAGAAGGCGCGGCCCAATCGCAACCCGATAAGCCAATGACACAGCTTTCCGAGAAAAGTGGCTTAGCGAATGGGCCGCAGGAGAAAACGGACGAAAGCTGTACCAGAAAATGCCGAGAACAGGGACCTGAAAGAGTTGGTTAAACAGAGAGCTAAAGCCCGAACACAAGCCACGAAACGGAAGACGCCTACTGCTCGTGCACGCTACAACCGTCTATCGGCTGAAGTCCGGTTGGCCGTCCAGAAGGCCCAAGAAATCGAAATGGGTTAGTGTATGTGAAAAGCTCAACCTCCAAGACGGAAGGAAAGTGTGAAATCTGTTAGGAAATCTCTCTTGTATGGGGTCAAGGAGGAACCCCCAGCCGATACAGACCGATAAAGGTGTCGAGGCGAGCGACGCCAAGAGAGCTAGTGTGCTCAATAAGCATTTCGCAGAGGTGAACCAGAAAACCAAAGAGACACTACACAGTCCGGAAGCTTAGGAAAAAGGGAGCTCGAGCCCAGCGTACTGGGCCCCATCAAGAGATTTTCACGTCCTTCTTCAAAACGGAAGAATTGCGAACCGCTTTGGGAAAGTGCCGGCCGGCGAAGTGACCAGACCCTGACAAGGTCCATAACGAAATGTTGACCCATCTGGGCAAAAATGGGAGAGAAATTTTGCTGGCCCTCATTAACATGACCTGGATACAGGCAGGTTGCCGAAATTGTGCAAAAAAAGCAATAATCACAATTCCCAAAGATGGGAAACCAGGCCATTTACCCAGCAGCTATCGGCCCATATAGCTCACATCATGTTTCAGGAAAGTAACAGAATGAATGGTAAATGGAAGGCCAGTGTTTTTTTTAGAGAAAAACAAGTGCCTCCCACCGACGCAAGGTGGGTTCCGTAAATGCCGCCAACATATGGATCAGGTGATCCGTCTTGTCCAGTCGATGACTAACCAACTCCAGAGGAAGAATCACACGGTTGCCGTGTTCTTGGACATCAAACAGGCGAACTACCACGTATGGCGCACCGGCCTTATGTATAAGTTCCAGAAGTTGAGAATATTTGGTAACATGTCCAACTGGGTTGAGGAATTCCTGAGGAACAGAACAATTGCCACGCGGGTATGCAATAGTGTTTCTGATCAGCTTGCCCTGCACACTTTTCCTCGCCAATTTGTACGACATGCACATGAGAGTCTGAGAATGCGATGTTCGCAGACGATTTGGTGATCAGGAGCTCTCGTAAGGATGTTAAAACACTGCAGATCCGGCTGCAGCGCGACCTAGACAGAATTGAAGCTTACGCGGGTAAGTAGAAAATGGTCGTAAATACGGACAAGACGGTTTACTCACTGATCACTAACGGAAGAAAAGCACTTCAGGTTGGAGTAGAATTGAATATCCAAAAGCTGAAATGGGATCGGACAGTTGTTTATCTGGGATTGAAACTGTACCAGTAAACGAACTATGTGCGAAAACATCACAAAGGCCTGGTGAAAAAGCTGGCATGTACCCACTGAGGACTCTATACCTTTTTAGCCTACCAGTGCAGACCTTAGCAAGCCCCATGGCTCTAGAGGGACTGGATCGCATCCAAAACCGAGCTCTCAGGTTTGTATGTGAGGCGATACGCATCACACCCACAGCAGCAGAGGAAATAATGGCTGATGTCGAACTTCTCGAAATCAGAAGGGAAAAGGCAGTCCTGAAGATACCGTCGGATGGACAGGCAGGAACCCTTTTTTCAACACCAGGATAAATGGGTAAAGAAGACCAGACTAAAGAGACCATCCTTTATAGATACGGTTCCGAGACATGGCATTACCCGAAAACAGAGAAAAGTGAAGGTGATCCCAGTACGTGGACATCACGAAAGCCTTACCCGACGTGAAATACGGCTCAACATGACGACCACCAAAACTAAGAATGATAGTCATCACCTAAAACTATCAGAGTCTGCGCAGAGAACGATTGATGCCTACCCGGACAGTCTGGTCAAAATCTGAACAGACGGCTCATGTTTTCCAACAGAAGAACAAAATGGCTATGGTGTCCTCATCCAGTACCCGAAAGAGATAGCTCCACCCGAGGAGCTATCTGGTCCCAGCGGGAAACTAAGAACTAGTCTCAATGCGTAGATCGAGGCAATACTGGTTGCTCTGAAGAGGGTCCACCAACGCCTTGCAAAGAGGAAAAACGTCTAGAAAGTAGTTTCGTCACAGATTCACGCTCAGCTCTAGAGTACGTGGAGATGGGCTCTACGGAGACCACTATGGTAAACACCATTCTGGAAACAGTAGGCAACATCATTGCAAAGAGCTGCGAAGTAATCCTACATTTGATCGCTTCGCACGTTGAGGTCACGCAGAACGACAGGGCGGACTTCCTAGCCAAAGAAGGCGCGGCCCAATCGCAACCCGATAAGCCAATGACACAGCTTTCCGAGAAAAGTGGCTTAGCGAATGGGCCGCAGGAGAAAACGGACGAAAGCTGTACCAGAAAATGCCGAGAACAGGGACCTGAAAGAGTTGGTTAAACAGAGAGCTAAAGCCCGAACACAAGCCACGAAACGGAAGACGCCTACTGCTCGTGCACGCTACAACCGTCTATCGGCTGAAGTCCGGTTGGCCGTCCAGAAGGCCCAAGAAATCGAAATGGGTTAGTGTATGTGAAAAGCTCAACCTCCAAGACGGAAGGAAAGTGTGAAATCTGTTAGGAAATCTCTCTTGTATGGGGTCAAGGAGGAACCCCCAGCCGATACAGACCGATAAAGGTGTCGAGGCGAGCGACGCCAAGAGAGCTAGTGTGCTCAATAAGCATTTCGCAGAGGTGAACCAGAAAACCAAAGAGACACTACACAGTCCGGAAGCTTAGGAAAAAGGGAGCTCGAGCCCAGCGTACTGGGCCCCATCAAGAGATTTTCACGTCCTTCTTCAAAACGGAAGAATTGCGAACCGCTTTGGGAAAGTGCCGGCCGGCGAAGTGACCAGACCCTGACAAGGTCCATAACGAAATGTTGACCCATCTGGGCAAAAATGGGAGAGAAATTTTGCTGGCCCTCATTAACATGACCTGGATACAGCCAGGTTGCCGAAATTGTGCAAAAAAAGCAATAATCACAATTCCCAAAGATGGGAAACCAGGCCATTTACCCAGCAGCTATCGGCCCATATAGCTCACATCATGTTTCAGGAAAGTAACAGAATGAATGGTAAATGGAAGGCCAGTGTTTTTTTTAGAGAAAAACAAGTGCCTCCCACCGACGCAAGGTGGGTTCCGTAAATGCCGCCAACATATGGATCAGGTGATCCGTCTTGTCCAGTCGATGACTAACCAACTCCAGAGGAAGAATCACACGGTTGCCGTGTTCTTGGACATCAAACAGGCGAACTACCACGTATGGCGCACCGGCCTTATGTATAAGTTCCAGAAGTTGAGAATATTTGGTAACATGTCCAACTGGGTTGAGGAATTCCTGAGGAACAGAACAATTGCCACGCGGGTATGCAATAGTGTTTCTGATCAGCTTGCCCTGCACACTTTTCCTCGCCAATTTGTACGACATGCACATGAGAGTCTGAGAATGCGATGTTCGCAGACGATTTGGTGATCAGGAGCTCTCGTAAGGATGTTAAAACACTGCAGATCCGGCTGCAGCGCGACCTAGACAGAATTGAAGCTTACGCGGGTAAGTAGAAAATGGTCGTAAATACGGACAAGACGGTTTACTCACTGATCACTAACGGAAGAAAAGCACTTCAGGTTGGAGTAGAATTGAATATCCAAAAGCTGAAATGGGATCGGACAGTTGTTTATCTGGGATTGAAACTGTACCAGTAAACGAACTATGTGCGAAAACATCACAAAGGCCTGGTGAAAAAGCTGGCATGTACCCACTGAGGTCTCTATACCTTTTTAGCCTACCAGTGCAGACCTTAGCAAGCCCCATGGCTCTAGAGGGACTGGATCGCATCCAAAACCGAGCTCTCAGGTTTGTATGTGAGGCGATACGCATCACACCCACAGCAGCAGAGGAAATAATGGCTGATGTCGAACTTCTGGAAATCAGAAGGGAAAAGGCAGTCCTGAAGATACCGTCGGATGGACAGGCAGGAACCCTTTTTTCAACACCAGGATAAATGGGTAAAGAAGACCAGACTAAAGAGACCATCCTTTATAGATACGGTTCCGAGACATGGCATTACCCGAAAACAGAGAAAAGTGAAGGTGATCCCAGTACGTGGACATCACGAAAGCCTTACCCGACGTGAAATACGGCTCAACATGACGACCACCAAAACTAAGAATGATAGTCATCACCTAAAACTATCAGTCTGCGCAGAGAACGATTGATGCCTACCCGGACAGTCTGGTCAAAATCTGAACAGACGGCTCATGTTTTCCAACAGAAGAACAAAGTGGCTATGGTGTCCTCATCCAGTACCCGAAAGAGATAGCTCCACCCGAGGAGCTATCTGGTCCCAGCGGGAAACTAAGAACTAGTCTCAATGCGTAGATCGAGGCAATACTGGTTGCTCTGAAGAGGGTCCACCAACGCCTTGCAAAGAGGAAAAACGTCTAGAAAGTAGTTTCGTCACAGATTCACGCTCAGCTCTAGAGTACGTGGAGATGGGCTCTACGGAGACCACTATGGTAAACACCATTCTGGAAACAGTAGGCAACATCATTGCAAAGAGCTGCGAAGTAATCCTACATTTGATCGCTTCGCACGTTGAGGTCACGCAGAACGACAGGGCGGACTTCCTAGCCAAAGAAGGCGCGGCCCAATCGCAACCCGATAAGCCAATGACACAGCTTTCCGAGAAAAGTGGCTTAGCGAATGGGCCGCAGGAGAAAACGGACGAAAGCTGTACCAGAAAATGCCGAGAACAGGGACCTGAAAGAGTTGGTTAAACAGAGAGCTAAAGCCCGAACACAAGCCACGAAACGGAAGACGCCTACTGCTCGTGCACGCTACAACCGTCTATCGGCTGAAGTCCGGTTGGCCGTCCAGAAGGCCCAAGAAATCGAAATGGGTTAGTGTATGTGAAAAGCTCAACCTCCAAGACGGAAGGAAAGTGTGAAATCTGTTAGGAAATCTCTCTTGTATGGGGTCAAGGAGGAACCCCCAGCCGATACAGACCGATGTGTCGAGGCGAGCGACGCCAAGAGAGCTAGTGTGCTCAATAAGCATTTCGCAGAGGTGAACCAGAAAACCAAAGAGACACTACACAGTCCGGAAGCTTAGGAAAAAGGGAGCTCGAGCCCAGCGTACTGGGCCCCATCAAGAGATTTTCACGTCCTTCTTCAAAACGGAAGAATTGCGAACCGCTTTGGGAAAGTGCCGGCCGGCGAAGTGACCAGACCCTGACAAGGTCCATAACGAAATGTTGACCCATCTGGGCAAAAATGGGAGAGAAATTTTGCTGGCCCTCATTAACATGACCTGGATACAGGCAGGTTGCCGAAATTGTGCAAAAAAAGCAATAATCACAATTCCCAAAGATGGGAAACCAGGCCATTTACCCAGCAGCTATCGGCCCATATAGATCACATCATGTTTCAGGAAAGTAACAGAATGAATGGTAAATGGAAGGCCAGTGTTTTTTTAGAGAAAAACAAGTGCCTCCCACCGACGCAAGGTGGGTTCCGTAAATGCCGCCAACATATGGATCAGGTGATCCGTCTTGTCCAGTCGATGACTAACCAACTCCAGAGGAAGAATCACACGGTTGCCGTGTTCTTGGACATCAAACAGGCGAAATACCACGTATGGCGCACCGGCCTTATGTATAAGTTCCAGAAGTTGAGAATATTTGGTAACATGTCCAACTGGGTTGAGGAATTCCTGAGGAACAGAACAATTGCCACGCGGGTATGCAATAGTGTTTCTGATCAGCTTGCCCTGCACACTTTTCCTCGCCAATTTGTACGACATGCACATGAGAGTCTGAGAATGCGATGTTCGCAGACGATTTGGTGATCAGGAGCTCTCGTAAGGATGTTAAAACACTGCAGATCCGGCTGCAGCGCGACCTAGACAGAATTGAAGCTTACGCGGGTAAGAAGACGGTTTACTCACTGATCACTAACAGAAGAAAAGCACTTCAGGTTGGAGTAGAATTGAATATCCAAAAGCTGGAATGGGATCGGACAGTTGTTTATCTGGGATTGAAACTGTACCAGTAAACGAACTATGTGCGAAAACATCACAAAGGCCTGGTGAAAAAGCTGGCATGTACCCACTGAGGTCTCTATACCTACCAGTGCAGACCTTAGCAAGCCCCATGGCTCTAGAGGGACTGGATCGCATCCAAAACCGAGCTCTCAGGTTTGTATGTGAGGCGATACGCATCACACCCACAGCAGCAGAGGAAATAATGGCTGATTTCGAACTTCTCGAAATCAGAAGGGAAAAGGCAGTCCTGAAGATACCGTCGGATGGACAGGCAGGAACCCTTTTTTCAACACCAGGATAAATGGGTAAAGAAGACCAGACTAAAGAGACCATCCTTTATAGATACGGTTCCGAGACATGGCATTACCCGAAAACAGAGAAAAGTGAAGGTGATCCCAGTACGTGGACATCACGAAAGCCTTACCCGACGTGAAATACGGCTCAACATGACGACCACCAAAACTAAGAATGATAGTCATCACCTAAAACTATCAGAGTCTGCGCAGAGAACGATTGATGCCTACCCGGACAGTCTGGTCAAAATCTGAACAGACGGCTCATGTTTTCCAACAGAAGAACAAAGTGGCTATGGTGTCCTCATCCAGTACCCGAAAGAGATAGCTCCACCCGAGGAGCTATCTGGTCCCAGCGGGAAACTAAGAACTAGTCTCAATGCGTAGATCGAGGCAATACTGGTTGCTCTGAAGAGGGTCCACCAACGCCTTGCAAAGAGGAAAAACGTCTAGAAAGTAGTTTCGTCACAGATTCACGCTCAGCTCTAGAGTACGTGGAGATGGGCTCTACGGAGACCACTATGGTAAACACCATTCTGGAAACAGTAGGCAACATCATTGCAAAGAGCTGCGAAGTAATCCTACATTTGATCGCTTCGCACGTTGAGGTCACGCAGAACGACAGGGCGGACTTCCTAGCCAAAGAAGGCGCGGCCCAATCGCAACCCGATAAGCCAATGACACAGCTTTCCGAGAAAAGTGGCTTAGCGAATGGGCCGCAGGAGAAAACGGACGAAAGCTGTACCAGAAAATGCCGAGAACAAAGGACCTGAAAGAGTTGGTTAAACAGAGAGCTAAAGCCCGAACACAAGCCACGAAACGGAAGACGCCTACTGCTCGTGCACGCTACAACCGTCTATCGGCTGAAGTCCGGTTGGCCGTCCAGAAGGCCCAAGAAATCGAAATGGGTTAGTGTATGTGAAAAGCTCAACCTCCAAGACGGAAGGAAAGTGTGAAATCTGTTAGGAAATCTCTCTTGTATGGGGTCAAGGAGGAACCCCCAGCCGATACAGACCGATGTGTCGAGGCGAGGGACGCCAAGAGAGCTAGTGTGCTCAATAAGCATTTCGCATAGGTGAACCAGAAAACCAAAGAGACACTACACAGTCCGGAAGCTTAGGAAAAAGGGAGCTCGAGCCCAGCGTACTGGGCCCCATCAAGAGATTTTCACGTCCTTCTTCAAAACGGAAGAATTGCGAACCGCTTTGGGAAAGTGCCGGCCGGCGAAGTGACCAGACCCTGACAAGGTCCATAACGAAATGTTGACCCATCTGGGCAAAAATGGGAGAGAAATTTTGCTGGCCCTCATTAACATGACCTGGATACAGGCAGGTTGCCGAAATTGTGCAAAAAAAGCAATAATCACAATTCCCAAAGATGGGAAACCAGGCCATTTACCCAGCAGCTATCGGCCCATATAGCTCACATCATGTTTCAGGAAAGTAACAGAATGAATGGTAAATGGAAGGCCAGTGTTTTTTTAGAGAAAAACAAGTGCCTCCCACCGACGCAAGGTGGGTTCCGTAAAAGCCGCCAACATATGGATCAGGTGATCCGTCTTGTCCAGTCGATGACTAACCAACTCCAGAGGAAGAATCACACGGTTGCCGTGTTCTTGGACATCAAACAGGCGAACTACCACGTATGGCGCACCGGCCTTATGTATAAGTTCCAGAAGTTGAGAATATTTGGTAACATGTCCAACTGGGTTGAGGAATTCCTGAGGAACAGAACAATTGCCACGCGGGTATGCAATAGTGTTTCTGATCAGCTTGCCCTGCACACTTTTCCTCGCCAATTTGTACGACATGCACATGAGAGTCTGAGAATGCGATGTTCGCAGACGATTTGGTGATCAGGAGCTCTCGTAAGGATGTTAAAACACTGCAGATCCGGCTGCAGCGCGACCTAGACAGAATTGAAGCTTACGCGGGTAAGTAGAAAATGGTCGTGAATACGGACAAGACGGTTTACTCACTGATCACTAACAGAAGAAAAGCACTTCAGGTTGGAGTAGAATTGAATATCCAAAAGCTGGAATGGGATCGGACAGTTGTTTATCTGGGATTGAAACTGTACCAGTAAACGAACTATGTGCGAAAACATCACAAAGGCCTGGTGAAAAAGCTGGCATGTACCCACTGAGGTCTCTATACCTTTTTAGCCTACCAGTGCAGACCTTAGCAAGCCCCATGGCTCTAGAGGGACTGGATCGCATCCAAAACCGAGCTCTCAGGTTTGTATGTGAGGCGATACGCATCACACCCACAGCAGCAGAGGAAATAATGGCTGATGTCGAACTTCTGGAAATCAGAAGGGAAAAGGCAGTCCTGAAGATACCGTCGGATGGACAGGCAGGAACCCTTTTTTCAACACCAGGATAAATGGGTAAAGAAGACCAGACTAAAGAGACCAACCTTTATAGATACGGTCCCGAGACATGGCATTACCCGAAAACAGAGAAAAGTGAAGGTGATCCCAGTACGTGGACATCACGAAAGCCTTACCCGACGTGAAATACGGCTCAACATGACGACCACCAAAACTAAGAATGATAGTCATCACCTAAAACTATCAGAGTCTGCGCAGAGAACGATTGATGCCTACCCGGACAGTCTGGTCAAAATCTGAACAGACGGCTCATGTTTTCCAACAGAAGAACAAAGTGGCTATGGTGTCCTCATCCAGTACCCGAAAGAGATAGCTCCACCCGAGGAGCTATCTGGTCCCAGCGGGAAACTAAGAACTAGTCTCAATGCGTAGATCGAGGCAATACTGGTTGCTCTGAAGAGGGTCCACCAACGCCTTGCAAAGAGGAAAAACGTCTAGAAAGTAGTTTCGTCACAGATTCACGCTCAGCTCTAGAGTACGTGGAGATGGGCTCTACGGAGACCACTATGGTAAACACCATTCTGGAAACAGTAGGCAACATCATTGCAAAGAGCTGCGAAGTAATCCTACATTTGATCGCTTCGCACGTTGAGGTCACGCAGAACGACAGGGCGGACTTCCTAGCCAAAGAAGGCGCGGCCCAATCGCAACCCGATAAGCCAATGACACAGCTTTCCGAGAAAAGTGGCTTAGCGAATGGGCCGCAGGAGAAAACGGACGAAAGCTGTACCAGAAAATGCCGAGAACAGGGACCTGAAAGAGTTGGTTAAACAGAGAGCTAAAGCCCGAACACAAGCCACGAAACGGAAGACGCCTACTGCTCGTGCACGCTACAACCGTCTATCGGCTGAAGTCCGGTTGGCCGTCCAGAAGGCCCAAGAAATCGAAATGGGTTAGTGTATGTGAAAAGCTCAACCTCCAAGACGGAAGGAAAGTGTGAAATCTGTTAGGAAATCTCTCTTGTATGGGGTCAAGGAGGAACCCCCAGCCGATACAGACCGATAAAGGTGTCGAGGCGAGCGACGCCAAGAGAGCTAGTGTGCTCAATAAGCATTTCGCAGAGGTGAACCAGAAAACCAAAGAGACACTACACAGTCCGGAAGCTTAGGAAAAAGGGAGCTCGAGCCCAGCGTACTGGGCCCCATCAAGAGATTTTCACGTCCTTCTTCAAAACGGAAGAATTGCGAACCGCTTTGGGAAAGTGCCGGCCGGCGAAGTGACCAGACCCTGACAAGGTCCATAACGAAATGTTGACCCATCTGGGCAAAAATGGGAGAGAAATTTTGCTGGCCCTCATTAACATGACCTGGATACAGGCAGGTTGCCGAAATTGTGCAAAAAAAGCAATAATCACAATTCCCAAAGATGGGAAACCAGGCCATTTACCCAGCAGCTATCGGCCCATATAGCTCACATCATGTTTCAGGAAAGTAACAGAATGAATGGTAAATGGAAGGCCAGTGTTTTTTTTAGAGAAAAACAAGTGCCTCCCACCGACGCAAGGTGGGTTCCGTAAATGCCGCCAACATATGGATCAGGTGATCCGTCTTGTCCAGTCGATGACTAACCAACTCCAGAGGAAGAATCACACGGTTGCCGTGTTCTTGGACATCAAACAGGCGAACTACCACGTATGGCGCACCGGCCTTATGTATAAGTTCCAGAAGTTGAGAATATTTGGTAACATGTCCAACTGGGTTGAGGAATTCCTGAGGAACAGAACAATTGCCACGCGGGTATGCAATAGTGTTTCTGATCAGCTTGCCCTGCACACTTTTCCTCGCCAATTTGTACGACATGCACATGAGAGTCTGAGAATGCGATGTTCGCAGACGATTTGGTGATCAGGAGCTCTCGTAAGGATGTTAAAACACTGCAGATCCGGCTGCAGCGCGACCTAGACAGAATTGAAGCTTACGCGGGTAAGTAGAAAATGGTCGTAAATACGGACAAGACGGTTTACTCACTGATCACTAACGGAAGAAAAGCACTTCAGGTTGGAGTAGAATTGAATATCCAAAAGCTGAAATGGGATCGGACAGTTGTTTATCTGGGATTGAAACTGTACCAGTAAACGAACTATGTGCGAAAACATCACAAAGGCCTGGTGAAAAAGCTGGCATGTACCCACTGAGGTCTCTATACCTTTTTAGCCTACCAGTGCAGACCTTAGCAAGCCCCATGGCTCTAGAGGGACTGGATCGCATCCAAAACCGAGCTCTCAGGTTTGTATGTGAGGCGATACGCATCACACCCACAGCAGCAGAGGAAATAATGGCTGATGTCGAACTTCTCGAAATCAGAAGGGAAAAGGCAGTCCTGAAGATACCGTAGGATGGACAGGCAGGAACCCTTTTTTCAACACCAGGATAAATGGGTAAAGAAGACCAGACTAAAGAGACCATCCTTTATAGATACGGTTCCGAGACATGGCATTACCCGAAAACAGAGAAAAGTGAAGGTGATCCCAGTACGTGGACATCACGAAAGCCTTACCCGTCGTGAAATACGGCTCAACATGACGACCACCAAAACTAAGAATGATAGTCATCACCTAAAACTATCAGAGTCTGCGCAGAGAACGATTGATGCCTACCCGGACAGTCTGGTCAAAATCTGAACAGACGGCTCATGTTTTCCAACAGAAGAACAAAGTGGCTATGGTGTCCTCATCCAGTACCCGAAAGAGATAGCTCCACCCGAGGAGCTATCTGGTCCCAGCGGGAAACTAAGAACTAGTCTCAATGCGTAGATCGAGGCAATACTGGTTGCTCTGAAGAGGGTCCACCAACGCCTTGCAAAGAGGAAAAACGTCTAGAAAGTAGTTTCGTCACAGATTCACGCTCAGCTCTAGAGTACGTGGAGATGGGCTCTACGGAGACCACTATGGTAAACACCATTCTGGAAACAGTAGGCAACATCATTGCAAAGAGCTGCGAAGTAATCCTACATTTGATCGCTTCGCACGTTGAGGTCACGCAGAACGACAGGGCGGACTTCCTAGCCAAAGAAGGCGCGGCCCAATCGCAACCCGATAAGCCAATGACACAGCTTTCCGAGAAAAGTGGCTTAGCGAATGGGCCGCAGGAGAAAACGGACGAAAGCTGTACCAGAAAATGCCGAGAACAGGGACCTGAAAGAGTTGGTTAAACAGAGAGCTAAAGCCCGAACACAAGCCACGAAACGGAAGACGCCTACTGCTCGTGCACGCTACAACCGTCTATCGGCTGAAGTCCGGTTGGCCGTCCAGAAGGCCCAAGAAATCGAAATGGGTTAGTGTATGTGAAAAGCTCAACCTCCAAGACGGAAGGAAAGTGTGAGATCTGTTAGGAAATCTCTCTTGTATGGGGTCAAGGAGGAACCCCCAGCCGATACAGACCGATGTGTCGAGGCGAGCGACGCCAAGAGAGCTAGTGTGCTCAATAAGCATTTCGCAGAGGTGAACCAGAAAACCAAAGAGACACTACACAGTCCGGAAGCTTAGGAAAAAGGGAGCTCGAGCCCAGCGTACTGGGCCCCATCAAGAGATTTTCACGTCCTTCTTCAAAACGGAAGAATTGCGAACCGCTTTGGGAAAGTGCCGGCCGGCGAAGTGACCAGACCCTGACAAGGTCCATAACGAAATGTTGACCCATCTGGGCAAAAATGGGAGAGAAATTTTGCTGGCCCTCATTAACATGACCTGGATACAGGCAGGTTGCCGAAATTGTGCAAAAAAAGCAATAATCACAATTCCCAAAGATGGGAAACCAGGCCATTTACCCAGCAGCTATCGGCCCATATAGATCACATCATGTTTCAGGAAAGTAACAGAATGAATGGTAAATGGAAGGCCAGTGTTTTTTTAGAGAAAAACAAGTGCCTCCCACCGACGCAAGGTGGGTTCCGTAAATGCCGCCAACATATGGATCAGGTGATCCGTCTTGTCCAGTCGATGACTAACCAACTCCAGAGGAAGAATCACACGGTTGCCGTGTTCTTGGACATCAAACAGGCGAACTACCACGTATGGCGCACCGGCCTTATGTATAAGTTCCAGAAGTTGAGAATATTTGGTAACATGTCCAACTGGGTTGAGGAATTCCTGAGGAACAGAACAATTGCCACGCGGGTATGCAATAGTGTTTCTGATCAGCTTGCCCTGCACACTTTTCCTCGCCAATTTGTACGACATGCACATGAGAGTCTGAGAATGCGATGTTCGCAGACGATTTGGTGATCAGGAGCTCTCGTAAGGATGTTAAAACACTGCAGATCCGGCTGCAGCGCGACCTAGACAGAATTGAAGCTTACGCGGGTAAGAAGACGGTTTACTCACTGATCACTAACAGAAGAAAAGCACTTCAGGTTGGAGTAGAATTGAATATCCAAAAGCTGGAATGGGATCGGACAGTTGTTTATCTGGGATTGAAACTGTACCAGTAAACGAACTATGTGCGAAAACATCACAAAGGCCTGGTGAAAAAGCTGGCATGTACCCACTGAGGTCTCTATACCTTTTTAGCCTACCAGTGCAGACCTTAGCAAGCCCCATGGCTCTAGAGGGACTGGATCGCATCCAAAACCGAGCTCTCAGGTTTGTATGTGAGGCGATACGCATCACACCCACAGCAGCAGAGGAAATAATGGCTGATGTCGAACTTCTCGAAATCAGAAGGGAAAAGGCAGTCCTGAAGATACCGTCGGATGGACAGGCAGGAACCCTTTTTTCAACACCAGGATAAATGGGTAAAGAAGACCAGACTAAAGAGACCATCCTTTATAGATACGGTTCCGAGACATGGCATTACCCGAAAACAGAGAAAAGTGAAGGTGATCCCAGTACGTGGACATCACGAAAGCCTTACCCGACGTGAAATACGGCTCAACATGACGACCACCAAAACTAAGAATGATAGTCATCACCTAAAACTATCAGAGTCTGCGCAGAGAACGATTGATGCCTACCCGGACAGTCTGGTCAAAATCTGAACAGACGGCTCATGTTTTCCAACAGAAGAACAAAGTGGCTATGGTGTCCTCATCCAGTACCCGAAAGAGATAGCTCCACCCGAGGAGCTATCTGGTCCCAGCGGGAAACTAAGAACTAGTCTCAATGCGTAGATCGAGGCAATACTGGTTGCTCTGAAGAGGGTCCACCAACGCCTTGCAAAGAGGAAAAACGTCTAGAAAGTAGTTTCGTCACAGATTCACGCTCAGCTCTAGAGTACGTGGAGATGGGCTCTACGGAGACCACTATGGTAAACACCATTCTGGAAACAGTAGGCAACATCATTGCAAAGAGCTGCGAAGTAATCCTACATTTGATCGCTTCGCACGTTGAGGTCACGCAGAACGACAGGGCGGACTTCCTAGCCAAAGAAGGCGCGGCCCAATCGCAACCCGATAAGCCAATGACACAGCTTTCCGAGAAAAGTGGCTTAGCGAATGTGCCGCAGGAGAAAACGGACGAAAGCTGTACCAGAAAATGCCGAGAACAGGGACCTGAAAGAGTTGGTTAAACAGAGAGCTAAAGCCCGAACACAAGCCACGAAACGGAAGACGCCTACTGCTCGTGCACGCTACAACCGTCTATCGGCTGAAGTCCGGTTGGCCGTCCAGAAGGCCCAAGAAATCGAAATGGGTTAGTGTATGTGAAAAGCTCAACCTCCAAGACGGAAGGAAAGTGTGAGATCTGTTAGGAAATCTCTCTTGTATGGGGTCAAGGAGGAACCCCCAGCCGATACAGACCGATGTGTCGAGGCGAGCGACGCCAAGAGAGCTAGTGTGCTCAATAAGCATTTCGCAGAGGTGAACCAGAAAACCAAAGAGACACTACACAGTCCGGAAGCTTAGGAAAAAGGGAGCTCGAGCCCAGCGTACTGGGCCCCATCAAGAGATTTTCACGTCCTTCTTCAAAACGGAAGAATTGCGAACCGCTTTGGGAAAGTGCCGGCCGGCGAAGTGACCAGACCCTGACAAGGTCCATAACGAAATGTTGACCCATCTGGGCAAAAATGGGAGAGAAATTTTGCTGGCCCTCATTAACATGACCTGGATACAGGCAGGTTGCCGAAATTGTGCAAAAAAAGCAATAATCACAATTCCCAAAGATGGGAAACCAGGCCATTTACCCAGCAGCTATCGGCCCATATAGATCACATCATGTTTCAGGAAAGTAACAGAATGAATGGTAAATGGAAGGCCAGTGTTTTTTTAGAGAAAAACAAGTGCCTCCCACCGACGCAAGGTGGGTTCCGTAAATGCCGCCAACATATGGATCAGGTGATCCGTCTTGTCCAGTCGATGACTAACCAACTCCAGAGGAAGAATCACACGGTTGCCGTGTTCTTGGACATCAAACAGGCGAAATACCACGTATGGCGCACCGGCCTTATGTATAAGTTCCAGAAGTTGAGAATATTTGGTAACATGTCCAACTGGGTTGAGGAATTCCTGAGGAACAGAACAATTGCCACGCGGGTATGCAATAGTGTTTCTGATCAGCTTGCCCTGCACACTTTTCCTCGCCAATTTGTACGACATGCACATGAGAGTCTGAGAATGCGATGTTCGCAGACGATTTGGTGATCAGGAGCTCTCGTAAGGATGTTAAAACACTGCAGATCCGGCTGCAGCGCGACCTAGACAGAATTGAAGCTTACGCGGGTAAGAAGACGGTTTACTCACTGATCACTAACAGAAGAAAAGCACTTCAGGTTGGAGTAGAATTGAATATCCAAAAGCTGGAATGGGATCGGACAGTTGTTTATCTGGGATTGAAACTGTACCAGTAAACGAACTATGTGCGAAAACATCACAAAGGCCTGGTGAAAAAGCTGGCATGTACCCACTGAGGTCTCTATACCTTTTTAGCCTACCAGTGCAGACCTTAGCAAGCCCCATGGCTCTAGAGGGACTGGATCGCATCCAAAACCGAGCTCTCAGGTTTGTATGTGAGGCGATACGCATCACACCCACAGCAGCAGAGGAAATAATGGCTGATGTCGAACTTCTCGAAATCAGAAGGGAAAAGGCAGTCCTGAAGATACCGTCGGATGGACAGGCAGGAACCCTTTTTTCAACACCAGGATAAATGGGTAAAGAAGACCAGACTAAAGAGACCATCCTTTATAGATACGGTTCCGAGACATGGCATTACCCGAAAACAGAGAAAAGTGAAGGTGATCCCAGTACGTGGACATCACGAAAGCCTTACCCGACGTGAAATACGGCTCAACATGACGACCACCAAAACTAAGAATGATAGTCATCACCTAAAACTATCAGAGTCTGCGCAGAGAACGATTGATGCCTACCCGGACAGTCTGGTCAAAATCTGAACAGACGGCTCATGTTTTCCAACAGAAGAACAAAGTGGCTATGGTGTCCTCATCCAGTACCCGAAAGAGATAGCTCCACCCGAGGAGCTATCTGGTCCCAGCGGGAAACTAAGAACTAGTCTCAATGCGTAGATCGAGGCAATACTGGTTGCTCTGAAGAGGGTCCACCAACGCCTTGCAAAGAGGAAAAACGTCTAGAAAGTAGTTTCGTCACAGATTCACGCTCAGCTCTAAAGTACGTGGAGATGGGCTCTACGGAGACCACTATGGTAAACACCATTCTGGAAACAGTAGGCAACGTCATTGCAAAGAGCTGCGAAGTAATCCTACATTTGATCGCTTCGCACGTTGAGGTCACGCAGAACGACAGGGGGGACTTCCTAGCCAAAGAAGGCGCGGCCCAATCGCAACCCGATAAGCCAATGACACAGCTTTCCGAGAAAAGTGGCTTAGCGAATGGGCCGCAGGAGAAAACGGACGAAAGCTGTACCAGAAAATGCCGAGAACAGGGACCTGAAAGAGTTGGTTAAACAGAGAGCTAAAGCCCGAACACAAGCCACGAAACGGAAGACGCCTACTGCTCGTGCACGCTACAACCGTCTATCGGCTGAAGTCCGGTTGGCCGTCCAGAAGGCCCAAGAAATCGAAATGGGTTAGTGTATGTGAAAAGCTCAACCTCCAAGACGGAAGGAAAGTGTGAAATCTGTTAGGAAATCTCTCTTGTATGGGGTCAAGGAGGAACCCCCAGCCGATACAGACCGATAAAGGTGTCGAGGCGAGCGACGCCAAGAGAGCTAGTGTGCTCAATAAGCATTTCGCAGAGGTGAACCAGAAAACCAAAGAGACACTACACAGTCCGGAAGCTTAGGAAAAAGGGAGCTCGAGCCCAGCGTACTGGGCCCCATCAAGAGATTTTCACGTCCTTCTTCAAAACGGAAGAATTGCGAACCGCTTTGGGAAAGTGCCGGCCGGCGAAGTGACCAGACCCTGACAAGGTCCATAACGAAATGTTGACCCATCTGGGCAAAAATGGGAGATAAATTTTGCTGGCCCTCATTAACATGACCTGGATACAGGCAGGTTGCCGAAATTGTGCAAAAAAAGCAATAATCACAATTCCCAAAGATGGGAAACCAGGCCATTTACCCAGCAGCTATCGGCCCATATAGCTCACATCATGTTTCAGGAAAGTAACAGAATGAATGGTAAATGGAAGGCCAGTGTTTTTTTAGAGAAAAACAAGTGCCTCCCACCGACGCAAGGTGGGTTCCGTAAATGCCGCCAACATATGGATCAGGTGATCCGTCTTGTCCAGTCGATGACTAACCAACTCCAGAGGAAGAATCACACGGTTGCCGTGTTCTTGGACATCAAACAGGCGAACTACCACGTATGGCGCACCGGCCTTATGTATAAGTTCCAGAAGTTGAGAATATTTGGTAACATGTCCAACTGGGTTGAGGAATTCCTGAGGAACAGAACAATTGCCACGCGGGTATGCAATAGTGTTTCTGATCAGCTTGCCCTGCACACTTTTCCTCGCCAATTTGTACGACATGCACATGAGAGACTGAGAATGCGATGTTCGCAGACGATTTGGTGATCAGGAGCTCTCGTAAGGATGTTAAAACACTGCAGATCCGGCTGCAGCGCGACCTAGACAGAATTGAAGCTTACGCGGGTAAGTAGAAAATGGTCGTGAATACGGACAAGATGGTTTACTCACTGATCACTAACGGAAGAAAAGCATTTCAGGTTGGTGTAGAATTGAATATCCAAAAGCTTGAATGGGATCGGACAGCTGTTTATCTGGGATTGAAACTGTACCAGTAAACGAACTATGTGCGAAAACATCACAAAGGCCTGGTGAAAAAGCTGGCATGTACCCACTGAGGTCTCTATACCTTTTTAGCCTACCAGTGCAGACCTTAGCAAGCCCCATGGCTCTAGAGGGACTGGATCACATCCAAAACCGAGCTCTCAGGTTTGTATGTGAGGCGATACGCATCACACCCACAGCAGCAGAGGAAATAATGGCTGATGTCGAACTTCTCGAAATCAGAAGGGAAAAGGCAGTCCTGAAGATACCGTCGGATGGACAGGCAGGAACCCTTTTTTCAACACCAGGATAAATGGGTAAAGAAGACCAGACTAAAGAGACCATCCTTTATAGATACGGTCCCGAGACATGGCATTACCCGAAAACAGAGAAAAGTGAAGGTGATCCCAGTACGTGGACATCACGAAAGCCTTACCCGACGTGAAATACGGCTCAACATGACGACCACCAAAACTAAGAATGATAGTCATCACCTAAAACTATCAGAGTCTGCGCAGAGAACGATTGATGCCTACCCGGACAGTCTGGTCAAAATCTGAACAGACGGCTCATGTTTTCCAACAGAAGAACAAAGTGGCTATGGTGCCCTCATCCAGTACCCGAAAGAGATAGCTCCACCCGAGGAGCTATCTGGTCCCAGCGGGAAACTAAGAACTAGTCTCAATGCGTAGATCGAGGCAATACTGGTTGCTCTGAAGAGGGTCCACCAACGCCTTGCAAAGAGGAAAAACGTCTAGAAAGTAGTTTCGTCACAGATTCACGCTCAGCTCTAGAGTACGTGGAGATGGGCTCTACGGAGACCACTATGGTAAACACCATTCTGGAAACAGTAGGCAACATCATTGCAAAGAGCTGCGAAGTAATCCTACATTTGATCGCTTCGCACGTTGAGGTCACGCAGAACGACAGGGCGGACTTCCTAGCCAAAGAAGGCGCGGCCCAATCGCAACCCGATAAGCCAATGACACAGCTTTCCGAGAAAAGTGGCTTAGCGAATGGGCCGCAGGAAAAAACGGACGAAAGCTGTACCAGAAAATGCCGAGAACAGGGACCTGAAAGAGTTGGTTAAACAGAGAGCTAAAGCCCGAACACAAGCCACGAAACGGAAGACGCCTACTGCTCGTGCACGCTACAACCGTCTATCGGCTGAAGTCCGGTTGGCCGTCCAGAATGCCCAAGAAATCGAAATGGGTTAGTGTATGTGAAAAGCTCAACCTCCAAGACGGAAGGAAAGTGTGAAATCTGTTAGGAAATCTCTCTTGTATGGGGTCAAGGAGGAACCCCCAGCCGATACAGACCGATAAAGGTGTCGAGGCGAGCGACGCCAAGAGAGCTAGTGTGCTCAATAAGCATTTCGCAGAGGTGAACCAGAAAACCAAAGAGACACTACACAGTCCGGAAGCTTAGGAAAAAGGGAGCTCGAGCCCAGCGTACTGGGCCCCATCAAGAGATTTTCACGTCCCTCTTCAAACCGGAAGAATTGCGAACCGCTTTGGGAAAGTGCCGGCCGGCGAAGTGACCAGACCCTGACAAGGTCCATAACGAAATGTTGACCCGTCTGGGCAAAAATGGGAGAGAAATTTTGCTGGCCCTCATTAACATGACCTGGATACAGGCAGGTTGCCGAAATTGTGCAAAAAAAGCAATAATCACAATTCCCAAAGATGGGAAACCAGGCCATTTACCCAGCAGCTATCGGCCCATAAAGCTCACATCATGTTTCAGGAAAGTAACAGAATGAATGGTAAATGGAAGGCCAGTGTTTTTTTAGAGAAAAACAAGTGCCTCCCACCGACGCAAGGTGGGTTCCGTAAATGCCGCCAACATATGGATCAGGTGATCCGTCTTGTCCAGTCGATGACTAACCAACTCCAGAGGAAGAATCACACGGTTGCCGTGTTCTTGGACATCAAACAGGCGAACTACCACGGATGGCGCACCGGCCTTATGTATAAGTTCCAGAAGTTGAGAATATTTGGTAACATGTCCAACTGGGTTGAGGAATTCCTGAGGAACAGAACAATTGCCACGCGGGTATGCAATAGTGTTTCTGATCAGCTTGCCCTGCACACTTTTCCTCGCCAATTTGTACGACATGCACATGAGAGTCTGAGAATGCGATGTTCGCAGACGATTTGGTGATCTGGAGCTCTCTTAAGGATGTTAAAACACTGCAGATCCGGCTGCAGCGCGACCTAGACAGAATTGAAGCTTAAGCGGGTAAGTAGAAAATGGTCGTGAATACGGACAAGACGGTTTACTCACTGATCACTAACGGAAGAAAAGCACTTCAGGTTGGAGTAGAATTGAATATCCAAAAGCTGGAATGGGATCGGACAGTTGTTTATCTGGGATTGAAACTGTACCAGTAAACGAACTATGTGCGAAAACATCACAAAGGCCTGGTGAAAAAGCTGGCATGTACCCACTGAGGTCTCTATACCTTTTTAGCCTACCAGTGCAGACCTTAGCAAGCCCCATGGCTTTAGAGGGACTGGATCGCATCCAAAACCGAGCTCTCAGGTTTGTATGTGAGGCGATACGCATCACACCCACAGCAGCAGAGGAAATAATGGCTGATGTCGAACTTCTGGAAATCAGAAGGGAAAAGGCAGTCCTGAAGATACCGTCGGATGGACAGGCAGGAACCCTTTTTTCAACACCAGGATAAATGGGTAAAGAAGACCAGACTAAAGAGACCATCCTTTATAGATACGGTCCCGAGACATGGCATTACCCGAAAACAGAGAAAAGTGAAGGTGATCCCAGTACGTGGACATCACGAAAGCCTTACCCGACGTGAAATACGGCTCAACATGACGACCACCAAAACTAAGAATGATAGTCATCACCTAAAACTATCAGAGTCTGCGCAGAGAACGATTGATGCCTACCCGGACAGTCTGGTCAAAATCTGAACAGACGGCTCATGTTTTCCAACAGAAGAACAAAGTGGCTATGGTGTCCTCATCCAGTACCCGAAAGAGATAGCTCCACCCGAGGAGCTATCTGGTCCCAGCGGGAAACTAAGAACTAGTCTCAATGCGTAGATCGAGGCAATACTGGTTGCTCTGAAGAGGGTCCACCAACGCCTTGCAAAGAGGAAAAACGTCTAGAAAGTAGTTTCGTCACAGATTCACGCTCAGCTCTAGAGTACGTGGAGATGGGCTCTACGGAGACCACTATGGTAAACACCATTCTGGAAACAGTAGGCAACATCATTGCAAAGAGCTGCGAAGTAATCCTACATTTGATCGCTTCGCACGTTGAGGTCACGCAGAACGACAGGGCGGACTTCCTAGCCAAAGAAGGCGCGGCCCAATCGCAACCCGATAAGCCAATGACACAGCTTTCCGAGAAAAGTGGCTTAGCGAATGGGCCGCAGGCGAAAACGGACGAAAGCTATACCAGAAAATGCCGAGAACAGGGACCTGAAAGAGTTGGTTAAACAGAGAGCTAAAGCCCGAACACAAGCCACGAAACGGAAGACGCCTACTGCTCGTGCACGCTACAACCGTCTATCGGCTGAAGTCCGGTTGGCCGTCCAGAATGCCCAAGAAATCGAAATGGGTTAGTGTATGTGAAAAGCTCAACCTCCAAGACGGAAGGAAAGTGTGAAATCTGTTATGAAATCTTGTATGGGGTCAAGGAGGAACCCCCAGCCGATACAGACCGATAAAGGTGTCGAGGCGAGCGACGCCAAGAGAGCTAGTGTGCTCAATAAGCATTTCGCAGAGGTGAACCAGAAAACCAAAGAGACACTACACAGTCCGGAAGCTTAGGAAAAAGGGAGCTCGAGCCCAGCGTACTGGGCCCCATCAAGAGATTTTCACGTCCTTCTTCAAAACGGAAGAATTGCGAACCGCTTTGGGAAAGTGCCGGCCGGCGAAGTGACCAGACCCTGACAAGGTCCATAACGAAATGTTGACCCATCTGGGCAAAAATGGGAGAGAAATTTTGCTGGCCCTCATTAACATGACCTGGATACAGGCAGGTTGCCGAAATTGTGCAAAAAAAGCAATAATCACAATTCCCAAAGATGGGAAACCAGGCCATTTACCCAGCAGCTATCGGCCCATATAGCTCACATCATGTTTCAGGAAAGTAACAGAATGAATGGTAAATGGAAGGCCAGTGTTTTTTTAGAGAAAAACAAGTGCCTCCCACCGACGCAAGGTGGGTTCCGTAAAAGCCGCCAACATATGGATCAGGTGATCCGTCTTGTCCAGTCGATGACTAACCAACTCCAGAGGAAGAATCACACGGTTGCCGTGTTCTTGGACATCAAACAGGCGAACTACCACGTATGGCGCACCGGCCTTATGTATAAGTTCCAGAAGTTGAGAATATTTGGTAACATGTCCAACTGGGTTGAGGAATTCCTGAGGAACAGAACAATTGCCACGCGGGTATGCAATAGTGTTTCTGATCAGCTTGCCCTGCACACTTTTCCTCGCCAATTTGTACGACATGCACATGAGAGTCTGAGAATGCGATGTTCGCAGACGATTTGGTGATCAGGAGCTCTCGTAAGGATGTTAAAACACTGCAGATCCGGCTGCAGCGCGACCTAGACAGAATTGAAGCTTACGCGGGTAAGTAGAAAATGGTCGTGAATACGGACAAGATGGTTTACTCACTGATCACTAACGGAAGAAAAGCACTTCAGGTTGGTGTAGAATTGAATATCCAAAAGCTTGAATGGGATCGGACAGTTGTTTATCTGGGATTGAAACTGTACCAGTAAACGAACTATGTGCGAAAACATCACAAAGGCCTGGTGAAAAAGCTGGCATGTACCCACTGAGGTCTCTATACCTTAGTAGCCTTCCAGTCCAGACCTTAGCAAGCCCCATGGCTTTAGAGGGACTGGATCGCATCCAAAACCGAGCTCTCAGGTTTGTATGTGAGGCGATACGCATCACACCCACAGCAGCAGAGGAAATAATGGCTGATGTCGAACTTCTGGAAATCAGAAGGGAAAAGGCAGTCCTGAAGATACCGTCGGATGGACAGGCAGGAACCCTTTTTTCAACACCAGGATAAATGGGTAAAGAAGGCCAGACTAAAGAGACCATCCTTTATAGATACGGTCCCGAGACATGGCATTACCCGAAAACAGAGAAAAGTGAAGGTGATCCCAGTACGTGGACATCACGAAAGCCTTACCCGACGTGAAATACGGCTCAACATGACGACCACCAAAACTAAGAATGATAGTCATCACCTAAAACTATCAGAGTCTGCGCAGAGAACGATTGATGCCTACCCGGACAGTCTGGTCAAAATCTGAACAGACGGCTCATGTTTTCCAACAGAAGAACAAAGTGGCTATGGTGTCCTCATCCAGTACCCGAAAGAGATAGCTCCACCCGAGGAGCTATCTGGTCCCAGCGGGAAACTAAGAACTAGTCTCAATGCGTAGATCGAGGCAATACTGGTTGCTCTGAAGAGGGTCCACCAACGTCTTGCAAAGAGGAAAAACGTCTAGAAAGTAGTTTCGTCACAGATTCACGCTCAGCTCTAGAGTACGTGGAGATGGGCTCTACGGAGACCACTATGGTAAACACCATTCTGGAAACAGTAGGCAACATCATTGCAAAGAGCTGCGAAGTAATCCTACATTTGATCGCTTCGCACGTTGAGGTCACGCAGAACGACAGGACGGACTTCCTAGCCAAAGAAGGCGCGGCCCAATCGCAACCCGATAAGCCAATGACACAGCTTTCCGAGAAAAGTGGCTTAGCGAATGGGCCGCAGGAGAAAACGGACGAAAGCTGTACCAGAAAATGCCGAGAACAGGGACCTGAAAGAGTTGGTTAAACAGAGAGCTAAAGCCCGAACACAAGCCACGAAACGGAAGACGCCTACTGCTCGTGCACGCTACAACCGTCTATCGGCTGAAGTCCGGTTGGCCGTCCAGAAGGCCCAAGAAATCGAAATGGGTTAGTGTGTGTGAAAAGCTCAACCTCCAAGACGGAAGGAAAGTGTGAAATCTGTTAGGAAATCTCTCTTGTATGGGGTCAAGGAGGAACCCCCAGCCGTTACAGACCGATAAAGGTTTTGAGGCGAGCGACGCCAAGAGAGCTAGTGTGCTCAATAAGCATTTCGCAGAGGTAAACCAGAAAACCAAAGAGACACTACACAATCCGGAAGCTTAGGAAAAAGGGAGCTCGAGCCGAGCGTACTGGGCCCCATCAGGAGATTTTCACGTCCCTCTTCAAAACGAAAGAATTGCGAACCGCTTTGGGAAAGTGCCGGCCGGCGAAGTGACCAGACCCTGACAAGGTCCATAACGAAATGTTGCCCCATCTGGGCAAAAATGGGAGAGAAATTTTGCTGGCCATCATTAACAGGACCTGGATACAGGCAGGTTGCCGAAATTTGTGCAAAAAAAGCAATAATCACAATTCCCAAAGATGGGAAACCAGGCCATTTACCCAAGAGCTATCGGCCCATATAGCTCACATTATGTGTCAGGAAAGTAACACAATGAATGGTAAATGGAAGGCCAGTGTTTTTTTAGAGAAAAACAAGTGCCTCCCACCGACGCAAGGTGGGTTCCGTAAATGCCGCCAACATATGGATCAGGTGATCCGTCTTGTCCAGTCGATGACTAACCAACTTCAGAGGAAGAATCACACGGTTGCCGAGTTCTTGGACATCAAACAGGCGTACTACCACGTATGGCGCACGGGCCTTATGTATAAGTTCCAGAAGTTGAGAATATTTGGCAATATGTCCAACTGGGTTGAGGAATTTTTGAGGAACAGAACAATTGCCACTCGGGTATGCAATAGTGTTTCTGATCAGCTTGCCCTGCACACTTTTTCTCGCCAATTTGTACGACATGCACATGAGAGTGAGAATGCGATGTTCGCAGACGATTTGGTGATCTAAAGCTCTCGTAAGAATGTTAAAACACTGCAGATCCGGCTGCAGCGCGACCTAGACAGAATTGAAGCTTACGCGGGTAAGTAGAAAATGGTCGTGAATACGGACAAGACGGTTTACTCACTGATCACTAACGGAAGAAAAGCACTTCAGGTTGGTGTAGAATTGAATATCCAAAAGCTTGAATGGGATCGGACAGCTGTTTATCTGGGATTGAAACTGTACCAGTAAACGAACTATGTGTGAAAACATCACAAAGGCCTGGTGAAAAAGCTGGCATGTACCCACTGAGGTCTCTATACCTTAGTAGCCTTCCAGTCCAGACCTTAGCAAGCCCCATGGCTCTAGAGGGACTGGATCGCATCCAAAACCGAGCTCTCAGGTTTGTATGTGAGGCGATACGCATCACACCCACAGCAGCAGAGGAAATAATGGCTGATGTCGAACTTCTGGAAATCAGAAGGGAAAAGGCAGTCCTGAAGATACCGTCGGATGGACAGGCAGGAACCCTTTTTTCAACACCAGGATAAATGGGTAAAGAAGACCAGACTAAAGAGACCATCCTTTATAGATACGGTCCCGAGACATGGCATTACCCGAAAACAGAGAAAAGTGAAGGTGATCCCAGTACGTGGACATCACGAAAGCCTTACCCGACGTGAAATACGGCTCAACATGACGACCACCAAAACTAAGAATGATAGTCATCACCTAAAACTATCAGAGTCTGCGCAGAGAACGATTGATGCCTACCCGGACAGTCTGGTCAAAATCTGAACAGACGGCTCATGTTTTCCAACAGAAGAACAAAGTGGCTATGGTGCCCTCATCCAGTACCCGAAAGAGATAGCTCCACCCGAGGAGCTATCTGGTCCCAGCGGGAAACTAAGAACTAGTCTCAATGCGTAGATCGAGGCAATACTGGTTGCTCTGAAGAGGGTCCACCAACGCCTTGCTAAGAGGAAAAACGTCTAGAAAGTAGTTTCGTCACAGATTCACGCTCAGCTCTAGAGTACGTAAAGATGGGCTCTACGGAGACCATATGGTAAACACCATTCTGGAAACAGTAGGCAACATCATTGCAAATAGCTGCGAAGTAATCCTACCTTTGATTGCTTCGCACGTTGAGGTCACGCAGAACGACAGAACGGACTATCTAGCCAAAGAAAGCGCGGCCCAATAGCAACCCGATAAGCCAATGACACAGCTTTCCGAGAAAAGTGGCTTAGCGAATGGGCCGCAGGAGAAAACGGACGAAAGCTGTACAAGAAAATGCCGAGGCCGAGCAAAAGCGACCCCTAGTAGAAACTCAAGAGAGGTGAACAGTCTCATCACCCAGATGAGGACAGGCCATTGCGCGATGCGCAATTACCTCCATAGGTTAGACGACAGAAGGGAGCCTAACTACAGGCACTGCGGCCAGGGAGATGAGACAGTGGCCCACTTGGTGATCGCTTGCCCCGGTGGGGGTGTAGAGGCCGAGGGTCATGACCCAGAGGCCTGCCTTGAAGATTTGTTTTACGGTGACGCCCACCAGATAGGGCAAGCTGCGAAAGTAAAAGCCAGGGCTCTAAGAGATTGAATCTCAGCCCAAGAGAATGAAACATTATTCCTATTGGTGAATTGCTTATGAGCAGGTCAAAGTTACTCACTTCTCAAGTGGTTTGTGTTGGAAGGGACCAAGAGCCTCTAATGTTTTTAAAAGGTCCTGCATATAGGATTGCATTTCATTATTACTGTTCGTGTGTACATTTTTCTGAATAGTAATATTCAAATTTAAAAAAAAAAAAATTCTAGATTCTATTATTTTTTTGTTCACCTATTTAGCGTCAATTCGTTTGGTCAATTTGTGCGTGTTTACTTGACCGTGGATACATTGGTTTATGGAATCAGTTGTCTTAATGTCAGCTATCAAATTTCACCTTCACTTTATATCCAGCCCCCCCCCCCACTTTTTGTTTACGAATAATAAAAATAGAATTACGCCTTTAAATGTTCTTTACAGTTGCGTGCGAAGCCAACGGCCGTTTCTAAGTGTATCTTCGAAAGCGTCTTCCATTACAAAGCCTAACTTAAAAGTTACGGTAAAAATGAAAAAAGAAAATGGGCTTGAGTTCAGGATATATTACTATCGAAACAATTTGTGTTTTAAGTCTTTCTCTTTAAATTCAACGAACTACATCAAATTAGTAACAAGACAGTATGTATCGCTTTTATTATACCATTCTAGCTTTATTGCATTCTATTTTGGAGTCAGAAAAATCAATCTTTATGAACCTGTCACCTAAAGACCCATCTTTAAATGTAGGCTTTTGAAAGCTCGAGGTCAGAATGAGTCTCGTGTATTGGGAATGTAGCGGCAGGTCCGATCTCTTGTAATTTTCCAGAATATTCGGGCATTGTTCTTGGTTATCGCAAATGAACTATTGAGTTATACAAGGGGCCATGGGCTCTTAGGGATTTTTTGCAAAGGTAACGTGGTGTCAATCTCTTGGTTTCTGGTGTTTTTTTTTTTTTGGGGGGGGGGGGGAGTAAGAGAGATCTCCAGATCACTAACTGTGATATAAAGTGCCCACCTGTTATGCATGATTTGTCAAATGGTGACGTGTTTTGATGCATGCTTTCACCACGTTCCCCGTGCATAACCTCTTACAGTAAACACACTCGAGGCCGCCTTTGGGGTGGGGCTAACGAAATAATAGTCTTCCTTGTTTACAACAAGTCTAGTATAGCCTCTTCCTGTAGAATATTGTCGAAAAATCTAGAGTATGCGAGGAAGGAGTTTAACTATAAAAAGATTATAAAAAAGCCAAAGATTATCACGAGACTTGGAGCGTGTGTTTACTGTGTGGTGTAGCATTCTTTTACTCATTTCTTTTTCACACTATATTTTTTATTAACATAGTACCGTTAACAACTGTAAGTCTAGGGTTTTAATCATATTTGTTTGATTCACCTTGTCGTTTTGTCACTCTTCGTTTTGTCCCTTGTCATTTTGTCACTTGTCGTTTTGTCATGGAACTAGCAATACACTTCATTGTCCTAATTGAAATATCGGTGCATTTAAAACTAAGAATATCCAAACTAGAATTTTCCAGAAAGCGCGATAATTTTAAAAGCTAGTGTCAATATCTAAGGCATTTTTAAACAGATTTTAATCAGATATCTTTTAACTCCGTAATTTATCTGAATGATTTTTATGGGACCTTCCATCTCAGGCAAAACTGATTCGGTAAAATAGAATTGGTCCCTGGCTGGTCTTTTTAGCTTAAATGTTTTATGGCTATAGCAGTGCATTTAGTTGTATAATTTTTCAAATTTAAAAAATTATTACATAGAAAGTACAAGTTTGGAGAAGGATATTAAATTTATCTAGAATATTCCAGAAATTTCTATATAGTTGTGCGGAGATGTATAAAAGCATATAAAAGCTTATAGTAACGTTCACGAGATCCAGCAGTAAATTGAACCCCACGGTAAAATTGGGTAGCGGGATCAAATCGGGATCAGGATCCTATCAAGTAATGGATCCTATCAGGATCTTACTGGGAAACAGGATATTAAACCTACCAAGATCGGTACCTCAACCGTATTGGGATCCGGCAACTATCGTGATTCCACTTGTACATTTTCCCACTGGTATCAAGATACCACCGACATCGGAATATTGAAGGAATATCATACCGGAATTGGGATCCAGTGGATCGGAATCCAACCGGGAAATGGTACACTAACGGGAGGGGTTACCGATGGGATTGGGAGCCCACCATAATCGGAATAAAAATAAGGCTGTAGAAGTTCCTTCATTCAGAATGCTATCCGGGCAAAATACTGGGTATTTCCGCTAGTTTATTATAATTCACACATTAAAAACAATAATTGTAATAAGCCCTGGTTATCGTATTATTTGTTAATTGTATTTAAAATTTGATATGGTCTCTTGTTATGTACTGTTTTGGAACGAGCCAGAGATTTAATTCTCCATATTAATAACAGTCCGTAACATGCTTTGTTCTCGCTTCTTTATCTGCTAGATAGTTCTCTATTTATTATTATTATTATTATTATGGGTAGATTTCTATAGCGTGGTACCCCAGCCTAGGGCTGGGCTCACCACGCTGTACATGCAAATTAAAATGAACTTAAAAAATATAAATTAAAAACCAACCATTCCATAACAATTTACATGTGAAGCCATGGACGGCACTCAGCAGCATCGTTAACTTTCAGAGGGGGAATCAGTCAGGATAGTAAAGTTTAAAGAGGTGTGTTTTGAGTGCAGTTTTGAAGGCTGTGATGGTTGATATATTTCTGATGTGTAGTGGAAGAGAATTCCATTGTTTGGGGGCACAGTAAGAGAAAGATCTTTCACCGTATGTTTTTGTGCGAATCTTAGGTACAGAAAGAATACGATCGTCTGCGGAGGAGCGAAGCTGTCGAAGGGGTGAATAGACAGAGAGAATTTCGGTTAGATATGAAGGGCAAGAATTCGAGAAAAAGTGGTGGCACAGAACAGAGAGTTTATAATCAATCCGTGCTTGTACAGGGAGCCAATGAAGTGAATGAAGTAGTGATGTGACGTGATCACGTTTTTTTGCCTTTAAAACTAGCCTAGCAGCTGAGTTTTGAACCTTTTGTAATCTTTCTAAGAAGTGTTTTGGTGAGCCTGACAGAAGAGAGTTGCAGTAGTCAAGACGAGAGAGAACAAGAGCACAGACTAAGGTTTTTGTTGCACTAATAAATTGTCATTCCTTTAATAAATAGATGGTACTTGATAATATTATATGTGACAATACTAACGTGAGACTATCAAAGGTAGAGTTAATCATAGATTAACGTGAGACTACCAAAGGTAGAGTTAATCATAGATTAAACTGTTAAAATAACTAACCAGTTAAAGATAACGCGTTGAATCAAAATCGGTTTAGATAGAAATCATCTGACCGCCAAACCATTTAAATGTGTCCAGTACAGCTATTATTTCCTCCAAAAATTACGACAGCACTTATGGGAACAGCTTGATACACCCACATCCCTTCCCAACGCCTTCCCCTTTTCAGTGAAAACATTTTATAAACTGCTCAACCTATGAGTAACTTAGCTAGTGGAGACGATTCCTGGCAACTGGTTGGATCACTTATAGTAATATATCACAGTTTTTTTTATTTTTGTTTTTCACATTACGGCATGATTTATTTGTCTCGAAGTCCTTTCACTTATCACGTTTTCCTCAAATAAGTTAAAAATGAATAGAAGTGTACATTTAATGATGTTAGACTGCACCAACAGTGAAGGCGAGAAAGTAAAAGGGAAACAAAATGAAGATCTTAATCAGGGCTGGCAAATCATTTCAGCAGGCTGGCAAAATTGCAGATTGTCATGAATGACGGGACACCCAATTAATATTTTGGGGTAAATAACCAAGCGTGATATAGCTCTGCCACATCGTTGCTTCCCAATAGCTGAGATGGATTAGGTAAACAAAACAAGAAATAGGTAAAGAGTTATATTAATCTCCAGAGGCAGTAAGGCCCCCCATACCCTCATCCCCCGGATAAAAGCAAGTACACTCCACCCGGAGGAAAATGGATAAAAACATAGAACGATTATATTTTATATTTAAAAACGACTAAATTTTCATTTTTAAAGAGTTGCAAAAAGAATAGTATCTAGTGGAGGTCAAGTCTTCCCAGCTTGGTCGGTTTTTCCGGGCCAATTTGCTCAGTGCCGCTTCTGCCGATTGTTTGGCAGGTGCCAGCAGCCAAGCCGACTCAGTCAGGGGATTTGAGTTGCAACTGACCAACAGTGTTTCTTTCAGAAATTTCCCCCCGAAGGGGCACTTTTGATGTTCGGGGGGGGGGGGGGCTGTGCCAGTTTTTCAGTGGCCAGAGGCGTAGCTAAGGAGTGGCAGATGGGACATATGTCCCCGGGCGCCAGACTAGCGGGGGCAACTAATGGGCTATAGTGTTAAAGTGTAAAAATGAATCAAAATGTCATCAAAAACTCACGTCAGTGACGTAGAAGTGGGGGGGGGGGGGGCGAACATTTGGTCTTCCCAGGTGTCATTTTTTCTTTAGATAGAGCGGCGGGATTTTCGGACATTGGCAGAGTTTCTATCGACAAAGGTAGCGTGGCAAAAAAAGTTAACCCTAGGCACGCCGCTGGGCAGTGTATATATATCAGCACCAAATTTGGCTGTCATGGCAAGTAATTTTTATCGGGAAGTAGGGCAGCAGAAAATTTGTGATTATTTAACAATCAAGAGGTGCATTTTGGAGTATACATGATTCGAATGTTTTGATAAGACTTTCATTTGGTCGGGGAAAATTATTTTTCAAGCGTCAGGGGAGGCATTATGGCGCTCAGTGCCATACATAAACTAAATTCATTCTGGTTGTGGTGTGCCGAAGAAAATCATTTGACAAAAGATTAGATTCAACCCGTTAGTCACATTGATCGACGTCAAGGAAAAAGCGGGCGGGGGGGGGGGGGAGTAGAAATTGAGGAATCCGAAGAGTTTGAGCAAAAGTGAGGGCAGGGGTCACCTTAATTTAAAAATAATAAATTCAAAATGCAGTGATGCATTGTGGTAAAAAAATTTCTTCTTCTTTTTCTGTCTATTAAGGGCCCAAGATCAATGTATTTATCATTATGGCTCCTGTGAATGTAGATGGGATTTGCAATGTTTCTGTGCCTGGTGTTGATGCGGATATTTCACTGGTAACAAGAGTTACCTAGTGAGGGTATCATGCACTGTATTCAATGTATCTTTAAGACAATGTGTGAAGGGGCATTTCAAACGTTCATATATTTACTGTTAGATGTCTCGTAGAAAAATGCTAAGAATACATCAACATACACCAACTATATGTGGACTACAAATCAGCTTATAATAGCATAGACAGGAAATACATAAACGATGCTCTGCTGGAACTTGGAGTCCTTAACAAACTTACCCGACTCATACATATGACGATTGATAACTCCAAAAGTAGAATCAAAGTACAGAGAGAGTACTTGAGGGAGTTCCCAATCAATCAGGGCCTCAGACAAGGAATTCCGTGTATCCTTTTCAACATCACTTTAGAAAAAAGCATTAGAAACATACGTGTGAGTACCTGAGAGGTGGTACAGAACAACCATAATGAACTTTATAAAGCCAGCCACTGCAATACCTGGCCTACACAGACGATATAGCGCTACTTGGTAGAAACAGCATTGATGATATAATTAAAACTTTCAGGGAACTTGAAGATGTGACCGTCAAAGCTGGTCTTGATGTAAATAAAGCGAATGCAATATTTATGATAATGTCAGGAAATACGCACTGATGACTTTATCAATATGAAAATCTACGCTTTTGAGAGGGTAGCTACTTTCAAATATCTAGGGGCGACTATAAATAAGCAAAAGGAAATACAATCGGAGGTGCAAGAAAGAATAACAGCATGCAACCGTTCTTATTTCAATTTACAAAAGCTACTTCAAATCAAAACCTCTCTAGGGGAATAAAGAAGGCAATATACACACACCACTATCATAAGACCAGTAGTAACTTAAGCAAGTGAGACTTGGTTCCTACCAGAAAAGCAGAGAACCTGCTAAATATATGACCCGATGATAGACTATTTTTTTTTGGGAATCAGTACAAACCAAGAGCTATATCAATTGTACAAATACCCATCCATAGTCACAAAATATATTTAAAAAAGGCAGACTGCCTGGGCAGGACACATTGAAAGGATGCCGGATTCTGGAGCAACAAAAACGATCTACAGGCAGAAACCTATGGGCAGACGGCTCACCGGTCGACCAAGACTGAGATGGATTGACGATGTAGAGAAGGGCTTACAAAGGGTGGGGTTCGCACATGGAGGTGTAAAGCGATGGATTGATCCGAATGGAAGAATGTTGTAAAGCGCCACTGATGTAAACATTTCAGACTTTTGGGTGGGAAGTGCTAGAAATAACGAAACTAACATGACATCACTAACTCTTCCACTAACTCTTCCACCAGCACAATTATTAAATAAATTCAGTCCAGTTGGGAGCCCTTAGGGTATGTTTTTTATCGAGATATACTCCTTAGCTTAGACTCGACCCTTAAAACTTTATAGGCCCCGGAAATTTTTTGATAATTGAAAATGCAAGAATTGTGTACATACCGTAGTTAAATTTAGTTTCGCATCATTATACACTTAACTGTAGAGCAACGGGAGAGATGCTAGTTAAGATTTTATGTGTCATTTGACCTAAAAGCCATCGTGTGAGGTCTGCAACCCGTATAGCTGCATAAGGCCCTGTATATTTTAGGGGCTTAAAGTTGGGCTGTAATTACATTAAATTATCAACTTTTACTGCTAGGTAGGGAAGGACAAAACCGAAAAGTAGCACGGGTGCCATAAATAGTTAAGCGACGTCTCTGCTTGACTAAGTGTGTTATGCAAAAAAATATTTTAAAATTGAAAAGTAATGTATTTTTAAAGTTATTATTTTAAAATATTTTTGGGGTCAACTACATAAAAATAATGAATTTACTACAAAATATTTTTTTTAATTAAAAAAAAAATAATTCCTTACAAAAAAGGGATCCATCCCAAAAAAAGAAATGCTAAAATAGTTTTACATTTTGAACGAAAAATAAAACAAAAAACATACGTTTATTTCTAAATATTTTCAAGTTTTACCAAAGTCAAAAAGAAAAAAAGCTTTTCTGTACAAAAGGCTATAGACTATATCTTTCTGGGTTTTCTAAATTGGTATTTATTTATAAATCAAATGTAAACGACCTTATTGTTCAGAAGTCAAGAACTGTTTACAAAAGACATCATATATTTATTAATGTGTGATTTTTGTTCGTATAAAATTAAAGTTTCAATTCTCAATATTCGGTTGATTGAAATGTTAATTAAGAGTTTTAGACTACTATAATTTGCTTCAGATAATTACAACTTGCCTCTTCGTTATTATACTTGAAAACAAATTTTTTACCAATTCCATATATATTTTTTTTTAACTACTACCAAAAATCGCATTTACAATATAATCGAAATACGCGATTTTTTAAAAATTCGTTGTTTAAATATATATTATATTCTTTCTACTGGATTATCATCTTAAAATATTTTTTTAATAATTCAAACAGCTGGGGAAGATTGTTTATTATTATTATATTAACAGAGAAAAGTCGTTGGGGATTGAGTAAATAAAGAATTATTTTTTTTTAAAAATCATTGTACTCTGTTCCCAAAACTGTATTAAAAAATTAGAAACACTCGATTTAATAATTATTGATGAAATGTCCACTATTTGTATGTAACCGGTAAATTCCTAATTTTTTGTTTTAAAATTATTATTATTATTATTATTTTTTCATTATATCTAAGTCAGCATACATCTATGGAATCTAATACATTAAAATGTTTGCTAAAAATAATTTTTTAAAGCATGATGCTATTATACAAAAAATTTGAAAACAGATTGCACATGTTTATTACTTAGTAAGAACTATATTCAATTTATAGACATTTATATCGATGTAAAGGTAATTTAATAAAGTGTTATTAAAAAGTCTTTCAACTTGTGCAGCTGCAAAATGTAATTAAATAAAAGATACCGATATCTGCGAATAAGAAAAAGTAAGATTTTAGCTTATGATCCGGAGCGGCCAATTTTTAAAACAATACGATATTTATAATCGATTTCTGCGAGCCTGTAACAAGATTAACCTGAACGATAGGGATCATCAATATATATCGAACTAAGCGATATTTTATTTGTTCCAATAATTGTAATCGATGAAAGGCACACATTTCAATAACTTTTAAAAATGTTAAAAAAATTAAATTTAAGAGTAGTTGTTTTTTTTTAAATTATTTTTTCTTACACATTTTCCCCCGGGGCGGGACACTTGACTTGCTCCGGGGGTGGCAGTGCCCCCCCCCCGGAGGTATGCCTGAAAGAAACCCTGCTGACCAAGGCCATCGGCCGCCGCCTTTGGTAACGGTGTCTGCTCATTGGGATTTGAGTGTGTCCTTGATCATGTGGATCTGAGAAGACACCCACACAAAGCCACACGGAGCTCGGGCGAGATCATATGGCTCTGTTTGAAATTATGTTGATGAAGCTCATTTAAGAAAACTTAAAGAATGTAAGGCCCCGCCCAAACGAAATATTGTAAAATGGTTGATTAAATTCAATCCATCTATTGAATAGCTCTGTATGAAATTATAGTTATAAAGCTCCAAAAAGAAGAAAAAAATGAATTTAGGGCCACTGGCCTAAACGGAAAATTGTAAAATGTTCTAATTAAGAAACATTTGCGGTAGTGCTCATATCAATTCACCAAAGTTTTATCGCAATTTCGCAAATGAACTATTGAGTTATACAAGGGGCCATAGGCTCTTAAGGATTTAGCGCAAAGGTAACGTGGTGGAAATAGTGTCAATCTTGGTTATCTATATAAGGGTGGAAAACGCATTTAGGGCCCCTGGCCACAAACGGATATTGTAGAATTGTTGTATTACTTCAGAAACCTACTTATTATGTCACACATAATTTAATGTCGCTATTTGTATATGATTAAAAATCTATCCATCCATGCATTAGCTCTGTTTGAAAATATATTTATATAGCTAATATAGGACAAAAACGAAATTAGGCTAAGAAAGGAAAACAAATTTTAAAATGGTTGTAATTCCTGACAAGCTATCGCCTCCACGGCACGAGCTGCCAAATCCATCAGTTTCTATATCCAAAGTACGCCGAAATCAAAACTTGTCTGACAACACGGCATATGACACCGACCAGCCTTTTCTTTTGCCGAATATGAAACCTCATTCGACCTTGTCTCTTATCTTTCATCGTCTACATGGGATACAGCGAGCATGCTGTATCATGCCACACTTGGATGGCTTCGTCGTAATCTGCGCTGTGTTTACCCGCCTTGTCACCTCATTTATCTTTTGAACGCGACACAGCCGGTTCATCATTCCAAAACTGCTTGCCCACCTCCTTTTCTCGTTGCCCCCTTGAAACTCTCACGGGCAACATACGTCTGATGCAGTTGGTTACCATCGATTCATGTCAAATGTCGTTTCATAAAGCAAAACAACTCCGAAATTCTAACACTCTATTAAAGAATTACTCAATCATTCCTATTCAAAACCATAACAACGTCATATCCGATTCTAAAATACGTCACGAAATACGTCAATCCATAACGAAGGTAATTATGGTATCATCTAGATTTAATACTGGAATTTATGATTTATAAAGCAATTTGACCCCTATAAAATTGTAATTATACTGCCAAGAAGAAAGGTACATATGTGAAAAGATGGGAGATCCTAACATGTGAAAATTTTTAACTTTAAAAATATGGTAAATTAATTGAATCAAATACAAACAGCGATTTTTCATTTTGTGTGTGCAGTAACAAGTGGTACTAATTGAGAAATTACCATTGCCTATCATGTCCATTTGTAAAAACATACGCAAGTACAATTCTTGTTTCCAAATGACATCGTTCGATGCAGCACATATCGTGCACGAGAATTACATGCAAACATTTAGCGTCAGTACACACGATCAAATTTCGCGTCAAATTGTTGTATTAACGCACTATTTTGTGCGTGTTTTTTTTTTGGGGGGGGGGGGGGAATTTGATCAAATAGTTTTGAAAGTAATGACTGCTCTTCGTACACGAATTGCATCAAATGCTTGAAGGACTTGAACCGAACGAAGTGCAAGGGCAAATTTATCATCGTGCAGCATCACCACTACCAATGCCAAACACAAAGCACAACTTTCTTCAAATTTATTTCATGGGAAATACTGTTGAAGAAATAGAAATTGATCAACGTTGTCATATCAATACGGGCATTAAACGACGTAGAATGTCTTCACTCATTTAGTCTTTGTGAAATACAGTAAAACAAAATAATGCGACCAAAAAGAAATTTTACGCACAATTTTAACGTGTAAACTAAAAAAAAAGATTCGACCAAATTTCCGTCGATCAATTTTCCGTCGACTAAATTTCTTTCGATCAAATTTCCGGATACGGAAATTAAGGCTCAAACAAGAATAGAAATTCATGTTACGCACTTATATGGTTGGAAGCTCACGGTCCCCGCACAATCATGGCACGATTTAATATAATAAAACGAAAGGTCAATATGGACATAGCAAAGAAGAGGACCTCTACAACAGACTGCGAACCCTTGTCCAAAATTTTCAAAAGCGTAATGTGATTATACTCATTGGTGACTTAAATGCCAAAATAGGCAGCAACATTAAAGGATATGAAGAATGCACACGGTATTTGAGAAATGAATGAAAATGGGGAAGGACTAGCAGATCTATGTGCTACATATGGACTGGTCATCGGTGAAGCATCGTCATGCATAGAAATAACAGAAGGCGGAATGGATATCACCAGATATGTCAATGGCTAACCAAATTGACCACTTCTGTATCTGAAATAAGTTTAGACGATCTCTCCAAGCGTAAAAAGTTGGGCAGATGTAAACTCAGACCATCAGCTACTGAAAGCCAAATTAAGGCATAAAAAGAACTGGACATGCTCGGGAAGCAAGCGTCAACGTTTTAACCAATCTCTTGAAAGACGAATCAAACTAAATGAATTTAAACTTCTCCAGATCCTACAAAAACTAGGCGATGAGTGATATTCACGCGTACCTGTTTCAGCAGAAAAAGTCCAATATAGGAAAAAGAAGAAGGCCAATCTAACCAACAGCCACACCAGAACCTAAAGGGAAGAGCATCAGCAGAATATGCAGAAGAAAATAAAGACGTTAACTGTTGTTTAAAAAACAAATAAAAAGAACTATATAGAAGGATTAGCAAGTGAAGCAGAAGGGGCAGCTTATCTTGAAGAGAGACCAGTTGAAACACAATATGGGAAATCGATACCTGTGGAAGACGGTCAGGAAAAAAATGAAGAACTCAACCGGCAAGCCCCACTACACACACTCAACATAGAGCCAGCGGAACAAGATCTAGAAATTCAGCACATTTAGAAAACAAGAGATATGCAGAGCATTAAACAACTAAAGAAATGTAAGGCGGCAGGTCCAGACAGAATACCGGCAGATATTACAACTAGCACTGAAATGCTACACACACTATTTATTAACACTAAATGCTAATCCAACGGTAAAACGAAGTCGTCCTGAAGCGCATTTGAAGGCCAAACTTAATGCTCATAAATTAAATTACTTTCAAACTTAAATAAAAATGTTTGAAAAAAAAAACCTCTTAAATAATAAAATAAAACTTTCAATCGTACTCATGATGCTTGTTATGAAATTTCTTTACTAATTGCTAAATCTGGGAAAAATTATACTACCGGTCTTTGAGAGAACTTCATCAAACCATCAAAATCAGCATTTCTTAAAACAGTTTTGGAGAAAGATGACAAAGATGTTAGGAGAAGAATAGATGAAATGAGTGAAGAAAAGCCGGAAAAAAAAATCACTGCAAGGATGAATCAACTGAGTCAGTATAGACTTATTTTTGCTGAAGAAATTAAATTTTAAGAGAGCACAACTACTGCAAAAGATTTTTAAAATAATCTGTAAAAAATTACTTAGTTGTCAGTAATATAACAAGAAGATATATGATGTCTTGTGTTGCGCCTGTTCTTATTGAAGTACAGAATAATATCATATATTTAAAAAGTGAAAATTTGCTTTTGGCCTTCTTCCGCATACGTTTTTACATGGATCTTGACCAAACTTGGCACATATATCCGGAAAGAACTCTTAGGAACTTTTTATGCCATTCCGTTTGTGGCCGCGGGCCCAAAATGTAATTTTTTCTTTTATGAGCTTTATAAATAAAATTACCAACTACGCTTGATTATCCGTATTCAAAAACCGAAGGGTACTAAACTTATAATATCCATTCTCTGCAGCCCGGGGCACCATTTCATTTTTCGTATACAGGCTTAAGAATATCATTAGGCTTAGACAACACTATAGGGTCTTTGTGAATTGATGGATGTAGGCCTATCTTTGTAGCAGTATCCTTCATAGTATCCTTCATAGTCATTATTGAAATTTTGGTGCATTTAAAATTAATAGTAGCCAATCCAGTCAGGAACGGTCTAGATTGGCCTTACGGTATCTACAAAAATGAAATGATTGCTTAGATTGGCAAAAATTGGTAAACCTTTCAAATTCCCACATGAAAAAAGATTCCACCGGCAACGTGATCCTACAGAACAATATCCCAGCTGCCATAGGGATCCGACTGAGAAAAAGTGATCCCATGTATCCAGTGCCGTCTTAAGGCATGGGCCCAGTGGGCACTGGCCCAGTGCCCCGCGCGTGTAAGGGGCCCCACGTTTCTAGGAGACTCACTCTTATAAAGGCATCGTGCTTTTGAAACATTTTGACATTTTAATTGGATTTAAAATCCCAATTTCCCAATTTAAATCAACGATATATATCAGCACATTCCAAAAATTAATATTATAAATGCGAATCAAAGTTGTACAATTTTAAACCCTTTAAATGGGAATAACTCTCATCAACAAGTTTTAATTTTTCCAGATATGAATCGAAAAAATAAAATAGGATAAGAATCAGCTTCGCAATAAAATGGGCAACGCTCCATGGCAAAATTGCACCCTGTGCGAAGCACCCTTTCGGCGCCCCCTTCCCTGTCCAGTATGATCCATGAGTACTTTTTCTGCCTTACGCTTGTGATTTTGCGCCCCGGGAAAACTTTTTTTTACCCATATTCTTTCTGCTGAAATAATTGTAAAATGGACAAGGAATTAATAAATGAATTTCCCCGCCCTTTCGGTCGATCCCAACCCCAGTGTTAGTATCCAAGTTACGAATGCAACTTTCAATGTATGAAAACTCATTGTATGAAAACCCATTGTATGAAAACTCATTGTATGAAAACTCATTGTATGAAAACTCATTGTATGAAATCTCATTGTATGAAAACTCATTGTATGAAAACTCATTGTATGAAAAGCGATTGTACCAATAGTTAGATTACCGTTTCTCGCTCCTGGCCTGAGGTTCACACTTCACTATAGTAAACTAAGGAAATTTAAATTTTTACTAGGCGCCCCTATGCCACGGCGCCCTGTGCGAGGGCACAGGTCGCACACCCTTAAGGCAATGGGACAAAAACGTTTGAACTGGCTTTCACTTTTGTGCATGAAAAATGAAATCCTTAAGATCGTTGACTTTAAACCAATAATCAATAATAATATCATTCTCTGCAAAAAAACCGCAAACGATTATATCGATTTATATTAAATAATTTAATCTATCTGTCAATAATGTGATTATTTATAATTTATTTCTGAAAACGTTTTAAAAGTATTAATGATTTTGAATGATTTTGTTTTTTGTATCAATAAATGGTTTAACTTTAATGAATGTTTATTTTAATTTTCTATTTGTATTCCTCTTGGTGAGTTGGTGGTGTTTGAGCATGTTGCAGGTGCCCCCCTCCGCCCCCGTTCTCACGGCCCAGGTATGTTGTGTTGCTAGGGGGGCCCAATGCATTGCTGGGCCCAGGGCGTCCATTGTTGTTAAGACGGCCCTGCATTTATCACAACAAAGAATAAGGATCAATGGGGTGTCATAGGAAACGGGATTCCATCGGTGAAGAGATACATACCAGGGAGCAGGATCCCACCAACAACGGGATCCCAATAGGCTTTGAATCCCATCGAGAAACGGAATCCCATTGGAGACAGGGATTCCACCCTCGAAAAGGGATCCCACTGGGGTCGGGATCTGATACTGGGGAATGGTATCCCAATAGGGAATGGATCCCACTAGAGAAAGGGAATCTTTTTGGGCTCCTATTTAAAATGTGTTTTTAGAGGAGAAAAAAAAATCTTAGCGATGTTATTTTTTTTACTGTCCCCTTAAATTCAATATTAACTAAAAGGCTATAGAAATATTGTTTTTTTCAGAATGTAATACCTACGTCGGGTATACGATACTATAGGCCTACTATATAATTTACACTAACGACTCAGTTCTTAGCTCTTCAGGAAAGCGTGTCTTTCAATCAATTTTCATCAACCGCATTTGACTTCGGGGTAGGGGCTTCCCCCTCCCCACCCCCAATCACGCGTGTCCTAGTTTACCGCCGGACATATTAGGTCACTCTACCTAAATGATTCAGATTAAAATAATTTTGGATCCCGATCAAATATCATCCATCACTCTCGGGGCAGGGACTCAAAATTTATAATCGATGATGCATTTTTATTCGATTTTACTGGAACAATCTGAAAACTAATTTTTATTTTGTATTGAATCTAATAACTATTTAAACTAAAATATTAAAAAAAATTACTTTTGGGCAATACCAATTGTAATGTGATAATTGGATAATTTTTAAATGTCAACGTGAATATTTATCCAAATGATTTGATAGGGCGATGGGGTCCTTAATTCAGTAAAAAATATAACGTAATCTTTCTGACCGGGCTTCTTTGTTGGGATGGGGAATATTTGTCGTTCTTCATTTGCATGCGAAAATGACGACGGCGAGTACGCAGGTGGCCAATCAGTTTTACTGAAACTGGCTACAGTTTTGTAATTTGTTAACATGATTTTTAAAATATATTCTTTAAACTCATTGGTTAGCGTGACCGATCCATAATTTTAATGTTTAACACAAAGATTCATTCTTATATCTTCTTTATTTTTGTTAATTTATTTAATTAGATTAGTTCGTTAGCATATTGGTTATCACAGGGCTCTTAATGTAATGTTTACGGATAAAGATATAACAGTGCTTCCCAGTGAATAACCGGGAAACATCGGGTATATCTACTAGTATTTTAGTAAGATAAAACATCAATTAATAATTATTTGCACAAACTTTGTTTCGCCTGTATGTAACCTAATACTTGTCTAGAAGTGCCCTAAGTTAAAGTAATTTGCAAAAGAAAAACCTGAACAATGTTTCTTATCAAAGAATCTGCGTTTGCACCTAGGTGAACTAGCTGTACTGTGACTTGACGTATGAATTTGCATTCGTGAATATATACTGTACTAGGACTTTACATGTCTATTTGCTTTGGTGACCCAATTAGTAGACATGAATACTAGTACATAGAAATCAACGAATGGGAGATTCCATTACATGTGTATTTATATGACATTATTAAGGACTAAGAATGATGAAAGAAGGACACGTTGTATTTTACCAAAGTTTATTTTATTAGGGGAGAAGATAAACCATAACTACAACATAATAAAACAATATTCAATTGAAAATAGAGAAATATTACACTGACATATGCAATAGAAATATTTGTTGGTTATCTTTATTTTAGATAAACTCAAACGTTCGTAAAAAAGAAAATATGCATAATGAATTACATTGGAAAGTCTTCATTGTTTCAGATTTACTGTCCAGAACTTTTTGTTTAGAACAATGGTAAAAAATATAACTTTTTTTTAGTGTCAAAATTTTATTTTTCTTCATAGCATGATCACAATAATAAAGTATAAAAAAAATAACGTTTCTATTTAAATTTAAATGATTCTTCTTCGTTTCAGTTAATTTAAAATTATCTTTACAGTAACGCTGAACTAAGTGTTACTATTCCAAGGCAACATACAATGGGAGCTCCATGTTGTGTCTGACCAGTCTTCGATGTAAATCAAACATTTCATCAGGCACTGCAAAAATTTAACATTAATCCAGCCAATAGCAAAAACATAAATTAAAAAGATTTCCCCTCCATTTTCCCCCAAAAAATTTAAATTATAAATTAAAATGAAAAGTTAAAATTTTCCCCCTTAAGAGTTATTCATTTTTTAAAATGTATCTTTGTAAGAGTTTGATTAATAAATCAATATTTTTCCGCATTTATTTCTAAACCTAAAATTTGTAACAGCTAAAATAAAAATTGTGACATTTTATCAAAATAATTAATGAATATTTTAAAAATGAACAGAATGAATAATAAAATAAATGGATTTATAAAAGGCTGTTCGCTTAATAAAGTTTGCATATTATGAACATTAGAATTCCAAAAAATGACAAAGATAGACTTAAGAATTATGAAAGTGTGTCTGTAAAAGAATAATGATTTAACTATGAAGCTAACAGAAGGGCAGCAATTTACAGGGAACTCTTATTTTAGTTACTATGAAAATTGAAAGATATGAACAGTCAAAAATTATACAAATGATTTTCAGTAGTAGGCCTCATACATTTTTTTGATTTGCTACTTTTCTTTTAAATTAATTGACAATAAAATTTGTGTGGAAAGTTGATTCTTTCTGTCATATTTTCAACAAAAAAAAAACAGTTGCCCCGTACAGCTAATAATGTTAACATTAAAAGAGTGTTTAGGAAAATGAAAAATCATAATTAAAGACATAATACAATGTCTTTAAATATAATTTTGCATCAGAACCAACTAAAACTTGTTTAAAAACTTTCTAAAATCACAAAGAATGATTTAAGGGTTGAAAAATTTAATTTTCTCTACACACAAAATACCTACTGTATTTGTAATTATGCATTTAGGAACATTTATAGACCAATACCTCATAAATTTCATGTTTTTAAAAAAGAAGCTGAAAACAGAAAATATTTTAATACAGCTTTGGGGTAATAAGACATATAATAGGAACATTACAAGTTATTTAGATTTGGAATGTTAAAATCACAATTTTTCACCATAGTTTGGAGGGAGGAAAAAAAAAAGCATATGTAGGCTACCTGATAGTTGGGTAAATTTTTAAACATGAGGCTCTCAGCTGTTTGATTAAAGTGACATTGTTGTATAGATTTTTACCTTTTCATAGAAAACTTATAAAACGAGTTTTATATTTAAGAAAGGGAAAATCTGTCAAATAACTGATATTTCCTTCCAGGTATAAATTACCCAACTACAGGAGATAGAACAGTAAAGCAAGAAAGAAAAATTGAATATCATATTTACACAGAAACGCCATAAAAATTGGATTTTCTTTTGCTTTCAACACATGATAATTAGTATGCATAAAGATTTAACATATATTGTAACATCAAAATATATAAGGAAATGCACAAATGCATTGTCTTTTATGATTAAAAAAATGTCTTGAATTCTTTTTTTAAATGGCATATCATTAAAAAAAACACATATTAAACGACTATAAAAAATGTAATATTACAGATTTGATCAATCTTAAACAAACTGACATACAATTGTAGTTTTATTATGTAAATTTATTAGGTTCTTTTTCATAAAAGGAAAGTATATATCACTATCCATAAACAAAATTTTGGGTCATAAACTGAAAACAGAAGGGAAAATGTATTTCATGTTGAAATATCCAATATCTACTTTGATAATAAAAGTTATCGTTGCTCAGGGAAACCATTACAATGTACTATACAACCATAATGCATGATGGGATATGCAAAAATATATGCACAAAAAAATTCATTATCTTTAATCAATATAGCAAAACTGAGTTGGTTCTAAAAGATCAACATTTATCTGGTTGGGGTTTTACTTTCTAGCATTAAAGAGGTCCATGTACAATTTAAATGAAGTTCATTTCTTGGGAGATATTTAAAATGATTGTATTCTGATTTTTTTTTTCCACATATTTTAAATATCCTTAATTTTCTTACTAGTGCTGTAAGAGATTAAATAAATATGCTACCATATTTCAAAGATATAAAAAAAATTATTTATTTTCTATAACTGTTAAATTTAAATTGAAATCACCCCTACATACAAAGCAACCTAAACCATGAAACATTTAGTTTTATGATTTGTCTGGGTATTAAACAATTGAAGGCCATTTACAAGTAATATAATTAATTATTTACAAGTTGCGTATTTTCTTACAATAAATAAATCAAATTTCTTTTTCTGTTTATTCTTTAAAAACCTTTTGCATAAATTGAAGTAATAAAATTGAAAACAAAATAAAGCAGAAAATTGTCCCAGTTGATGCTTGTTCTAGTTGAAATGTCCTTATTTTTCTTGATTTTATAATACATAAAGTTTGGAGCTCAAAATGGCTTTCTTTTTTTCAAAATCCTCATTTTAGAAGACAAATATATAATATTATTATAATATGGTAGCTAACTTTTTTGGAGATATTTTTCATTGTAATAATAGAATAAAATAAAATAAAAATACCTGCCATACATAACTTCTGAGAATAATTGCAAATACTTTTTAAAAAATGTGTTAATCAATAATTACATAAGCTAACACTTGCTAAGGACATTCTTTTTAAATGGCAATATTCTTGTTGGTATTTAATATCTCACAGGCTTATGTTATAATTAAAATCTATAAATTTCAAATTCATTATGATTTCTAATTTCATAATTATTTCTATTGTGGAATTTTATTTATTAAATAAACAAAAAAGAAGAGTTACAAATGTTTTTAAAGAAACATTTAAGAAATTTTGCATAAATTAGATGTTAAAAGGCCTCAATAAAAAAGTTTCCTTAAGATATCAATATTTAACTCCATGTTATTACTTCTAAACACACGTTATACACAAAATATTTAGAAGTCAATTGGTATTCACATAATTATTTAAAGAAATATAACAGTTTCTTAAGTGTTAGAAAACAACATGTTTTTAATGAACATACAAACTATAGGTTTTATGAGTAAACAAAAAACTTTTCAACACAATTATTTTAAAAGACAATCATTTACCGCAAGGAACCACATGAACCTTTTTGAAGCTATTGCTTCTGTATATAAATATGTTACAGATCTTTACTGTTATATTCCCTATAAGGTTTATAATAAAACACAGAGGGAAGGGGGCATGTTAAATAAGAAAAGATAATTGAATTGTGAGGGACACGAAGATTACAACACACAAGTTGGTAATATCATTTCAAATCTCAGTAATTTCATTTTTTTTTAACACACAAAAGGTGGGAAAAGAAAACCAGAAAGATAATGACATGAAAGGGAAATCAAGAGGTTGAACAATGAGCTGAATTATTCCACCTAGTTGAAGAAGGTCAACATTGTTCTGTATTTTTCTGTTTTCTGCTGCTCATTAAAAACGTTTTGTAATAAAAAAAATTATTCCTTTCGTCTCTATTTTGAGGGCCCATGATCAATGAATGTATCATTCTGGCCACTGATATAGACTAGAATATTTTTTATATTTATAACTTGGCCAGCCCTTAATCTTGGACAAAAATAAAATGGAACTAATCATAGCTTTATCACTCATGAATTGCTCCATTTTAAAAGGTCATGAAATCAAATTATGGGAATTATGATGTTGAAATAAAAAATAAAAATTTGATTAAAAAAAAATTGAAATAAATGTCAGCATATTATATTTTATTGCTAAAGGATTTTGTAAATTGAATCATTTTTGGATATTGCACAAGAAAGGTAAGAAAAAAGGAAAGTAATTTCATAAATTTGATTTTTATCCTACATCCATAAGAACATTTAATTAAAATATAAATAAAATGCGTTATCAGTAAAGTGTAACATTAGTCTATGGCCAAACTGAATCAGAATGTGATCATTAGTTGGTAACTCAACTTGTTTTTTGAACAAACATCACTAAACAGCAGAAATGAAAATTTATAAAAAATTTAAATATTTTTTTAATCTCAAATTTATTACTCATAATCCCTGAAAAGATATCAGAATTCCCAATCTGATGGTTATTACAAAACATTTACTCATCCTGTATCAGAATTACAATGCCGGAATGGTTTTTAAGCATACACAATATTGTGTTAAAATGATTTTGTGATTTCTACCCATTCCAAACAATCAAGTTTCTTTTGATGAATCTAAAATGTGTGTTAATTATGGGAAGAAATTTTGGGAAGCATAATTTGAACAATATTGCCAATTTAATTGCAAGCAAGTTGCATAACGAATAGCAACATATTCCAAGCCTATCTGTACAAAATTAACAAAATTCACCCTGGTACAGTTGAACATCTTGTATGACAAGTATAGAACCAATATTGAATAATTGAGGCATTGTTAATTGAGGCATTGACCAATGTTCAATTATTGTGACATAGACTACTAATCATTGATGCAACCAATGAGGCATAGCTAAATTATTCAATCTAGGAGTAATCTAGGCAAGGACCAATACTCTAGATATTCACCATTTACATCCCGAAACAGCTATTTGAATTATAATTGGATTCAACAGACTAAACTGTTCATTTCCTACAAAGAATCTCATACAAAGAAACAATTTAAGATTTTGAAAAGAAATTCTAAAAAATATTCACAGATAAAATTAAATCACTGAATTATGTGATCTTTTTTTAAAATAAAAACAAAAGGTTTCTCAGCATGGAATTAACACATGGAATAAAAGTTGATAGACTTTCATTAAATTGTAATTTAAGGAGAAAGGGAACACATTAAAAGTTTAAACTTGATTAACGACACCACTAAACAATGAACATGTTGGTACAAAGCCTTCTCAATTTGTTATCAAGACTTAAGACAGTAAATAGCTACTATATTAACTAAGTTCAGTTTATTTAACTAAGTACTTTTATATATATAATTTTTTTTATCTTTTAAATTTTACTTACTGAAGAAAGTTTTTGGCTGACACATTATTTTTTGTGTAGTGTCTCTATCTTTAATTAACACAGGGTCTGATTTTAAGCATTTCAGCACAACACAGTACCAGACCATTAAAAATGTCTTAAAAGCTATTATTATACAGTCCCTAATGGACTAAAAGACTGGAATAACCAGGATCCATGAAACAGGTAGGCATTCCCTGCCTTACAATTGGCGACAGCATTGTTGCATCTACTTTGAAAAGCTTGTTTGTTTGGGAGAACTCTACTTTCCATGAACCCTGGTTTGACCATATGCACTATCTAACAAGGTCAATTGTGCCATCAAAGAAATACAAATGCAGTTAGTCAAAATGCCTATTTATATATAAATAAATGGTAGTCAGCTATAAATATGTCTTATTTAAATGTAAATAACTTAAAATCATTGAAAGTTCTTTAGACCAGTGTTCCCCAAATGGTGGTCAACAGACAACCATGCAAGTCTGCAAGTCTTACCTTGCCGGCAATGCCGGCCCACACAACTTGAAATGGTGAAATAAAAATGAAATAAATCTGGCACGGTCCCTGGTGGGAAAAGTTGCTTTAGACGATATGTTAGGTTTTTTACTTTATTTTAAACATTTTTTGGTCATAACTTTCATTTATATTTTTTAATGAAGTCATATTTTTGGGTAGTTAATTTTTTTAACAAAGCAAATATTAATATCAAGCTTTTAAAATCATTGTGCCTGAATGTAATTCAATAAAAAATGTATGCATCCACTGAAGATGGCAGGTATACTTTTACAGGTGCCTCCTAATACATGGTATACAAGTTGGCCATTACACATTTACCATCAAACAAAAATCTTCAAGCAAGCAGAAGAGCTAGTTACTTATTTTTTTAAAATTAATTATGTGTAGTAGGAACTGATTGGAGAATTCAATCCTTGTGATAATACAATACAAAGATATCAGCACTCTTACATTGTTTAATTATGCCAAAAGAGAGAATAAGGTAGAAAAAGAACACACAATTCAAGTATTTTACTCTTATTATGCAATGAATTTTTTTGTTTATAAAAGATAGAATAAGGTAGAAAAAGAACACACATTGTAAGTATTTTACTCTTATTATGAAATGAATTTTATGTCATACATGTTGCATTCTAGTAGTAAGTTATAAATGTTGCTGCACTTTGCAACAAATTTGATACATTTTCATTGCACCAATATTGTCTTAATATCATGTACTAGTTCGGTTTTAGATAGACAATTTTGGGGGGAGTGGAGTAGAAGGTATTGTACTTTACTATACCATTTCTTTGTACCAAAATTTAACATATAGTTTGTTCATGAAAACACCACGCCATACAAATAATTTAAAATGCACAAATAGGTGGGAATAAGTAAATTTAAATGAAAAGTAAAAAAAAATATTTATTCGATGATATATTCTTATTATTCCATAATAATAGCCATTAAAATGATATTCCATAGCTTATCTTTGGAATAAACTACAATAATAATCATGTTTCATGACTTCTATTTTCCAATGTAGCCGTTTTGGAACTGAGCTAATCAAGGAATTAAAACATTTGAATGATCACTAAAACACTGCTGCCATGGAAACAGGAGACTGCACTATAGGGATTTCTTTTCCACCTGGAAACTGCGGTGGCAGAAAATACTGTTGAAGACAGAAAAAAAATAAAATAAGTGGAGACAAACACAGAAACAAAATAATGGCACAAAGTTATATTTTGATATCATTAGATTTATCATGGTGGCGCTTTTTGAGCAGATCAGATGAAGTTAATGGGCAAATAGAGTTGATGGGCAGACAAAAGATATGACTTTAAAAATTATTCAATACAAATAAACAGTCATAGATACAATATGGTTCACAGATCAGCATCATTTCATAACAGTAGATATTTAAAACCCATCATAACCATACTTTGGATCCCTATAGAGGTTTATTTCAAATAAGACATATTTATAACACCCAGACCACTATTTGATTTAAATTTAGACATTTATAATATTCTGTTCTTTCTCATAACACTGGAATGGTTCTGATAAGGTCACAAATCAAGATATAAATTAAAATTAATTAACCTTAAACATGACTAGCCAATATTTGTGAAATCATTTTACCAAAATTTTAACATTTAAAAAATTCAAATCAAAATTGACATCAGAGTCAACCCAGAAAATGACATTTAGTTTGTACTTTAATGTAAGTGCATTATAAAATGATTGTTAAAACAGATTACCTTTAAAATATTGCATTAGTAAAAAGTGGTTCACAAAATGATGCTTCAAATTAATAAACAATAATTCACAGCAGACTATACAAACAGCCTCCTCACTCACACTTTATGAGCCAATCAGAATCCAGGAATAAGAAGGCCCACCCTCTTCATATGTCACGTAATTCTATGAGTGGGTAGGGAAAATATCATAATACTTACTTTTTAATGTTTATATTCTGAGGGGGTAGGGAACAATCCTAAGGTTTTATCATTTTTAACTTTGATTATTGAGGTGTGTAGGGAAAATACATTACTAATTTTAAAAAAATGCTAAGTCCTTTGAGGAGGTAAGGAAATATTTCATATTACTTAAAAAAAAATTGATATGTTGTTTTTGTTCTGTCGTCTGTGTAGATCACATGCTAATCAAAATCTTCACACCTTTAATTTTCATATGAAGAAGTTTTGATGATTATGCCACCAATTCTAGTTTATTGATGCAATGCTGAGTATAAAGAAGTTTAAGGAAGAAAGTGATGTCATAATTATTCAGAGGTGCAAACCTCAGTTTGATTCCAAAATTTAGCTGACATTTATGGACAGTGTAATATCTACAGCTAAGGCCTACACTCCAAAAATCATGATAATTCTAGAAGCCAAGGGTTTAATTTAAGACAGATTTCAATTAAAAAAACTCTGATTTCTTGTCATTGCACTGAACAATGTCATGTAATAGTCACATGTCATAGAACAATACACTTCTCTAGCTTCTTATCATTGTAGAGGACAAAGTTTGGACATTATTAATAAGTTAAATTCTGAAATATTAAATAGATCCCTCTACCCCCTATTCCTTTTTAGTTTATAGTGTGCACACTGCAAAGAAATATTTATGAACTTAAATTGTTTTAAAGATACTCTCATGAAGATTTGGTTGTTGTTTGACAGAAATGGGTATGGAGTTATTTTTAATTAAATCAAATGATTGCTTGATTGAAAGGTAATGTTTTCAAATTCTGTAGAGCTCTTCTATGACATTACCATAAATGGTGACCATCCTCAATCGTGCAAAAACTCCATCCCTTTTTCTCAGTTGTTAAGACTGAGAAGACTTTGTAGTAATGATGAGGATTTTTGTGAAAGGACGGCTGAAATGTTGGATTTTTTCGACGAAGGTCATATCCTGAGCAAATTTTAAAAGCAGCTGTCACTCGAGTTAAAGACATGACTAGACAAGATTCTTTTAAAGCTACTCATTCTGACGCTAGTGATAGGTCAAAATTTATTTTAACTTTTCAGCCCCATAACCTTAAAGCTCGTTCTCTGGTTCTGAAAACCGCTCAATTCTCATGGCAGACCCTGTAACCAATGAGGTTTTCAGAAAACCTCCTCTTTTCGTTTTCCGGAGGGACAAGAGCCTTAGGGACATGCTAGTCAGAAGCCACCTCCTGTCTATTCAGGCACATAAAGGCACCAAAAGTTGCAATCGTAGCCGATATAACACATGTCCCTACGTGATTCAAGTTGATAAGATCACTTTCCCTCTGGAAGTATTCAAAATAAAGGATGGTTTTACCCGCACAAGTCACAACGTGATTTACACCCTCCTTTGTAAAATGGGTGGTAAATTATACGCAGGAGAGACAGGTCGTCGCCTTGGAGACCGATTTAGAGAACACCTCTATATATATAAATAAACAGGCTCTCTGTCAGGTCTCCAAACATTTCAATAGCACCAACCATGATGGCATTTTGGACATCGCAGTTACTGGTATACTGTATACTAGTAACACAACGGAAAGGATCCATATGGAGAATAAATTAATATCAAGATTTGGCACGTTAACTCCCAACGGGATAAACCATATCCACAATTTTACATAACTGCGATGTCTTTTTTCCTGATTGGGCTTTTAAATTTTACCTCAAGTCACTTCCTTTTCATTCTTCTTTTTTCTTTACCTTGTTTCTGTATGGTTTTCTATTTTTTGGGTAGGATTTATCTCTCTCTATATATATGTGGTAGGGTAGGCCCCGTTTTTTAAATCGCGCCCAACACCAACACTGTATTGAAATTTGACCTCGCCCAACATGGGATCGGAATTTTGACCTCGGGTCAAGTTCACCCCATGCAGGCTGACCGGCCGGCTCTCCCCCATCGCGTAGAATTAGAATACTTAAATAGTGGGAACCACTATGTGTGCTTTAGTACTTAGTTAAATAATTTATATCTCGGGAACCTAAGTGAATTAAATTATAAATTATATCTAGTTGGGAAGGGGAGTTTATTCGCTATACTTTAGTATATTTACAAGTCTCCATCGTTATAGGGTATTTTAATTTTTAGTAATTAAGAGAGTTTTCACATTCATTCATGGAGGGTCCCAACCTATTTTATTTAAATATCTCAAAAAGTATATAACTCATAGACATATAAAAATGTCTCTTAGATAGCCGATACAAAACTAAGAAGGACACATTTAAGTTGTTACGGATTGGGTCCGGGATATCAACTTTAATTTGGGTTGTAGTCTCCTTGGTTTGTCATTTTACCACAGCAAATCTGTCAGAAGACAAGTTTTGGACTGTCGAAGTCAGGGCGTGACGTCAGGTTTTCGGGTACGTTCGCGCACGACTATTTAAGGCGGGCACATTAGGGAGATTTTTATTCGAGGTTGGAACCGCATCCCTGAAGTGTGTCAGTGTTCATAGCGGCCCATTTGGACGCTCTGTAAATAGAAGCAAATACGCCTTTTTTATTTCTGTGCTTGTAGACTGCATTACTTGTTCGGTGTTAGTAATGGAATATTTCTGTTCATGACTTATATTAGGCAGTGTTTTAATCAGTTGCTAGCATGACTTATATTAGGCAGTGTTTTAATCAGTTGCTCGCATGACTTATATTAGGCTGTGTTTTAATCCCCTGATAACTCCGTCAGTTTGAAGTGTAACAATGATATTGTGATAGTGGAATATACAGCCGTCCACTGAATTCTTAAATGGAATTAGATGCCAGTGCATGTGAGCCTAGCACGCAACCGTTATATCGCTCTGGTCACACAAACTGCAATGTGTTTAAAAGCTATTGATACAACAGTATACGACCAGCGAATATACGTACAACATGTGTAGTAGGCTACCTCCCCTTCCTTGTGCTATATTCTCAAATAGAAAGTAGTGCATTTGTTAGGAGACTATTACCAGCTGTATTAATATGCTTAGACATTTCGCAATTTGCTTTTGTCTTAAAAAGACACAGCGATTGCGGGATGCATGTATCTTAAAACAATCTAATTTTAATTTCAAATTTTTTACCATGTACGCATACTCTATTTTTAGTTAAGTATATTTCGTCACACCCTGTATTTACAGGGTTAGTAAATATGCTTATTTGTTAGCTGTGTTATTCAACGTTAATGTTAGTCAGGACATTGTTAACCTGTATTATTTGTTTCTTTGCAGGTATTGTCCCTTTCCTTTTATTTCCTTTTCGGGACCTTTCCTTTCCTTTACCTTTTCTTTGGCGTTTCTTCGATTAGTTGTCAAATAAATAAAAGCTATAGTCCTCAAGACCTGCATTTTCTTAGTTTGTTTTTAGTAAAACTGTCAGCCATCAGTATCATTACCACTCATCACACTACTACAGTTTTTGGCGCTGCGAGCAGGGTTTTCAAAGTGTGTCACACACACACAGCACCCTCCAGTAGCAATATATCAACTGTCATCATAATATCCAAGAAAAACCCACCACCACTTGGCTACATATATTATGTAAATTTGATTAATACTTATTTGTATTGAAGGCAAGTGCCGAAACGTTTAATTATTTGTAATGTAAAATTATTATTAAAGCTCAATATATATTGTTATATCGACATAGATTGATAGTGTCTATTTAATCTATATAGGTCCTCCACATTACCATAAATGGTGACCATTCTATATAGGTCCCCCACATTACCATACATGGTGACCATTCTATATAGGTCCCCCACATTACTATAAAACTAAGACATTCTATGTAGGTCAACTCCTTCAAACATTCCAATAATTTTAAGACATTCTACATACCACTTCTCCCATTTTATTTTTGGCATACTCAATACGAATGCCTCCACGGTCTGATGACAATAAGACAAAACCTTGAAGTCGAGTCATTGCCTCCTGGGCCTGCCTTACATCCTGAAATAAAAGAATAGGATTAATAAGGACTTTCTAAAGATATAAGATGTGGAAATGACTACTTCACTGCATTAGTACTTTGCAAGCACAGATGTCATGGAGTAAGAACTTTTTTAGTGTCTTTATTCAACAAAAGTCTACTACTTTCTTTGATTGTCAAATTTCTCTTACTGTCTTTGATTAATGAATATTTGATAATATCTACGTCAAAGATTACTACTGCCTTTGGCCTTTGGATATAAGCCATCTGTTAAAGTCTTTGATTGTGCATTATTTCAGTACTTTATTACCTGAAACTCAACAAATGCAACTGGTGATCCCCCTTTGTTGTGCATTCGAAGTCGAACGAAGCCTTGAAAACTAAAATAAAAAGATATTTATTGGTTAAACTTTTTAAATGGTATCTGTTTTTTTCATCTATTAGAACCATTGGGGTTAGGTGTAGAGTGTCTTATATCAGAGTTAGAAGATGAGAGAAGTAATAGAAGATATTTAAATAAAATTGATATTTTGGTCAAGTCTGTTTATCAGACCCATCCTGTGTTTTATATGTAGGTTTGTAGCTATTGTAGAAATTTATATATATATATATGTTACAAGTTGTGCTGGGTAGGAATATAATGTAATTAGACAATAAATTGTTTTTTGGCTTCATTCTTATTACACCACGTCATCAACATCACACAGTATCATAGTATCTTATATCTGTGAAAACTTAAAACGTATTTCAATGCATTCAATTTTCAGAAAGATTAATAAAATCAGATTAGAAACAGTAAAAAAATTTAAATTTATACTTAATTGGATAATATAAATTGGTATGATTAATTTTACTATTAAATGAACTTGGAGACCAATGAACATTCTTGTTATTTAATATGACTACGTAGTTACTTATGGGTCGTTCGCAAATTACGTCATGCTCAGGGAGGAAAAGGGGGGGGGGGGGGCAAAAATTTGTGACCTCACGTTTAATTTTTTTAAATCTAACATTTTCTAATTTTGAAAAATCTTTATTTAATTACTTTTAAAAACATTAATTTGAGGTCGAAATTGTCTCAGGTTTATAGGTACTATGAACTCACTCGCTCACATCTTTTGGGCATATTGAAAACTGGACATTAATTGAAAAATGACGCAAAAACGGTTGTGACCATTTTACATTCGGCATGAAGATGACTTCGTTGTTTCACGTCACAGTTTTCTAATAATACTACATCTTAATCCCTTATGGGAAAATGTTACAAAATATAATAATATCTTAGTTTATTTATGAAAATTTCATGTATGTTTTGATTTTATTAGGCATGACGTGAAACGAGGGGGGGTGGGGGGGGGGTGGGTTTCAGAATTCGTGACACTTCATGACGGGGGGGGGGGGGGGGGGGAAGGGGTCTAAAAGGTCATTTTTTGCGTGACGTAATTTACGAACCATTCTTTAAGCACAGAAAACTGATTTCTTTATCCCCCGACCAATATTTTGCATACGAAAAAAGATGTTTAATCACAGTCCAGACTAAGAATATTACATTAGTATTAGTAATACACAAACGGATGAAAATTAAGTTCTTAAATAAATGTTTCCATGATGGCACTAAACACAGGACTTCATATAGCTGTCTATGTGAACAGTCTGGCTATACAAACTATTTACACAAACGTGTTCTTGCAATTTCTTTATCTTTAGTGGAATATAATAATGTTAAAGTTTACTCTCACATTCATTATACTTCGGATATCATGGAAACATATAATGGTAGTTGCATTGAAATTGAGATGTCGACCAATCACAGAGTCAAGTATTGGTGTATTTAGCTGGTTACTACTTTTTCATTTGTATTGTTTTCTTTTTCACTTTTTGTCGACAATTTAAATACAAGTATTTTTCAAGAGCAAAAAAACAGCCATAATTTCATTCTCTTAGTCACTAGTGGCTATAATGTAGTTAGGAGTCATTCTTTAGAATATGTAACCACTGGGAAAGAGGGGGGGGGGAAATTTGATAAATTCTGACATATTGGGGAAAAAAATAATTTTTTATATCTTTGGCTCTAATTTTGAGGGAAAGAATTAGTTCTGATCGAGCTGATGAAAGGAGGGATGTATCCTCCAAAATTTTTCTTGTTTTGTTTTGAGGTTTTTTTTCCCTTCAAGTTTTGTCTAACTTAGTAGTAGCGTTCCATACTATTTTAGGAGTTTAATATTTTTGGAATGTTTTTACTACTGCCTGCAATTATGACTTGTCGTACTTACTTCTATTGCAATGAAATATTTTGAGAAAAAAATCTAACTTTTCAGACCTTTGATTCACATTTTAAATGCAGTTCGGCAATAAATTGAACTCCACCAATTTACTTATAAATATGCAAAAAGTACCAAAGATGCCACACATTACTTATTGTTGTAAGGACCTTACCATCACCTAGACAGCCCTAAAACTTTTCTTCAGTCTTTAACAATGTCCTACAACACCTTAAGATTAGTGTAAATTCAAGTATTCAAGTATGAATTCTGAAATTTATAACAAATCACCCACATTATTGCAAGGTAAATTGTCAGTTATCATTGACTAAAGAAATAAGGTTGCGTTCTCTACCCTGTCGTGCACACAATATATATATGAATATGTACAATGTAATAAAAATAATAATTGGATCAAGAAATGAATCTTATCTTAAATGTAGCCTTTTATTATCATCATTAATATTATTATTAGGATGTTGAAAACATCTTTTTCTCAACTATTTAATATGGTTGGATATTTAAAAAATAAATTTTGTTTCTAGTGCTAAAGATTTAAATAAAAATTTCATTAGGATACATTGTACACTTAGACAATAAACTTAAGGTGTCATCTTAACAATTATATATTAAATTTCCACATGAGTATGATAACTAAAACTCGTGAATATTGTGAATCTGTCAATGTAAATCAATATATTTATAAATATTTGGCTGGAATATACTATGCATACTACTGCAAACTTATTTTAAGCGAGGAAGGCAGAATCAGGTTAGAGTAAACATTTACTAAACTACACAAATAATGAAGAACAACTAGCCTGCTAAACAAATCCTTGAGCTCCTGTTCTGAACTAAACTGTCCAAGGTTAGCAACAAATAATGTTGAACATGGAGATGCCAGTGAAAGACTTGAGGGCGATGATGTGGGTAAGCACCCTGGAATCTGGGGACATAACATCAAAATTTAACCATATAAAAATAGACAGCACAACTCTTGTCTACAAAACAGTAACCTGAGGTTGAGGTTACTCTATTGATAAAATGTTGGTGAATATCATAATGTATGCTATATTAAGATGAAGTTTAGAATATTGTTTTGTTTATACTTTGTACTACATTTTTTTCCCACCAACATTGGCCTTCATTTGATTATAAATGTGATTAGAAATGTGGGTGAACAGAAAATGCCTGGGAATCACTGTATTAGCAATTCATATATTGGAAGCCTTGAATATAGAAAAGGTTTAAAGAATTGAAGAGTAACTATCAAACAACAACCAAAAGAACATGCCCCCCACAAAAAAAAACCAAACAATATAAAGAGAAATATAAGCAACTGATTGTTTTTTTTTTCTACTCCATCTAAAATATTTTTCACATACGTGAGTTTTAAATTGGTGAAATATCAATATGTAACTTAAGGCTATGTTGCATGTTGATTTTCAGCTGTCAAAATAAACGAGATCTAGAGAAATTTAATTTGGCTCCAAGAAGTTGAAACCTGAAAATATTTTAGGTACCACCTACAATTGTTCAATTTTTTAGTAAAAAAATGTTTGAAACTAAACAATTCTAACAAGACTGATATTACCTTAAATAATATATGAACACATTTGAATTACATTTTTCAAAATTGGTTTAACATGGTGATTGAACCCAAAACATTATTATTTTCATCAAAATACCTTAAATAAATAATTTAGCTAACCAGCTGTGACTAATACTTGTATTTATGAAGGCTAACCTATTTTTAAAGATATTCCTCTTATTATGTATCCAATGGTAATGGCAATATTATTGAACATAACTTATTGGAAAAAAATAAAAGTCATTTTTGTTTTTAAATTTTACCCATCTGGAATTGTGAATAGATTTTTATTTTATAGATTTAGGGTCTTTATAGATAATGCAAATAAAATCAATTAAAAAGAAATAAGTTTATATTTATACATAAGAAATTTGGAGCTTTAAATAATTACAACTAAACTAAGGACAAATCTGAAACTAACAGTAAATGCAGCATTTTCAGGTGAAGAGGTGGGTGAACAGTACAGAACCTGTTGAAGAAATAATAAATGAGCAGTAAAACACTTTGTCCTATGGCGTTGCAAATTTGTTGACAGCTGACATTTAATTAGACAGATTAAAATGAAAGAAAAAATTCATACTTTATATATATAATGCAGCAAGGCTGGGTAACCTTCTTAAACATGCATGCCAAAATCATCACATTTTTATAGTCAAATTTAATGGATTCTAATTTAATTAGCATGTAAACATAGGCTATGTTTTTATTGATATTTTCTACTCCATCCAAAATAGAGGATTTCACAATAAAATAAAAATAAAATTTAAGTCATTCTTTTATTAATTTCTAAGTTGAAATATAAAACTATGTGATGAAGTGGTGCATCCACTTATTAATGATTATTTTAAAATAAGCCTTGAGCTTGGGTACCAGAAAAAGATGTTTGAGTGCCATAATATACATGTATGTAGAGGGATGCCCGCCCCTGAAACAGCGAGTTAAATTCATAAAGAAGTGCTTTTATGTATGCCAATGAAACGGTGTGCTGATTAATGCAATAACAGCAATTTATTCAACATAAACCCTTTTTTTTTCTTGTTACTTCAAAAGTACCTGTCATTTATTGGCATGTTATTTATTAATTTGCTAAAATGACAATTATTCATTTACTAGCATGCCATTTATAATTTAATAATAGGCCTATGTCATTGAACTGTTTACTATCATTTCATTTATTATTTCAAAAATATTTACGGCCCATGATGTTGTTCTATTCATTAATTAGCATGTCATTTTGTGACTTTGGCTGTCATTTATTGATTTACTAAAATGTCATTTATTCATTTCCTAGCGAGTAAATGACATGTTAGTATATGAAAAAAAAATAACATCCAACGACACCATTGAAGCCTATCTTTGTTTTCTTTATATCAACTCCCAGGCCAACTATATCTTCTTAAAGGCTTGCTTACACACTATATCTATCACAACAAATAAAATGACTATGGCAAAGTGCATTTTGTCCTTTAATGATTTAGAATGTTAATCTTGTCTGAAGTTTATAGAATTGTTTTTAAATTCTGTTTTTTCATTATAGACAATGACTTATATTGAACAAATGAGTCCTCTATTGGTAATTTCTTATATTTAACATGTCTAGTATTTAAATTTTATGATAACTGATATTTAAGAAGTATCTCCTGTACTAGTAATGTTTCAAATATTACAAACCTAATTAAACATAACCACACACATTGATGCTTCTTGGAATAGGTTTTTTGAAAGAATATTTACAAAGTAAATAATCAAATGACATAAATTGGCTAAATTTTCACAAACATTTCAAGTACATGAGGACCTCTTGTTTACAGCCCTAAATGTCATTTGGTTCAAATTACATTGCACATAATGGACTTCTTTTATTCTTAAATTTCAAACATACTTACCGGACTAGATGTCATACATGGATGGTGCCAGGAGTATGTTAGAGTGGGCTAAAATATAAGAAAGAGAGAGTTTGATTATTGAAGCAAATCTTATTTTTCTTTAAACTTGAATGCAAAGCAAACATATAACACACCAGACAAAATAGATAATCTATTTCATTACTGTATGATATCAAGAAATAATTCATAAGAAGTAAAAATAAACCAGAAACATGTAACTAAATGTATGGTTGTCATAGTAGATATATGTCGATTTCAGTTTTAGATGTGAGGTATTTAAACCATTTAAATGTCAAGACAATGTCTTGTTGTCATATCATAATCATATAATAAAAATATTAAAACTGGATGTGTGCTTATCATAAACAAATAACAATGTCAAGACCAGATGTGTAGCTGCCATAAACATGTAGCAATATCAAGACTAGATATGTGCTTGTCATAAACATAAAACCACTTCAAGACTAAATGTGTGGTTGTGATAGACATGTTAGATGACCATTCATACTGTTTTTGCCAGTGAAGTACCGTTTTTTGTTGATTTTGAGTTGTAATACTTGTAACCTACCTCCGTGCATAGCCTGCATAAATAACTTCCCGTCATATATCCAAATTGGCATCCAGATAATTGTTTTACTTAAGAACGTCTCACAGTGACGACAAATCAGTTATTCTTTATATTTGGACACCAATGGTGTCGAAATGGTTTTAAAGCCATTAAATGATTTTAAATTTGACAATTTAAATGCCCTGGTATTAATTATTTGTTTAAATGGTCACCTGATGCCCTTTAAATTTATAAACATATAACAAAGTCAAGGTTAGCTTTGTTGTTATCATAGCTACACAGAGAAATACTAGATTATACTTAAAAGGCTCAATTTCAGGCTAGTATTTTTTTCTGCCTTATTAGTTTATGGGGAGTCTAAATTTCTGTTTCAAACAATTATCTACTGATGAGAAGCTGTCCTTCATTTCTGGTGAAATTTTGAATATATGCCTATCATAGAATTTGAAAATTTATTTTTGCAGCTTCTATGCTTTGATAATGTGTTTTCCAATTAAGTTTATATGTTCTTATTTATGCCTAAGAATAAGACAGTAGCCTAATTTGAATTACTTCATTTAAAACAACAACTTTTAAGCAGATAAAAATATGAAAATTAACTTTTCAGCTGATAGGTAGCAGAAATGGAACTCTTCATTCCACAAATCACACATCAAATAATAAATTCAATAAAAATTTACTGTTACAAATCTACTTGAATAAAAAAGACACTTTTAATTATATTCTGGTAGCAAACTTTTAAAGCACGTTTAAACTAAATTTTAGCTGGAAAAATTAGGGAATAACATGTTTACACAACACAAACTTTTTACTTAAATAAATTGAAACATCAAATATGTAATTTAAATGTAAGAAAAAGAAATAATTCTAATAAATAAGCTACATAGGATTAGTACCTATAATAACAGAGAATATTAGTACCTATAATAACAGAGACTAGAATATATGAAAACAGTGTTTCTTTCAGACAATTTCCTCAGCGGGGGAAAGGGGGGGGGGCGCATTTCAGATTTTCGGGGGCAGTGCCAGTGGAAAGAGGCGTAGCTAAAGTGGGCATAATAAGGGGCAATTGTCCCCGGCGCCAGACTAGCGGGACACCTAATGGGATTTTATAGTATTAATGGATGAAAATATTGGGTTTCAGAGTTTGGGGGGGGGGGGGGGTTAGTAAAAATGGACTACGATTAGTCGATTGTTTTGTCACGTGATACGTGTAAAAACAAGTAATACTTCCGGTAGGCTGTCTGCAACACACTAGTCGCTCACAAATTTTTCTTCAAACAACTTTCTTCCTTTAATCATAACTGAATTATAATTATTGTCACATTTATGAATGTCATTTTTAAAAAAACGCGTGTATTCAAGAATATTTTGAAAAGTAAAATTTTAATTAACACTGGGGAAGCGCTGATGGAGACAAACATTTTGCTTTAGAATTAATGATAATGGCAATGGCTGATCAGCTGTTTATCTGTTGTTATGTGTTGTTATGTGTAGCAGAAAGCCTACTAATGGCTGGTACGTATCACGTGACAAAACAAGGAAGTGACTAATCGTAGTCCATTGAATCTTGTTCCCTGGCACCAAACACTCACGCTAGTGATGAAGAAAAAAAAAGGGGGGGGGGGGGGGAAGCGAATAGTTGGTCTGTCCATGTCATTTTTTCTTCTAATGCCTTTTTCTAACGTGATGTTGAAAATGATACATGAATCTCCTTGTCTGAGGCCCCGATTAATTGGGAACTCCCTTGAGTACTCTCCCTGTACTTTGTTCTTACTTTTGGAGTTAGCCATCGCCATAAGTTTAGGCCGGGTAAGTTTCTGTAGAGCACCGTACAAGTATTTCCTGTCTACGCTATCATAAGCTGTTTTGATTCACAACCAGAATGAATTTAGTTTATATGTGGCAATGGGCGCCACAATGCCTCCCCCGACGCTTGGAAAGTTATTTCCCTGTCTTATCAAAACATTCAAATCATGTATAGGCTACTCCAAAATGTACCACTTGATTTTAAAATAATCACAAATTTTCTCGTTAAGGCTAGGGAAAAGCCATTGGGATGCTCAATTTCTGCCCTACTTCCCGATAAAAATGGCAGTATCGCTGCCCAGCGCGTGCCTAGCGTTATCGCCATCTCAGGTGGGTTAACTTTTTCTCTACGCTACCTTTCACGATATAAACACTGCAGTTGTCCGAAAATGCCACCGCTCATTATAAAGACGAAACATACATGTGAGCACCAGTGGAACCATTACAATCTACTTCCATAGAGGTAGTACACAACAAAAATCATCAGGAACTTTATAAAGCCAGCCACTGCAGTACCTGGCATACGTAGACGATATTGCGCTAGTTGTTAGAAACAGCAATAATATAATTAAAGAATTTAGGGAACTTGAAGATGTCTCGGTCAAAGCTGGTCTTAAGGTAAATGAAGCGAAGATAAAATATGTGATAATGGGCTAATTTCGAAAGATGAGTACATGACATCATTTGCGTGATTTGTTATGTTGCTGACGACTTTAGGCTTTAGGGTTCAGGATAGGTTTAGGGATAAATTTAGGGTTCAGGATACATTTTGGAAGTTTTTTCATTATTTTTAAACGTTTTATTCTTAATTTTACGGGTCGTGTCAACCAAGATGGCGGCCATGGTAAAAAAACGTATACCCATCTCTCTAAATTTACCGTGATAATGTCACGAAACACGCACACTGATGACAACGTCAATATAAACAACCACACCTTTGAGAGAGTAGCCTTTCCAATATCTAAGAAATGATAACAGCAGGCAACATAAGCTAATAGGAAGCAAAAACCTTTCTACACAAGTTGTAGCGCTACTGATGAAGACATTTTAGACTTATTGGGTGATAAGCACTAAAAATAGCTATAATAACAGGGACATCTCTAACTCTTCCACCAGCCAAACATGAACTAAATTCAATCAAGTTTGGGGCCCTTAATTTTCGCCAATAGATACTGTCTAGCTTAGTCTCGCCACTTAAATCTTTATAGTCCCTGGATATTTTTTAATAAATTCAAAATGCAAGAATGCATTTTTGTACATAGTTAAGTTTGAGTTTTGCATCGTTTAAAAAAAAATGGAGAGCAATGGGGGAAATTCGTTTCAGGTGTCACTTGACCTCAGAGCCATCGTGTGGTCTCTGCAACCCTTACAGCTGCATGGGCCTCGTAAATTTTAGGAGCTTTAAATTGTGCTTTAAATACTTGTAATTATCAAATGTCAATGCTAGGTAGGGAAGGACAAAACCGAAAAGTAGCAGGGGGGTCACAAAAAATTATGTGACGTCTCTGCTTTACCAGGTGTGTTATACAAATATGTTTTTTTTATATTACTGAATAGTAATGTGTTTTTTAAGTTTTTGGGATAACTACTTAATTTATATTGTCAAATACTATAATTTGCTTCATATCAATTACAAATTTCCTCTTCGAAATATTTTAAAACACTTTTTTACCAATTCTATAGACTTTTTTTAAAAACTATTATTAAAAAAAATAGAATTAGCAAGATAATCGAAATGCTATACGTTTAAAAAAATAATATTTATCAATATATATTTCTCTACTGGATTATTACCTAAAAAGGAATTTTTAAAAATGCGCTCAAATAGCTGGGGAAGATTGTTTATTATTCTGATATGAAAAAGAGAAAAGTCATTGGATATTTAATAAATATAGGTTAAGTATTAAATTATTTTTTTTACTCTGTTGTTCCTGAAACTGTGTTACAAAATAAGAAACGTACTCAATTTAATAAAAATTCACGAACCGTCCACTATTTGTATGCAAACGTTAGATCCTATGTTTGTTTTAAAATATAATTTTTAAAATGAGTTTTCATTTTATCTAACTCAGTATACATGGATAGAATCGAGTACATTAAAATTTATGCTAAAAATGATTTTTTTAAATTTTAAAATTAACACTTATCTGAGTTATCGGTACCCGTAACAGTCACGCTTTTGTGATGCAATTTAATTTGAAAACAGTTTGCAAATGTTTAATACTTATCAAGAGCTACATTACATTTTTAGACCTTTATATCTGCGAAGCTGCAAAATATAAATTAATACAAGTACCGATATATGCGAACAACAAAAAGTAAGATTTTGGCTTATGTTCAGGAGCGGCCAATTTTCAAAACAATACGTTATTTATAATCGAATTCTGTTAACAAGATTAACCTGAACGATATGGATCATCAATATATATCAAGCAAAGCGATATTTAATTGAATGCATTAATTGTAAGAGTGAAAGGCACACATTTCTATTACTTTAAAAAAAATGTTATAAAAATTAAAATTTATTCGTTTTTTATTAAAAAATAAAATTTTCTTACACATTTTCCCCGGGGGGCAGCCTCGCTCCCCCGGAGGTATAACTGAAAGAAACCCTGCTCATAACTATACTATGTACTATAATGATATTTGTTTAAGAAGTCGGGAATCTTTTCCTTGAGCAAGAAGGCATTTTTTAATGAATTTTATCTGCTATTACTGTTAAGAAAATATTTTAAAAAATACGCTGGCAGAGCGAAGTGTTTAACATTAAAAAGAGCTGAATCTATCCCCGAGCCAAGCGGGTAGCTTTTGTAGACCAACATCATTGCATATCTTGTTAAAGAGCTGAATCTATTGGGTAGCTGGTGTAGACCAACATCATTGCATATCTTGTTGTTATGTTTCATTTCCTTCACAACTTTACACCTCAGTTAATAGAAGAAATAAGCTAAGTTATATGTCATATATTATGTCATGATTGGTAGCCATGTTCAGTGATGTGGCGAATGGGGGCATTGAGACACATGTCACCCGGGCACCAAACTGGGCTGTGGTGGTTTTTATTGAAAATAATGACTTGCACAGATTAAAGGGGTGTAAAAAGGTATCTTGTCCCAGGGCTCCACACACTCTAGTTACGCTTCTGGCAATGTTAATAATTAATTTTTGGCACCCCACAAATTTGCATGACATCATTTAAACCTTGACGCGTTGCTTGGAGAAATTCAGGCACTTGTAGCGGAGCTTGGAGCTGATAACTTTTCTTAGAAATGCTCCGAGCTAAAAAAAATCTATTTAACAATATTTTTTTAAAATATCCTATATACTAATAATACTATTTTATATTATATTATATGATTTGAACATGTTATTATTAATTTTTAAAACTAAAATTGATGCCTATTCTACTACCAGCTATGTTGCCCCACTCTTCTACCAGCTTTGTTTCCGCACTCTTTTATAATTGTTGCCCCACTCTTGTTCCAGATACGTTGTCTCATTCTTCTATAGTTATGTAGCTGGTAAATGCATTTCTATCGTCTTGTTAATAAGATGGGTAAGTAACAACAATAAAAACATTTCTAAAAACTCTTAGAACCACCTTCAATCTCCCCTCCACTCTCCTTCCTTATTAATTTTGTCGGAGCCAAAAAAACGAAAAAAAAAAAAAAAGGCCTGCTCCAAATCCCTGGAGTAAATGAAGACAAAATGATAATGATGTAGATAGTCTCATAGTCATAGAAGTTGTATGAGGAGCAACATGTGCACTTGAATTGTCGATTTTTGGGGCTCTTTTCATTTCTTTATCTTTAATTAATTAAGGGGTAATTAGCGGCATGGGTGTCTCACCCTAAGCACATTGATGTCACTTTGGGGAATCCAAATACTTGAATTAGGGTGCATAGCGCAATAGTTGGACCGGAACGATGAGCTTGATAACTTTCCCGTTTGTCACTGAGCATTATTCGTGTCATAAACTAATGTAAACTACTTAAGAAAATCAGCAAACTATCGAGCCGAAGCTCATGAAGTCTTCCCCAGCGCACCCCCGCCACTCCCAACCGGCATTCAACCACCCCCGCCCCCCCAGTGGTCTTTATTCCAGTCAGGCCGCGAAGCGGCACGCCGGGAGTCCATGAGACAGCCTCACCCACTCTTCCATTCGATTGACTATGCGAGTGAGGCGGCTCCAGAGAAGGAACGCCTTGCCGGCCGGGGTGCTGCTTTCACACAGCAGCCGGGCCGGACTTTCTTGGGCTGGGGTGGATATATTTTACGTCTATAATGTCCCCCCTTCCCACCCCGGGAAGACGCGCAGGTGTTTTACATACGCCCTCTAATAGATTTCATGTCATAAACTAAATATAACGATCGATACAGTTAAGCCTAAATATATTAAAATGAAAATTCTCATTCGTTTTTTAAAATTAAATATCAACTTGCAAGGCTCAAAATACATTTTTTAAAACATAAATAATAATCCACCAAGATGAATACCGGAAAAAAGAGGCTCGCATTGTTCAAAAGTTCTGTCAATTGTTGCTTGAAAAAGAAGAACGCTTATGCTATTTATTTTAATAATTTTAAGGTCATTTTGTGATCATCCATAAATGACATCACGCAAATGTCGAATTTTGCCCCCCCCCCCCCCCAATCGTCACAAATCGTTACAAAAATGCAGACCCCGCTCCCACTATAACGACACCAATATCTGCACCCCCTCCCCCTTAATACAAATCCATCTATCCACTACTGTCCTTTACAAGCCCTTACAAAAATCACCTCCCATGGATATCGAATTACTGCAGATGTGTCAGAAACATTTCCCCAGAACAGTGGTTCTTAATTTTTTATAAAATTTTAAAAAGTAATTGAAATTTGTGTCTTTCATCGATTACAATTATTGGAAACAAAATATCGCTTTGTTCGATATTTATTGATGATCCATATCGTTCAGGTTAATCTTGTTACAGGCTCGTAGAAATCGATTATAAATATCGTATTGTTTTGAAAATTGGCCGCTCCGGATCATAAGCTAAATCTTACTTTTTCTTATTCGCATATATCGGTATCTTTTATTTAATGAAATTTTTTAAGCTGCACAAGTTGAAAGACTTTATAATAACACTGTATTAAACTACCTTTACATATATATACATATGTATGGCATCTTTCTGTCTACAAGAGACGATAGATTTATCTTCTCTGATATATATAAATGTCTATAAATTGAATGTAGTTATTGCTAAGTAATAAACATGTGCAATCTGTTTTGACATTATTTTGTATAAGAGCATCATGCTTTAAAAAAATCATTTTAGCAAATATTTTAATGTGTAGATTCCATACATGTATACTGACTTAGATAAAATGAAAACTTAAAAAAAAAAAAAAAAAAAAAAAATAATTTTAAAACAAAAAATTAGGAATTTACCGGTTGGATACAAATAGTGGACATTTCATCAATAATTATTAAATCGAGAGCGTTTCTAGTTTTTTAACACAGTTTCGGGAACAGAGTAAAATTATTATTATTTTTAAAAAAATTTTTTTTTATCAAATCCCCAACGACTTTTCTCTGTTAATATGATAATAATAAACATTCTTCCGCAGCTGTATGAACTATTTAAAAAAAATTAATTTAAGATGATAATCCAGTAGAAACAATATATATTTTTAAACAACGAATAAAAAAAATCGAGTATTTCGACTATCTTGTAAATGCCATTTTTGCTAGTAGTTAAAAAAAAATAAATCTATAGAATTAGTAAAAAAAATTGTTTTAAAGTATACTACCGAAGAGGCAAGGTGTAATGATCTGAAGCAATTTATATTAGTTTAAAAATCTTAATCAACATTTCAATCAACTGAATATTGAGAATTTAAACTTTAATTTTATAAGAAAAAAATCACACACTAATAAATATATGATGTCTTTTGTAAATAAGTCATGACTTCTTAACAATTATGTAGGTTACATATGATTTATAAATAATAACAATTTTGAAAACCCATAAAGATGTAGTCTATAGCCTTTTGTACAAAATGTAAAACTATTTTAGCATTTCCTTTTTTGTGATGGATACCTTTTTTTTTTTGGAAGAAATTTTTTTTTATTTTTTAATTTAAAAAATATTTTGTAGTAAATTCATTATTTTTTATGTAGTTGACCCCAAAAATATTTTTAAATAATAACTTTAAAAACACATCAATTTTCAATTTAAAAAATAATGTTTTCATAGCACACTTAGTCAAGCAGAGACGTCGCTTGACTTTTTGTGGCACCCGTGCTACTTTTCGGTTTTGTCCTTCCCTACCTAGCAGTAAAAGTTGATAATTTAATGTAATTACAACCCAGCTTTAAGCCCCTAAAATATACGAGGCCCCATGCAGCTATACGGGTTGCAGACCTCACACGATGGCTCTTAGGTCAAATGACACATAAAATCTTAACTAGTATCTCTCCCGTTGCTTTACAGTTAAGTGTTTAATGATGAGAAACTAAATTTAACTACGGTATGTAAAATAAATGCCTTCTTACATTTTTAATTTATCAAAAATTGTTCGAGGCCTATACAATTTTAAGGGGCGAGTCTAAGCTAAGGAGTATCTCTCGATAAAAAAGCATACCCTAAGGGCTCCCAACTGGACCGAATTTATTTAATATTGTGCTGGTGGAAGAGTCAGTGATGTCCTGTTATTATGGTTATTTCTAGCGCTTCCCACCCAAAAGTCTGAAATATTTACATCAGTGGCGCTTCATCCCATGTAGGGGCCCTGGCTTGCTCCACCACATTCTTCCATTCAGATCGAACCATCGCTTTACACCTCCATGTGCGAACCCCAAACTTTGTAAGCCCTTCTCTACATCGCCTTCCATCTCAGTCTTGGTCGACCAGTGAGCCCCATGCCCCTAGGTTTCTGCCTGTAGATCGTTTTTGTTGCTCCAGAATCCGGCATCCTTTCAATGTGTCCTGCCCAGGGCAGTCTGCCTTTTTTATATTGTTGTGACTATGGATGGGTATTTGTACAATTGATATAGCTCTTGGTTTGTACGGATTCCAAACACAAAATTGTCTATCATCGGGTCATATATTTAGCAGGTTCTCTGCTTTTCTGGTAGGAACCAAGTCTCACTTGCTTAAGTTACTACTGGTCTTATGATAGTGGTGTATATTGCCTTCTTTGTTCCCTTAGCGAGGTTTTTGCTTTGAAGTAGCTTTTGTAAATTGAAATTGTTCATATTGATGTTGTCATCAGTGCGTATTTCCTGACATTATTTACATCAAACCAGCTTTGACCGTGACATCTTCAAGTTCCCTGAAAGTTTTAATTATATCATCAATGCTGTTTCTACCAAGTAGCGCTATATCGTCTGTGTATGCCAGGTATTGCAGTGGCTGGCTTTATAAAGTTCCTTATTGTTGTTCTGTACCACCTCTCAGGTGCTCACACGTATGTTTCTAATGCTTTTTTCTAAAGTGATGTTGAAAAGGATACACGGAATTCCTTGTCTGAGGCCCTGATTAATTGGGAACTCCCTCAAGTACTCTCTCTGTACTTTGATTCTACTTTTGGAGTTATCAATCGTCATATGTATGAGTCGGGTAAGTTTGTTAAGGACTCCAAGTTCCAGCAGAGCATCGTTTATGTATTTCCTGTCTATGCTATCATAAGCTGATTTGTAGTCCACATATATTTGGTGTATGTTGATGTTGTATTCTTAGCATTTTTCTACGAGACATCTAACAGTAAATAAATGAACGTCTGAAATGCCCCTTCACACATTGTCTGAAAGATACATGATACCCTCAGTGACATATCCTAATCAACACCAAGCACATAAACATTGCAAATCCCATCTACATTCATAGGAGCCATAATGATCAATAAATTGGTCGTGGGCCCTTAATATACAGAAAAAGAAAAAATTGCATCACTGCATTTTGAATTTATTATTTTTAAATTAAGATGAACCATGCCCTCACACTTTTGTTCAAACTCTTCAGATTTGTCAATTTCTGCTACCCCCGCCCCCCCCCCCTTTTCCTTGACGTCGATCAGTGTGACTTACGGGGTTGAATCTAATCTTGTGTCAAATGATTTTCTTCGGCGTACCACAACCAGATTGAATTGTGTTTATGTATGCCTCCCCTGACGCTTGAAAAATTATATTAATTGTATCCCCGATCAATGACAGTCTAATCAAAACATTAGAATCATGTATACTCCAAAATGCACCTCTTGATTGTTAAACAATCACACATTTTCAGCTGCCCTACTTCCGATAAAAATTACTTGCTATGACAACCAATTTTGGTGCTGATATATACACTGTCCAGCGGCGTGCCTAGTGTTAATGTCACCCTAGGTGGCTTAAATTTTTGCCGCGCTACCTTTCTTGATAGAAACTCTGCAGATGTCCGAAAATCCCGCCACTCTATCTAAAGAAAAAATGACACCTGGGGAAACCTGGTGAATATTGTTTGTGCATTACTTCTAGGCCCTATTGGTAATCTTTTTCTCGTTTTTATAAATTATTTAATTATTGCCATTTTAAAAATGTTATTACTATTTAATTTATACGGGGTCAACTACTAGCCATAGCAATGTGTTCAAAAGATTTCAATTTTAATTCTGTATTTATTTGATAAATGTTTTTGTTATCTACCTTGTTATTTTGTCAATAATGTTTCATTCCTTGATGACCATTTACCGTGGAAGGCATTGCAGTCTTTGCCGCTACTGCAGTTTAGCTTACACTTACATGAAAAGATGGGTAACTGTTCCGTACTCAAAAAATATTTAGTCCTTTATTTTTCATAACAATTTCGGACAATTACGTCTCGTCTCACTAACAAATTAATTTTGTAAATATTTATAGCTTAGAGAATCGAGTGTGTTTCAACGGTAAGATTTTATGTTATGACTTTTACTTTTGCCTTCAACAAATTTCATTATAACGAGTGGCAGTTTATAGCAAAGACATGCAAAAGTACTCACTAGTTTAGTACGTCACGAACCGGAATAAAAAGATTAGATAGTAAAAATAAGCAACATGTCACAAGTGTTTTTCTTGGCGTTGGTAATTGGATCTAACATACAAGGTGAACGCTACTATAATAATAATATAAAATAGGGAAAACTGTGTTTTAAAATAAGGTAAACATACCGGACTAGCTAACATAGGAGCCGAGACTAATGTAGTAGGCTGACCGACCATGGGAACACTCGCGGCTATTGGATTTGGGGGCGGGCCTATTATCGTTGTAGGCTGAACCTGATTGGACGAAGAAATACAAAGGGGCGGACTTAAACATTTATTATGTGGATTAAACCATCTATTGAACAAAATTATAATTCTACTTCATTCAAATTTGTGTTATGTTAAATAAATATAAAGAAATAATTTTAACATTTTTATTTTTAAAAAAAATGGTTGGTTGATTTCACAACACGTATTAGTATTAGCACAGGTCAAGCATTGCTTGCGGTTGGATTGCCTTCAACGCCTGAACGAATAAAGAAATTTTCATTTTATTATTTTTTAATATCCATCCAAAAATATAGCAAAAGTATTGCAAAGGCCAACATTAAAATTAATTTTTGATTGATGAAATCCTTCAAAGATCTCTATATTATAGTCTATAGTAGGCTATTATAAAATTAGAAATAAAAGTTCATTTTTTATTTTAAATACAAGTACACGAAAAAATGAAATAAATGATAAAATGTACCAATTTATGTTCAGTCGTAGTAGGGCCCGTAGGGGCTTAGCTTAACTCGAAAGAAAAATTATGGAGAGAGTGTTTTCACATTAAAAAAATATAAGGGCCCCATGCAAGTTTACCACCAAAGTCCTTATGACATGAAACTGCAGTCGTAGGTGCAGAAATCTATTTTGAAAGGTATTATATAGACGTACCTGCCCCAAATCCATTTTGTTGTTATATAATATTTTAACTGCCTTATTGTGTGATCTGATACGCCGAAGTGTCTTTCGCGATTGTGGGTAAATTAAATTATTAATTGTATTTAATCTTAGCGACTGCAATTAGGAAAATTTTATTTAATTTTCTAATGTTCATAAGGGTAAGGACAGCGATGTAAAAAAAAAAGTATTTTAAAATAATTTTTGTGAGATTTATTAAATAAATATTTAATGCATTTTCTTTCATAATATAAAAGTTTGATTTTTAAAAATCCAAATGTTAAAAATTGTAAGGAGAAAAACATCAAAGTAGCTTTCCTCTTTTTAAACTATATCTAACAACTAGATCTAAAGTATCGTCAAAAAAAGATTGAATCTAATCATTATTATAGAATAAGAAGTCATGAGCATATTACAATGCAAAAATACCGAAAGTCACAATAACCTAATTACTCCATAAATAATTTGGTAAGTTAAATTTAGAACGGGGCCGTCGATATAGTAGGCCTACATCACGGTCCGGAAGAGAGGGTGGTCTAAGAAAGTGTGACAATGTGTGACTTGGGGGAAAAAAAGGGGGGGGGATAAAATTCATATGTGATGTCACACACATATTTTTAACATAAATAAATGGAAATTTGTAATGACAAAAAAAGCTATAGTTATATATAATAAAGCTATTAGGCCTGCAAATAAATGCAGTGTCAAAATGGAAAGCATGTGCTGTGCATCTAGTGCCATGAGTCGTGTTGTACAAAAACCGTTTTTTCTTGAAGGAAATTTTCATTCACAAATTTAATCCAGAAGCAAAAGAAAAGAAAATTCAATCTGACCATAGAAAGAAAAAAGCACCCAGAAAGTGGTAAAAAGTGCTTTAAAAGTGCCGGTGCTATCAAAGTGCGGGTGCAAATAAACGGTGCTTTATGCTAGTGGTACTGTTCCTAGCTAAAAAGCAAGCATTTTGTGAATGTGTAATTTGAGTGAAATTCTGGCCATCTGCAAACAAGACGGATGAAATACTATGCCAAGGGACCGTGCACATGTTATATAACGCGAAGGAGTTAGGGGGTGGTTTATCATTTTGTTATTGTTATATTGGTGGGGGTGGTCGAGAGCAATGTTACATAATCATTCTTTTTATTAGTTGCATTTTCAATTCTTATTTTTGCTAAATTTCTGCTTTACATATTTGCGAAACTAACATAGATTATCAAAAACTTTAATGTATTTATTTTATTACAATAATTCATACATTTTTTAAAAAGAATATTTCTGGCTTTTTGTTTGACATTTGCTTGTTTCTGCTTGTTTTTGGACAGTATTTGGATTCATAAAAAAAGGGGGAGGGTGGTTGCTACAAATGTTATATGCCGGGTTATTAGGTCAGTGGGAATGTTATATACCGTTTTAAGAGTAGGGAGTGGGTTAAAAATTTTTGTCTTTTACAATATGTGCACGGCCCCTATATAGACAGGGAATATAAACCATTTTTTAGTAAACATATAACTTGAGTCGAAATGGTTAATTGAAAAATTATGTGAAAGATGGCGCAAAATGTGTAGAGTTTAGACCCAAGGCCAACTCTTAGCTGACTTGCTCAAATACCCACAAGGCGTGTTTAGATGATACGTATTTTGTGACGAGAAAAACAATGACAAAAATTGATTTTGGCGAGTCATTGTTTGTTTTATATTTAAATAAAAAAGTAAATAATCTTATTATTATATCTTCACTAATATTATTTGACAAAACTGTAAAATTGTTTAGACGTTTTAGTACTTCCCTTTACACTTGCGCCATCTATCGTATTTTTTTTTACATGTACTCATACTATTTGAAAAACACATAACTTCCCTTGCGAGCTATATTATTTTCTACATTTTCTGATCTCATGCATTTAGAAGTTACTTAGGAAAGATTTTTACAGCGAAACGAGGCTTGAGTTTTACGACATTTGTGTTTATTTGTCCTTGTTTCAAATTTGAAGTAAATCCATGTTCATTTTAATAGTTAGTTTCGCACTTATTGAATAATTTTTTTTGAAGGTATCAGTCCGCTCACAAGGGCAATGTTTAATTAATTGCAGACAGCCTGAGTATAATAATATTCAAATGCCACAGTAAGTACTGAAATTAAACAAAGAAAAATGATATAAAATAATCCGTACATTACTGCGCATTGGAGGCGGGGCAAAGAGAGGGCTGACCCGCATCGGAATCTATCCCAAGTGAGAAAATATGAAACATTTGGGTTAAATAGGTGGAAAAGATATGTTTTGTAATTTAACAAAAGAAGTGTTTTGTAATGACTATTAATACGAACTAACGTGCAAATAACAGGAGTGGCGAAAAGTTCACAATAAAAACATCTATTTAAATTGGTGCAAACAATAAATAAAAATGATATGATACTTAGAATAGATTCTTAAAAAATGATTTGCTATCTATGTTTCAAATTAAAAAAAAAAATTCAACATATAGATAAATATTTGGAAAACGAATTGAATAAAATTGTAACATAATTATGATGAAATAAAAAGAAACAAGTAAAAACGACAGGGGATTAAAGCATGCTGGGTAAAATGGGAGAGCCAAGCATTGTCAAAAAATCGAGAGGATTAAATAGGTAGCCTACATGGTTATTATTCTTTTGCTGATTAAACTCACATTTAACAGAAAAAAAACAGTTTTAAAGGATTACACTTAAATCTTATTGAAGTGTAAAATGATATCTCACTCAACTATTATATTATGTTCGTCTATGATACATGTTTCGGCTGTTTTCTTTTGTAGGTCTGTTCAATTTACAACATTTTCTTTATTTGTATTTTTGCCAGTAGTGCAGTCATTTATTATGCACGTGCTCAACTTTGCACGCAAGCGAAAAAAGAAAGAAAGTTTGAGAGAGAGAGAGAGAGAGAAAGAGAAAGAGAGAGACAGCGAGAGAGAGAGAGAGAGAGAGAGAGAGAGAGAGGGAGGGAGAGAATATGCAGGTGAATCTTTGAAACTTATGAAAAACATTTAATGAAGTTATAATGAATAGGCTTGAATGTTATTAAAACACACTGATTTGTACTTTAAGAATATAGCATCATTGGCATTGGTCTTACGATTCAAGCTGAACATTTAGTTTGTGAATATTCAGGTTTGTGAAAATGTCCATGATTGAAATTTTGGCGCTGGCGCTGTAATTTATGATTTATAAAAAAAGAATAAGGAGTAAAAACAACATAGCATGCAAGTGTTAATCCAAATACACTTTCTATGATGTGTAAAATGGTAGATAGATTTAGCACCAATAAATAACCTATAGAGTGCCTGGCAGTTGAACGTAATTTTTGTGAACATTAGTTGTGAAGCAAATTAAGTTGATATAAAACACAAATTTTTATGCAAGTTATAAGAAAGAAACTATTTTAATTTGGGCATTGGAAAATCCCGTATTAGAATAGTGGACACATGACAACGGGATGTCCCTTGTCAGGGGCGTAGACCAGTGATAACTGGAAGTCAAGTACATAGAGAAAGAATACACGCTAATTCCATACTGCATTCCTCAAGGTATACGCTTAAAATAGTTGAAGTCAAAATATCTCATGTTCAGACCTTTCAAAGGTAGCGGTCTGTGAACACTTAATTACTCACTACTTAGCAAAACACACATAATTAAAACACAATACATGAAATAAAGTATAGCAGTCAAGTCATACAACACAGGGTTAATATTGTGATACTGACCCTCAGTGGCGCTAGTGCTGCTGGGTGGTGGTGGGATATTAGGGCAGGGTGCGGGAGCCCGGCACCCGGGGGCGGTGCTGGTGCAAGTTCTGGAAATGGTGCTAGTGTAGGCCCGGTAGCCCATGCCTCTGGGCCCCCAGGAAAATAGGCAGCCCCTAATTCCTCTGTGAAAGTGATTTTTGAAGGCATTGGTGTGAAGGTGAGGCGTGTATCAGGTAAGGTGAGGATGGTATATAATGATGGCCTTAGTGGTGGGATGTGGAAGGGTGATGGTGGTCATGTGAATAGGATGGGTTGGTCATAGATATAAGCCTGAAGTGTCATTTGGTAATGAGTGGATTCAAATATAAAAAAATGTAACGAGCGATGATTGGAGGCAAGATATGACAATTGTGACAGGAATCAAGTTCTGGAGCATGAAATTATGGTGAAGGCGATTTTTGTGAATAGAAATATAAATTGAACATGGTAACACATGATTAGTGATAGTAAAAAGGATGATGGTTGTAAGATGTTGCATGATATTATGATGGTTGGGGTAATAGGATGCACAGTAATAATGATGGTTGGAAGAATGACGTTTTTAGGATATTAATGTTAATTATATCTTGCTTTAGTAAACTAGATGTTATTAACATTTCATGTGTATATAATTTTTTTTTAAATCTAGATCCTTTATTTCAAAAACTTACCTTGTTACGTCAAGTTACAGTATAAGAGAATGTATATTTTTTTATAAATAAACATTCCATTACACTGTTACATCAAGTTACATATAGAAATATAAATTCTCAAAAGTTTTTAAATGTTTTTTCTAAGAGATCCAAAAAAAAAATATTTAAAAAAATTTCATTTCATCTGGGATTTCAATTAGACGACACATTTATATATCTGGGATATCTCAATAGGATGCTACATTTATATATCTGGGATATCCATTAGATGATACGTTTTTATAGCTGGGATCTCCATTAGATGACACGTTTATATAACTGGGATATTTCAATTAATGACACGTTTATATATCTGGGATATCCATTAAATGACACGTTTATATATATGGGATATCCATTAGATGACACGTTTATATATCTGTGATCTCCATTAGATGACACGTTTATATATCTGGGTTATCCATTAGATGACAGGTTTATATATCTGGGATATTCATTAGATGACACGTTTATATATCTTGCATATCCATTAACTTACACGTTTATATCTGGGATATCCATTAAATCGATGATACGTTAGACATTTTCTAATTCTTTAACATCCAGATTTATCCTTGCAGTTAATATTTTATTTCATTTAACGCTACAAATAATTAATAGACGATTTACTTTCTTTTTAATCGATAAGAGGGAAGAAATAAGAATTTAAAAATACATTATAATTTTCAAAAAAGAGAGAAGATTAAAAAAAAACTTAAATAAAATCCATCAACAACAGCTCCACCTAATGCATTTATATTAATATAAAGCCTAGCTCCACCTAACGCATTTACATTAATATAAATCCTAGCTCCACCTACCGCATTTATATTACTATAAAGTCTGAAATCTTTGCCCAGACATATTTATGTGTTATTTTTATTTTATTTTTTATTTATAATTTTTGTGTGCTGTTTATATGTGTGTTGCATATATCATGTGTGTTTGTTGTAAATGCATTGTACCTGCGTGTCGTATGTGAGTATTGTATGTAGACACACTATTAATGAAAAGGGGTAAACTGTATTGTAATTTATTTTTAAAATCTTTATTGTGACGCTTATGTTTTTGTATAGATGACTTTACCTCTACTCTGAACCTCTACTCTGAACCTCTACTCTGAACCTCTACTCTGATGTTTGTTTTTAAAAATCACCCAAGACCCGTGGAAACAGTGTTTTTCGCACAACTGATGGGCTCCGTTATAAGAGTCTATGTTTAAAACTACATACTACACGCTCTTTTTGGTACATTACTGCCAAACAACATCACAGTGACCAAATAAAACAATCCAAATTCCAATGGCAACAATTCTCTGCTTTCTTATAGATCTGGTCATAGGGTTAAGCTGTTAATAATATTGCAAGGCTCGACAACCCTGACAATACAATCTTAACACATGGGAAATAAGGATAGATGTGCGGAGTGTTATTTAGACATCTAGTGCATTCATTTTGAAATGGAAGGTTTTTAAAGAAAGTTAACATTAAATATTAATATATATACCGGTGTATACTATATGTCATGTCATGATGCAAGAAGCGCCGTCCCCTCCAATTATATTGAGGGCCATAATCTGTCAGTTGTTGAGCATTTCACATACCTTGGATCCAATATTTCTAGTTCTCTCTCCATTGATGAAGAGATAAACATCAGAATCGCAAAGCAGCAGCTACTATGGCTAAACTGAATAAGCGGGTGTGGAGTAATCTCAATCTAATTGAAAAAACAAAACTAAGTGTCTATCAGGTATGCGTGCTTAGTACGCTCCTGTATGGCAGTGAAGTGTGGACCACATATACCAGTCACTAGCGGAAACTAAACAGCTTCCATCAAAGATGTCTGCGTCGCATTTTACGCATTTTACGCATCCGATGGCAGGACAAGGTTACTAACACAGAGGTCTTGGAACGTTCCAAAATGTGTAGCATATTATCCGCTCTTAGCAAGAAGCGCCTTCGCTGGTTAGGCCATGTAAGGAGAATGGAGGAAGGCCGTATTCCAAAGATGCTGTTGTATGGAGAGTTGGCAGAGGGACAAGACTTATTGGACGGCCTCGCCTGAGATATAATATGGACTTTTGCAAAAAGAGCATGAAGGAAGCGAACATTGAAGTCAACAAATGGGAGATCATTGCCGAACAACGTTCCAGCTGGCGAACGGCAGTGTACGAAGGAGTGAAAAATGCAGAAGATGTGCGAAACGAAGCCCTTGCAACAAAAAGAACAGCACGGAAAGCCAAAATTAACCGGGAATCATCATTCTCCTGCGCGAAATGCAGTCGAGATTGTCACTCCAGGATTGGCCTAGTGAGCCACTCGTCGAAGTGTAGGACTACAATATAGCTACTCCATCGTACTATATTTATATAAAATACTTTTTAAATGAAGATGATTTTCAAAGGCGAGTTTAAGTGCATTAAAAGTAGAAAATTATTTTTCTTAAAATTTCGTAAAATTCATTATGTACAGAAGATTAGCAAATTTCTTTATGAAGCCAAAGAATACCACTGTAGAAAACCTTTATTTGTTTCTTATTTTAAAAAAACATATTTTTTTTAGCACAGACTTTCTTTGCCTGTTAATAATCGACAAAAAGATTTTCTTTAAAACAACGAATGCTGACGAAATCCTAGCTTTAATAAATTAGCTCTTTACAATGGGATTAAACATATTAATCACGTTTTATTACTTTTCTCCATCAGTCACCACACAAAGCCCATCCCCAGCCCAACTAGACTTACTGTTACTCTGTGTCATCAACTCAGGCGACCTTTATGGTCAACACGAGGAATACTCCATCGACCGAACGAAAGTGTCACGTGTGTCAACAACAAAATTACACTCCACAAGATTGAAATACTATTAGAAATATAGTCTTGAAGAAAGTACATTTTACTTCTTTATATGAAAAGGAAGTAAAATAGTAGTGATGTTCTTTAGAATATTTTAAAATCGATATACCATAAATTCAAGAGTTTGTTTATTTCTGTATAAGTTTCGAATTAGTAATATTTGTTCATAATTATTTTCCATGAAAGTAAACACAAATTCTAAGGTGTTTAGATTGTTTGGGTGTGTTATTTTTAGTGAATGGTATAACAATGATGACACATTTAAATGATAAATACATGATACAAGTGACAATGGAATAAAGCCTACTTACGGCCTGTTATTGGGTGAATTATTGTGGTAGGGTGCGCTGATGTAGGTTGAGGCGAGGCCTGCTTAGGTTTGGTCACTTTGGTGTTTGATTTGGCAAACTCCAATCTCAGTGTTTGTGGTAGGTCTGGATCGAATCTCACACCCTGTTAGAATGGAATGTAATTGACTGAGCCAACGGAACTTGGTAATGGAGGGAATATTTGGTCTGCATTCAAGTAATCAATGTATGATGGGCACAAACACAACTTTATCAGATACATTTTATGTTAAAATAATAATTCTTCTCTATATCTTTTAGAATTTTTTGTTAATTTCAGCCACCGTTAACTATAAGATATCTAGACACTGTATTGCTAGGGCATACCTGCAAATCTTGTTTGGCTGTCTCGGCGGCCATCCTGGAGTTGAAGGTCACAAAGCCAACGGGCTAAAGGGAAATGTTATACGATGACTTTTAGAAATTAAAATGATATCAAGTTACCATTGAAATAGTTAGCATTAATAGCATCGCGCTTTCAGCCTATTAATGACAAATAATGACTTATACTAGAAGGTGTATGAAATACTTAAAATAATTATTACAATAAAAATTTAAAATTAAAAAAATTGGCTACAATTTTTTGTCTGCCTCTCATAAAAGTTATGATAAAAATGTTGTTTAAAAATTAATAATTTAATTATATAAACATGTTTCGGTTTTAAATTAAAAGCGCTTGTTGTAATGGATAAATCAACTCAAAGTGAAAGAGTTATGTCGCCACTTGTACACTGTGACGTAAATTTGTGAATGGTTATGTGAGCACACATATACTTATATCACACACATGCAGAGTGAATATTTAGCTGGCGGTTTGTGTTAGACAGTGTTTCTTTCAGACAAATTAATCCCGTGGGGGGGGGGGGGATTTCAGTTGTTCGGGTGTTTTCAATGCAGGTGGACAGCTATAAATGATATGTTTGCTGATTTTTCTGCGTATCCATCTGCCATATTTATGTATGACAACCAGGGCCGTTTCTAGGTGTCAAACCGTGTTTTGCCGCCTATAAGGAGAAAATAGGAAAATGCTGCCACTTCCCTTTTACTCCCCGCCACTCCCCCATTATTCTTAAAACATTCCCCCCCCCCAAAAAAAAATAAAATTAAAAAAAATAAAATTGCTAAATGTCTTTCGCTGTTTGATTTCAAATTAACAATTTTTCACCCTTTTTCCGCCCTAGACGGCAACCTGGTCTTGCTTAATCGTAAAAGCACCTCTGATTCCAACCTCTCTGTCAACGTATCTGTCAGTCTATCTGCCAACCTATCTGCCAATCTGTCCAACAAACCAGCACATCATTCTTTCTTTGATACTTACAGATGTGTTCTTTCCATTTTTGTTGGTTATTTTAAGCAGTGAGCCCTCATAGCCCTGAAATACAAACGTGTGAGAGGTGCAAAGTGATCTGTAACACACACAATACAGTGAATATTTGGATCTGTAACATACAAACACGCTCACACAGAATAAAGTGAACATTTGAACGGATGAAGCTGCGTAAAATAAGGGAAAACACACAAAGACACACACACACAAAAACACACAAACGGACAGACTGACATGAAAATGGTTCATATAAACTTGAAGGTTTATATATTAGTATCATTGTCAAAAGCATTTTCATGTCTGACTGTAAGTTATGAGAGTGGCAAATTTTAAGCTATTTGAAAGTGAAATATGAGATTGGTAGATGTAAAGTTATTTTGATATGAGTTTTGAGAGTGGAAAACTATGTTAGGGCTATATACTATCATCATATGAGAACTCATATTTTTAGACCTTCATATACCTAAAAATATGGAACAAAGAGAATTTAGGTAGGTCTATGAACTGAAGCTAAGTGAAAGACTTTCGCACAAATTTAAGATTCGCTGTCAACGAAATCAGACCAAGACAAAATAAAAAGTGGAACCAGGTGCCAATAGTCTGTATGAAATGGCTTCATATTTCACGTGGGGGGGGGGGGGGGTGGGTGCAATTATCTTGAAAACGAATAATAAAATCTTTTTTTAAAAAATCCTATTTATTTGTTGTAATCCTGAACAAATGAGCGAGAAATTGTGAAATGGCGAAAATGAAAATCAAAAACCAAAATATTGCCACTGAAAAATTATGAAATGTGAAGAGAATAATGGACGATTGGAGACATTCATATACGATTGACGGCAGTCAGACTGTGTCCACAGTAGGCACTGCAATAGCTAGAATATAATTACATCATCTAGATATTATATATTCTGAAATAATTCGTTTGAGAGCAGCACCTTAGATTTTTTACATGGATTTTGAGCCTATAAATAAATACATTTCTTTTGTAGAAGTGACTCTTGCAATAAGTGATGGAACATATAGTTACGGTATGGCTATACCCCTATTATGTTTGCAGCTGATTCCTTCTAAATTGTAACACTTCTGACTACCGTCAATTTAATGTCTTTTAGGGCGAAATTGTCAAAAGTAAATCCTGTTTACCGGCAAAGTTGCATATTGCTGTTGACAAAACAGAAAAGTTGTATTAGTGTTTGGAGTCATTGCATTTTTAACCAGTAAAATGTAGAGTTTAATGTTTTATTTAAGGTTAAAAAACAAAAATCATAAAATGAATAATGTTTGAGCTCGGAAAAATGCAAATCTCTTTTGTGAAGGTTGTTTGAGTTTCATAGCTTTAAATTGAGTTTCATAACTGTAAGTGCTTCCAAAACAAACAAGCAAAACAAACAAACAAATAACAAAACGAAAGAAAAACTAATCCACAAATAATGACAATACAGGAAATCTTTCTCTCTCTCTCTCTCTCTCTCTCTCTCAATAAAACCGTGGTAATGCGTTTAGTACCGTTTAAAGGAAGTGTTTCACAAATTAAAATATATGACTTTCATTTACACAAAAAATAATACAACTTATGACACAAGAGTTTATTCCCATAGAAATGCACACATTTACTATTAGTAGGTTAAGTGGATAAGTTGATATGTGCACCCAGTAAACAGTAGCATGCATTATCAACAGCCAAGGCCGGCGGACACATGTACATTCTCGTTATGATTGTTGTCGGGTAATGGGAGCAGAGACATTTTCTAGGAAAGGGCAGATTTCCATGTTTATTAAACTAGATTTCAATTTAATCTCATGGTCATCATATCCAACAAACTTGCCTAGTTGCCCCTAAAATGTGCCTAGTTGCCCCAACAAACTGGACAAGTTGCCCCTTCAAACTTGTCTAGTTGCCCCAACAAACATCTCTAGTTGCCCCAACAAATACTCATACCTATACAATTTTTTTTTTTTGATATCACCCATGAAAATGACCAAGCATACTTACATCATATCATTCCTATATGCGGTCATATAGAACTCTCGTAACACCTTATTTTTATTTATTTTAATAAATCGATATTACTAAAAGCAATAACCCCAATTCGCCAATGTGTATATTAAACCAAACGTTCAATATTCCATAATAAAAGACGTTGATATTGCCCCAGCAAACAATTAATTTGCCTTATTCCAAATGCAGCACAATAATGTCCACAGATTCAAATAGCTTATTCCTACATTTGGATGTTGTTCCATACCTTTCTCAATCCACCAACAAATCCATATTTTGTTCCCCAGCTCTACACTACACCAAAAAATCGATATCTTTTTCCCCAGCATCAAATTCCACAAACAAATCCATATCTTGTTCCTCCCTTCCACACCCCACCAACAAATCCATATCTTGTTCCTCCTTTCATCACTCCACCAAAAATCCATATCTTGTTCCCCAGCACCAAACACCACCAACAAATCCATATCTTGTTCCTCCTTTCCTTACGCCACCAACAATTCCATATCTTGTTCCTCCCTTCCACACTCCACCAACAAATAAAGATTTTGTTCCTCCCTTCCACACCCCACCAACAAATCCATATCGTGTTCCTCCCTTCCACACTCCACCAACAAATTCATATCTTGTTCCTCCTTTCCACATCATTCAACACATCCATACTTGTTCCCCAGCTCCAAACTACTCAACCAACAAATCTATATCTTATTCCTCCCTTACACATGCCACCAACAAATCCAATTCTTGTTCCTCCCTTCCATACCGCACCAACAAATCCATATCTTGTTCTCCAGCACCAACGTCCACCAACAAATTCATATCTTGTTCTCCAGCACCAACGTCCACCAACAAATTCATATCTTGTTCTCCAGCACCAACGTCCACCAACAAATTCATATCTTGTTCTCCAGCACCAACGTCCACCAACAAATTCATATCTTGTTCTCCAGCACCAACGTCCACCAACAAATTCATATCTTGTTCTCCAGCACCAACGTCCACCAACAAATTCATATCTTGTTCTCCAGCACCAACGTCCACCAACAAATCCATATCTTGTTCTCCAGCACCAACGCCCACCAACAAATTCATATCTTGTTCTCCAGCACCAACGTCCACCAACAAATTTATATATTGTTCTCCAGCACCAACGTCCACCAACAAATTCATATCTTGTTCTCCAGCACCAACGTCCACCAACAAATTCATATCTTGTTCGTCCCCTCCACACCATTTAACACATCCATATTTGTTCACCAGCTGAAAAATTACTCAACAAATCCATATCTTGTTCAGCCCTTCCACACTCCACCAACAAATCCAATTCTTGTTTCTCCCTTCCACATCCCGCCAACAAATCCATATCTTGTTCCCTAGCACCAAACTCCACCAACAAATCCATATCTTGTTCCTCCCTTCCACACTCCACCAAGAAATCCATATCTTGTTCCTCCCTTCCACACCCCACAAACAAAATCCATATCTTGTTCCTCCCTTCCACACTCCACCAAAAAATTCATATCTTGTTCCTCCATTCCACACCATTCAACACATTCATACTTGTTCCCCCAGCTCCAAACTCCACCAACAAATCCATATGTGTTCCTCCTTCCCCCACTCCACCAAAAAATCCCCGTTTAATAACTACTTTCCTCAACTAAACTGTAAAAAAAATTAGATGAACTGCGAAAAGTAAACTTAAAACATCATTTTATGGTGCAGCAGAAAATCTTTACGTAACATTTTAGGCAAATTTTCACCATACAAGAAATAAAGCAAAAATATACTACTGCTACTAATATTAAAAAAATATTGCAACCAAAAATAAACAATTTTTTTCGGGATCAAAAACTTTTATCATATTTTTGAGGATGAGCGTTGTTTTGAAATAAGTCAGATCTTTGTAACAATGTTTGAACTAGTTAAAGGATACCAACGTTTAAAGACAACTCCCACTAGATTATGTCTTCAAACAGTTACATTAACGATTCTCGGAAGGCGATTTAACGTGCGCTTATAAGATTATTTACTAAAATATGTTTAGATGCATATTAATGGTAGTTACACTTATCTATATGTTATGAGTGTCTCTCAGTATTAATTCTTGCTTCGTTACGGTGTATAAATTACAATTATTTCCAATCGACGAGTCGAGGATGCTCCAGGTTTTGACAGTTATAATTATACCCTTAAGACTACTGACGTGTTGCACTCTTGACCATTCTTTCCCAAGCATCCACGCCTCACCTGAGCACCTATGGGGCAGTTTATTTATTATGTCAACAATTTTAGGCATTTTGCCCCCCCCCTCCCCAATCATGTGACAATGGTCAAATTGTTATCGACCTTCTTATTTAATTATATTAAAAAGGGCTACACCCCCTTTTTCCCCCGAAAATATAAATTATTTTTAATTCAAAAATCCTATTTCTAATGCTTAGAGCTCGACAGGGAACATCGTATGTTTTGTTCTTAAATAAGCCGATGGTACTTTCTTAGGTGCTGTTCTGAACATTTAAAATTATAAGAACTTTTATAGCCATTCAAATATTTTGCAATGAATGATCTAGGCCTATTTATGTTTCGTTTCATACATCAAAGAAAAAATATAATGGTTGATGATAATTTATTTAAACTCCTTCCCCCCATTTTTTGCCAACAATTTTAAAACTTGTTTTCAGCTCACTTCCCCCCCCCCCCCCCTATTTGGGTGGACGTAATTAATGAGCCTCATTTTAGTTATTTTTATTTATTGGACGAGCCAAAAATGAATTTCAATATCGCGATGTGATACCATAACGTTAGAGGGTAAATCTTTCAAAAAGTCAAATAAATTTGTATTGCAATAAATGAAAAACTCAACAGTGGTATTCTTTAATAGATGTCCTGTCTAACACTGTGCCCACCCTTACACTTTTTAAATATTAATACATTGCCAATCTCCAGGGCTAAATGACCATCTCCTAACAATAAAGAAATCGTTCACTAAAGCCCCCTCTCACCGGAAAAGCGCATTTTGTTAAGATTCTACTTTAGAATTTCTTCGAAACAACGCTCATATTTTAAATAATAATTTTTTTAATTTTTTTAAAAAATTTTTTATTTTTAAATCGACAAAATAAAATAGATTACTTTAACAGGAAGAGAAAATATAAACGAAACAAAGCATTACTGGTGAATAGAAATTGTTTTCTATGGGTTAGATGGGGGTGTAGGTATAAGAGTGGTATTCTAGAGATTTTACCCTGCTTAAAGGACAGAAACAAATAATGTGAAGATGTGATTGGCCTGCGTCACAATGACGGGGGATTATAATCTGTGATTGGCTGTGACGTCACACACAGGAAGTAGATTTAAAAGAGGGGGCAAAACTTACACAATTGTTCTTGTCAGTCACTATATTCTTACCCATTATTTTTAAGAGGCCGTTTTCAAAACCCTGAAAACAAGGAGCATATGCATGATAGTAAAATAATATTTGTAAAAATCTCTCTCTGTGCCTGTCGAAAGTGACTTCAAAGAAAACACGCGAAAGAGCAAAAGTAAATATCATTGATGAAAGTTAATAAATTAGAGAGTATGATAAAAAGTGGGTAGCAAACAGGTTTGAAAAATTAATACAACTGCCTATGTTTTCGTTGGGAAAGATAAAAACACGAGGCCTTGCAAATTTGGTGACTGTAACTCAAAGTTATCATTTATCATCAATATTAACATGGTAATTGTTGTCATTGTTTTGAAAGACAAAGAGAAATAAATTTTATTCCATAAAGTTTTATTTTTAAAAAATCAAGATATACTCAGTGCGTAATAATCCTCAATCTGGCTGACAGCTCTACTCAAACTCAAAGGTATTATCTATATTTGGCTTGATTTGTCTAATATTTCTACTCAATGGTATTATCTATATAATGATATTAGGCTTGATTTGACTGACAGCTTTACTCAATGGTGTTATCTATATAATGATATTATGCTCAATTCGTCTGACATCTCTACTCAATGGTGTTATCTATATAATGATATTATGCTCAATTCGTCTGACATCTCTACTCAATGGTGTTATCTATATAATGCTATTATGCTCAATTCGTCTGACATCTCTACTCAATGGTGTTATCTATATAATGATATTATGCTCAATTCGTCTGACATCTCTACTCAATGGTGTTATCTATATAATGCTATTATGCTCAATTCGTCTGACATCTCTACTCAATGGTGTTATCTATATAATGATATTATGCTCAATTCGTTTGACATCTCTACTCAATGGTTAACCGACTTAATGAAACTCAAGTATAAAATAATTTGTAGAAATTCATCTCATAGAATTACTTTTTCCATGACCCCATGAGTTCTATTGTGATGTATCTTACATTTGTTTTAGACGTTAGTAGTTTTTAAATAAAGTGATTTGGTAATGGTTACTAGTGCTCTACACAAGACTTTGTCAATAGTTCTATATACAAGACTTGGTCAATTTTCCCTATACAAGACTGGTCAATTACCCATATACAACACTAGGTCAATTGTTCCATACTCAAGAATAGGTCAATAGTACCCATATACAACACTAGGACACTATTAGGTCAACAGTTCCTTATCCAAGTTTAGGTCAACAGTAATTTATTTGTCCCTTGTACCTGTCTGAGCTATGGTGAATATGTGAGTTGATGTACTCCGTGAAAAAAGTGTAAATGTTAGTTGAAATTTTAAAAAATTCCAAGCGTCAGATACAAATAATAGGAGTCTGTATAGAGTTTACCAAATGGTGACACATTTTTGGACGTTTTTTAAACAAAACGTTTCTTCACTCACAGCAACTAATGAACAAAACATAAAGAAAATAGAAAAAAAACTACTATACCTTGTAAGCTCTGAACAATAAATATAGTTCTCTTGGCTTTGCATCCATGGGAAGACCACTGACAAACAGAGTCCTCACCTAAAAATGGTGAAGAAACATTGAAAGGTCATTTAGTAAAAGGAGATACGACAAAGTGCGGCTAAAGTTTAAAATACGGTTTAAATATTTATCTACTGTCTCTTCCTCTCTTTCTCTAACTCTATCTAGCTCTGTTATATATATAACATTACCAAGAAAAATAAACCGAAAACATAAGACGCTATTGATACTGATACCCCTTTGATTCAGTGTTTCGTCTAGAGAACTTCATCCGGGTTTGAGGGATGGGGGCATGTGTCACTGTTTTTTTTATGGAGGGGCGTCATTTTGGGATAGCTGCATAGTTTACTTCGTGGAATGGAGGGCAAAAACTCTTGACCCGACAATATTGTCATTTTTATCTGGGAAGGGTAGAAATCGAGGGCACCTATGGCTCCTTCAAAATTCAGAAATGCATTAGGGTATACCAGAATTTATTAAATGGGGAAGAGGGGGGAAAGGCATCTGTCAGCATTCAAATAGGCATTAGGGCGCCCAGTACCATACACAAACTGACTTTACTCTATTTGTGGCGTGCCCCAATGCAATCTTTTGGGACAAACTTAGATAACACCCAATACTTTCACATTGATTGGTGTGAGGAGAGTGGGAGCAGAAATTGAGAGGGCCAAAGACTCCAGAGTAAAAGCGGGGGAGGGTCTGGGGATGGAGCACAGACCAGAAATCTTTTGATAAGTGCGAGAATCCATTTTAACACATACCTAGCATTATTCTACACTTAATTGGGGAGCAACAGGAGATATTTTAGTTAAAAATTTAGCTTTCACTTGACCTCAGAGCCATCAAGCGGCAGCAGGGGCCCTTGGATCTTTTAAAGGGTTCAAATGTGTGATGTGAATACTTTTTAATGATCAACTTTGAATGCAAGGGGAAGGGAGACAAAACCGAAAGTGGCAGAGGGCCTCGAAAAGTTATGGGACAAACGGCTGTTTGACCTGCTTGTTTTATCCAAATACTTATTATTTTTATTTTTATTAATAAATAGTCATATGCTTAAAAAAAATTTTTGGAATTTTTTTGGGAGAGACTACTTAATAGATAAATGAATTTAATAAAACGCATAAAACAAATTGCGTTAAAATAAAGTTTCCAACACAAAAAGCACAGCTAGCAAATGAAAAAAAAAACCACAACCGCCAAGTATAATAATGATATTTTCTAAATATTTCCAATTTTACCAGAATTTAAAGAAAAAAAAATGTTTTGTAGATATGTGTATATATTTTTCAGGCCCGCATCTAGGAAATTCTGAGCCCCATGCAGCTGACAGATTTCGGGCAGATTTCGTGTGTCAAACATGTGCGTAAATAGAAACACTCGAAAAAGGGCGGGCCCCATCTAGCTCGGGCCCCTGTCAAGTGTCATGGTTGCCCCCCTTCCCCCCAGGTGCGGGCCTGCATTTTTATAGGTTTTTGAAACGGGTCATTTTTATAAACCGTATTAAAAGTCCCAAATAATGTTAAAAGACATGAGATATTTACACAAGACAGATGTTTAATATGAGATATTTACAAAAGACAGATGTTTAACATGAGATATTTACAAAAGACAGATGTTTAATATGAGATATTTACAAAAGACAGACGTTTAATATGAGATATTTACAAAAAACTGATGTTTAATATGGTGTGATTTTATCTTAAGGAAATTGTATAAATATTTAGAATACATTTCCCAATATTCAGTTGATCGAAATGTTTATTTGGAATTTAGAACCACTATCACTTTCTTCAAATAAATTACAAATGGGGTCTTCGATCTACTTTATTATATTTTTAAAACCAAATCCATAGAATTTATTTTGAAATTGACGATTTAGAAAATTTATTTGTTCTAAAACTAGAACCCCCCCCCCCTTTTCCCCCCAAAAAAAAAGAAAAAAAGAAATGGAATTTGCGTCATAATCGAAATGATAGTTCACAAAAACTGTTGTTTTCTTTTAAATCCTTTATGTTACCTGGCAAAATCCTCGGACGGCTAACTGACCCACTTCCCGTCAACCGATCTAGCTAAAACTTAACACATAGAGTCGTTGCCGATGACAACAAATTATATACAATTTTCAGCCCCAGCCCAAAAAGTTTTCCCTTTTTTTCACGAGTACTGAGATTTGTGGTAGCTTATTTTAGTTAAATTGAAGAAGTAAGTTTACAAACACATAGTCCATTCAATTATCTTTCATTTGATACCAAATTGATATTTGTCTTACAAACCCATCAATAATATTTTTTATATTTTATAATAAACCCAATCTCTCACTTCTGATACCGGGTCCGAATAGCCGCAGCCTTCTGCTAATTCTAATCGGTGACCGGCACAAGCTGTTATAAAATTGTTATAAAAATGAGAGCTGCTGGGTGCCGCCCCTGGCTCGACATGTAAATAGTTATGGAATGGATGGAAAGAATACACATTTGTTTTGTTTTATTTAATTAATGTATGTTAATTTTTAAGTTCATGATCATGTTTGTTAAATTGTATGTGCAGTGTCGTGAGCTCAGCCCTAGGCTGGGATACCGCGAATATATAAAACTACTACAAATAATAATAATCTCTGGATTCCTGCTTCTTATTAAATCTTTGCAAAGTGCTTATTCTTGGCATTTGTGGTAGTCGTGCAAGTAGTCGATTGCAATGGGCGCAGATTACGGAACTTTCCCATGCAGGATAACGAGTTCATCAATCGCCAGACCTTTTCTGTCTTTCAGATAGAGTTTTCCAAATGTCCCAACCCATTTTTCCTTCTTCGCCCTATCAACTTCCTTCCGGACTTCAGCCGACAGTTTGTTATAAGCTGCACAAGCAGCAGCCGTCTTCAACTTTCCGGCTTTGGTCCGTGCTCTCTAACGTTCACTAACCATCTCTGCCAACCTCTTGTTCCAAAAGGGGTGGAACGTGCGGTTCCCGTTGGTTCTAGGGATAGTTTTCTTTACCACTGAAAGAATACCACTCACAAAATTGCTGTATGCAGCGTCGGTGCTTTGGGAGGTATCGGAAATCCCAGCTGATTCCTCGATAGTGCTCTCTGTTCTTCCACTTGGCTTTGTCAAACAGCCAGTGTCTCCTAGCAAACCTTGGCTTTGCCAGCACAAGATCATTTGTGATGAGTGTCGTTCGATTTTCACTGCCAACCTCACCTAAGACTTCCCACTGAATCTTGGCCTCGAGCTCGGCCGAGAACAGCGTTATATCGGGGCGAGACATGGCACTGTGTGGGTACACTGTTGCCGTTTTGCAGCCTAATGAGGTTGGTCGTGAGCTCGACCTCCTCTAAGTAGCTCCCTGAGGCGTTAGTATCGGGATAGCCCATATCCCCCATATAGGCGTTAAAATCCCCTGCTATAATCCTGTCAGTAAAAAGGGTTGCAAGAGCTGGCACAATATGTTTCTAGGAGTATTGTAAATATTGCTAAAGGTAAAAAAGTTACCACCTAATCATACTCTTAGGGTCAGAGTATATGTCCCACAAACGTTTCTGCTCTGTACCAGCTCAGCTGTGAGGGGGTTTCGCACACGTGTTACTAGCCCTCGGCATTTTACACGCGTGCAGCGGTATACTGAGAATCCCGTGATGTGCAATGGAAGCTTTTTCAGTAACGCCTCCTGCAAAGGAGCTACGTCCACTTCCCGGCTGAGGAGTAAGTTGGGGAGTTCAGGGATTTTCGCTCTGACCCCGATGCAGTTAAGCTGCATAATTACTAAGGTTGTGGGGAGGTGACCAGCGGCACCTTGCCTAATGCTCCCAGTAGCACGAGCGCCGACAGTCGGCTTGAGCCCCGTCACCTATCTGCAGGGTAGCTGATTCGAGTTCCCACCGCTTAGATTAATGTAATTTGTACCAGACATGTGTTTTGAATAATGTCTAGGTTTTATTTTCTTTTCTTCTACCAGGGAGAAACTACCGAAGTAATCTCTCTCCTTCGCCTTGGGAGACGGACGTAGGGACGTGAGTTTTGTAGCTTCGGGTATTCTGCTCTACCTTACTGGTCGGTAACGCCACGTAGAGACAAAACTCTTACAGGAACCGCAGAGGCGAAACATTTTACAGCTAACGTCAAACTAAATATTCCTGAAGTAAATACCGGCAAGACGTGCACACTGACGTCAAATTAACTATCTCTATTACCCACATAGGAACACACTAACGTCATATTATCTGTCACTTTTACCTACAAAAGTACACACTGACATCAAATTAGCTGTCTCTTTTACCTACAAAAGTACACACCACCTACACAAATACACACTGACATCATATTAGCTGTCTCTTTTACCTACAAAAGTACACACCACCTACACAAGTACACACTGACGACATATTATCTGTCTCTTTTACCTACTAAAGTACACACCACCTACACAAGTACACACTGACGTCATATTAGCCATCCCTATTACCTACACAAGTACATACCGACGTCATATTAGCGAGCCTTATAAACTAAACAAGTAAAAGAAACATATTTCCAAAAATTAATAAAAATAAAACATGTTTAAGTTTCTTGTACAATATCTTTTAAAAACTTTAAAAAAAAAAAAAAATTAAAAACAAACTATATCTTTATTTAACTTGATTTCCAACATGGTTGCACGTTGTCATGAGACAAGGTTGGACAATGTCATGAGACAATGTTGGACGTTGTCATGAGACAAGGTTACAGTGTCATGAGACAATTTTGGACGTTGTCATGAGACATGGTTGGACGTTATCATGAGGCATGGTTGGACGTTGTCATGAGACAAGGTTGGACGTTGTCATGAGACAAGGTTGGAAGTAGTCATGAGACAAGGTTGGACGTTGGCATGAGACATGTTTGGACGTTGTTATGAGACATGTTTGGACGTAGTCATGAGACATGTTTGGACATTGTCATGAGACATGTTTGGACGTTGTCATGAGACAAGGTTGGACGTTGTCATGAAACAAGGTTGGGCGTTGTCGTGAGACAAGTTCGGACGTTGTCATGAGACAAGGTTGGACGTTGTCATGAGACAAGGTTGGAAGTAGTCATGAGACAAGGTTGGACGTTGTCATCAGACAAGGTTGGACGTAGTCATGAGACAAGGTTGGACGTTGTCATGAGACATGTTTGGACGTTGTCATGAGACAAGGTTGGACGTAGTCATGAGACAAGGTTGGAAGTAGTCATGAGACAAGGTTGGACGTTGTCATGAGACATGTTTGGACGTTGTCATGAGACAAGGTTGGACGTTGTCATGAGACAAGGTTGGACGTAGTCATGAGACAAGGTTGGACGTTGTCATGAGACAAGGTTGGACGTAGTCATGAGACAAGGTTGGACGTTGTCATGAGACAAGGTTTGAAGTAGTCATGAGACAAGGTTGGACGTTGTCATGAGACAAGGTTGGACGTAGTCATGAGACAAGGTTGGACGTTGTCATGAGACAAGGTTGGAAGTAGTCATGAGACAAGGTTGGACGTTGTCATGAGACAAGGTTGGAAGTAGTCATGAGACAAGGTTGGACGTTGTCATGAGACAAGGTTGGAAGTAGTCATGAGACAAGGTTGGACGTTGTCATGAGACAAGGTTGGGAGTAGTCATGAGACATGGTGGGACGTTGCAGCCTGATGTTCTTTATATTGTTTTTATGGCAGATGTTGTTTATATGCTTTTATGGTAGATTTTTGTTGTTGTTTTTTTAATGAATACCTCTTGGTATTAAAATAGACTTATATTAATTTAGTACTACATTACATAAGTATTTAATTAGTACTACATTTTGATGTATTTAATTAGTACTACAATAGACATGTATTTACTTAGAAAGTACTACTTAAAGCATGTATGTACTTAGTACTAATGTAATCATTTATTTACTTAGTGCTACTTTAAACTTGACCGGATTATCTACTTGATATGTTGTCAAATCCAGCACTGGACTCTAACGTAACACTAAATGTAAATGCCTAACCAACTGAAGACCTTATCTTGGCCATATCTTCAATCAAACACACCCTTTTAACTGAAACGTTTTATCGCTCCGCTATTGAATGTAAATATTGAAAATATTCGAATAATTTAATCCTCGTTTTAAAGTTGTGGCCGTTCTTAAGAACTAATGGTGACGGGGTAGCACATGGCACCCGTGGTGGGGTAGCACCTAGCACAACTGGTTGGTTAGCACATGGCACACCTGGAAGGGTAGCACATGGCACACCTAGTGGGGTAGCAAATGGCACAACAGATTGGGTAGCACATTGCACAACTGATTGGGTAGCACATGGTACACCTGAATGGGTAGCACATGGCAAATCTGACTGAGTAGTATATGGAAAAACTGATTGGGTAGCATATGGAACACGAAATTGGGTAGCATATGTTACACCTGTTACAAAATGAGTATATTGTGATAGCTATAGTATGCTACAGAAACATTTAGGTCGCAGTCAAAGCCCTGATTAAATATAAACTACATGAATACAGATTCAGCCTCTCCCTCAGATTTGTAAAACTTCCGTTCCCCAATGGGATTCCGTTTCCAAAGAAATCCCAATCGGATCCCGCTACTCGGATGGTATGACGTTTTCCAAAGGTATCCCGGTACCCGGAAGGACCACGTTCCTCTACACCCCCATTCCGGTGGGATTACGATCCCGATGTATACACTGATCCCAGTGGGATCCCGATACCGGTGGGATCCCGATACCCATGGGCTCCAGTTCCCGGTAGGATTATGAAGGGCATGTTTTAAAAAATGCCCATGAAAGTATAGACATGAATAGAACTAAACTAACATTTCATAAAGCTTTTAGATTAATGATATATGCTCTTAGAACAATATGAAACATTCTGAAACATTCTAGATTAAAATTACCATCACTATAGTACAATTTTGTTGAAAGATGAGCCCCGGCGGGGCCCATTCTATAATTGTACCGATTTAATTGTGCCGGAGATTTAAATTGATGTGATCCCGATGGGATCGCGTAACCTATGTGTTCCAGTTTACTTGTTCCCCATTAGGATCCTGTTCCTATATGGGATCATGCTAAGTGCGATTTCGTTCGAATAAGCTTTTAGATCCCATTATATATCCCCGTAGCACAATATAGAACCTTCTGGAACACCCTAGATTTAATTTAATATCCTCCATGAGGAAATGTAAAAAATTACTATTCTACGTAATTATTTCTAGAATTTCGAAATATTATGCAACTAAATTGTACTTCTATAACTATTGTACATTTAAATTGAAAAAGGGGCCCCGATGGCGGCCTATTTCATAAGTTACCGTTTTAGTTATGTCTGAGATGGGCAGCCCTTTAAAAATCATTCAGATAAATTATGGAGTTAAAATGTGTAATTTGTCCAATTAAAATCGGTTTAAAAATGCCATAGATATAGTTTTTTTTAAATTATCGAACTTTATTGAAAATTCTAGATCGGCCATGAATGGATTGGATATTATTACATTTACATCCACCGATATTTCAATACGGACCAATTAGGGTATTACTACAAAACTAGGCCTAGATCCATCAATTCACATAGAACCTATAGCGTTGTCTAAATCTATTGATATTTATAAAAAGCTTATATTAAGAAATATAAAATGGGGCCCCCGGCCCCAGAGGAACGGATATTAAGAGTTTAGTTCCCTTCGGTATTTGAATATGAATAATCAAGTGTATGTGTACTGAGTTTTGTCAATATCCATTCATTTATGTAGGAGTATTAAGCTATTGACCTATAAAACTTTCTGGAACATTCTAGATTAAATGTAAATATCCTCCTCGAAACGTGTAGAAAATGTCTTTTCTAAGTAATTATTATTCGAATACCAAAAATTATACAAATAAATGCTTTACTATAACTATATTAGATTTAAGTCGAAAGAGGGGCCCGGGGGCCCATTCCATAACTTGTATTAAATTAGTTTTGCCTGAGATAGGGCACTATAAAATTCATTCAGATAAGTTATGAAGTTAAAATTTAAAATTTGTCCCATTTTAATGTATTAAAAAATGCCCTAGATTTAGTTTTTTAAAATTATCGAACTTTCTGGAACATTCTAGATTGGATATTATTAGTTTTTAATCCACCGATATTTGAATACGGACTAAGAAGTGTATTGCTACAAAGCTAGGCCTAGATCCATTAATATACATAGAGCTTATAGCGTAGTCTAAGCATATTAATTTATATCGCTTAAATAAGGAAAAATGAAATATGGCCCCCGGCCCCAGATGAATGGATATTATGAGTTCAGTACCCTTCAGTACTTGAATATGGTTAATCAAGTGTATGTGTACTAATTTTAGTCAAGATCCATCCATTCATCTAGGAGTAATCTATAGAACTTTCTAGAACATTCTAGATTAAATGTAATTTCCTCTTCGAAACGTGTAAAAATGTCTTTTCTATGTAATTATTCTTCGAATATGAAAATTTATACAACTGTTATGAAGGATGACGTGTTTTGATACACGCATAGCCTGCATTTCACGTGCATGTCCTCTTTCAGTCGAGGACGTTTTGGGGGTGGCTAGAAAAATATCACTTTCTTTACATTTTAGCTTACTATCGTCCGTTTCAGTCGAACTTTGTAGAATGATCTCGAGAATGCGGGAAGCAGTGAGACTGCGTATTATTTTCTAGAATGATCATTTGAAGTAGACTATAAAAGGTTGAACGACTGAACGTGTAGGGAGAGATTTTCCTTTCCTTGATCACGAGGCGTGCAGTGTGTCATTATTTAATACTAGACAGTACATTATTATGTGTAGTTTTTCATTGTACCACTTGAACTCATTGTATTTTTACATACAGTACCGGTACCAGTCATACTGTAAGGTAATAATTTTAATCATATTCTTTTACTTTTGTCATTTACAGAAATTCATAAATTAAAAACTTATTATTTGTAATTAGCTCTGACATTGTGTATCGTTCTAGTTGCATTGTTTTTAAAACTTCGGTATCGTCCTTTTTATGGACTGTTGTGAAACGAGTCAATAGACAAAACTAAGAGATAAAATTCTCGATTAATAGCAGTCCGTAATACAACTAAATCCATTACTTTAATTATAGTACATTTAAGTTGAAAGAGGGGCCCCGGGTGCCCATTTCATAATTGTACCGAATTAGTTTTGCCTGAGATAGGGCCCTACAAAAATCATTCAGGTAAGTTATGAAGTTAAAATTTAAAATGTTTCCCATTCACATTTATTGAATAATGCCATACATATAGCTTTTTCAAATTACAGAACTTTCTGGAAAATTCTTGATCGGATATTGTTAGCTTTAAATCAACCAATATTTCAGTACGGACAGTGAAGTGTATTGCTACCACCCTAGGCCTATATCCATCAATTCACATAGAACCTATAGTGTTGTCTAAGCCTATTTATATTTATATATCTTACTAGCGGATATACCCGGCAAATTTGCCGGGATAGCATTCGGAACGAAAGAACTTCTACAGTATACAGCCTTATAATTATTCCGATCACGGTGGGCTCCCAATCCTGTCGGTATCCCGCTCCCGTTAGCATACCGTTTCCCGGTGGGATTTTATCCCACTGGATCCCAATTCCGGTATGATCCCAAATCCCGTCGGTATAAAGATCCCGGTGGTATCTTGATATCAGTGGGATAACGATAGTTGTCGAATCCCGATACCGATGGGGTACCGGTCTGGGCCTATTGTTATTTATAGATAGGTTATATACGCAAAAATTAATTGGGGCCCCCGGCCCTAGAGAAATGGATATTATAAGTTCAGTAACCTTTGGTATTTGAGTATGGACAATAAAGTGTATGTGTACTAATTTTGGTCAAGATCCATCTATTCATGCATGAGTGTTTGTCAGAAATTTTAATTATATAGCTCATATAAGAAAAAAACGAATTCGGGGCCCCCGGCCCCAAACGGCATGTGATAAAAAGTTCATAACCTATTTAGAGTCCTTTCCGGATAATAATGGATATATGTGCCAAATTTGGTCAAAATCCATCCATTAATCTAGGAGTATTGCATATTGACTTATAGTACTTTCTGGAACATTCTAGATTAAATGTATTATCCTCCTCGAAACGTGTAAAAACTGTCTTTTCTAATTATTCTTCGAATAAGAAAAATTATACAACTAAATGAATTTCTATAACTGTAGTACATTTTAGTTAAAAGAGGGGCCTCGGGGGCTCATTCCATAATTGTACCGAATTAGTTTTGCCTGAGATGGGGCCCTATAATAATCATTCAGGTAAGTTATAAAGTTACAATTTTAAATTTGCTCCATTAAAATCTATTGAATAATGCCATAGATATAGCGTTTTAAAGTTACGGAACTTTCTGGAAAATTCTAGATTGGATATTATTAGTTTTACATCCACCGTTATTTCCATATGGACTAAGAAGTGTATTGCAACAAAGCTAAGCCTATATTCATCAATTCACATAGAACCTATAGTGTTGTCTAAGCCTATCGATATTTATATAGCTTATATAAGGAAAAATGAAATGGGGCCCCCGGCCCCAGAGGAATGGATATTATAAGTTCGGTACCCTTTTGTATTTGAGTATGGATAATCAAGTGTATGTGAACTAAGTTCAGTCAAGATCCATCAACTCATGTAGTAAGTATTAAGCATATCGATATTTATATAGCTCATATAAAGAAAAATGAAATGGGCCTCCCGGCCCCAGAAGAATGGATATTATGAGTTCAGTACCCTTCGGTATTTGAGTATGGATAATCAAGTGTACGTGTACTAAGTTTGATCGATATCCATCCATTCACATAGGAGTATTTGTTTGTAATTGTTTTATATAGCTCATATAAGAAAAAAAACGAATTCTGGGCCCCCGGCCCCACACGAAATGTTATTAAAAGTTCTCGACCCCTTAAGAGTTCCTTCTGGATAACGATGGATATATGTGCCAAGTTTGGTCAAGATCCATCAATCCGTGTAAAAGCCTTTGTGGAACAGACAAACCCACAAATTTTCACTTTTATATATATACTAGCCGATATACCCGGCGTTGCCCGGGATTGCATTAGGACCCCGATCCCGGTGACCTACAGATCCCGCTAGTATACTGTTCTCTATGGGATCCCGTTCCATCTTGGCCTATATCGAGCTATTCACATATAAACTGTAGTGTTGTATAAGCCTATTGATATTTATATAGCTCATATAAGGAAAAATGAAACGGGGCCCCCGGCCCCAGAGAAATGGATATTATAAGTTCAGTACCATTCGATATTTGAATATGAATAATCAAGTGTATGTGTACTAAGTTTGCTCAAGATCCATCTATTCATGAAAGAGTTTTTGTTGTTAATTTTATTTATATAGCTCATATAGGAAAAAACGACAGTTTGGGCCCCCGGCCCCAAACGGAGTGTCATAAAAAGTTCATAACCCCTTCAGCGTTTTTCCGAATAATGATGGATATATGTGCCAAATTTGGTCAATATCTATTCATCCATGTAGGAGTATTAAGCCTATTGACCTTTAGAACTTTCTGGAACATTCTAGATTAAATCTATTATCCTCCTGGAACTGTGTAAAAACTGTCTTTTCTAAGTAATTATTCTTCGAATACGAAAAATTATACAACTAAATTCATTTTTACAACTATAGTACATTTAAGTTAAAAGATGGGCCCCGGGGGCCCATTCCACAATTGAAACGAATTATATGTGCCTGAGATGGGGCCCTATGAAAATCATTCATGTAAGTTATGAAGTTAAGATTTAAAATTTGTCTCATTAAAATCTATTGAATAATGACATAGATATAGCGTTTTAAAGTTATCGAACTTTCTGGAAAATTCTAGATTGGATATTCTTAGTTTTAAATCCACCGATCTTTCAGTACGGACAGTATATTGCTACCACGTTAGGCATATATCCATCAATTGACATAGAAACGATAGTGTTGTCTAAGCCTATTGAAAATTGATATTTATATAGCTTATATAAGGAAAAATGAAATGGGGCCCCCGGCCCCAGAGGAATGGATATTATGAGTTCAGTACCCTTTTGTATTTGAGTATGGATAATCAAGTGTATGTTTACTAAGTTTGGTCAAGATCCATCCATTCATATAGGAGTATTAAGCTTATCGCTATTTATATAGCTCATATAAGGAAAAATGAAATGGGGCCCCTGGCCCCAGAAGAATGGATATTATGAGTTCAGTACCCTTCGGTATTTGAATATGGATAATCAATTGTACGTGCACTAAGTTTGATCGATATCCATCCATTCACGTAGGAGTATTTGTTTGTAATTTTTTTATATAGCTCATATAAGAAAAAAACGAATTCGGGGCCCCCGGCCTCACACGAAATGTTATTAAAAGTTCTCAACCCCTTAAGAGTTCCTTCTGGATAATGATGGATACATGTGCCAAGTTTGGTCAAGATCCATCAATCCGTGTAAAAGCCTTTGTGGAACAGACAAACCCACAAATTTTCACGTTTATATATATATATGACTAGCCGATATACCCGGCGTGGCCCGGGATTGCATTAGGACCCCGATCCCGGTGGCCTACAGATCCCGTTAGGATACTGTTCTCTTTGCGATCCCGTTTCATCTAGGGACCCTCCTTTCCAATGTTATCCCATTTCCTGATTTGGTAGTGACATAGATTTAGCTTTTTAAAGATATCGAACTTTCTGGAAAATTCTAGATTGGATATTCTTAGTTTTAAATACACCGATAACTAAAAACGGACAGTGCAGTGTATTGCTACCACGTTAGGCCTATATCCATCAATTCACAAAATAAACTAAAGGGTTATCTAAGCCTATTGACCTATAGAACTTTCTGGAACATTCTAGATTAAATGTATTATCCTCCCCGAACTGTGTAAAAACTGTCTTTTATTAGTAATAATTATTCTTCGAATACGAACAATTATACGACTAAATAAATTTCTATAACTGTAGTATATTTAATTTAACAGAGGGTCCCCGGGGGCCCATTCCATAATTGTACCGAATTAGTTTTGCCGGAGATGGGGCCCTATAATAATCATTCAGGTAAGTTATGAAGTTAAAATTTTAAATTTGTCCCATTAAAATCTATTGAATAATACCAGAGATATAGCGTTTTAAAGTTATAGAACTTTCTGGAAAATTCTAGATTGGATATCATTAGTTTTAAATCCACCGATATTTCAGTACGGACAGTGAAGTGCATTGCTACCACCCTAGGCCTATATCCATCAATTCACATAAAACCTATAGAGTTGTCGAAGCTTACTAATATTTATATAGATTATATACGGAAAAATAATATGGGGCCCCCGGCCCCAGAGGAATGGATATTATGAGTTCAGTACCCTTTTGTATTTGAGTATGGATAATCAAGTGTATGGAAAAACGAAATGGGGCCCCCGGCCCCAGAAGAATGGATATTATGAGTTCAGTACCCTTCGGTATTTGAATATGGATAATCAAGTGTACGTGTACTAAGTTTGATCGATATCCATCTATTCATGCAGGAGTATTTGTTGTTAATTTTATTTATATAGCTCATATAAGAAAAAAAACGAACTCGGGGCCCCCGGCCCCAAACGAAATGTTATTAAAAGTTCTCAGCCCCTTAAGAGTTCCTTCTGGATAATGATGGATATATATGCCAAGTTTTGTCATGATCCATCAATCCGCTTAAAAGCCTTTGTGGAACAGACAAACAAATCCACAAACCCACAAATTTTCACTTTTATATATATATATGATATGATATGATATGATATATATATATATGACATGATATATGATATAATATATGATATGATCACACCCCTGGTCTCAGGCGATGTAACTGTGCCTGTCTGGGAAGGACCCTTAATTTAAACATTACACTCCTAGTTTCAGGCGAGGGTAAACAACTTCTTATACTGGCCAGTTCTATTTATGATGACTTCATTCTAGGATATCTGCTTGAATTATTCACTTACGGTGCTCACTTCAATCTAGGATATCTGCTGAATCTAGTCAATGATTGCTTGAATTATTCACATAAGGTGCTCATTTCAGTCTAGGATATCTGCTGAATCTAGTCAAAGAATGCTTGAATTATTCACTTAAGGTGTTCACTTCAGTCTAGGATATCTGCTGAATCTAGTCAAATAATGCTTGAATTATTCACTTAAGGTGTTCACTTCAGTCTAGGATATCTGCTGAATCTAGTCAAAGAATGCTTGAATTATTCACTTAAGGTGTTCACTTCAATCTGATGACTCTACAGTCAAACGTGGATTGAATTAATCAGTTTAGGTTATGATCACTTCAATCACATGTCTGCTTAAACTTTGGTAAATAAATGACCAATCAATCAAATCGTTATGAGTCCATGTGTATCAAAATAATTCTTAGTAACTGTAACTCGCGAAATGGTTTGGATCTTAAATCAAGAAGTATACACTTCTCTAAGCTAGAGTTTAAGTAATGTACAGGGCCTAGCCAGATTTGTTCCATCAACCTTAACTGATTCCTTTGGATCAATTAGTTTAGCTAGCTCTGATTTACAAGTCCCCAGACATTATCTACTAGAGACAAGTCCCCAGACATTTTCAACTAGAGACAAGTCCATATATATTTTCAACCAGAGACAAGTCCCCTGACATTTTCTACTAGAGACAAGTCCCCAGACATTTGCAATTAGAGACAAGTCTGCAGACATTTTCTATTAGAGACAAGTCCATAGACATTGCCTACTATAAGCAAATCCCTAGACATTCTCTACTAGAGACGAGTCCCCAGACATTGTCTGGTAGAGACGAGTCCCCAGACATTGTCTGGTAGAGACGAGTCCCCAGACATTTTCTACTAGAGACAAGTCCCCAGACATTGTCTGGTAGAGGCAGGTCCCCAAACATTTTCTACTATAGGCTCCAAGTGTGCTGCGCAAGTTTAGCAAATATCTAAGAACTTGAAAGACTAAGTCACTATAGCACCAGCCATACTAAACTAAGTTAATTTACTACTCCAATCCCTCGGTCATTGTAGCACTAGCCATACTATGCTAAATTAACAGTACTCCAATTCCCAAGTCAGCAAATACTACTATTACCCTTCAATCCTTATTTGCTACTTTAATCACTGAGGTATTCATTATTATTATTATTATTAGTTATCTTATATAGCGTGGTACCCCCAGCATAGAGCTAGGCTCACCCCGCTGTACATAAAAATATTAGAAAAAGAGACATAATCGTGACAATAAAATAAAATACATGTATGTAATAAAGAACAGCTGTATAAAGACAAAACAAAAACTAATGCATATTCACCCCAGAACTTTTACATGACAAGCAGCATCGTTTATAAAAGTTAAGTTTTAGCTATTTTTTTTGGTATTGCTATTATACTCTTTGAGCTATTCATTACTGTTATAATCCGTAAGTCATTCACTGCTAAGCCCGGGTAATTTGAACATTACTATAAAGTTTTGATGTTCATTAAGTTGTTTGATATAAACATGTTAAGACATTAGATCAATGGTACTCTCACCTGTTCATGCTGTGCAATCATAGCCAGAAAGTTTTCATGTAATATCGGATCCATGTCAAGGGGATTGTCCCCCGAAGAGGAATGTTCCTCCATGTCTTCCCTTTTAGAATCACTCATGAGTTCGCACAGAATTAGGATCCAGCTCTCACGTCATGAACTTTAAACACGGGTGTACATTCACACTTCAATACTTAAATTTCACAATAATTCTGACACTATCACAGTATTGACACTCAAGCTCCACAATAATGGTGCTAATGACATATTAATGGTACTAATGTCATAGTAATGGTACTAATGTCATAGTAATGGTACTAATGTCATAGTAATGGTACTAATGTCATAGTAATGGTACTAATGTCATAGTAATGGTGCTAATGTCATAGTAATGGTACTAATGTCATAGTAATGGTGCTAATGTCATAGTAATGGTACTAATGTCATAGTAATGGTGCTAATGTCATAGTAATGGTACTAATGTCATAGTAATGGTGCTAATGTCATAGTAATGGTACTAATGTCATAGTAATGGTGCTAATGTCATAGTAATGGTGCTAATGTCATAGTAATGGTACTAATGTCATAGTAATGGTACTAATGTCATAGTAATGGTACTAATGTCATAGTAATGGTGCTAATGTCATAGTAATGGTGCTAATGTCATAGTAATGGTACTAATGTCATAGTAATGGTGCTAATGACATAGTAATGGTACTAATGACATAGTAATGGTGCTAATGTCATAGTAATGGTACTAATGTCATAGTAATTGTGCTAATGTCATAGTAATGGTACTAATGTCATAGTAATGGTGCTAATGTCATAGTAATGGTACTAATGTCATAGTAATGGTGCTAATGTCATAGTAATGGTACTAATGTCATAGTAATGGTGCTAATGTCATAGTAATGGTACTAATGTCATAGTAATGGTGCTAATGTCATAGTAATTGTACTAATGTCATAGTAATGGTACTAATGTCATAGTAATGGTACTAATGTCATAGTAATGGTACTAATGTCATAGTAATGGTACTAATGTCATAGTAATGGTACTAATGTCATAGTAATGTTACTAGTGTCATAGTAATGGTACTAATGTCATAGTAATGGTACTAATGACATAGTAATGGTACTAATGACATAGTAATGGTACTAATGTCATAGTAATGGTACAAATGTCATAGTAATGGTACTAATGTCATAGTAATGGTACTAATGTCATAGTAATGGTACTAATGTCATAGTAATGGTACTAATGTCATAGTAATGGTACTAATGTCATAGTAATGGTACTAATGTCATAGTAATGGTACTAATGACATAGTAATGGTACTAATGTCATAGTAATGGTACTAATGACATAGTAATGGTACTAATGTCATAGTAATGGTACTAATGACATAGTAATGGTACTAATGTCATAGTAATGGTTCTAATATCATAGTAATGGTACTAATGTCATAGTTATGGTACTAATGTCATAGTAATGGTACTAATGTCATAGTAATGGTACTAATGTCATAGTAATGGTGCTAATGTCATAGTAATGGTACTAATGTCATATTAATGGTACTAATGTCATAGTAATGGTACTAATGTCATAGTAATGGTACTAATGTCATAGTAATGGTACTAATGTCATAGTAATGGTGCCAATGACATAGTAATGGTACTAATGTCATAGTAATGGTACTAATGTCATAGTAATGGTCCAAAGGTCATAGTAATGGTGCTAATGTCATAGTAATGGTACTAATGTCATAGTAATGGTGCTAATGTCATAGTAATGGTTCTAATGTCATAGTAATGGTCCTAATGTCATAGTAATGGAGCTAATGTCATAGTAATGGTCCTAATGTCATAGTAATGGTGCTAATGTCATAGTAATGGTGCTAATGTCATAGTAATGGTCCTAATGTCATAGTAATGGTGCTAATGTCATAGTAATGGTCCTAATGTCATAGTAATGGTGCTAATGTCATAGTAATGGTCCTAATGTCATAGTAATGGTCCTAATGTCATAGTAATGGTCCTAATGTCACAATGGCTAGGCTCGTTTGGTTTGCGTTAAACTAAAGTTTGAATTACAATTTAATTTGTTCAATCAGCAGTGAAAAGATCTTACTGACAATTTCATTAACAGTATGGTGACAGAAGGGCAAGAAGTACGTTAAAACGTAGAGTAGCAGACACAGAGAACACTAACTTACACAAGTCTTCATTTAAAACAAACTTTGAACGTTGAAACAGGTTGCACGGTAAGGGTAAACATTAGGAGATATCGACAGAACGGTCCTAACTGGCTTCAGATTTCTTTTATCCAATACCAACAAGTGATATAACAAGATTCCATCTTATCTTGCTAACAAGGCTGCTTTATCATAGAATAGTTGAGACATTGGAAGTGACGCCGATAGCTAGTACTCGAGTTGTGTGTGTGTGTGTGGGGGGGGGTCTGTGGGGTCTGTGTGGTTTTGAATTTGAAAAAAGTAGGTGTTTTTCTGATGTCTTTGGTTTGGTTTGTGAATGCTTAGTGGGTGGTGTTTGGGAAGGGGGTATTTATGTGGATTTGTGTGGTTTGATGCTTGAGATAAATGAATTACAATGTCTTTTAAGTTTCACCATAGTCATGGGCTTTCCCCAACTTTCCCCAAATACAAGGTACACAAAATACCAAAATGAACTTTTGTGTTGATTTAAGGAAAGTCATTCCCTATTTTCCTCCCATCAATTGGATTGATGTATAGGTATCACACTATCTAAATAAACTGTGTGCTTTAATGGTTGTGGGTGCGCAGATGGCTGATGTGACAGATTTTGGCACGACATGTTCTTGTGAAGTAAGTGTGCAGGAATCTGATGGGGCATCTCCAGGTGCAGGATTAACCCGGGCTTTCGTGGCATGTCTTTGTGCTCTGCAGCAGATGTTCTGTTGGCTTCAAGTTGTATGAAGCCTTCGTTTACAGAGAAACTTGACAATGCTTTGCCGATTCTTTCCATGTGTCCGGGTCTTTGTCGAACGCACAGAATGTGATACCCTTACGTGTATCCAGTGAATAATATGCAATTAAAATAAACAGTATAAGGGCTTACAGTTTCTTAAATAATTCCCCAGAACTGACACTCAAAAAGAAATCTTACATTAATAGAAGTCCCCAATCGAAAAAAAATAGCCTTTTCCCCTCGATAAAAAAAAAATTTAACATAAAAGTTAATTGTAATAATGACTATATTATGATAATATTACATTATAGTGTAAATTCATTGGTGATGTTAATTTTATCAAGTTGTAATAATCAAATAACATGGATGCACACTAATTGGTCATTAGTTTTTTGTGTGTGTTTACAAATTTTATTTCTTGTGACACACAAAAAACTCAGACAAGCTATTCACATATTAAGAAAACGATCGGTACTCTATGTGAGAAGAAACGCCCAATTATCATTTACAATAATAAGTTAGATTTCTTATATAGCAGGCATAGGTGCAATCTTGCCTCCAATGAACCCATACTTAAGGTCATTGATTCCCAATCTGTGCTCCACGGATAACCTTTTCGAAGGTTAGTGATCGACAATAATTCGGCGTGTAAATGTGGATGGCTCTTATAAACGGTCAATTGACGTGTAGATGGTGGATTGATCTATTGAACTGTGTTTACAGTAATTCGATATGTGGATAGTGGATTGGTCTATTGAACTGTGTTTACAGTAATTCGGTGTGTAGATAGTGTATTGGTCTATTGAACTGTGTTTACAGTAATTCGGTGTGTAGATAGTGGATTGGTCTATTTAATTGTTAATGGTTTACATTTATATATTTACGTCATGACAACAAACATAACTAAAAGGACCTAGTTACAATGCAACAATCACAGTATTTTAAAACAACCAAAGGGTGGGGCGGAGGGGGCGGTCACAAGTGCAATACAGTCACCAATTTCTAACACGTCTTATGCACCCGTTGACCTCATCCTAGAGTCTGCCTCTAATGTTAGGTTCTATGATACAGCGGAGGTTGAAATGGGGTGGGCCGGGACGTGCGGGGAGGGCCGAGTGGACCGGGTGGGCCGAGTGGTGTACAAACACAAGAGTTGACAGTAGTGCAAACATGCATCGCTGACATATCGGCACTAGACGTGGGGAAGGAGAAAATGATCCATCCATGCTGTCTAAATGAGCGAAAATAGTTCAGTTTAGACTTACATGTCAGGTTTTAATATTTTAAGCATGTAGGTAGGTTCACTTGAAATCGTGGATAGTTCTACATTGCAGTTATGTAAATTGATTGGGTGAGGTTTACATTACAGTCATGTAAATAGAGTGTTGGGTAAAGTGTATATAATTGAGTCGTGTAAATAGAGTATGGCGGGTTTATTCATTTTAGTCGTGCACAACTCAGAGTGTAAGGCGGGCCGTAATACTTTATGAAAAACTTGTGCGGGCTGTAATACTTTATGAAAAACGTGTGCGGACCAAAAGGTAATAGGACAGGGGTGAAAGGTATTAAGAAAATAATAATAATAAAGAATATTTCGTTACTTCTCGGGCCGCCAAGTGGGTGCTAGCGGGCCCGAGGGCCGTATGTTGTGCAGGCCTGAAAAAGAGTGTTGGGGAGATTTTATACATTTCAGTCGCGTAAATAGAGTGTTTGGAGGAGTTCATACTATTTCAGTCACGTTATTATGGTAGAGTTTGTACATTTCAGTCGTATAAATAGAATGCTTGGAAAGTTGATATATTTCAGTCATATATGGGGAGTTATTCATTTTAGTAGTGTAAATTACTACATTAATTAGTGTAAAATAATATAGTATTGGGGAGAGCTTAAACCTTTCAGGCATGTAAATGAAGTGTTTGGTTTGGGGAGAGTATAATCAATGGAGAGAGTTTAATCAATTTGGTGGTCTAGAGTTTTGTGCAGAATGTATAAATTTCAGTAGTGCAAATATAGGAAAGATAAACAGGAAGAAAAAGAAAGTATGAGAGCGAGAGAGAGAGAGAGAGACAGAGAGAGAGAGAGAAAGGGACAGTGAGAGCGAGAGGGAGAGGGAGTGGGAGAGAGAGAAGGAGAGAGAGAGAGAGAGACAGAGAGAGAGAGAGAGAGAGAGAGAGAGAGAGAGATGGGAAGCAGGAAACGTTTCTAATATATTCTCAATGTCAACAATTCAATAGACTCCTGTAATTTACTGTTTTATGATCAATGTATGATGTCAAATACTATTACATCTACTTTCGTGTTTTCTTTAAATGCCTTATGGAACTTACGACTTGAATTTCAGAGAAACTTTGAAACGGTTCTGATTTAAGGCATTAACTTTGTTTTTGTATGCTCTTATTTTGAATGAATATGCTGAAAATGAGTTTGTACAATGTAATCCAAACAAACTTCTATTCGATTGGATCCATAAAGTATTGTCTGGTAAAGTATCAGGGAAGTTTGGAAAAAGGTTGGGGGGGGGGATGATACCATAAGATTACCTCACCGGGTTAAACTAATCATAGTGACGCCACTGAGTACATTAAATGGTAATTACTTTTAACTACTATAGCATTTTTCATTTGCAAATTAATTCGAAGATCACTTAAAAATATTTACTACCGATAATAGAAAGTGATTTAGATATATTAGTTGATTATAAATGAATATTTGAAGGGATACACCCTATTCAATTACAAATACATTACAAATAAAAAAAGCTAGTGAAGAAACGCTTTTGTTAAAATAAACCAGAGAATTTGACTGAAATGACTTGTAGGAAAGCCATCGGCATAAAGAGTTTAGAAAATCAATTGCACATCTACAGAAGAGATCAAACAGAAATAGAATATGGCATAGCAAATTAGAAATTGAGAGACAAAAGATATGTAGATTTTAAGCTGGTTAGATAAACAAGATGAAGTATATAGATAGTTAGAGAGGTAGAGAGATTTATATGTATAAAGATGGTTGGATAAATATAAAGTTTGATATATTTTAATGTATATATTTATTTACAATGCAGATAGATATACACCTATAGTGTCAAACATAGATAAATTCACAGGTAATTAGAATTTTTTTTTAAATCCCGTAATGCAATTTGTTTAAAGAAAACGAATGACCGGTGTCGAGATGAATTTACCATCAGGACATTTTTTCAACCGATATTTAAATAACAGTTTAGTTTACCACAATAAATATTATGGAATTCAATAAACCAATTACATCAGTAGATAGGATAGCAAGAAGGTCTTCAAGTAATGAACTATTGAATTATTTACCTAAACAACTGACCACACAAACCACAAATAAACTAATTGCCAAAACTAATTGACCACAAAAATCACTAATGAACAAATCCCGTGAACAATTCGACCACGAAAATTCGTGCTCAAAAGAGCATGACATTATTTAACCAAGGGACATCAATCCCGTAGCCTGTAGAGGGCAGAACTGAGAAAACCATCCCTCTATAAAAGGACTTTATTTACACGGCTACCTTGGTGATTTTCACATCAGTGTTTCTCAAAGTTTAATTTTGAAATTGAAAGTGTCTTCCAAATATCAAGATACCAACGTATCTTATAATATCATTGTACCATAGTATTTTATAATTTAATTGTAGTTATATAACTGTAGTACATCTATCAATTAATTGTACCAGAGTTCAAACCCTCACCACTGAAATAAAGTATATCAATTACAGTGTAACAAAGTACATGTACATTCATCGTAGCATTGTATCAAAGCACACCCATTATAACATTGGTCAAAATGTACCCATAGTACCAAAGTACATCACTGTAACAATGTACCCCTCATGCTTTTGTTCCATAGTATATGCAACATATTATTTTAAAAATAAGCTGTTTATTACAAGTTGTACTTTTATGTTAAGTATGCTGGCAGAGTGAGAGTCACTGATTTAAGAAGTAGACCAAATTACCCCGGGTTAAGTGAATTTAAAAGCGGTCGATGGTAGGTGCTGTCATATATAGGTCAGTGTCTGTCACTCCAAACACATGCATTTATTCTGTCTCTCCAATACTTTCTCGTTGTGTCTTTCTCTCCAAAGTCATCTTGTTGTGTCAATGAGTTGTATAGAAAATAGAAGCACTAAGATCTAAAAGTGAAAGATGAACTCTCACCATTCAATTGTTTCTATTAACCCATGTCACCAAATCCCTAGTTTACTCAATACCTTCAATACTTGCATAGGTCATAGTATTTTATAACATACATTCTAATCAACTTCATGGTTTGGTAATGAGAGCAATTGTTTTCTTACATTATATATTCTAAATCAACTTCATGATTCGGTAATAGATAAAAGCATTTTTTAAAACTCCAAGTAAGCACAGCCTCCCTTGCGATCTCTCCATACTGTTATCAGCATGTCACATTACCCTGTCAGTCTAGCATTATATCCGACATCTCTTTATCCCTTCTCATATTCATCCTAGTCTGGAGATTCAATAGCATTTTTTCCTTCTTTTTCCAGATTAAAAAAGAAAGTAAAAATTAGACATCTTTTTCCTATTACCACGCACAACTTGTGCAAACAATTCACGATAAGTGCAAACAGAGCGTTGAACAGGGGAGAGAACTCTACAATACATGTGGCTTTTAATTTCATATTTACCTCCCTTATGAGGTCCCCATCTCTCTCTGCCAACATGGTAAGCCAATCTATTTCAGACAGATACATATTCAGACTTTGACGTTGAAAAAATGATTTAAAAAATTGTCCCCCATCACCATTCAACAACAGGAAATTACACAATGTCATTTATTAAAATATAGAGCAAAATTAAGAGCAAAGACGTCCCCACAACGTTTAACCACTAAACCCTTCGCCCCTCTACCCTTATTTCTGCAATCCTTAACCCATTTACCTAGCCCTCAGTACACCCCTCAGTACACTCCTCAAAACACCCCTCAGTACACCCCTCAGTACACCCCTTAAGCCACCTCTGAACCTTTCTCATATATCTTAATTTCAACAGCCCTAACCCCCCAACCGTTCCCCGTCATAAATATTTTAGCGAAAATTAAACGAGAATCTATTTATCAATTACCGTTTTAGGGACTCTGAAAAATTTCATAAAACTTCAAATATTGAGTTAAATGGGAGTTTGGTGGAAATTTTAAGCAACTTAATTCTTTTAGTAGTAAATCACTTTTACCCCATATCATGGGTCTTGTTTAGGGACTTGTAGAGATCGCTCTATAGGACCAAACTCATGGGATCATTTCCTGAAACCTTTGACCTTCCCATATAATTGGAACAATAATTGGAACATTCGGCCATTTCTAAATTTTCTGGAACATGCACCCATTTCTAAATTTTTGAACAAATTTTCTGGAACATTCTGCTATTTTGATATCTTTGAATCATTCTCATATTATTGGACTATTCCAAAATCATCAAAATATTTCTAGATAGGAGTATAAGTCATACCTTAAAATTGTTGCCACTTGACTATTGAAATCGTGAGTTGGGTTGAGAGTGCTGCACGAGATTGGGTAATATTTTAGCATCTGTAGTTTTTATAATTTAAAGACTAATTAAGATGATTCTAGTTTTCATATTATTTGTACAAGGGAAGTGTGGATTGATCGTGGGCCTTTAAGATATATAATAATAATAATTCATTGCTGCAAAAAACAACAGCTAAGAAATAATTCTAGACTTTTATTATTATTTGTATATACATAGGTTAGGACTCATTTATGGAAACGGTCTGTCATTAAAAAGTATTAGGTGTCCTAAGTTGTTCAAAGATTGCACAGAGAAACTTTGTATGGCCAATTTATTCAACGATGAAGTCGTCCCGCCACTATTTTACTTGTGTCCTGCTGTATGGCGCAAACCACTTGACATACAGCCCAACTCTATTTGCTAATGCACAGGCTGAAAACGAGAGATGATTGTGCAAATACAGAGTATGGAGATGTGGGCACGTTTATGTATAGAGTGGTGGGGTGTTGTTCATGGAGTAATATGGTATGACTAGGGTGGTTTTGTATGTGGCGTGGTGTGTAATGGGGTATAAACAGGGGTAAAATGTAACGCCATTTAACATTTTATCATCAAGTACTGTCTGTTGCTATCATGTCTACATTCTAATGTGATTTTTTTTCAAATAGGTGGGAGTAGTGTAAAGGATTTAGCGGACGTCTGCAAGCTAACATTTTTTGTCCTATGCTCCTTTAGGTCTAATGAGTGTAATCCAGGATGTTTTACTTTATTAAAATTGTCATGGCTGATCTATTTGCAAAATAATTGTGATCTTAAACCACCAAGAAGTTATTACAAACTTTATTGGTTGTTATTCTCCAACAAATGTAAACACTTGGGCTTGTAATCACTTGGGCTTGTAAACACTTTGGCTTGTAAACACTTGGGCTTGTAAACATTTTCCCCTTCATTTTGGTTAGATATAGTTGACTTATAGAGCTCTATTTTCTGCTGGCTTAGTTTGAGAGTATTGTTTTTCTTTTCCTTGACACGGTATCTTTATGTTTTCTCTTTGGACTAGTTGATATTTGCACAAACAGCCCGCTGGGTAGAGAGAGGGGGTGTGGGGACCAGACGGTCTATATTTGCCTTCGTTTCTATGAATCTATTTAAGTATGCTACATTCGGGTCATTATATAATGATGTTTTTATTAATATTACTTGAAGATATAGCTCGGTGATCTCGTGATAATAAGTTACTTTGCGCAACTTTGGTTCAGTTTTATGTATTATATATTCAATCAAGGTTTTTTTAAAAATGAAAATATTCCACGCTATTGAAATTTTGTATAGGAATTAGTAAACCAGACTTTCCTTATTTTAAAGAAGTATATATACTTTATTTGGGTTTTGATACATTTTATCTTCTAAAAAAAGAACAATTTTAAATTAAGATTCATATCAAAGTTCAAATATGTAACAAAATCGAATTTGGAGATCTTGATGTTCATTTTGCTTCACACTTGCAAAAGAAAATTGTAAATTATGTATCTCACAATTTTATGTTAAATTATCTAATGAGTAATATTCAAATATTGCTATGACGGAAACAATGTGATCCAACAAACACAAAAACTATTAAAAAGAAAACAAGGGCTCGCAAAAGAAGTCATGGGATTTCATCAAAGAGTGGACGGGACTAAAACTAGGCGATGCTATGGGTAGTGCAGAAAACAGATAGGAATGGAGAAGGATAGTTTTCATGTCATCTGTGGCGCCCCAACGGTCCAAGGGACTAAGGGACACAATGATGATGATTGTCCATTGGCTTGTATGTAGATTTTGTATTCTTGCATTTTGTATTTTAATGTGGAAAAATATAATCTGTCTTATATATTTGTCTTTGTACCGCGCTTCGAGCCTTAATTAGGGATGAAGAATGAACTTTATTATTATATGACCCGGCATATCCGGGATAATAATGGAAATCATACTGCGCTATTTTCCCCATGTTCTTGAGAAGTCTATACATCTAAAAATCTACTCGAAAAACATATTTCATAATAATGTTTTGGTGGATGTCTGAGTATAGGTTTAAAAAAGTAATATGGATGGGTAGAGAATAAAAGGTGTTTGAGATGATATAGAACATCTATTACTTGAAGGAAATTGCTAAGACATACCGAAATGGTGAGATATGAAGTTATGATGTCAATTGTTAAGTTATGCTGTCATTCGTTAAGTTATGTTGTCATTTTTAAAGCTATGATGTCATTTTTTAAGTTATGATGTCTTTGTTAAGTTATGGTGTCATTTGTTAAGTTATGATGTCATTTGTTAAGTTATTATGTCATTTGTTAAGTTATGTTGTCATTTGTTAAGTTATGAAGTCATTTGTAAAGTTATGTTGTCATTTGTTAAGTTATGATGTCATTTGTTGAGTTAGGATGTCGTTTGTTAAGTTATGATGTCATTTGTTAAGTTAGGATGTCGTTTGTTAAGTTATGATGTCATTTGTTAAGTTATGATGTCATTTGTTAAGTTAGGATGTCGTTTGTTAAGTTAGGATGTCATTTGTTAAGTTATGATGTCATTTCTTAAGTTATGTTGTCATTTGTTAAGTTAGGATGTCATTTGTTAAGTTAGGATGTCATTTGTTAAGTTAGGATGTCATTTGTTAAGTTATGATGTCATTTGTTAAGTTATGATGTCATTTGTTAAGTTATGTTGTCATTTGTTAAGTTAGGATGTCGTTTGTTAAGTTATAATGTCATATAGAGCAAGATATTCACGTTCCACCTTTGGAGAGAAAATGTCAAAATAGATCATGTCGTTAGTCGATATTATATGTGGTCTAACTTTTTAAAATACAGACAAAAGAACTCACATGCCAATTGTCAAGATAAGTTGTCATGACGATCTCTCCTGGAGAAGCTTTTCTTTTGTTTTGTTACAGAGCAAGATTCTCCAGTAACAAGGGATGTAATTATGTATGTGCTTGCTTTTGTTCCGTGGTTGTCGTGAGTGGTCTCCCCTACCCGAGTGAGTCCACTAAACCTAATTGTCTTACTGAGCAGCGCCTCACATTTTTCACAGTAATCCGATTTCTTCAAGTTTCCAACAGGTTCAAGGATTGGATTTTTCTTTCTTTCTCAACCATTTAAAAACTCGTCTCTGTTTTTGCAAATATCACGCTATTCAAGAAATTCAAGTTAACGAATCTTTGGATAATACTTTTCGCAATGGTGTAACACAAGTTTGATGGTGTGAATATGGAATATATGAAATACAAACCTTTTATCCCGAGTTTTTATTATATATTTTCCTAAATGATACAAAATAATTTCAGCAAGTCACAATTAAAAAACTGACCAAACTAATTTCTTTAGATCCAACGGAAAAAATGTTTGTATTGTGTGCCTTAAATGTCTTGACTAATGAACAGGGTAAAGACACATTTAGAACAACGTCCCAATTGTATCGACCTCATTGCAAGGGTTTGAAGACCTTTGTTTTTTTTTTGTTTTTTTTGGGGGGGGGGGGGGGGGGGAAGAGGGAGAGGTTATTAAATGTGAGAGACAGAAATAATGAGAAAAAGAAAGATAGTGAGAGAGAGAGAGAGACATTGAGAGAGACAATGAGAGAGACAGACACAGTGACAGAGACAGATGCAATGAGAGAGACAATGTGAAAAGACAGAGACAATGAAAGAAACAGAGACAGTGAGAGAGACAGAGACGGTGAGAGAGACAGAGAAAGTGAGAGAGATACAGTGAGAGACAGAGACGGTGAGAGAGACAGAGACAGTGAGAGACAGCGACAGTGAGAACGACGGAGACAGTGAGAGAGACAGATACAGTGAGAGAGAGACCAAGAAAGAGACAGAGACAGTAACAGCGAGGGAGATAGAGACGGTGAGGGAGACGGAGACAGTGAGAGAGACAGTGAGGGAGGCAAAGACAGTGACAGAGAGATACAGTGGGTGAGAGACAGAGAACGCGAGAGAGACAGAGATAGTAAGATACAGTGACAGTGAAAGGCACTGAGAGAGAAAGAGACAGTAAGAGTGACTGAGACAGTGGGAGAGACAGAGATAGTAACAGAGAGAGACATTAAGAGATGGAGAAAATGAGAGCAGGACACTTTCACAAACAGACTAATGTGCATTATTAGTCTCACCAACAAAGTCTACTGTCTGTCTCACCAACAAAGTCTACTGTCTGTCTCACCAACAAAGTCTACTGTCTGTCTCACCAACAAAGTCTACTATATGTCTCAAGAAAAACACTTTTAGTCGCGTAAAACTAATAATAATTAACTCAATAAAATAGTTCTAGATGGAATTTCATCCTCATTGCGGAAGGCCTTTTTTTTCTCGGCCAGTGTAAAGACATAGACTGTACGAACTCACAGGGACTTAACTCATTTTGATCAATTATAGCGATTATCGCTACTTTGTTCCTGGCATAAAGGGGGTGAAACTGTGGTCACTTGAAATAATGAAAAATGTGAATGGAGTTAAAGTAAACCATCTTAGACCTAACTTTTATTGATCGTCATGTCCACAAGAAAGGTCATATTGGGGTGGAAGTCTGTCTCTCCTAATGTTAATATTGGGGTGGAAGTCTGTCTCTCCTTATGTTAATATTGAGGTGGAAGTCTGTCTATCCTAATGGACAGGCAGGTCCTCAATTACAAAATATGAGAGGTACAAAAGTATCTTACAATGAAAGTGACTTCACGACTGGTGACATAATGCTGTAACTATCCTAGATTTGTTTTGTGTATCACATATTTTTGTACCTCACATATCCCTAGCTATCCCAAACGTCTAAAATCCATGTCTATCCCAGATGTATCATTTCCCGGACGTCACATATCCCTGTCCATCCCGGAAATCTCATGATATACAAAGTTTGTAGAGAATAGTTTCAAAAACAAAACAAGGGGAATAAATGAACCAGACATGGACCAGTAAGCCTAATGAATGTTTAATGTTCGCCTTACCCTAATTAGTTCCCTTGATGACGTCCCGCTCGGAGCCGTCATTATTAAAGCTTAAAAAGTGATCGAAAGTTTTCGTTACCCACAAGTCTCAAAGTTTGGCCTCATTTTCATGGGTGGACATTGTCAGCTTTGGAAAAGTCGGATAAATTTCAGTGAAATTTCAGTGAAATTACTTTTGTTTTGAACAATACATCTGGAGATAAGGTTACCTTTTTAAATTGCTCTCTCTTTCCTTCTCTCACGATCTCTCTCTCTCCACACTCACCATTTCTCTCTCGCTCACACACTCTCTCTCTCTCTCTCTTTCTTAGACTTTAGAGGTGCCCTCCGCCTGCAGGAAACCCGTACGCTTTAGTGTGCCCATCAAAATGATGAATATGCTATATTTGTAGGTCTTTGATATGTAAATTAATTGTTCAACTGCAAAATATTTTGATTTTATCTTCTACAATACTCTTTTTAAATCAAATTATTAGTTGTTTTTATTTTTCTTATAAATAAACTGAATTGCATTTTAAAATCATTTTAAAATCGGCCACTTTCTTTTACAGGAGCAGACAAGACAGAGATAGAGTGTGAGAGATGGGGGAGGGGTGAGAGAGGTAGATAGAGAGGTAGGGTGAGAGTGAGGGATGCAGAGAAAATGTTTATAGTGCAGTGGTTAACGGGAGGTAACCATTATTATTTTAAGGGTAAGAGATATATTACTTTATTGAGTTATTTTCCTTGTCTTGCTATGTGTCAGCATCGAATAAATGAGTGGAGCTTCTGAGATAATCTCAAATTCAGCGCCGTTGTTCTGTGACAATTTATAAAAATCTGCAAAGGATATATCAGAGGATTGATATTCTGAATGAAGGCAAGCTAGTCGCTGTCATTTATGTTCAATAAAATTCATGATGAACCATTAGTTGGTCTTAAAAAAAAAAGAAGTCATATCTTTCAAAGGTGGCTTAGGTTTTCTGGCAAGTGGAAAGTAAGTCTTTCCTGGCTAAGTAACTGTTGGGCTGTGAGATATAACGTCGATAATACGGACAATTTGAGTTTGGAACCCGTCCTGATTATCGACTTATCCGTATTTGCGCATTCTTATTTAAGCAGGTGTGGTAAATAAATAGGCCACGATGTTATGCGTTTCTTTTGAAATAACATGGCGGCTATCATCAACGTGTTGTTTTGTGGCTTTTTTTCTATTCAAAATATCTAAACTTTTATTTTATTTGTACAACCTTTAAATAAGATAACATTGAAATTAGGCGCCATGTGAAAGAAAAAAAACACCGTCATAAGATAAAATAATTAATTTGGCTATAAAAAGACGTATATAATAACTTTTGTAAACCTTTTGTTCTCTGTTAGCATACCGATCCGGGTGGGATACCGATCTCAATCGGATTCCATTTCCCGATGGGATCCCGTTTTCCGATGGGATCCGGTTTCCAGGAGAGATCACGATCCTGGTTGGATCCCGATACTAGTAGAATCACGAACCTTAGGGGATCCCAAATCTTTGTGGAACCTTTCGTACCCCGATGGGATTCCTTTCCCGGAGGCATCCAATCGGATCCCGAAGGGATCACGACCCCGTTTGTATCCCACTCCCTGGTGGAAGCAAATCCCAGTGAGATCCCGATCCCGGTTGGATAACGATCCCGGTGGTTGCTGATCCCGGTTGTTTCCCGATCCCGTGGTTTCCGGTATGATCCCGTTTCCAGATGGGGTACCGATCCCGGTGGATACCTTTTCTCAGTTGGATGTCGTTTCCCGGTTGGATTCTGATCCCGGCAGAATCCCGATCCCGGTGTGGTCCTGATCCCAGATGTATCATAATCCCAATATAATCCCATTTGCCGGTTGGATTCCGATACCGGTGGGTTCCCAATGCCGTCGTTTTCCCGATCCCGGTGGGTTCCCGACACCGGTGTGATACCGATCCCGTTAGGAGTTTTCTTTGCCGATAGGATCCTTATTTGGCTCCGTTAGTCGATGGGAAGCGTTACCGGTGGGTTCCAGTTTACTCGTTCCCCTTTAGGAACATGTTCTCAGTGGGATTTTGTTCCCGGTAGGATTATGAAGAGAATTTTTAAATAAAATCCCTATGAAAGTATAGAAATGAATAGAACTAAACTAAAATTTCAATAAGCTTTTAGATCCCATTAAATATCCCTCTAAAACTATATAAAACCTTCTGGAATATTCTAGATTAAATTTAATATCCTTCTCGAAACGTGTAAAAAATACTTTTCTACGTAATTATTATTTTAATAAGAAAAATTATACAACTAAACGCACTACTATTATTATTATTATTATTAGTTGTCTTATAGCGCCGTACCCCAGCCTAGGGCTGGGTTCACTGCGCAGTACATCAAAATATTAGCAAAAGATCGTGACAATAAAATAAAATTCATTTATGTAATAAAGAACAGCTGTATAGAGACAAAACAAAAACTAATGCATATTCACCCCATCCACACCAGAACTTTTACATGACAAGCCATGGCGGCCAGCAGCATCGTTTATTGGTCAGAGGGGGGATCAGTCGGGGGGGGGGGGGGTAGAGTTTAAAGAGATGAGTTTTGAGTGCAGTTTTGAAGGCCTGTGTGGTTGGTATATTGCGGATATGTAGTGGCAGAGAATTCTATTGTTTGGGGCCGCAGAAAGAGAAAGATCGTTCACCATATTATGTTTTAGTACGTGTCTCAGCAACTGACAGCATACGCGTGTCTGCGGAGGAGCGAAGCTGTCGAAGGGGTGAATATACAAAAATGTTCGGTTAGATAGGAAGGACCGGAATCGGAGAAAAAGTTGTGACAGAGAACAGACAGCTTGTAATCAATGCGTGCCTGTGTAGGGAGCCAATGAAGTGACTGGAGTAGGGGAGTGAGGTGATCACGGTTTTTTTTTGGCCTTTAGAACTAGCCTAGCAGCTGAATTTTGAGCCTTTTGTAGTTTTTCTATGAAGTGTTTTTGTGAACCTGACAGAACCTGACAGAGGAGAGTTGCAATAGTCAAGACGAGAGAGAACAAGAGCACAGACTAGTGTTTTTGTTGCGCTAACTGTGAGGTAGTGGCGGAGAGATATGTTTATCGAGAGACATGTTGTTCGAAAGAATATAACCAACATTCCTAGCAGAGGATGTAGACTGTATGTCGGAGTTACCCACTTGAAATGAGTTGGGGAGAGTTGAGGTAGAGGATGATTTGTGATTGTGAAAGAGGAGTGCTTCCGTTTTTGTCATCATTAAGCTTCAACTTGCTGAGTGTCATCCTACACTTGACATCACCAATGCACTCCAGCAAAGTCTGGACAGCGGAATCCACAAGAGAGGGATGGGTATGCTTGTATAGCTGCGTGTCATCCGTGAATGTCTGGCTCTCAACAGCATGCCTCCCATGCAAGAGGAGCAGTAGCCTGGTATACAATGTGAATAGAACCGGGCCCAAAACTGACCCCTGTGGCACTCCGTACACCACTGCTGGAGAGACAGTCAGCCAAAACTGAACCAGAAATACCAAAATAATTTTCAAGGGTGTTGTAAATGGCTCCATGGTCAACAGTGTCAAAGACTGCACTGAGATCTAAGAGGATGAGGATGGAGACATTATCGCTGTCCAATGCGAGCAAGAGTTCATTGGTGACTCTCAAGAGAGCTGTCTCTGTACATTTACATTGATAGAGGGACCCCGATGGGGGCCATCCCATAAGTGTAACGATTTAGTTTTGTCTGATATAGGGGGCACTATAAAAATCAGTCAGATATAATTAAGTTAAAACGTAAAAGTGTTCCCATTAAAAACGGTTTAAAAATGTCATAGAAATAGCTTTTTTAAAATTATCAAACTTTCCGGAAAATTCTAGATTGGTTATTCTTAGTTTTAAATACACTTATATTTCAGTATTGACTATGAAGGGTATTGCTACAAAGCTAGGCATAGATTTGCTACAAAGCTAGGCCTAGATCCATCAATTCACATAGAAACTATATTGTTGTCTATTGGTATTTATATAGCTTATATAAGGAACAATGAAAGTGTAGTGCCTTTTCAGTTTTAGTCTCAGCCGAGCCACTAGAAGATGGTGGTCTGAGGCAACGTCAGCTCCTCTTCTGACACATACATCTTGGTGAGATCGCCTGAATTTTTTCCAAATACACACATGATCTATTTGGTTCATCGTTTGGAGGTCCGGTGAAGCCCATGTGGCCTTGTGTATCCTCCTGTATTGGAATAAGCTCCCGCCTATGAATAAATGTTATGAGTTCAGTACCCTTCGGAATTTGAATATGGATAATCAAGTGTATTTGTACCAAGTTTGGTCAAGATCCATCCACTCATGTGGGAGTATTTTTTGTTAATTTTATTTGTATAGCTCATATATGAAAAAACGACATTTTGGGCCCCTGGCCCAAAACGGAATGTCATAAAAAGTTCATAACCCCTTAAGAGTTCCTTCCGGTTAATAATGGATATATGTGCAAATTTGGTCAAGATCCATCCATCCATGTAGGACTATTAAGCCTATTGGCCTATAGAACTTTAGGAACATTCTAGATTAAATGTATTATCCTCATCGAAATGTGTAAAACTGTCTTTTCTAAGTAATTAGAAAAATTATACAACTAAATGCATTTCTTTAGCTGTAGTAAATTTAAGTTAAAAGAGGGGCCTCGGGGATTCATGCCAAAATTGTACCGAAGTAGTTTTGCCTGAGATGGGGCCTTTTAACAAACATTCAGTTAAGTTATAAAGTTAAAATTTAAATTTGTCCCCTTAAAATTGAATAATGCCATAGATATAGCGTTTTAAAGTTAGCGAAATTTCTGGAAAAGTCTAAATTGGATATTCTTCTTTCGCCTTTTCGTCCTCGAGGAACAGCAGCCGATCTTCTTCGGCTTCTGTGGTCTTTAGGACATAGGCCGCCTACAAGAGCCCTCCAGACATCACGATCCTGAGCCAATCTCTCCAGCCTCCCCCAAGTGTGACCAAGTTTCTTGGTATCCGCTTCCACTTCACAGCGAAAAGTGTTCCTCGGCCTGCCTCTTTTCCGTTTTCCTTGAGGGTTCAAGTTCAAGGCTTGTCTAGTTATGCTGGGGTCAGGTTACCTGAGCGTATGGCCGATCCATCTCCATCTTCTCTGGAGGATCTCTTGTTCTACCGGTTCTTGCTTTGTCCGCTGCCACAGTTTCTTGTTGCTGATTCTGTCAGGCCAGTGAATCCCGAGAATCCTTCTTAGGCAGTTATTGATGAAGGACTGGATTCTCTTCATATTCCCAGCAGTGGTTCTCAATGTCTCTGCACCATACAGTAGAACCGGTTTCACCATGGTGTTGAAGGTTCTGATCTTCAGTTTGGTATTCAAGTGTTTGGAGGCCCAGACATTCTTGAGTTGTTGGAAGGCTGCCCTTGCCTTTCCTACCATTATTTTGATGTCAGCATCCGTCCCACCTTCCTTGTCCACGATGCTGCCAAGACAAAGCTCTCTACCTCTTCTAGCGCTTCCTCTTCGAGCCTGATGGGTGCTGTATTGGTGGCGGCATTGACCTTGAGGACCTTGCTCTTCCCCTTGTGAATATTAAGAACAATACGTGCAGAAGTGTCTGCAATAGTTTTGGTCTTCTCCTGCATCTGTTGTTGGGTATGGGTGAGGAGGGCAAGATCGTCAGCAAAATCGAGGTCATCAAGCTGGTCCCACAAGGTCCATTGAATTCCATTCCACTTCTGCTGTGTGGATGTTTTCATCACCCAGTCAATGGCCAATAGGAACAGGAAAGGCGAAAGCAAACATCCCTGCCTCACACCGGTCTTCACCTGGAAAGCATCTGTCACCTGTTGTCCGTGGACCACTCGGCAGGTCATCCCCTCGTAAGAGCTCCTGATTAAGTCCGTGATTTTCCGCGGCACTCCATAATGTCTCAAAAGTCTGCAGAGGGTTTGCCTATTCACACTGGCAAAGGATTTTTCGTAGTCAACGAAGTTGATGTAGAGGGGTGAGTTCCATTCCAGGGATTGCTCTAGGATAATGCGCAGTGTTGCAATTTGGTCAGTACAGGATCTGTTGGTCCGGAAGCCAGCTTGTTGGTCCCGCAGCAAGGAGTCAACAGCTTCTTTCATTCTGTTGAGTAGTACTCGGTTGAAAACCTTGCCTGTGATGGACAGTAAGGTGATCCCTCTATAGTGGAGTAGGAGCTTAAGTCCCCCTTTTTGGGGGATTTTAATGAGGTATCCCTCCTTCCACTCAGAAGGTACCTGTTCCTCCTTCCAGATCTTCAAGAACAGTGGGTGTAGCATCTCTACACTGGTGTGCACGTCAGCCTTCAGTGCCTCTGCTGGGATGCCATCCGGTCCTGCAGCCTTGCCATTTTAAAGTTGTTTGATGGCAATGCGGATCTCTTCTTTGGTGGGTGTGTTGCAGTCAATAGCCAGGTCACTGTCAGCTGGCTGAATGTCTGGTGGGTTACTTGGCTCTGGCCTGTTTAGAAGTTCTTAGAAGTGTTGTTTCCATCTACCTCTCTGTTGCTCCTCATTTGGTATGCTCTTAACATCTTTGTCCTTCACTGGTCTCTCTGGCTTCTTGAACTTTCCAGACAACTTCTTAATGGTAGCGAACAATTCCTGCATATTCCCTTGGTAGGCTGCTTCTTCTGCTTCTTTGGCAAGCATGTCTACAAAGTTCCTTTTGTCCATCTTAGCGCTTTTCTTTACTTTCTTATTTGCTTCTGAGTACTCCTTTTGGAACCTAACTTTCTGCGCTCGTGTACGGCTGTTGTTAATTTCTGCCTTCTTCCCTTTTCTCTCTTCTATCACTTTCAATGTATGTGCTGTTATCCATTCTTTGTGTGTATGTTTCCTGTTTCCCAACACTTCCTAACATGTTGATTTGACTGCTTTCTTTACTCCCTGCTACTTTCCATCGATCGTCTCATCTCCTAGCAGTTCCTGTAGGACTTGGAACTTGTTGCATAGAATGATCCTGAACTCTTCCTGTTTGGCCTTATCTTTCAAGAGGGGGATGTTGTAGCGCAAGCTATATGATGTTTGCTCAGTGTAGTGCCTTTTCAGTTTTAGTCTCAGCCGAGCCACTAGAAGATGGTGGTCTGAGGCAACGTCAGCTCCTCTTCTGACACGTACATCTTGGTGAGATCGCCTGAATTTTTTCCAAATACACACATGATCTATTTGGTTCATCGTTTGGAGGTCCGGTGAAGCCCATGTGGCCTTGTGTATCCTCCTGTATTGGAATAAGCTCCCGCCTATGACTAGATTTGTTGTGGCACATAGGTCGGTAAATCTTTCTCCGTTAAAATTGGATATAATTAGTTTTAAATCTAATATATCTAATCGATATTTCAGTACGGACAGTAAAGTGTATTGCTACCACCCTAGACCTATATCCATCAATTCACATAGAAAATAAAGTGTTGTCTAAGCCTATTGATATTTATAATGCATATATAAGGGGAAATGAAATGAGGACCCCGGCAGACTTTTTTTTCTTTTGAAGACATTGATTTGTGATCTCACCTGCACACAAGAGTCCCACGCACTAGATCTCACCTGCACACAAGAGTCCCACGCACTAGATCTCACCTGCACACAAGAGTCCCACGCACTAAATCTCACCTGCACACAAGAGTCCCACGCACTAGATCTCACCTGCACAAAAGAGGTCAACGCACTAGATCTCACATGCACACAAGAGGCCCACGCACTAGATCTCACTTGCACACAAGAGGTCCACGCACTATTGAAGCGGGATAGTGAAAGAGTAGCGAGCACAGCAGAAAAAATAGCAACGCTGCTTACAGCATAGCCGTGCATGCAAGCAAACTATTGTGTGCTATTTGATGGGACTCTACCATAGGTGTCTGTGTGTACGTAGAAAGCATTGTGTGCTATTTGATAGGACTCTACCATAGTATAAACATGTAACCTTAAAGAACCTGCGGTCCTCAACTCAGTCCTTGCTGAAAATTCCCAGTGTGGATGAACACAGAAAAAAGTCGTACGGAGTGCGCTCTTTTGAAGCTATAGCGCCAAATTTATGGAATAGTTTGCCTCAATATTTCAGGCGTATTAAAAAGGATAGAAAATCATTTAGGAAACATTTAAAGACTTGTTTGTTGAAATAGATTTGAGGAAACCAGAGCGCAGTGAGCATGCTAAAGTAGCATGGATACCAGCGCTATAGAAGTAAACAATCAATCAATCAATAGGTGTCTGTGTGTACATAGAAAGCATTGCTTGCTATGTGATGGGACTCTACCATAGGTGTCTGTGTGTACGTAGCTGTGCTGGATGTCTGCGTGTACATAGTTCGACTGTTTATGTGGGTGTGTGTGCATGATGTATGTGTGTATATAGAGTGTCTGTGTGTATAGGATTTCTGTGTATGTAGTTGTACTGGATGTCCGTATATTCATGATTGTACTGCATCTGTATGCACATAGTAGTACTGTATGACTTTGTGTACCTTGTGTTTATTATGTACTTAAATGAGCGTTGTTCTCCGTGCACATAGTTCTACATGGTTTCTCACTTTCTTTGTTCTCCACGCACATAGCTCTATATGGTTTCTCACTTGCTTTGTTCTCTGTGCACATAGCTCTACATGGTTTCTCACTTTCAATGTGTTTCTGGATTTGCCGTGTGTCTGTGTCATTACTTGGTATGTGTATGTTTGTATTTAATTGTGTGTGAGTGTCTGCGTGCCCTTAGCGATTAGAATTTGATGTGTATGTACATAATTAGTTGAGCTTCGTAAATGTGCATATTTAATGTTTTAGTACATTTGGAATCCTTACTTTTATTTGAATAAAGTTTTTTAAAAATGTAACCAAATTTCGTTTAAGCTTAACCTGTTCCCAGTTTTTTAGTTCGGTCTTGAGTTAAGTAAAACATTTCGCCAACCATTTGTTCCCATACTCTTTCACTTATCTTAAAACGTTGCTTAGATCTACATACACGTCCGTATATTATGGAAATTTACATTAGGTCTGCATACTAATATTAATAATATAAACGTTCAATAATTTTATCATATAAAATATATTTAGTAGGTCTTTACATTTTCTCACAGTGGGTGTAAAATTTAAAAAGTTTAAATTGTTGATATTATTAGTCTTTGAATCCTGGTTTCATATTTGTTAAAATCAATGGTCACCTTACATTAAGACATCATCGAGCAAAGGATTAATTGGTAACGAAAAATAGCTTTGAAATTAATGATTTTAGTGTAAGAAAATTCTAATAAAAAATATATATAATTTCGTTGACTATTTAAGCCTTGATACACCAGTTAACATATTGGACACTGACATCTATTTGTCAGAATGTATGGTTATAAGAACGTGTTGATTGGCAGTCATACATATTAGACCTCAGATCTCGACAGTCACCCGTATGGCAGATCTCGACCATGCATATCGTAGTTGTCTCATAAACAAAGTGAAATACATTATTTGTTCATAAAAGAAAACTCATAATTACCCACACAGAGAATTACGTAAGCCGAACAGACAATATGCGAATAGCAACAGACAATATGTGAATGACAACATAGAATAAAGAAATATGAACAGGCACTTAGTGAATCAGAACAAACAATATGTGACAACATAAAATTAGTGAATGCCAATACACAATAAAGGAATATGTACAGACAACAACTGAATGACAACTGACAATAAGTGAATGACAACAGATAATAGGGAATGTAAACGAACAATAAATGCTAAGGGAGTGAAACAGACACATTGTATGCCTACCTCTAGCACAGACCCGACGCCGGACTGAAGTAACTGCAGAAGAGAATAACAAAATTTTGGTAAGATAAAGGTAAAGCAATCCTGACAAGAAAATGGTGTTCATTTAAGGGGGAAGCAATCCTGACCAAAACATGGTGGATAGATATGGCAAAGGTATATTGAAAATGCTGTGAGATTTTAATTTTTTTTGGTGGTTTTTCAACTTTGTTTCAAATTCATTCGATAATATATTTATTTTACAGATGTCCAAATCTTTAAGTGATTTATATATTTTATTTCATTTGTTTGTTTGTTGTTTTGTTTTAATGGCATGGAGGTTAGGAGGAAAATATTTAACACCATTTTTATAAACTAAAGCAAATGTAAATTTTTGGTGTCAATGATTTTAAAACATTGTTACAATTCAGGGAATAGAAAACCCATTGTGCTAAAAAGGTTTACTGACGAGTTCCCGAGGTGATTTGTTTGCGACTCTATAGCACTGGTTACGTAGCGTCGGTTAACCACTTGCTACTCTGTTGCTACCCAACATTTTCACCAGCCCCTAGCTGTCGGCAAGCGAGACCGATGATGTCAAAATGAGCGAGAGATAACCTATGCAACTAACATTGTCCAACCATGGCAAGATATTGATTCGTCCATAAAAAAGTAAAAAAAAAGGCGGCGGGGTGAAAATTGAGGGGGGGGGGGGAGGCTCTGGCCAAAGCTTCAAGAATTGAAATCGAATGTTAAAACATACACTTTCATAGTATCAATTTACCAATAGAAAAAATATTAACACATGAACATTCACATTAACATACTAAGTGACAAAGTAATTGTTACACATCTAATGTCAAAGTATTTGCTAACACATCTACTGTCAAAGAAATGGTAACGCATCTACTGTAAAGTAACGAAGTGGCTATTCGCACCCGAGTATCAGAAGTGAGAGGTTGGGATTAAAAAGCCGCTATCCGCACCCGGGTCCCTTTAGACTAAATCCCATTCGGATGTCATTTGTGGTAGTTTATTTTAGTTAAATTGAAGAAGAAAGTTTACAAACATATAGTCCATTCAATTATCTTTAATTTGATACCTAATTTTGTCTTACAAACCCAATAAAAATATTTAAAATAGTTTTTTAATCCCAACCTCTAACTTCTGATACCCGGGTGCGAACAGTCGCAGCCGTAAAGTAACGGTAAACTGTTAGTTTTTTACTAGTCTAGCAATTAAGACTATAGAATCCATGTTAACTGTTTTACCCACTAAAGGCTACCAGTGTCTTGAGCCCTTTCAAACATATCCAACCACCGTCTCGAACCATTATAACCGTATCACAACCATTGTCTTGAACCTTTATAACCATGTCCGTACCAGTATCTTGAACCTTTACAACTATTTCCCCACCAAAACATATTTTACCGTAACAAATATATCCCATATCGTCTACAGAGGAGACTCAGGGGAACTATCCCTTGTATGTGTCTGTTCTTCCTTGTGTCTGCAACAAATCAGTGATTGAAAACGCTTGAGAGACGCAGAGTTTTTCATGCCATTCCGATATGACGTTTCCTTATTATGAACGCTCATTCTGGTAGTCAACCAATCAAAAGCCGTGGTGCCCTCAACATCCGGGAGAGAGAACACTTCCGTTCCCAGACGGAAGTCATTAGTTCTGTCCCCTTTTCTGCATGTCTTCAATCAAGCGTTTTGTAGCATTCTAACATCTGATGGATGGCGCTTTGAGCGTTCTCTAGTGGTTAAGATTTAGGCTCTTCTTTTTATTCTCAAAATATCTGGCAACATCCATCACGCTTGTCCATTCTCTTCAATATATTCTCAGCCTCTTTCTGCAAACAATTTTTATCTACCCGGCTAATAAACGGAATTAGCTGGATATTCTGACACTGAACTTAATCTTCATTAAATGTTGTTGTTGACGAGTGTAGCGTTATTGAGCCTCTTTGCTCACTACAGTCTCTGATCTACAGATCTATGGTTCCTTCTTTTCAGTGGCAATTGTGTAGATAATTCGTATGATAATGGACTTTAGTGTCAGTAGTGAAAAGATCAGTTATAGTTGTTTTTTTCTTTTTCAGGTGAGAGTTAAGTGATCTTGTAAATGCATACAGATTTAGTCGTAAACATAAAATAAATAACTTTTTAGACATGTGACATCTACACTATTGAATTTTTTGAAACATCATTTTAACTTATATGACTTTCTATAAATGCAACTTAAAAAGAGAAGAATTTCTATACTATGACTTGAACACCTAAGATGTCCTATAAAAATGACTAGAAAACATACGACATCCTACACAGTGACGTAATGGCTTTGTCAATGGAGTTGATAATCAAATATGAGATGTACCTGATTTTCATATATGGGATGGAGTTGATAATCATATATGGGATTGATTTGACAATATACGGGATGGGGTGGATAATTACATTTGGGATGGAATTGTTAGTCATATATGGAATGAAGTGGATAATCATATATGCGATGGATTTGATAATCAAAATGGTATGGGGGTGATAATTACATATGGGATGGAATTGTTAGTCATATATGGGATGGAGTTAATAATCATATATGGGATGGAGTTGATACTTATATATGAGATGGAGTTGATAATCATATATGGGATGTGGTTTATACTTATATATGGGATGGACTTGTTAGTGATATATGGGATGGAGTTGACAACCATTTATGGGATGGAGTTGATAATCATATATTTTGTGGGTTGAAGTTGATAATTATGTATGGGATGGGGTTGATAATTATATATGGGATGGATTTATTAATAATATATGGGATGGGTTGATAATTATATATGAAATGGAGGTGGTATTCATATATGGGATGTAGCTGATAATCATAAATGGGATGGAGTTGGTATTCATAGATGGGATGGAGTTGATAATCATATATCGAATAGAGTTGGGAATCGTATATGGGATGGTGTTGATAATTATGTATGGGATAGACTTGATAATCATATATGGGATGGAGTTGGTAATCGTAAATGGGATGGTGTTGGTGTGGACTGATTTAGGAAAAATACGAATGTATACTAAGATACGTATGTACTGAAACACGAATATATACTTACACAAGAATATATACTGGCACACGAATGTATACTGATACACGAATGCATACTGACACGAATTTAGATCAACCCACTAATCTAAACAGATTGACATAAAAACACATATGTTTAAAAGCACATACCGGTGAGTAAAAGTAAGAACTATCACTGTACGCCAATGTTAAATAAGCTGTGCTTAGGGAATTGTCCATATCCTCCATTGACCGGTGTCAGTGACGTGTACTTAGTCATCAAACAAATCAACACAAATATATATGAACACAATAGTCAATTAGCCATGAACGAAGATCGCAGGAAAGTCAATTTCTTAGTCAAGTGCCAATTATACAAAGTATACAAATGATCCAATGATAAGAAAACAACTGAATGGCCTTTAAAAAGTAAGCTAAATGTGAATTGGTATAATCTATCTTGGCGTTACAAACATTGGACTTCATACAACGACATGATGTATCGATACGACTTATTCCACATATGTTTGAATCGTGAAACGACAACGTAAATATCGATACTTAAAAACCCAGCGATAATATGAGAACGATAACAGTACCGGTGTTGGAAACCAGGCGGAAATTTGAATAATTAATTAGGCATGCGTTTGAAAAAAGGCCAGCATGGTACAGCACACTGAGAAGTGTATCAGACGATGTAATAAAATGTCCGGATTTTGATAACAGGTGGTCTCATTAGAGAAAAAATGGGATTACAAATGGATATAAATGGAAATATGGATTGCAAGAACGTGAGGAAGAAATTACATGAAAGAGAAGAAAGGGATAGTTGGGTGATGCAAAAGAAAGCCCGCGTATGTTTGGTGAAATTTAAAGGACACAAAACTAGGATTAGAATTAATGAACAAAGAAGACTGTTAATGGTGCAATTACAAGGTGTTGACGGCAGGTGATGGAGGAATTTGATGAATATGGCGGATGTGATGAAGGTGTTGACGTCTGTTCAAGAAGTTGATCAAAATGGTGGTTGTGATAGTCCATGATTAGGGAAGGAGATAGCGAAGTGCAAAGAGAGATGAAACATTTTAATTATTGTGAATTAGCAGGTTGTACTAGCACCAGAAAGATTTTGTCATTGTTGGTACAACCATAGATGTGGTTGAGGTATTCGGTAGATCCAGTTTGTGTAATAGGTGATATTTAGAGTTGTTTTCATTTTCCCTCAAATGTTATGAACTGCAGCAAAATAAAAGTTTCAATGTGTAAAAGTGTAAGATATCCCACACCTCATAGTGTATTTCCAAATCTCCACTATATTTAAACAATAATATAAATGTGCTGAAGTCTACAAAATTAGGATTGCTCCGATGGAATGATGGGTAACTCGTGGTCACCCAGTTATTGCCCTTTGATTTAGTTCCTTTTAATTTTTGTCATTCATTGCCGCCATGGTGGCGCGTGACATTGCATCAAGTAGAGGATTACTGCGTAGCCAATGAGAGGACGGGGCGGGTCAAAAGAATAGTAGGGACATTCCATCTATGACTAGGTTGATGGGAGATGTCAGTGGTGTGTCATAAGGGATGTCAGCAATGTGTCATGGAAGGGGGATGAGTCAGCTATGGAAATATGTGGTTAATATATAAGATGGTTGTTGTGTCATATGAGATGGTATGTATTGTCAGATCTTGTGTCAAAAGAGTTTCTCTTTTATATGCTATGAGGGGTAAATGTGAGATGAGGGGTTTAATATGTGAGAAGAGGGGTTAGTTGTTTGAGATAACGGGTAAGTTATCTGTTGTGACATGTGTTGAATCTGTTGTGACATGTGTTGAATCTGTTGTGACATGTGTTGAATCTGTTGTGACATGTGCGAGTGTCTATTGTCTATTATGAGCAGACCTGCATTGTTCTATACTAATTTTTAAATAGTCAACACTAATTTAGTACGCCAAGATAGTTTATTGTGGATGTGTTAAACATAGAGTAAACAATATTTGACTAAGTATACACAGAGATTATTGCAAACTTGTGAATGTCTATAAACAAGCAATTTATTTATCATCACGAATATCTGTGGCAACCAATTTTAGGCCTGGATACAATATTTAACTCCATTGTATCTCACGTCCTTATGTTGTGCTCGTCAACACAACTTATTATTTTTTTTGTACTTTAAATAAAATGTGTACGTGTGTGTTTTCAAATATTAGACGTACATAAAGATGAAATTGATATTTATAATTTTACAAATAATTTATTAAGTAAAGTATTCTGTTATACTTCAACTCGCAAACGGAAGAATATAACGTGCGGGAAATGTTTTTTAAATTTGAAAAATGGCTTTATAATAAGATGTGGGACTTCTGATAACATTGATGTACAGCTGCTTGCCAGAATATAGACACGGAGTGGGAGGCGATGTATTGGTTGCAAGAATACAGGTACGGGTGGGAGGCGATGTATTGGTTGCAAGAATACAGACACGGGATAAGTGGCACTTGATTGGTTGCAAGAATACAGACACAGGGTGGAAGGCGATGTATTGGTTGCAAGAATACAGGCACAGGGTGGGAGGCGATGTATTGGTTGCAAGAATACAGACACAGGGTGGGAGGCGATTATTGGTTGCAAGAATACAGGTACGGGGTGGGAGGCGATGTATTGGTTGCAAGAATACAGACACAGGGTGGGAGGCGATGTATTGGTTGCAAGAATACAGACACAGGGTGGGAGGCGATTATTGGTTGCAAGAATACAGGTACGGGGTGGGAGGCGATGTATTGGTTGCAAGAATACAGACACAGGGTGAGAGGCGCTTGATTGGTTGCAAGAATACAGGTACGGGGTGGGAGGCGATGTATTGGTTGCAAGAATACAGACACGGGATAGGTGGCGCTTGATTGGTTGCAAGAATACAGGTACGGGGTGGGAGGCGATGTATTGCACATGGTTGCAAGAAAACAGACACAGGGTGGGAGGCGATGTATTGGTTGCAAGAATACAGACACAGGGTGGGAGGCGATTATTGGTTGCAAGAATACAGACACGGGGTGGGAGGCGATGTATTGGTTGCAAGAATACAGACACAGGGTGGGAGGCGATTATTGGTTGCAAGAATACAGACACGGGGTGGGAGGCGATTGGACACACCGTTTTTTAAAGCGTTGTTTCTCACATGCTTAACTAATAGACCACGTCTCCGCTGCCAGGGTGATAAACGTCCCTTGTTTATGGGCAGATAGAGTGTATATCGTGTATAGGGGCAGACAGTGTCTCTCGTATATAATAGGATGAGGATCGAATATAGTGTTTAAGGGGTGTTTGACTGAATATTGTACTGAGCTGTTTGTTTGAAAAGTGGGCAAATCTGTAAGACTGAATATTATAAGAAGCTGTACGACTGAAAAATGTATGAGGCTGTATGACTGACTCGTATACATTTGATGGCGTATAGTCAAGCGACTACAGAAGCTCGAGGACCACAAAGCTAGCAGACGTGCTATAGGTCAATGCTCGTCTTCCAAAATAACAATCTCGGCAAGGTTTCAAACATTTAACTCGTTGACAGCCACAAAATGTGTACATCATTATTTGGATCATGCTGGCTAAAAATAATTACCATATTTCCAGGTAAACAAAATCAAGATCTATAGAGTGTGTAAACATTCTTTAACATTTAATAACATCTTTCTAACACCGGTGCTGTCATCTGGACCTCGATCACACGTATCAAATATCACTCTTAATATATCATACACCCTCATCTATAACTTATCTCGCTACACATTTAATATTTTGTAAATTAGGTGTCCATGTTACTAAAGTCTTTTTTATTGGTCAGCCAGTGCAAGAGACGTTTTCCATGTAAGTGGCTTTTTAAGTTGTTGAATTAACAAATAATAATACTTTAAAACTAGTTCAATCAAACTGATTGAAGTATTGTCTTTCAACTGATTGAAGTCAAGTCTTTCAACTGATTGAAGTCCAGTCTGTGAACTGATTGAAATCAAGTCTGTCAACTGATTGAAGTCAAGTCTGTCAACTGATTGAAATCAAGTCTTTCAACTGATTGAAGTCAAGTCTTTCAACTGTTTGAAGTCAAGTCTGTCACCTGATTGAAGTCAAGTCTGTCAACTGATTAAAGGCAAGTCAGTCATCTGATTTAAGGGCAAGTCTGTCCCCTGATTTAAGTCAAGTCTGTCATCTGATTGAAGTCAAGTCTGTCAACTGATTAAAGGCAAGTCTGTCACCTGATTGAAGTCAAGTCTGACAACTGATTGAAGGCAAGTCAGTCACCTGATTGAAGAGCGGGAACAAAATAATACTCCGTAAAATAAATACTCCCTTACTGAAGTTAATACAATTGTTACGTACTGTTATCAGTATGGAGAAATAATTTAATCTCTTATTAAATTTAATGGCTCGTTCTAAAACAGTCAACAACAAAAAACTATACCTTAGGTTAAATACGATAACAAAGAAAACGATACCCAAACCAGGGCAAATTCGATTAATACATTTTATTATGTTAATTATAAATTACAAAGTCAATAGAAATATAATTAAAACTATTGACTTACAGAATAATGATTGGTTTGTACCAGTACAATGTTGAAGAATACACAATGTTGTAAAAAGTTACACTGATGAAAAGGAATCTACAACACACAGTAAAATAACACATGCTCAAAATTTCTCGTGATAAAAGTGATAGCACACCTCCAAAAATAACTCTCATCCCTTTTTATAGTCTTTTCTACTGATCTATCTAGAAAGGCCTTACACATTGTTTCCCTTTCCAGATATTTCTACATAACTCTACAGAATCCTAAAAATACAGACTGTTAATTTTATTTACTCGTAAACAAGGTCAAGAGAGACTATTTATAGCTAGCCACACCCTAAATGCGGTTCTGAGCTTGAGGTTAGCCAGAGTTCATTCATGAGGAAAGATGACGTAAACACGTCGTCTACATGAGACAATCAAATAACTAAGGCTAAAGCAAAGGTTATCATATGAAGTTACTGAATTTTAAAAAAATAGAGCACGTGTTCACTGGCAGAAGATGAAAGACACAGTGAAATGACTAGAGCAAGTTTTCGGGGACTGATGTTACTGTTTTTAAATAACCATAGCAAAGTTCACCGACCAAAGTTACATCAATCTTTTCCCAGCATCTCTGACCCTAGAGTACCCAGTCACAACTCTTCATTGCTCTAACACCGCCAAGTGCAACACTGGGGAAGACCTTGCTTGTCACTTGATAGCCGCCTTATCAGAGTGGGTGAGGTAAGGTGTGTTGTGTAGATACAAGGGGGAGTGTGAGCGGATTGAGCGAGAGAGAGAGGAGGGAGAGAGTGGGGGAGAAAAAGAGGAGGCGGAGAAAGAGAGAAAGTGGCGTGCGTGTGTTTGTAATGCGAGAGCTAACAATTGAGAGATTTAATGAGAAGGTGATTTCTGTGTTTGCATCTTAAAATAAGAGCTGTGTTGTGAGGTCAAGAAATGTTTGGGGAACAACTTAACATATTAGTGAGGTCATTAGATGCCGACGGACGGTGCGAAATACCAGAGCTCTGCAACCGGTGTGCCACGAGTAGATGCCAGATGTGCCGAGCAAAAAGCATTTAGGAGGAGGAAAATAAGAAAATGTAGGCGTAAGTCAAAGTAGATATATAAAATAAAAACTCTTTTGCTACAAAAGGCACATTGTAGCCAAGCTGACAACTCCGAGCTAAAAGAAAACTGTCCATTACGCTCAGTACAGACAGAAGTATGGGGATGTGCCGGTTCAAGGCACCGGCAACTCGGGCAGTTGCCCAAGGCGCAACGTTCTTAAGGCGCCATCAGCGATCTTGATAAATATGTTAAAGCGTTGCATGTGGGCGCAATGGAAGAAAGCTAATTTTTATTGCCAAATGTTTGTATGTCATACTACTAAAATCGTATTTTTGTGTACAGGAAGTGGTGGGAAAAGTCGCTGCTGACAATAGCAGCCGCTTCATTTGTATGTGCATTGAATTCTTCTTCTTCTATATATTAAGGGCCCACGATCAATTTATTGATCATTATGGCTCCTATGAATGTAGATGGGATTTGCAATGTCTTTGTGCCTGGTGTTGATGAGGATATTTCACTGGTTACAAGAGTGACTGTTTGAGGGTATCATGCACTAGGGGTTGGAAGGCCTGAGGCAATAGACGCAAATGAGTCAAGTGTTGTCGCCTCAACTGTTCCTTTTGGAAGCTTGTTCCAGTCCCTGATAGTCTTTGGTAGGAATGAGCAGTTCCTATACTGACTTCTCGCTGGTATGTCTTTGCATCGGGATATTTTTATGATTATACTTAAATCGGTTGCAAAAGATAAGCCAGCAATAGTTGGGCGGCCCTGATATGGAGCAATTATATTGTAAAATTCTAAGTTTTAGCTTTACAGGCATTAGTGCAATGTAAATACATTATGTTATTTATAATATATTTGCATGTTTTAACTTGTGGTATGCACATCGGAAATCTCCGAAATGCTTGCGTACCGCCAGAGTAAAAAGGTTGTTGAGCGCTGAGATTTAGATCAACGATTTAAAAAAAAAAAAATGTGTAACTTGTGGACAAGGGGTCACCAAATTTTACTCACGGCGGGTCGGAGGAACTGGGCGGATAACTAAAAAAAATAACAAGCGCGGGCCGTATAATCATTCTGTACAATACGTACAAACAAGTTCAAGTACCGTCGATGGGCCGGATCTGGCCCGCGGGCCGTAGTTTGGTGACCCCTGTTGTAGACAAATTATTTCTTTTATTTACATCAACACCCTCCCCTGCTTTTATTATTACGTTTTCTATTTTTAATTTCCCCCCCCCCCAAGTAAAATGACCCATTAGCAATGTGGCCCACCTCATTCAACCCAGACATGCACTCCCCCACCCCCACATCCTACACGTAAAGCAACATAACAATTTAACCAACTATTAGCATTTATTATTTAATATGTGATCTACACACCAGCCCCCCCCCATCCCGCCAAAAAAATCGACATATTCACACCGTGACTGTGTGCGTCTATATACAATTGTACCACTCCAATTCACCCCGTGTGTGTAAATGGCGTCACTTCGGATTTTTTCAGGTGGTGTGGGGGTGGGGGAAAATCAAAACTTAGTTGGATAGTTGTGTATTACTGGAGGCGCCACAGTGTATAGCAATTTAAATAAAACCTGCAAATTTAGGGAGGGGGGGGAGAAGGACTCACCCTGCCCTACACAAATGATGACGTCGCTGGTGTGTGTGCGAGCATGTACCGTTGTACTACTCTCTTTCACACCGAGTGTGTGCATGTATATACAATGTTGTACCACTCCAATTCACCCCGTGTTTGTTCATGTATATACAATTGTACCACTGTCATTCACAAAGAGTGTATGTGTCCACATACAATAGTACTACTTTAATTTACCCCGTATGTCTGTGTATATATACATTTGTTCCACTCTAATTAATACCGAGTGTGTGCATGTATATACTATTGCACCACTCCCATTCACATTCAGCTCACTGGAAACAATATCACTACACAGCTTACAGTAACGCCAAAACGTCAGGGGGGAGACAATCTAGAGTTAACAAAAGCTGGATTATCCTCCCTGTTAACATCCCAGTGCGATAAAACAAAGCTTAGCAAGCATGCGCTCAAGACACACAGTGCTTGTAATTTAAGAGCATTTTTTATTTTTTTAAAATTTTTATTTTTTACTTTTGGTATTTTCTGTTTTGATAGTAACAGCGACGTTATTATTGCTACAAATGAGATCCAATCTCGCTTGAGAAACAAAAAATCGTGAATGTGTTTATCTAGTAATAGTGAAACTGATGGATGAGTTTACCTAATAATAGTGTAACTGATGGATGAGTTACCTAATAATAGTGTAACTGGTGGATGAGTTTACCTAATAATAGTGTAACTGATGGATGAGTTACCTAATAATAGTGTAGCTGATGGATGAGTTTACCTAATAATAGTGTAACTGATGGATGAGTTTAACCTAATAATAGTGTAACTGATGGATGAGTTTACCTAATAATAGTGTAACTGATGGATGAGTTTACCTAATAATAGTGTAACTGATGGATGAGTTACCTAATAATAGTGTAACTGATGGATGAGTTTAACCTAATAATAGTGTAACTGATGGATGAGTTTACCTAATAATAGTGTAACTTATGGATGAGTTTATCATATGTCATATAATATATAAAAGTGAAAATGTGGTTGGTATCCCAATGGGAATGGAATCCCAATGGCATCTGGATACCACCGGGATCGGAATACCGACGGGATCAGAATCCCACCAGAATTGGGGTCCAAAGGGATCAGGATCCCAGTAGGATCGGGATACCAACGGGGTCGGGTAACAATGGGATCGGGAGGCAGTCCCTGGCAACGCCGGTTATATTGACTAGTATGTTTATATTATTGGACTCATTTTCAGCCCAAGGAAAAAAAATGAATCACTCAATTTCGAAACTCTGTTCTTTGTCTCGTCGCCACTTGGAGTTTGTGTTCTGCTAGCTCAAGCTAAATATACAGATCAGAGTAAACATAAACAATGTTATTTATTTTTTTTTGTTCTTAAAGACTCCACCCACTGCCCCGCCCTGCAGCCTCTAACCCCACCTAACTTTTACCGTTAAAATGAGCAGGTCAAGGCTCTACATTTTTTTATGTTTTTACTGTTACACAACAAACGAAAACGGAGCGTTGAAGATTCGAATTTCAAATATTTTATTCCGGACTAAAAACATAGAGGCAGACTTGAAATGTACAAAGATATTTTTTTTAAATGTAATAGATATGGTCACAGAAAATGACTTCACTTTGCATGTTCACAATTCTAAAATTCAACACAAGAAAATGAACACAGACACAATCACACATGATAAATGTAATACTTTAAAATCTGATGAATTGATAGAAAAGACACATGAAAACATAAAGAAACACACTAAAAAACACAAGGAAACATATGAAGAAACACAAAGAAACACGCAAAGAAACCCAAGGACACATAAGGAAACACTTGAAAAAACACAATAACACATAAGGAAGCACGAAGAAACCCGATGAAACATAAGGAAACACATGAAGAAAAACATGACAAAACTTAAGGAAACATAAAGAATAAAGGACTATAAAGAAACACAACAATGGCGACCAAAGCATAAATCACAGAAAAGCCTGAACCGACTTCCCAGTACCATTTTAAAATGTTTGAGTGGGTTTGGGAGTAAGGACATTGGACACACAAACAGCAAAGAATCTAATGGAGTGGGTTTGGGAGTAAGGACATTGGACACACAAAGAGCAAAGAATCTAATGGAGTGGGTGTGGGAGTAAGGACATTGGACACACAAACAGCAAAGAATGTAAAAATTGCTACTTGTTTTAATCTGCTTTACTGCCCCACGCCCTTACGCCTTTTTTTCTCCACTCTGACCACGCCCATTGATAAGTGGTATAACGCGGATGATCACAACGATAATGTTGGAGTGGGGGCGATTGGGAAATAATGCTTTTTACTGCCGCACTATTATTTAGAACAGAAAGCTAAGTTCAAGTCCTCTACCTTTGTAAGTCCCACACAAGCCACGAGGCATGAGCCACAGCTGGGGAACCCATTCGTCTTGTTGATATTTGACGCCACCCGAAGGATGTTTCAGATGGGAGTTACCGCCATTGTATTGACGAGCGCCCGCAGCCATAAAACGTGTATTCTGAAGGTGCAAGATTTAGGTTTTATGTCAAACTAAACGTTTCATAGTTTGTCAACAAGATCAGGAAACATCGCTCGTTTCTGACTCTAAATTCACCCAACATTTCTGTATCAGAATTTTAACTCGATGAATCACATTCTAGATAATGCGGATTGAAACACTGAATATAATTTTGAAATCCCCAATTTCAATGTTTATAGTTTCATCTTAGACTGAGTAGTTTTCCAAATGTCTAACTTCCAACAGTTAAACTTCCGTCAGCCTTAAGCAGTAAGTCTATCTCTTCAACCGTTGTTCTTTTTATAGTTAAAAAAAACCACATACCTATTGGCATGCGATTTCATTACAATGTAACAGTCATTAAAAAGTCTTTAACCTATATGAACATGTGATAACTATGCACACATGTTCTAATGCTTACATGCCAAACTAAATCTTTAATAAATTAATTTACTCAAGAACTTTACAAAAACCTTAACAGCTATTCTCACTACACAATGATTCACTGATTTTTGTCTCGTCTGAAGACAATCAGTGGGGGGGGGGGGGGGGGGGGGGGGAATACACATCTATTCCACACGCGGACAGTCTTAAAGCTTTGAGATTTTTTATTGAAAATAAACCACACTGCTCTATCCCTACTGACATTATTATCAGATTGGCTGAACTGGTACTCACCCTAAACTCCTTTGAATTTAACGGTCATTTTTTATACCAAATTAGTCTCGTAGCCATGGCCACCAAAATGGGCCCAAGTTATGCTTGCATATTTATGGGTCATTTTCAAATGGTAGAGAAAGCAATTAGTGGCCGTATCCCTGAATTTTATAAAAGATACACTGATGACGGCATTGGAATCACTACCATGGAAACTAATGAACTTCAAAAATGTATATATTTCTTAAACTCATTTCAATCATCCTAAAATGTACTTCCCAAATCTCTGGACATTCTGTCAACTTTCTTGATATCACGATAACATTGAAAGAAAACGGATTGATCACATCTGCCTACTACAACCCACTGACAGCCATAATTACCTATTGCACTCATCCTCCCACCCCAAATCATGCAAAGACTCTATACCTTTCTCACAACTTTTCAGACTACTGCGCCTCTTCCAGCTTGATGAAGACTTTTTAGAAAAAGCTGATGAAAAGATGGATTTCTTCCGCTCCAGATCTTATCCTGAAACTTCTCTTGTCTCGGCACACAATCGTGTCAGCACTATTACACGGCACACAATCGTGTCAGCACTATCACACGGCACACATTCGTGTCAGCACTATCACACTGCACACATTCGTATCAGCACTATCACACGAAAAGGCACGTTTAAACCTCGCCAAAACAAAAATGAAGATCGAACCAAGCTCATACTAACCTATCACCCTCATAATTTGACAGCAAAAGAATATTCATAAAGAATCGTAATATACTTCTTGCTGACCCCGACACTAACAGAGTAAAATCATCCCTTCCACTGATTGTCTTCAGACGGGACACAAATCTAGGTTACCTTCTGTTTCTATAGTTTCATGTAGACGTATGCGCTTACGTAGAACCAACATACCAACAAAAAAATTCGCCTTCGAACTTACCCGTCTTAAGTTTGGAAAAACCATGTCCAAGAAGCCCATGTAGGACTTGTCCCTATACACTCAACAAAAACATTAACCCCCATAAAGGTAGCTTTACCATCAAAGAGGGTTTCTCATGCATTAGTCGTAATGTAGTATATGCGATTGTGTGCCGTAGATTATGTCATTCTATATTTACATAGGGGAAACAGGGAGATGATTGGCAGATAGGTTCACAGGACATCTTCGGGATATTGAACAAGGTAAACTGTGCCCAGTCTCTTCACATTTCAACAGAGAGCAACATGAAAGTGCATTAGATGTATCCATTACGGCACTAATTTCTTGCACAAACACACCAGGGAGAGTAAAAATGGAAAACAAAGCACCATATCTCCACCTCGTATGAATCAAATACTCTCCTACTAATATTTATCAATTCCCCTGTATTTCTTCTATCTTTCTTATTCTTTAGATTTTATGTGTCCCGATATATTTTGGTCAGCTAAGATTGTCTACCTTATTTTTCACAGTGCAAATATTTATATTCTTTCACTTCCTGTAATCCTACTTCCGGCAACAAAAGAGGAACTATTTAAAGTTGTTTTTTTACTGTACTCTGTTACTTGTCTTACTTCTGTTTGTCCTATTTGCTGAAGAAGAATCTAAGCCGAATCGTTCAAATCGTATTGTCCTGTCTAATATCCTTAATTCAAGCTTAACATACTTTGCTCTACTATTTCATTTACACAATTTGAATGCAGTCCATCAATTATGAACAGTTTCAGGAACAAGGCAAAACTCATGAGACATTCACGCGCAAGACTGAAAACAATATGTGCAATGTAATCAATGAACAGAAATTTCCATTTTTTTATCAATAAAGGCATATTATATATTCTTATACGACTTTTATATTTTGATAATAATTCTTAATTATAATATAAGAGGAAGTGCCTTTAGGCCGTGTGAAGGAAATAGTGTCTATTTGTTTACATCCCAAAACATATATTTTACATTATTTATTTAAGATAATTTTACCTTCTTACAGTTGATCTATTTATTGTTAAGGTAGTTGACACGTATATTTAAAGCTTTCATTGTTGATAAAAGTAAATTTATATTTGATACAGTTGATAAGTGTTAGTCTATTTATAGCTTATAAAGTTGGTATGTCTATTTTCAGTTTTAAAAGTTGATATGTCTACTTGAAATTTAAAAATTGATAGGTCTATTCATAGCTCATACACTTGTAAATTATATTTATTGCAAGGACAGCGATAGTCTTTAGGGTATACACAGCAAGGATCTCAGCACACATATCACAGACCACAGCAGAGCATACACATATCAACAGATCCTATACATATATTAACAGATCATACATATATCAACAGATCCTACATATATCAACAGATCCAACATATATCAACAGATCCTACATATATGAACAGAGCATACCTATATCAACAGATCCTACATATATCAACAGAGCATACATATATCAACAGAGCATACATATATCAACAGAGCATACATATATCAACAGAGCATACATATATCAAGAGCGGTTACGGATCAACGATTTCAACCGCCTTAAGCAGATGTTATTTCTAGCATCACCGCCAGTTACAATACTCTGCATTTTGTGTTGATACCATGACCGCCCAACTACTCTGTTATTTCAAAAATCCCCACCGCCGCCCTAATGATATAAGTGATAACTAAACGCAAACTTTGTGAAAGAAAAGATCTGCACCACACGACCTGGTCAAGGCGTTGCCTGTTAAAGATTGCCTTTGAATGTTATTGTTTGTGCTGAGCCCTTCTAGGGTTACACTGCACCAGGGATACGCTGCTGTATAGTGAACGTAAAGCAGCAATCCGCCTTCCCGGTGGGAAGAAAAGAAACGGCTCCCGGGCTAAAAGGACTATAAACATACAAACATTTGATCCAACGATGAATTATCCCAATGAGGAATTGTAACTGCCAGGTTTACAAGAGCACTAAGGCAGCGGTAAGAAATAGGCATCTAAAATTTCAAGGATTTAACATTATGAGTAAATTCTAGTGTTTTAGACGTTGATTACATCCGGGGTCATTGTTATTATGCTACGGAATTCAATGATTTGGATCCTATGCTTGTGCACGGATTGATATAAATGTACTTCCGAATGTATGAAAATGAAACACATAATAGCCTCTAGAGGGAAAATGTATTGGCATCAAAGTGAGCTCATGTACTGTAAATCATTTAATAATATTGAAAAATTTATTATTTCAATTTTATAACACATTAGTTTTGTTGTTATACAGCTGTTCTTTATTACTTAATCATAAATGTATTTTATTTTAATGTCACGATTATGTCTCTTTTGCTAATATTTTTATGTACAGCGCGGTGAGCCCAGCCCTAGGCTGGGGTACTGCGCTATATAAGACCACTAATCATTAAGAAATAGCAGACGTCAAAGAATGCAATAATGTCTACTATAATATATCTATGACTTTGCAAGACTCAACAACTGGATCGGTTACAGTGTTTAAAACAAATTTGCTAGGCATCCGTTCGTCTGGCTCTCTAGCCGCTTCCTCGAGGACCGAAACATTTTAAAATTGCAAGTGATAAAATAGATTTAGAGGGGATTAAAACAATGTAGAACATTCAACAAATGTATTTTTAAGTCTGTCATATAAATCCGGTTGGTCTTGGTGTAACCGGTTACATAAGTCCCAGCCTGTATATTTACGATTGGGTGACGCAAGAGAGGTCAGCTCAGTATGTTTGTGGATTAAGAAGACAAAAGGGTGATGAGATCTGTGCTCAGATCATTCCTTTCCAAAATAACTCGATAATTAAAATCGGCGCTTAAAAGTATCGCTCTGATTTAAAATAATAAAACAGAAATTTAAAAAAAAGATATGTAATCTATACATTATAAAATAAGGGGCTTTTGCTTGTAGAGCTTGTGTCAGGGGGGCTGTTGTCGGAGGATGGTATTTGTGGGCCGTGGTTGGGGGGGGGGGGATGAGAGCGCTTTTGTCGAACAGTCGTTTAAAGGGCTAAATATTTCATTTAGGAATTTTTGAGTCTGTTTCTTTAGTTTCTTTAGTTTCATGTAGACGTATGCGCTTACGTAGAACCAACATACAACATACCAACAAAAAAAAGACAACAACCCAAAAACATTTAGAAACAACCGTTGACGTTTACATAGATTTTCTTAAAACTTTGTATTCAAAAGGCTGTGGCGAAATGGCTTCTGCACACTGGCATAGATCCCCTGGCAATGTGTGTCACGATCCAGTTAGATCTATATATGCGTATTGTACATACGGTGACCAGACTGGGATAATGTTACCTGCAAAGTTGTTCAATAAAATGCATAACTGAATACGCGCCTGCAAAGAAAAAGTGACCTTGTAGTTTATGCCAGTCATCTATTTATGGAAATAAAAATCCAGTAAATACACGTTTTGACATCAATCATTTGAACCTGATATACCATTGATTATTATGATAAATACGGTAATAAATTGTGCAATAAAGCACAATAATTGTAAAGATAAGAAAATTAAAGCTCTACTATAACACTACATACGAGTAATTATTGAATACTTAAACGCCGAAAATGTATTTTAATCAAAGATTGACACCAAAGAAACGTAAAGACTAACCGCACAGACACTAATCAATGTACAAACTAAATGAAAGGAGAGGAAATTTATCAACATTACAAAAAATCTGAGAACAGAAAGTGGATGACAGACAACTGGCAACCATCAGGTCACAGACAACAGACTATTGATAACAGACGACAGCCAACAGACGAGACACATTAGAAAACAGTTGGTTGACAATAGACCATGAGCAAAGAGAAGGATTCCCTTAAATATGATGTACACGGAAACCCCATTATGCAGCGAGTACACATGACGAAATCATTCACATGTGCAAATCTCGCTATAATGAATATGTACCGTGTCTGATCTCACAATTATCTCATTCGATATTCACTCGCCTACCCTGAGCTGCACTTAGAATCGATACCTAATCATATCGAGCACACACGACTCATAAATGGAAATGTTGAAGTCTGTGGTTGGTTTTTTATTATGACATTAATTAACATTAATTTTAAGCTGGGAGTTGTGTATCTGCTGTGATTGGGGTCAAGGTTCATATGTTTGACACTAGAAAGATAATATGAATCCCCCTGTATGAAAGATAATATGTATCCCACTGTAGGAAAGATAATATGTATCCCACTGTAGGAAAGATAATATGGGTGATCTGCCTACGCTACTGATGACCTAGTGACCAAATAGTCTGCCTACGCTAATGGTAACCTCTTGATGAAATAGTCTGTCTACGCTTCTGGTGGCCTAGTGGCACAATAGGGATATCCCCTGCATATCCAGACAAGATGGAATGAAATTGGTGAATAGCCGATTGGCATAGGCTAGTAAGCCAAGTACGGCAACTAGTCATAGGGGTTGGGGGACGGGGGGGGGGGGTATTCGTGTGTAATAAATAACCACAACCTACCACACAAAGCCAGAAGACAGGAACCGTCTTAACTGCATAATCAAAAATAGCTGTAGTCTGAAATTGGTAGTTAGTAGTGTGTAATTTTATTAGTTAAGCAAAAGCCACCAGAATAAATCCAGTATGTACCAATAAAAATCAACGCATCAAAACAAAGCACAGCCAATAAATGGCCTCCGATATGATTAGACAGTGACGATAAGAAACTCCGTCCTAAACGTTCGGCTCATCAGAACAAGTTTGAGAAGAAACAAAATAAAAAGAAGAGAGAGAGAGAGACAATAAAAATGGGTGGGACAAAAAATCTGGTCAAAGTCTGGCAATATTCCTTGATGCTGAGAGCAAATACGGCGAATGTTTGCCATGTTGGCCAGCACAGGCCAAAAATAAGTTGTAACGACCAGAGACCGAAAGGAAACCTTGATCGTGAGAGAAAAAGGTCAGATTAAATGGGTTAGAAAATGAAATTTGGTGGTAAAAGGATGTCAGCAAAGTCAAGGTGCAAGCGTAAGGGGACAGAAATGAAACATCAAAAATATATGTGCTAAGTTACATGTGTTGGTAGAATAGTTGCTTATATAAAGATGTAACTAATCTATTCGGACAAGCAGACCAATGCCACAACTCGTGAAATTTTCAGATATATAGTTTTGTTCACTAATGACTCATACAGTGATACGTATTGCATCTACAACAAACACATGTAATATTAAAAATTATTTTTAAAGTTCATATCGTTAACAACTACTTCATATATTGTGAACTTAATATTCATTTCAACGTGGGCTATCAAACTGCCCGCCCCTGACGTTTCCCTCGGCAGAATGTGGTGTAGCGCGTTACGCAATATAATTTTTATTTTAAAAGAGCTTAAGAGTTACTTCAAAATAATCAGTTCAAAATAAGGTCATATCCACTGGCAAACAATTTAGGTCACATGGAACACTTGAGAATCCATTTTCGATACATTCAGAATCCAGGGATGCATTTTGGCGCATACCTGAATTTAGTTTTCATCCTTCTTCACTTAATCGGAGAACAACAGAAGAGGTGGTATGGAAATGTAGCTCCCTTTACCTCGTTGTTTTTATATAAATAGTTTATTGTTAGCGGCTACCACAAGAATTGTTGACTACCATTGTAAGATTAGAGACTACCACTCTAGGATATAGAGACTACCACTCTCGCCTAGAGAATACCACTCTAGGATAGAGACTATTAATCTAGGATAGAGACTACCCGTTTAGGTTATGTTGGCATGTTTCATATCAATAAAAAATAATGCATTATTCTCTGCGACTTTTAATTAATTAATATATTAATTACCTTTATTTTTGTTGCCGTTGACTGAAAATGTCATCTATTACATATATGAAAATAGCCAGCCCCTCCTACGCTGGTGCCTTAAGGTCTATGTGTATATAAAATATACATGGATAATTTACGATTTACTATTTTGGCACCCTCTGATGTTGGCGCCCGAGGCTAGTTGATATATATATATATATTCATAGATATATATAACAAAGATTTTGGAACGTGGCAAAATGTGTAGCACATTCTACACTCTGAACAAGAGGCGCCTTCGCTGGTTGTGTCATTTAAGGAGAATGAAGGACTGCCATATTTCAAAGGACCTGCTGTATGGGGAGTTGGCAAAAGGGGCAACATTTACTTGTTGGCGCGGCTGCAGAAGGAACATAAGTACCCACTTGGCGGCCCGCGAATTAATTTAAAATTCGTTATTTTTATTATTTTCATATTAGCTATCGCCCTTGTCTTATTATCTTTCGGCCCGCACAAGTTTTTCATAAAGTATTACGGCCCGCACAAATTTTTCATAAAGTATTACAGCCCGCACAAATTTTTCATAAAAATTACGGTCCGCCTTACATTTTGAGTTGTGCAGGCCTGCTTTAAAGAATGCAAGAGAATGCATGAGTAATGAGAATGTAATGCCCGAAACAAGATCATGAATATAACAATATCTGCATACAAACAATATGCATACAAACAATATCAATAAAAAAACAATTGGTAAAAACAATAAGATCATGAACAACAATGTCATAGTAACAAACAACTTTCAGGTAATTAAAGATCCAAGCTATTCCAAAAATGTTGGGTTGTTTCGTACAAACTGTCTGGAATACAAATGCCTGGATCATGGGCGCCCTCAGGAATTTTCTCAGGGGGGTCAATAATAAACTTCGGACTCGTACTGTTTTTGTGTTATTTCCACATACGTTTCTACATGTATTGATTGATCTTGATCAAGCCTAGTACACATGCACTTGGTTATCCATATTCAATTACCGATGGGTACTGAAATATAAAAAATCCACTCCTCTGTGGCCGGGTACTCATTTCATTTTTAGTTATAAATTATAAGCAATATAAATTCCAACAGGCTTAGACCTGATCACCAAACTTTTTTCACTGTGTACCGGACAACTGACAAAATGGCGAGCGCGGGCCGCACAATCATTCTGTACATTTAGACCACGCCCCTTTTTAATGGCAGAAGATGCCGATACTTAGTAAATATTTAATTTTTACCACTATTTACACCCAAATATTTGATAATGGGTGTTTTACAATGAACTTAGAAGTAGTTTAAACAAGAATATTTTAATTTGAGATTTATAAACCCGGTAGATTCCATATTATAAATGATCATAATTTGCTGTGTGCAAAATTTTGTCATGGAAAGCTTTAAGTAATTAGTCATGTGCAAAAGTTGAAAGTTCAAAATAAGTAGCCCCAAACCACTATTAGACTCTATACTATATTGTATTATAAAATGAACATAGACTTGGTAAACAAAACATCCAAATCGTATTTAATGTAATAATGCATATGACATAGCTGGATAAGTTATAACTTATTTAAAATCGTAGAATATTGTTAAAATTAATTTTAATTATAAATTTCAATACTTAGCATTAATGATTAATCCTGAAATAAAAGTTATATAAAATTATCATATAAACAAGAGTTATTGCGCATGACGCGATCAGCGGAAAAGGGTAAAAAAAGTGAAGGTGCAGTCCACAGTAAATAATTACAAACGAACTCACACATTAAAAATTCATTGCTTAAAAAAAAAAAAATAACTAGAAAGCTGATGCTGGTTTAATTTTTGTATTGGAATGTGAAGATAGTTTCGTCGTAGATAAAAATGTAGTCGTGTTTAGGAATACTCTATGCAGAGCAGCTGCAGTCAGGAGATATTTAGTAGATGACAGTAAGTTGACAGGAGAGAAAGTGCACGGTGGTACTAATGAATGATGCTAGAATTGCAGGAGAGAAGTGCACGGTGGTACTAATGAATGATGCTAGAATTGCAGGAGAGAAGTGCACTGTGGTACCATTTAATGATGCTAGAATTGCAGGATAGAAGTGAACGGTGGTACTAATGAATGATGCTAGAATTACAGGAGAGAAGTGCACTGTGGTACTCATGAATGATGCTAGATTTACATGAGAGAAGTGCACGGTGGTACTAATGAATGATGCTAGACTTAAAAGACCGAAAGCGATAGTGTCAATCAGTACACCATATATTTCGGAAAAGATTAAATGAGTTTGCCTTCCTGACATAGTGTATGGTTGTGAGCGATGACAGTCTGAAGGTGGTTTAGATAAATCTGAACAGTTTAGTTTATAATGAGGATCTCGTTACCAAGAAATTAGTCTTAATATCCATCATTGTATTAGACAAGAATTGACGTCTGTGTATGAAAATACATTGATTAAAATATAGCGAGTCTGTGTTCTTGAGACAGTTCAGTTATCTTTATTGAAGGTCCACTTTTACATAAGCATTTTTTGTTCACTTGTGTCGTTTAAGTGATGCTGATACTGATTTGTTTTAATAGCAGTTGTGCTTGTAAAGATATGAATAATAAGTGCCAGTAAAGTCAGTGTGGGCAGTGAGAGGTCACAATTGACGTAACAAACTGAGCATAAGAAAAGTCAATGTTGGCAGTGAGAGGTCACGACTGACATAACACACTGAGCATAAGATAAGTCAATTTTCGCAGTGAGAGGTCACAAGTGACATAACACACTGAGCATAAGATAAGTCAATTTTATCAGTGAGAGGTCACGACTGATATAACACTCTGTGCTTGGGTAAAGTCAAAGTGGGTATTGAGAGGTCACGACTGATATAACACTTTGTGCTTGGGTAAAGTCCAAGTGGGTATTGAGAGGTCACGACTGATATAACACTCTGTGCTTGGGTAAAGTCAATGTGGGCAGATAATGGTGAATTCTTCAGTGGTTTTGTTTGTTGACGTCATAAGAGACGTTGTAATGGAAATGACTCGTCTATACCAGACTGGGTACATAATGGGTTGATGTGTAGACGATGAGTTCAAATTTTTAAATAGAATGTTTTATTTTGTGTTGGCAGACAGATAATTTGATTGCATTAGAGTAATGGCTAGTCTAAAATAAGAGATATGTGAGACCGCATTATGTGTATGGCCACTATTGTAAATAGTTTGTGACGAGTCAGGACCTGAGCCCTGACCACTAACACTCGTTCTCTGACACGCGTACGATAAGTTCTTGGAATATTTTAATCTGTTCATTCTTTATCTCTGCTATTTTTGTTCTTCAACCAAGACTTCTACGTTAGTTTTTTTCTTTTCGTTTTGTGTTTTCCCTTTCTGCCTTAGCAAGTGTTTTATATGTCCTCCTGTTTAAAGTCAAATTCCCATGTGAAGAAGAAAATAGCAGTGTTTGTATTGGAGGGGTGCAGGTGTTACCTGGATGATAATAATAATATCATTGATATATAAAACAAAAAGAACAGAGTGAATTAAATATAAACAGGCTTTACAACATGTTGATGTCGGTACGCGTGCTGTAAGTTGCCGACCCTTAGTGTAGGCTGCCGTATGACGATATCTGCAGAATCAACTATCTCCTACCTCATTGACACCCTTTGAATCTTTATCTGACACCCAGCGATCTTTGGCGGATTGTGGGATTAACCCATTACGGCCTTTTGAAACAAGTCAATGGAGTGGGGAAATTTAGGGGGGGGGGGCAGCGGTGGAGGGTAAACTGTTATTATGGCCTTCCCGTTTGCGGCTGGGCATCAAAGGTTTAACAATATAATAATATTCTACTTCACATACAGCGCGACTGGACGAGGACGACCGAGAGCATTACATTCAAGTGACTGTATTATATTGTACGGAACCGACGGGCGAGTCTATTATAATGAAGGCATTAGCAGGCGAGTCCATTAAATCAACTTTACAGCGCGGCTCATTGAAATGTTTGAGCTTAAAAATCAATACAATTTCTGGCGATCAATGGCGTGGACGCTGATATAAGCGAATGTGCATATGAAAATATGTAGGAGACCAACGATTGGGTCTGACCTAGTTCCTTTACCTTTTGGATACAATCGATTAAACGATACGAGTGGAAATCAAGCGGAACTACTCCAGTGTTTGCAGGGACGGATAACACCTGCAATGTTCTCCGGGGCCTTGTGAATGGTCTAGAGAAGAAATCGACTGGTAACAAGGTGTGTGTGTCAACATAGCTGGTCTGGTCTGGTTCGTTTAGTGAGATGTTTTTAACAGACGGACAGCCCTATTTTCCTTCATGAGTATTTGAGAAGGTGTAACGGCATAGATAGTTAAATATGGTCTCTTCAACACAGTTTTCATCCATATTCTCCAATGTTGTTGATAAAGCAGTTGCACGGATTATATGATTGACCTCTGTCCACTCGGTTGTCGTGTCCGTCACATAAAATGCAAATGTCAAATATTCTGCCGACGTACTTTTCTTTTACACTGATTCCCAGAAGACTTTATTCCTCCATTGACCATACTCCATCCATCAACCAGCAGCCGACCAAATTAAGTCAACTGTGAAAATCATTACCAGTTTGATACCCCGGAAGTTGGTGGCTATTACCTCCCCTGTTGAAACGGGAGACAAGCGTCTGCCGGAATTCCTTACCGCCATCTTTTCAATTTGATTTATCTAAGGAGGGGATGAGATGGGAGTGAATGGTGAGGGGACGTGATGAGAGTGAATGGTGAGTGGATGAAACGGGAGTGAATGGTGAGGGGATGAGACGGGAGTGAATAGTGTGGGGATGAGATGAGAGTGAATGGGGAGGGAATGAGGCAGGAGTGAATGTTAAGAGGATGAGATGGAGAATGAGTGGTGGAGAGAAAGATCAATTGAAGAGAAAGGATATGACGAAAGTTAGTGATGAGGAGAAATAGCAACTAAAGAGAAGGGGGCGACACTGGTACGATTGGTTCGGAGTAGAGGAGACGGGAGGATTTTACCTTTAGAACATTATAACCAAAACTAGCCGGAGATTACAATATAACCAAACTAGTCAGAGATTACAATATAACCAAAACTAGTCAGAGATTACAATATAACCAAAACTAGTCAGAGATTACAATATAACCAAAACTAGTCAGAGATTACAATATAACCAAAACTAGTCAGAGATTACAATATAACCAAAACTAGTCAGAGATTACAATATAACCAAAACTAGTCAGAGATTACAATATAACCAAACTAGTCAGAGATTACAATATAACCAAACTAGTCAGAGATTACAATATAACCAAAACTAGTCAGAGATTACAATATAACCAAAACTAGTCAGAGATTACAATATAACCAAACTAGTCAGAGATTACAATATAACCAAACTAGTCAGAGATTACAATATAACCAAAACTAGTCAGAGATTACAATATAACCAAAACTATTCAGAGATTACAATATAACCAAAACTAGTCAGAGATTACAATATAACCAAAACTAGTCAGAGATTACAATATAACCAAACTAGTCAGAGATTACAATATAACCAAACTAGTCAGAGATTACAATATAACCAAAACTAGTCAGAGATTACAATATAACCAAAACTAGTCAGAGATTACAATATAACCAAACTAGTCAGAGATTACAATATAACCAAAACTAGTCAGAGATTACAATATAACCAAACTAGTCAGAGATTACAATATAACCAAAACTAGTCAGAGATTACAATATAACCAAACTAGTCAGAGATTACAATATAACCAAAACTAGTCAGAGATTACAATATAACCAAACTAGTCAGAGATTACAATATAACCAAAACTAGTCAGAGATTATAATATAACCAAAACTAGTCAGAGATTACAATATAACCAAACTAGTCAGAGATTACAATATAACCAAAACTAGTCAGAGATTACAATATAACCAAAACTAGTCAGAGATTACAATATAACCAAACTAGTCAGAGATTACAATATACCCAAACTAGTCAGAGATTACAATATAACCAAATCTAGTCAGAGATTACAATATAACCAAACTAGTCAGAGATTACAATATAACCAAACAGTCAGAGATTACAGTATAACCAAACTAGTCAGAGATTACAATATAACCAAAACTAGTCAGAGATTACAATATAACCAAAACTAGTCAGAGATTACAATATAACCAAAACTAGTTTGAGATTACAATATAACCAAACTAGTCAGAGATTACAATATAATCAAACTATTCGGAGATTTGTTTCAAAATACCATCTGTGTCTTCTACTGTAGTGTAATCGAAGAGTTCTTTAAACTACTAAGAATTAAATGATACGTTGGATATAATAATAAGAATGTTCTTAGAAATCGTTGGTTAATAATGAAGCCGCAAACAAGGACACATCTAAATATTTGTTAAAGAAAGAAATCAATGAAAACTTAAAAGAAAAAGACACAGTAATGACACAAAAATGACACAGTAAAGTTGTTGACCTTCATTTTTGTCTTTGTTTGTTTTTGTTTTTTCTGTCGAAAATGAACAATTCTCAAAAAAGAGAATACCGGTCTAGAAAGTGTCAGAAATAGAAAGTGACATTCAATAAGTTTGAAAATTTAACAGCATAATTAAATCGGCCATTGTATGAACTAGTTTAGCCCTGCTTGAAAGTCTTGGACATTGAAATGTGATGTCATCCTTGTAAAAAAAAAATAGTGAATATTGGGACCAAATAAAATATTTGATTTGTCAGCCAAGAGGCAGACGTATCGTGATAGCAGACATCTCGTGTTTTAACGCCTATGGTACTTTATGGAGGTGTCAGGGCCATGATGGACGTGTGGGGGCCGTGTTGGAGGTGTTGGGGAGATGTTCGTTGTCTGATGTGGAGGTGATCCCCGTGTGATCAAGGGGTGGTGGGGTGGTGGAGGGGATCCCGTGTGATCAAGGGGGCTCAAATCGTGTGAGGTAAGAATAAATATTTGAGTAGATTTAATGGCTAAAATGCTTGTGTGGCGCTCTGTGTGTACTCGGGGTGGGTAGGGTGCCATAAAGAGGCGTGGGGGGCGTGTACATATTGAACAAAGTGTGAAACACAGATATGTTTATGTTGCAGCAGAGCGAAAGATATAAATTAAACTATACTGTTAGTTACAGCGACAGACACGTACATTTTCTTCAACCGCTCCTGTTTATAGAACACTCTAAGAACCTAATAAAGACTAAAGTCTTCAAAACCTGCCTTTCCTTAGTCTATATAAACCCATACATAATATATGGACAAACTGCCTTTCCTTAGTCTATATAAACCCATACATAATATATGGATAAACTGCCTTTTCAATAATGATCTCAAAAAAGGCCTATAATTATAAAAATCTGCCAGCTGTATCTTCACCCCGCGGATGGAGTTTTTGGCGCTGCGAGCAGGGTAAAAGAGTAATTTGACTATAGATCTCACAGACAGACAGACATGTAACTATATAGATCTCACAGACGCCCATTTAACTTAAGTTCTAACAGAGACCCATGTAACTCTAGATCTAACAGAGACCCATGTAACTCTAGATCTAACAGAGACCCATGTAACTCTAGATCTAACAGAGACCCATGTAACTCTAGATCTAACAGAGACCCATGTAACTCCAGATCTAACTGAAACCAATTTAACTAAAGATCTAACAGACAACAATTTAACCATAGATCCAAGTCTAACAGAGAAACTTTTTACTATTGATCTAAAAGAGTTCCATTTATCTATAGTTCTAAAAGAGTTCCATTTAACTATAGATCTGAGTTCCATTTAAAGGATCGTTCATAAATTTCATCACGCAAAAAAATTACCCTTTTAGATGCCCCCCTCCCCCTGTCCCAAAATGCCTCAAATGCTCCCCCCCCCCAGTGTCACGTCACGCCTATAAAAATTCAAAACATAAATACACTTTTCAAAACTAAACTAAGATTTTATTTTATTCTTTAACAGTTTCCCTATTGGTTTATGATGTAGTATTATTAGAAAACTGTGATGCGAAACAACGAAGTCATCCACAAGGCGAATATAAAATGGCCACAACAGTTTTCGCGTCATTTTTCGATATGCGCAAAAGGTATGCGCTTTACAAAAAACTGCAACAACAAAAAGAAAGTGACGTCACAAATTTTTACCCCTTCCCCTCCTCCCTGTGACAAAGTGTCACAAAAACCTCTCCCAACCCATTCGAAACCATATATATTAGAGGATGTGACTCCTCATCAGATCATGTTGAATGAGACAGCGCAGCACGACTTGTGTAAATGTTCCATCATCTTGCCCTGCCCAATAGACATGGATAGTGCTGGCCATGACAGAGATAATAGCGTGCTTGATATGATTACGTGAACCGACAAAAACACGAAACAAGCATCAAATGGATAGAAACTTTTCAGTAAAAATGGTAAAAATTCGTTCGGAACTGTGCAAAAAAATAATTTATTTGGGGTTTTCTATAAAGGGAGATAAACGGATAGGGAAAAAAAGATGGAACGAAAAGAGAAAACTTGATATTTATCTTTCGACTCCCAAATTCTATTCTTAAGTTCCTAAATTAAATGCCTAAAAAGTCTGTGCATAATAATATTCACTTAACAATTCTATACCTAACAAATCTAAACCGTAAAAAATATATGATTAACAAAGATATAACGACCAATCTAAGAAATCTTTACCTAACAAATATATGTCTAAGAATATTTGCCTAACGGATCTAAACCTAAAAAATATATACATAACAAATCTATGTCTAACAAATCTTAGCCTATAACGTCTATGTTTAACAAATCTTTGCCTAACACGTCTATGTTTAACAAATCTTTGCTTAACACGTCTATGTTTAACAAATCTTTGCCTAACACGTCTATCTCTAACAAATCTTTGCCTGACACGTCTATATCTGACCGATAAACGACATGGCTTGTCATGTAAAAGTTCTGGTGTGGATGGGGTGAATATGCATTAGTTTTTGTTTTGTCTTTATACAGCTGTTCTTTATTACATAAACGTATTTTATTTTATTGTCACGATTATGGCTCTATTTCTAATATTTTTATGTACAGCTCGGTGAGCCCAGCTCTAGGCTGGGGTACCGCGCTATATAAGACAATTAATAATAATAATAATAATAATAATATCTACCAAATCCATGGCTCTTTGATAAACTTAACGAATCAACGTATAACAATTAAAATCTAAAATTAAAAGAAAACATTCAACAAGCAGTTTTCTGTAAGGCAGTTACCCAGTTATCCCAACTGTCCACCGTACACTGTCTCACACACCGATACCCTAACTTTTCCGTTACCCTTACATTTATTCCAAAAGACAATATCTTACTTTGTAGTTACTTTTACATTTGTCTGTCTTTGTATTTTAGCTGCCAAAGGCTTCTAGGACCAAATGTCCACTTCTTTTGGTATTGTCCTTCTTCAGGTTTTGTAGACATTGTGTATATTTCTTATTTCTTCGTCCTTAACGGAGTCCTCCCCATATTTCCCAAATGCCCAGTACCCTTGTTAAGTAGTTATCCTTACATTTATCCCACATGCCCCATACCCTTATTTAATAGTTATCCTTACACTTATCCCAACTGCCCAATACACGTATTTAGTAGTTAACTTAACATGTATCCCACTTGCCCAATGCCCTTATTTAGTAGTTATCCTTACTTTTATCCCACATGCCCAATATCTTTATTTAGTAGCTATCTTTACACATATCCCTCATGCCAAATACCCTTATTTAGTCGTTTTCCTTACACTTATCCCACAAGCCCAATACCCTTATTTAGTATTTATCCTTACATATATCCCACATGCCCCATACCCTTATTTAGTAGTTATCCTTGTCCAGCTTACACTGAAACCTTCAATGAGGAAATCTCAAGGCTGCATCTAGGTACAGTTGAAATGTTTGAAAACTATTAGCTTACAAATAATGACAATATTATACATCCTATTTTTTTTACACAATTATTTTCTTCACGATTCATTTCCAGAGCAGCTCATGATCATTAGAATCCAATGTGAAAGGCAATGTCATGGTCATGAGAATCCAATGTGATAAGATAATGTCATGGTCATTAGCATCCAATGTGAAGGTCATGGTCATTAAAATCCAAAGTGAAAAGGCAATGTCATGGTCTAACAGGGATTGTTTTACTTCAAAATTTAAGACCTCTTGAAGCTTTTTCAGTAAACAAATATTTTGTGATGATGGACATTTTATCATAATCTCTTTTAATCGTGAAAATTAAGGAACATTTCCACCACTTTTACTCGATTAATATAAAACAAAAGATGGCCTTCAAATCGTCCTAATATTTCATTATCTCCCATTAAACCTCTATTCCTAGTGATCTCCCCTTGCATGCATTTAATCAATAGGGGAAAAAATTTGGCAAGTCAAATTATCTTTGCCAAGCCGGAAGTTGTGTCTTGTCCAGATGATCATTAATAAAACACTAGTTTAGAGACCGACACTTGACGCTATAAAAAGATGTGGCCCGTTACAAAATGCTGGCAGGGAAGAGAAACAGCGATCAAGTTAATAAAGATTGCGAGTATGTGGGTAGGGATGTTATATTATGTGGTAGAGACGTGAGAGGATGTGGGTAGGGATGTTATATTATGTGGCAGATTCGTGAGTGACGTGTTGCAAAGATATGGTAGAGACGTGAGAGGGATGTGGCAGAGATATGGCAGAAACATGAGAGGCGGTGGCAGGGATATGACAGAGACATGAGAGGATTTTGCAAGGATATGGTATAGACATGAGGGGTGTGGCAGAGTCATGAGGGGGTATGACAGAGACATGAGGGGATGGGACAGAGACATGATGACATGTGGCAGGGTTATGGCAGACAGAACAATTTGGCAGGGAGGTGATAGGGATGTCGCCTAGATCTGGCTGTTTTTTTAGTTGGATCTGAAAACATTGTAGATACACACAAAAGGAGTTTTACTTTTAAATCTTTGAAAGGCACTCTTCATTTGAGAAGTTTTCATCCACAGATAGCACCTTATGAAAGATTTAATCTTTTTAAAAAATCATTTAGTACTTAATCTGAGAATGTTATAGTATAACAATCTGAGCAGTTTACAGTAGGACTTAATCTTAGAAGGCTATAGTAGTACTAAATCTATTAATGTGATAGTAGTTATTTTTTCTTCTTATTTAAGTCATTGTGTCACAGGTTTCTTCTGTCACAGTTAGCTTGTGTCGAAGTTTTCCAAACTTGAAATAGGTAAATATGTGCGCCTTACAACACTGGTTTTTATTTGGGACAGAAATGTTTAGCTTTAAGTAATTATAAAAGTAATAAATGGTGTAATGGATCCAAGCTCATACCTCATCATCCACGGCTGTGTTGACGCTATCCATGCTCTGAGACAGAGAGGCCGAGCCGTCTTTCAGACCCGGGGATGTAGACGGGTTCATAGGTGTGGCCATTTCAGTAATGAGCATGTGGAAATGTAGTTAGGACTTTGTTCTTGAGACTGATGGCGCACAAATACGCGTGTAGTTAGGCTCTGGGGCAGGAATCGCGTGTAGCGATTGGTCAAAACAACAAACTAGGACAGGAATAACGAGCAGTGATTGATCACAAAGTCACGTTTGATTAACGCGTTCACGTCTAACAAAGTATGTTTATATTGTTACGTAATACAAAGTATAACACTAATTAAAAAAGGGAAATGTTTACTCGATAAGATGTGTGAGGTTCAGCGTGCTGTCATTTTAACATTAAAATCAACGCACTTTTAAATTTTCCCAAAAGTGATGATCCGAGTAGCTAGAACTTTACTTAATTTAACTATCAAACTCTGGCTTCAATCAATGACATAATTTAGTGCAGAAATCGTTAAACAGAACCACACCAAAAAATTAAATAAATAAATTTATTTTGATTCATAAAAAAAAAACCAACTATCTACCCAGGCTTATAACAGAACCTTGCCTAAACTCATCTAGCCATACGTTATTAACGAATCTTGATAAAACCCCATCTGTCACTATCACATTGATAGCCTTATTATAAACTAACTGAATGTTAACGTTGTTTGAAATAACTCAATAATAAACTTATTTGAAACTATCAACATGATAACCTGATCTGAAACTATCAACATGATAACCTGATCTGAAACTATCAACATGATAACCTGATCTGAAACTATCAAGATGATAACCTGATCTGAAACTATCAAGATGATAACCTGATCTGAAACTATCAAGATGATAACCTGATCTGAAACTATCAAGATGATAACCTGATCTGAAACTATCAAGATGATAACCTGATCTGAAACTATCAAGATGATAACCTGAAATTATCAATATGATAACCTGATCTGAAACTATCAAGATGATAACCTGATCTGAAACTATCAAGATGATAACCTGATCTGAAACTATCAAGGTGATAACCTGATCTGAAACTATCTCAATGCTAAACCAGATGTTCGAGCAAAAGCTCCAATAAATAGTGTAGCGCTTACCAACAATAATTTCACTTCCCTGTAGTCTAACTTGACAAGTTTTTGAATCTGCTCACAACGAGATCTAAATATAAACTTTGTATCCCGTAAACATCTGGTGTCAAGAGTACAAAGCTCACTCAATTGGACATATGTCTGAGTACGACCTTAGATGAACATGGCGTAATAACAAGTATGATACTGTATCAACAGTGATGTTATCACAAGTACGATACTGTATCAACAGTGCACTATTCCAATTTTAAGGAGCAACTCATTTAGTACGATATTTGTATAATGTAGTAGGATATTCAGTGAATCGAGTACCACACCTAGCTACGATATTTCACTTGACTAGTACTTGGCTGAGGGCTCTGGATCACAAGTGGCCCCAACTTTTAATTTGCGAGCGCACGTCCGTCCTATTTCCGGTGGAAAGGGGGCGTGTCCCTGTAGAGAGGAAATAAATAATAATTAGCCAAATAAGAGGATAAATGTGGACCAAGTGAAAATGATATAGGATCGGATGGTGTAATAGTTGATAAAGCTATTGATAGAAGGTATAATAAAGAATGCGTAGAAATACATTTCGTCCACAGTTCAGAAAAATATATGTCATGAAGAGTGCATATAAATGTCATTCTTGTTTGTCTTAAATAATGAAATAAATGGTGGGCAAGATATGTTTAGCTTAAAAATAAAAGACCAGACAATTAATACATTTCATATAGAGTTGACAGCTACGAATGTAATACAGACTTGATGAATTCAAAGTTTTTATAGAGATACATGTTACAATAAACATGTGTAATCATCAACTTTAAATATACTAGATTTTAAAACCAGTTACACCAATAAATACAATCCCCTGCTTATCTCGAAGTTGATTTAATTCGTTGCCATTAGAATCCAATACGAAATGATAATGTCATGGTCATAAGAATCCAATGTGAAAAGATAATGTCATGGTCATAAGAATCCAATGTGAAAAGGCAATGGCATGGTCATTAGAATCCAATGTGAAAATATAATATCATGGTCATTAGAATCCAATGTGAAAATATAATATCATGGTCATTGGAATCCAATGTGAAAAGACAATGTCATGGTCATTAGAATCCAAGGTGAAAAGATAATGTCATGGTCATTAGAATCCAACGTGAAAAGATATGTTATGGTCATTAGAATCCAATGTGAAAAGATAATGTCATGGTCATTAGAATCCAATGAGAAAAGACAATGTCATGATCATTAGAATCCAATGTGAAAAGATAATGTCATGGTCATAGGAATCCAATGTGAAAAGATAATGTTATGGTCATTAGAATCCAATGTGAAAAGATAATGTCATGGTCATTAAAATCCAATGTGAAAAGGCAATGTCATGATCATTAGAATCCAATGTGAAAAGATAATGTCATGGTCATTAGAATCCAATGTGAAAAGACAATGTCATGGTCATTAGAATCCAATGTGAAAAGATAATGTCATGGTCATAGGAATCCAATGTGAAAAGATAATGTTATGGTCATTAGAATCCAATGTGAAAAGATAATGTCATGGTCATAGGAATCCAATGTGAAAAGATAATGTTATGGTCATTAGAATCCAATGTGAAAAGATAATGTCATGGTCATTAGAATCCCATGTGAAAAGACAATGTCATGGTCATAGGAATCCAATGTGAAAAGATAATGTCATGGTCATTAGAATCCAATGTGAAAAGACAATGTCATGGTCATGAGAATCCAATGTGATAAGATAATGTCATGGTCATTAGCATCCAATGTGAAGGTCATGGTCATTAAAATCCAAAGTGAAAAGGCAATGTCATGGTCATTAGAATCCATTGTGAAAAGAAATGTCATGATCATTAGAATCCAATGTGAAAAGACAATGGCATGGTCATTAGAATCCAACGTGAAAAGATAATGTCATGGTCATTAGAATCCAATGTGAAAAGATAATGTCATGGTCATTAGAATCTAATGTGAAAAGATAATGGTCATGGTCATTAAAATCCAATGTGAAAAGATAATGTCATATTCTCAAATCTATCTCTAATCCTAGGTTTGCTGTATATTCCTAAATGTACAGTATTTCAAGATAATCTCCAAATGAAACATGAATGGCCGCTAGCGTGTCGCAAATCAATAATAAATGCACAAAACATTGCTACACGAATTGGTAATAAAGTCACAAAATTATGCTACGCTAATTTATTAAAAGGTCACAGGCCATTGCTACGTCCATTGATAATAAGGGCAATAACTAAAAACTACAAAACACATTTATATTAATTTAACCAAGCTTTCTTCTCCTAATAGGTTGAGGGAATCTACCCCCAACTTATAATGACTGCGTTACTGGGCTGACATTTATTAAACAAGTAAGAACAGTCTGACATTTAAGAGATGTTCCACTGATTATCTTGTGACAAAACGTGGTTTATCGCATCCACCCAGTCTTCCAAATGTTCTAATCTAAAGAAGATGGAATCATCTTAAAATAATCCTTTGTTCAAGATTGGAAATTGAAAATAATAGTTACTCCAGTATTTTTTTATTTTAGTGATACTTTTCGAAGTTAACACTACTTGATGGCAGTGGTGACACGTGTGCATTAAGGAAGTCTTAATTACATTACTAGCCATGAGTGGATGTTGTTGACAATTTATTAGGAATGTAATAATTAATTTAAAAGTAGATTTCAATTGCCTATTTATTTTTTATTTTCGATTAGCGTTACCAGCAATGACTACAAAATGTGTCAATCAGAGATTTAGATGCAGTGAGTACAAAATGTGTCAATCAGAGATTTAGATTTAGTGAGAAGGTGTAAGTATTTAAAAAAAATGACCGACTACTTATTTTTAACAGAGTTTAACTTAAGCAACTTTTTTCTAAAGACGGAACAATTGAATATATAACATTTCTATTTATTTTCCATGGCAACATGCATGTTGTGGTAATCACTTAGAGACAAAAACAGGGGAAGAAAATAAATCTATTGATTGGAAAAATTCCATATATTAATTTAAATTAATTTCAAAGTACTTATATATCAGAAGGTATGAGAACATCTGGGTTGATAACCCCTTAGTTTGGTGTGGGAACGTCAGAGCTGCTGAACCATCAGTTGTTAAGATTTGAGAACTGCTGAGCTTATGTTGAGCCATCCGATATTAAAACATGATAACTGCTGGGCATCAGTTGTTTCCTTGTGTTAGCAGCTCCAGTGTTCTTTATGTTGACATCTCTGTCTCGCCATCCTAAGCGTAATATCTTAACAGCGAAAAGGTACTGCATCCAACTATCTTATGAAAGCTGGTTTCGGTATACCACGATATGGCAGAGGCGATGATATGATGAGACAGGTGCTATCAAATATCTGATGGATAACGTCTTTAGGGTAAGTTTGGTGCAGGACACCCCATAGAAATTTCCTTTTTTTCTGGCTTTCGGAAAATAATGTATTGTTTAGTTTTCTAATATTCAGTATCATTTCTCAATATTTCCTAGGATTCGGAGCCAAATGCTTTCTACTCGCTTTGAGTCAAATGATTGCTCCTTGCTACGAGCCAAATGATCCTTACTTACAACGAGCCAAATGACTGCTACTTGCCAGGAGCCGAATGAATGCTACTTGCTATGACCCAAATGATCCTTACTTGCAATGAGCCAAATGATCATTACTTGCAATGAGCCAAATGACTGCTACTTGCTATGAGCCTAATGACAGCTATTTGCTATGAGCCTTATGACTGCTACTTGCTATGAGCCTTATGAATGCTACTTGCTATGAGCCTTATGAATGCTACTTGCTATGAGCCTAATGACTGCTATTTGCTATGAGCCTTATGACTGATACTTGCTATGAGCCTTATGAATGCTACTTGCCAGGAGCAAAATGATCGCTACTTACTATGAACCAAATAACTGCTACTTGCCATGAGCCTTATGACTGCTACTTGCTATGAGCCTTATGAATGCTACTTGCTTTGAGCCTGATGACTGCTACTTGCTATGAACCAAATGACTGCTACTTGCTATGAGCCTAATGACTGCTACTTGTTATAACAATAATGACTGCTACTTGCTATGAGCCTTATGAATGCTACTTGCTTTGAGCCTAATGACTGCTACTTGCTATGAGCCTTATGACTACTACTTGCCAGGAGCAAAATTATTGCTACTTGCTATGAAAATTAAAGTCATTATTAATTGTGTTGCTACACTTCTACATTTTATATCGTTCCTTATCTCCTTTATCGGCTCTTATAAATAAAAAAAAAAAAAAATAATGCTAATTTTTAATTTCATGATTATGTTTGTTAAATTGTATGTACAGCGTGGTGAGCCCAGCCCTAGGCTGGGGTACCACGCTATAGAAAACTACCAACGATAATAATAATAATAAAAATAATGAAATAAAATAAAATAGGAACGCTAGACATGATATTCGAACATCGTTGCTTTAAAAGCATTACTTCCGGCACATTAATTGGTTTATAAACGGTTTGATTTTATGAGGAGCTAAATAAAAATAAAAAAACAATAACTGATGATTGTTGAACTAATTTAGTTGTTTTAATTGAAGTTGGGACTTTTGTTTTATGTTCTTAATTAAACACGGTATGAACATCGATGATCCTTCAGGTGCCTTATAGTTCGTGTAGTGATTCGTGGAGAAGCCGCAGTGTAGTGTAGTGATTCGTGGAGAAACCGCAGTGTAGTGTAGTGATTCGTGGAGCAGTCGCAGTGTAGTGTAGTGATTCGTGGAGAAACCGCAGTGTAGTGTAGTGATTCGTGGAGCAGCGTAGTGTAGTTATTCTTGGAAACAGCAGCAGTTGATATAACGTAAGACTTAATTACGTAACACGCTCGTGGGCGTGTCTCTAACTTCCAATAATCGGCTTACATGACCTAGACTGAACCCACATCAATAATCAGAAACAGCGCTGCCTCTGAACACACACTTTGGTATGCCATTGCATAGTGTGGAGGTAGACAATAGAGGTGGTTGGGTTGTGATCTGGACAATCGAGGAAGTGGTTGTGATGTGGGCACGTGAATAGGGTGGTTTGTGATGTGGGCAAGGAATAGGTGGGTTAGGATGTGGACAGTGGAGGAAGTGGGTTGTGATATGGGTAAGGGAATAGATGGATTGTGATGTGGGCAAGAGAATAGGTGGATTGTGATGTGGGCAAGAGAATTGGTGGGTTGGGATGTTGACAGTAGAGGAAGTGGGTTGTGATATGGGTAAGGGAATAGATGGATTGTGATGTGGGCAAGAGAATAGATGGATTGTGATGTGGGCAAGAGAATAGGTGGATTGTGATGTGGGCAAGAGAATTGGTGGGTTGGGATGTTGACAGTAGAGGAAGTGGGTTGTGATATGGGTAAGGGAATAGGTGGATTGTGATGTGGGCAAGAGAATTGGTGGGTTGGGATGTTGACAGTAGAGGAAGTGGGTTGTGATATGGGTAAGGGAATAGATGGGTTAGGATTTGGGGAATTGAATAGGTGGGTTGTGATGTGGACAGTGGATAAAGTGGGTGGACAGTACAATCAGAGGCATGTTTTTCATTTATTTTAGCATATAATGTATATGGGTTTACTCCACACATTCATGGAAAATTGAAGAAATTCATTGATATATTCACTTGGTCGTCGGCTTACACAGAACATCAAGAATGATGTTAATAAGATTTCAATAGAATGTAGACCTACTCAGCAACTGAAAACACTAGCAGCACATCTAGTTGGCCTGACCGTAGCAATGCTCTTTATCTGACATGTTGGCAACAACGAACCTTATCATAGAAATAGTTCCTTTGCTCCAATACATGGGCTACTTCTTGAGCCACTTCATGGGCACTTTTTGGACTACTTCATGGACTACCAATCTTTCTGTGGACACAACCAATCAAAGAAATTGCCTTTCTCTTTCTCTCTTTTTCTCTTTGCCCATATATCTTAATTTGTTGTCTTCCTTCTCTTAAAATTTTTATCTCATCTGGCCACTCCTCTCTCTACCTTCCTCCATGCCAGTACCTCTCTTTTTTTCTCCCTCTCTCTTTTTCTCACACTCTCCCACTTTTTATCATTATCTCTCTCTTTTTCTCACTATCCCTCTTTCTCTCTCCACCTTGTTTTTACTTTCGCTCTCTCTCTCTCTCTCTCTCTCTCTCTTTATTTCTCTCCTTTCCTCTATTCTCTTTCTAACACTCTCTTTCTTACTCTTTTAGTCTCTCTCTTTCTCACTTTCTTTCTCATTCTTTCTGACTCACTCTCTTGCTCTCTCCTCTATCCCTCTGTTTCTTTCCTTATACAAAAAGGAACACTATAAATAACGTATGGGGATACAAAATAATGATGGGAACTCTTGGACTATGATGGCGACACAATGTCAATAAAGGTAGCAACAGAAAAATTATGCAAACTTCTATAAACTGATGAAAAAGCCAGAACAAGACACGACATTGATTTAAAAAAATTAAAGTACAGAGTTATGGTGCTTGTCCGAGTACTCTCCCTTGCATCTGTCATTGTGATAATGGTATTAAAGAAAATGTTAGGGTTGGAAAACATGGTTACTTCTCTACAAGACGGACGGCTAGGGTCATACGTGTGATGGATAAACTGAAATGGTCATCTATGGCTTTGTATCTGCTACATAGACATATTAATGCCAGTGCCAAAGCAGTAGATCAACAGATGTGTGACAACGGAAAAGGCAATGTTGATCAGACAGAATTATATTTGTAGGATAAAGCAGAATATCATTGATAAATAAAGATATATGTTTTATATTAGAGTATGTCATAATATGTATCATGGGTTTTAACAGTGGCCCTAGAATATTTTAGGTCTATTTACTTAATTCCAATGACATATTAATCAATATTGTCCGTTTTACGTATTTTTGTGTACTGTTCAGTTGAGTGTTTTTTGAATAATGTAATTAAGTAATGTTTTATATATAGATTGAAAAAGTAATACCGTTTCTGTCGTGTAAATTAAGAAGAACTGTTTCTCTGTAGTGCTAATGAAAATGTGACTGAAACGAATCTATTTTTCATCTGGTTTAGCTAAAAAGTATTTGGATGAAAGCGACAGAGGTCAGTTTTGTTTACCTGAGACTCTTGAAGGTACACTTTTACAAACCATATAATAGCAGTTTTTCCCAACGTGGAGCGTTCACCCACAAGTGCTTTGGAGCCTTCAATGGTTATGTGAAGATTTTGAAAAAATAAATGTATTGACGGTTCAATAGCGTCACTATGGGATACGGGGGATGCACGCCGCACCTGTTGATACCCTGACGAGGGGTGACACCAAAATGGAGAATAATAAATTTGACAGAGCTCAGAAGTTATAGTAGTTTAACACAAGCACAGGGTTCCACCTGAGCAGGGTGCCACAAGTTTAGGGAGGCAACAGAAAAGGGTGCGGAAAATTTTTTTGATAAACTGTATTAAGTTGTGTTATACTCCACAAAACGTTGATATCAGACTATAATTTGTTATATTAACTTTACCGCTTTATCCCTTGCCATTTACGGCCGACCATGAAGTGAAGGAACTATTTGAAGTGAAGGAACTATTTGAAGTGAAACAACTATTTTAAGTGAAGGAACTATTTGAAGTGAAGGAACTATTTGAAGTGAAGGAACTATTTTAAATTAAGCAACTATTTGAAGTGAAGGAACTATTTGAAGTGAAGGAACTATTTGAAGTGAAGCAACTATTTGAAGTGAAAAACCTATTTGAAGTGAAGCAACTATTTGAAGTGAAGGAACTATTTGAAGTGAAGAAACTATTTGAAGTGAAGCAATTATTTGAAGTGAATGAACTATTTGAAGTGAAGGAACTATTTGAAGTGAAGGAACTATTTGAAGTAAAGCAACTATTTGAAGTGAAGCAACTATTTGAAGTGAAGGAACTATTTGAAGTGAAGCAACTATTTAAAGTGAAGGAACTATTTGAAGTGAAGGAACTATTTGAAGTGAAGCAACTATTTGAAGTAAAGTAACTATTTGAAGTGAAGTAACTATTTGAAGTGAAGCAACTATTTGAAGTGAACCAACTTTTTGAAGTGAAGTAACTATTTGAAGTGAAGCAACTATTTGAAGTGAAGGAACTATTTGAAGTGAAGCCACTATTTGAAGTGAAGCAACTATTTGAAGTGAAGGAACTATTTGAAGTGAAGCAACTATTTGAAGTGAAGCAACTATTTGAAGTGAAGGAACTATTTGAAGTGAATCAACTATTTGAAGTGAAGCAACTTTTTAAAGTGAAGGAACTATTTGAAGTGAAGGAACTATTTGAAGTGAAGCAACTATTTGAAGTGAAGAAACTATTTGAAGTGAAGCAACTATTTGAAGTGAAGGATCTATTTGAAGTGAAGAAACTATTTGAAGTGAAGGAACTATTTGAAGTGAAGCAACTATTTGAAGTGAAGCAACTATTTGAAGTGAAGGAATTATTTGAAGTGAAACAACTATTTGAAGTGAATGAACTATTTGAAGTGAATGAACTATTTGAAGTGAAACAACTATTTGAAGTGAAGGAACTATTTGAAATGAAGGAACTATTTGAAGTGAAGCAACTATTTGAAGTGAAGGAACTATTTTAAATGAAGCAACTATTTGAAGTGAAGCAACTATTTGAAGTGAAGGAACTATTTGAAGTGAAGGAACTATTTTAAATGAAGCAACTATTTGAAGTGAAGCAACTATTTGAAGTGAAGGTACTATTTTAAGTGAAGCAACTATTTGAGGTGAAGGAACTATTTGAAGTGAAGAAACTATTTGAAGTGAAGGAACTATTTGAAGTGAAGGAACTATTTGAAGTGAAGAAACTATTTGAAGTGAAGCAATTATTTGAAGTGAAGGAACTATTTTAAGTGAAGGAACTATTTGAAGTGAAGCAACTATTTGAAGTGAAGGAACTATTTGAAGTGAAGGAACTATTTGAAGTGAAGGAACTATTTTAAATGAAGCAACTATTTGAAGTGAAGCAACTATTTTAAGTGAAGGAACTATTTGAAGTGAAGCAACTATTTGAAGTGAATGAACTATTTGAAGTGAAGGAACTATTTGAAGTGAAGGAACTATTTTAAATGAAGCAAATATTTGAAGTGAAGCAACTATTTGAAGTGAAGGAACTATTTTAAATGAAGCAACTATTTGAAGTGAAGCAACTATTTGAAGTGAAGGTACTATTTTAAGTGAAGCAACTATTTGAGGTGAAGGAACTATTTGAAGTGAAGAAACTATTTGAAGTGAAGGAACTATTTGAAGTGAAGAAACTATTTGAAGTGAAGCAATTATTTGAAGTGAAGGAACTATTTAAAGTGAAGCAACTATTTGAAGTGAAGAAACTATTTGAAGTGAAGCAACTATTTTAAGTGAAGGAACTATTTGAAGTGAATGAACTATTTGAAGTGAAACAACTATTTGAAGTGAAGCAACTATTTGAAGTGAAGGAACTATTTGAAGTGAAGCAACTATTGAAGTGAAGGAACTATTTGAAGTTAAGGAACTATTTGAAGTGAAACAACTATTTGGAGTTAAGCAACTATTTGAAGTGAAGGAACTATTTGAAGTGAAGGAACTATTTGAAGTGAAGGAACTATTTGAAGTGAAGGAACTATTTGAAGTAAAGGAACTATTTTAAATGAAGCAACTATTTGAAGTGAAGCAACTATTTGAAGTGAAGGAACTATTTGAAGTGAAGCAATTATTTGAAGTGAAGGAACTATTTTAAGTGAAGGAACTATTTGAAGTGAAGCAACTATTTAAAGTGAAGGAACTATTTGAAGTGAAGGAACTATTTAAAGTGAAGGAACTATTTGAAGTGAACCAACTATTTGAAGTGAAGTAACTATTTGAAGTGAAGCAACTATTTGAAGTGAAGGAACTATTTGAAGTGAAGCCACTATTTGAAGTGAAGCAACTATTTGAAGTGAAGGAACTATTTGAAGTGAAGCAACTATTTGAAGTGAAGCAACTATTTGAAGTGAAGCAACTATTTGAAGTGAAGGAACTATTTGAAGTGAAGCAACTATTTAAAGTGAAGGAACTATTTGAAGTGAAGGAACTATTTGAAGTGAAGCAACTATTTGAAGTAAAGTAACTATTTGAAGTGAAGTAACTATTTGAAGTGAAGCAACTATTTGAAGTGAACCAACTATTTGAAGTGAAGTAACTATTTGAAGTGAAGCAACTATTTGAAGTGAAGGAACTATTTGAAGTGAAGCCACTATTTGAAGTGAAGCAACTATTTGAAGTGAAGGAACTATTTGAAGTGAAGCAACTATTTGAAGTGAAGCAACTATTTGAAGTGAAGGAACTATTTGAAGTGAATCAACTATTTGAAGTGAAGCAACTTTTTAAAGTGAAGGAACTATTTGAAGTGAAGGAACTATTTGAAGTGAAGCAACTATTTGAAGTGAATAAACTATTTGAAGTGAAGCAACTATTTGAAGTGAAGGATCTATTTGAAGTGAAGAAACTATTTGAAGTGAAGGAACTATTTGAAGTGAAGCAACTATTTGAAGTGAAGCAACTATTTGAAGTGAAGCAACTATTTGAAGTGAAGGTACTATTTTAAGTGAAGCAATTATTTGAAGTGAAGGAACTATTTTAAGTGAAGGAACTATTTGAAGTGAAGCAACTATTTAAAGTGAAGGAAATATTTGAAGTGAAGGAACTATTTGAAGTGAAACAACTATTTGAAGTAAAGAAACTATTTTAAATGAAGCAACTATTTGAAGTGAAGCAACTATTTGAAGTGAAGGATCTATTTGAAATGAAGAAACTATTTGAAGTGAAGCAAATATTTGAACTGAAGCAACTATTTGAAGTGAAACAACTATTTGAAGTGAAGCAACTATTTGAAGTGAAGGAACAATTTGAAGTAAAAGGAACTATTTGAAGTGAAGCAACTATTTTAAATGAAGTAACTATTTGAATTGAAGCAACTATTTGAAGTGAAACAGCTATTTAAAGTTAAGGAACTATTTGAAGTGAAGGAACTATTTGAAGTGAAGCAACTATTTTAATTGAAGAAACTATTTGAAGTGAAGCAACTATTTGAAGTGAAGGAACTATTTGAAGTGAAGCAACTATTTGAAGTGAAGCAACTATTTGAAGTAAAGGAATTATTTGAAGTGAAGCAACTATTTGAAGTGAATGAACTATTTGAAGTGAATGAAATATTTGAAGTGAAACAACTATTTGAAGTGAAGGAACTATTTGAAGTGAAGGAACTATTTGAAGTGAAGGAATTATTTGAAGTGAAGCAACTATTTGAAGTGAAGAAACTAATTGAAGTGAAGCAATTATTTGAAGTGAATGAACTATTTGAAGTTAAGGAACTATTTGAAGTGAAGGAACTATTTGAAGTGAAGGAACTATTTGAAGTGAAGCAACTATTTGAAGTGAAGGAACTATTTGAAGTGAAGCAACTATTTGAAGTGAAGGAACTATTTGAAGTGAAGCAACTATTTGAAGTGAAGCAACTATTTAAAGTGAAGGAACTATTTGAAGTGAAGGAACTATTTGAAGTGAAGCAACTATTTGAAGTAAAGTAACTATTTGAAGTGAAGTAACTATTTGAAGTGAAGCAACTATTTGAAGTGAAGCAACTATTTGAAGTGAAGTATCTATTTGAAGTGAAGCAACTATTTGAAGTGAAGCAACTATTTGAAGTGAAGGAACTATTTGAAGTGACGCAACTATTTGAAGTGAAGGAAATATTTGAAATGAAGGAACTATTTGAAGTGAAGCAACTATTTGAAGTGAAGCAGCTATTTAAAGTGAAGGACCTATTTGAAGTGAAGGAACTATTTGAAGTGAAGCAACTATTTGAATTGAAGAAACTATTTGAAGTGAAGCAACTATTTGAAGTGAAGGAACTATTTGAAGTGAAGCAACTATTTGAAGTGAAGCAACTATTTGAAGTGAAGGAATTATTTGAAGTGAAGCAACTATTTGAAGTGAATGAACTATTTGAAGTGAATGAAATATTTGAAGTGAAACAACTATTTGAAGTGAAGGAACTATTTGAAGTGAAGGAACTATTTGAAGTGAAGAAACTATTTGAATTGAAGGAACTATTTTAAATGAAGCAACTATTTGAAGTGAAGCAACTATTTTAAGTGAAGGAACTATTTGAAGTGAAGGAATTATTTTAAATGAAGCAACTATTTGAAGTGAAGCAACTATTTGAAGTGAAGGTACTATTTTAAGTGAAGCAACGATTTGAGGTGAAGGAACTATTTGAAGTGAAGGAACTATTTGAAGTGAAGGAACTATTTGAAGTAAAGAAACTATTTGAAGTGAAGCAATTATTTTAAGTGAAGGAACTATTTGAAGTGAAGGAACTATTTGAAGTGAAGCAACTATTTGAAGTAAATGAACTATTTGAAGTGAAGGAACTATTTGAAGTAAATGAACGATTTGAAGTGAAACAACTATTTGAAGTGAAGCAACTATTTGAAGTGAGGGAACTATTTGAAGTGAAGCAATTATTTGAAGTGAAGGAACTATTTTAAGTGAAGGAACTATTTGAAGTGAAGCAACTATTTAAAGTGAAGGAACTATTTGAAGTGAAGGAACTATTTGAAGTGAAACAACTATTTTAAGTAAAGAAACTATTTTAAATGAAGCAACTATTTGAAGTGAAGCAACTATTTGAAGTGAAGGATCTATTTGAAATGAAGAAACTATTTGAAGTGAAGCAAATATTTGAAGTGAAGCAACTATTTGAAGTGAAGCAACTATTTGAAGTGAAGGATCTATTTGAAATGAAGAAACTATTTGAAGTGAAGCAAATATTTGAACTGAAGCAACTATTTGAAGTGAAGCAACTATTTGAAGTGAAGGAATTATTTGAAGTGAAGCAACTATTTGAAGTGAATGAATTATTTAAAGTGAATGAACTATTTGAAGTGAAACAACAATTTGAAGTGAAGCAACTGTTTGAAGTGAAGGAACTTTTTTAAATGAAGCAAATTTTTGAAGTGAAGCAACTATTTGAAGTGAAGGTACAATTTTAAGTGAAGCAACTATTTGAGGTGAAGGAACTATTTGAAGTGAAGGAACTATTTGAAGTGAAGGAACTATTTGAAGTGAAGAAACTATTTGAAGTGAAGCAATTATTTGAAGTGAAGGAACTATTTGAAGTGAAGGAACTATTTGAAGTGAAGCAACTATTTGAAGTGAATGAACTATTTGAAGTGAAGCAACTATTTGAAGTGAATGAACTATTTGAAGTGAAACAACTATTTGAAGTGAATCAACTATTTGAAGTGAAGCAACTATTTAAAGTGAAGGAACTATTTAAAGTGAAGGAACTATTTGAAGTGAAGCAACTATTTGAAGTGAAGCAACTATTTGAAGTGAAGCAGCTATTTAAAGTGAAGGAACTATTTGAAGTGAAGGAACTATTTGAAGTGAATGAACTATTTGAAGTAAAGTAACTATTTGAAGTGAAGTAACTATTTGAAGTAAAGCAACGATTTGAAGTGAACCAACTTTTAGAAGTGAAGTAACTATTTGAAGTGAAGCAACTATTTGAAATGAAGGAACTATTTGAAGTGAAGCAACTATTTGAAGTGAAGCAATTATTTGAAGGGAAGGAACTATTTGAAGTGAAGAAACTATTTGAAGTGAAGGAACTATTTGAAGTGAAGCAACTATTTGAAGTGAAGCAACTATTTGAAGTGAAGGAATTATTTGAAGTGAAACAACTATTTGAAGTGAATGAACTATTTGAAGTGAATGAACTATTTGAAGTGAAACAACTATTTGAAGTGAAGGAACTATTTGAAATGAAGGAACTATTTGAAGTGAAGCAACTATTTGAAGTGAAGGAACTATTTTAAATGAAGCAACTATTTGAAGTGAAGCAACTATTTGAAGTGAAGGAACTATTTGAAGTGAAGGAACTATTTTAAATGAAGCAACTATTTGAAGTGAAGCAACTATTTGAAGTGAAGGTACTATTTTAAGTGAAGCAACTATTTGAGGTGAAGGAACTATTTGAAGTGAAGAAACTATTTGAAGTGAAGGAACTATTTGAAGTGAAGGAACTATTTGAAGTGAAGAAACTATTTGAAGTGAAGCAATTATTTGAAGTGAAGGAACTATTTTAAGTGAAGGAACTATTTGAAGTGAAGCAACTATTTGAAGTGAAGGAACTATTTGAAGTGAAGGAACTATTTGAAGTGAAGGAACTATTTTAAATGAAGCAACTATTTGAAGTGAAGCAACTATTTTAAGTGAAGGAACTATTTGAAGTGAAGCAACTATTTGAAGTGAATGAACTATTTGAAGTGAAGGAACTATTTGAAGTGAAGGAACTATTTTAAATGAAGCAAATATTTGAAGTGAAGCAACTATTTGAAGTGAAGGAACTATTTTAAATGAAGCAACTATTTGAAGTGAAGCAACTATTTGAAGTGAAGGTACTATTTTAAGTGAAGCAACTATTTGAGGTGAAGGAACTATTTGAAGTGAAGAAACTATTTGAAGTGAAGGAACTATTTGAAGTGAAGAAACTATTTGAAGTGAAGCAATTATTTGAAGTGAAGGAACTATTTAAAGTGAAGCAACTATTTGAAGTGAAGAAACTATTTGAAGTGAAGCAACTATTTTAAGTGAAGGAACTATTTGAAGTGAATGAACTATTTGAAGTGAAACAACTATTTGAAGTGAAGCAACTATTTGAAGTGAAGGAACTATTTGAAGTGAAGCAACTATTGAAGTGAAGGAACTATTTGAAGTTAAGGAACTATTTGAAGTGAAACAACTATTTGGAGTTAAGCAACTATTTGAAGTGAAGGAACTATTTGAAGTGAAGGAACTATTTGAAGTGAAGGAACTATTTGAAGTGAAGGAACTATTTGAAGTAAAGGAACTATTTTAAATGAAGCAACTATTTGAAGTGAAGCAACTATTTGAAGTGAAGGAACTATTTGAAGTGAAGCAATTATTTGAAGTGAAGGAACTATTTTAAGTGAAGGAACTATTTGAAGTGAAGCAACTATTTAAAGTGAAGGAACTATTTGAAGTGAAGGAACTATTTAAAGTGAAGGAACTATTTGAAGTGAACCAACTATTTGAAGTGAAGTAACTATTTGAAGTGAAGCAACTATTTGAAGTGAAGGAACTATTTGAAGTGAAGCCACTATTTGAAGTGAAGCAACTATTTGAAGTGAAGGAACTATTTGAAGTGAAGCAACTATTTGAAGTGAAGCAACTATTTGAAGTGAAGCAACTATTTGAAGTGAAGGAACTATTTGAAGTGAAGCAACTATTTAAAGTGAAGGAACTATTTGAAGTGAAGGAACTATTTGAAGTGAAGCAACTATTTGAAGTAAAGTAACTATTTGAAGTGAAGTAACTATTTGAAGTGAAGCAACTATTTGAAGTGAACCAACTATTTGAAGTGAAGTAACTATTTGAAGTGAAGCAACTATTTGAAGTGAAGGAACTATTTGAAGTGAAGCCACTATTTGAAGTGAAGCAACTATTTGAAGTGAAGGAACTATTTGAAGTGAAGCAACTATTTGAAGTGAAGCAACTATTTGAAGTGAAGGAACTATTTGAAGTGAATCAACTATTTGAAGTGAAGCAACTTTTTAAAGTGAAGGAACTATTTGAAGTGAAGGAACTATTTGAAGTGAAGCAACTATTTGAAGTGAAGAAACTATTTGAAGTGAAGCAACTATTTGAAGTGAAGGATCTATTTGAAGTGAAGAAACTATTTGAAGTGAAGGAACTATTTGAAGTGAAGCAACTATTTGAAGTGAAGCAACTATTTGAAGTGAAGGAATTATTTGAAGTGAAACAACTATTTGAAGTGAATGAACTATTTGAAGTGAATGAACTATTTGAAGTGAAACAACTATTTGAAGTGAAGGAACTATTTGAAATGAAGGAACTATTTGAAGTGAAGCAACTATTTGAAGTGAAGGAACTATTTTAAATGAAGCAACTATTTGAAGTGAAGCAACTATTTGAAGTAAAGGAACTATTTGAAGTGATGGAACTATTTTAAATGAAGCAACTATTTGAAGTGAAGCAACTATTTGAAGTGAAGGTACTATTTTAAGTGAAGCAACTATTTGAGGTGAAGGAACTATTTGAAGTGAAGAAACTATTTGAAGTGAAGGAACTATTTGAAGTGAAGGAACTATTTGAAGTGAAGCAATTATTTGAAGTGAAGGAACTATTTTAAGTGAAGGAACTATTTGAAGTGAAGCAACTATTTGAAGTGAATGAACTATTTGAAGTGAAGGAACTATTTGAAGTGAAGGAACTATTTTAAATGAAGCAACTATTTGAAGTGAAGCAACTATTTTAAGTGAAGGAACTATTTGAAGTGAAGCAACTATTTGAAGTGAATGAACTATTTGAAGTGAAGGAACTATTTGAAGTGAAGGAACTATTTTAAATGAAGCAACTATTTGAAGTGAAGCAACTATTTGAAGTGAAGGAACTATTTTAAATGAAGCAACTATTTGAAGTGAAGCAACTATTTGAAGTGAAGGTACTATTTTAAGTGAAGCAATTATTTGAAGTGAAGGAACTATTTTAAGTGAAGGAACTATTTGAAGTGAAGCAACTATTTAAAGTGAAGGAAATATTTGAAGTGAAGGAACTATTTGAAGTGAAACAACTATTTGAAGTAAAGAAACTATTTTAAATGAAGCAACTATTTGAAGTGAAGCAACTATTTGAAGTGAAGGATCTATTTGAAATGAAGAAACTATTTGAAGTGAAGCAAATATTTGAACTGAAGCAACTATTTGAAGTGAAGCAACTATTTGAAGTGAAGGAATTATTTGAAGTGAAGCAACTATTTGAAGTGAATGAACTATTTAAAGTGAATGAACTATTTGAAGTGAAACAACTATTTGAAGTGAAGCAACTATTTGAAGTGAAGGAACAATTTGAAGTAAAAGGAACTATTTGAAGTGAAGCAACTATTTTAAATGAAGTAACTATTTGAAGTGAAGCAACTATTTGAAGTGAAACAGCTATTTAAAGTTAAGGAACTATTTGAAGTGAAGGAACTATTTGAAGTGAAGCAACTATTTTAATTGAAGAAACTATTTGAAGTGAAGCAACTATTTGAAGTGAAGGAACTATTTGAAGTGAAGCAACTATTTGAAGTGAAGCAACTATTTGAAGTAAAGGAATTATTTGAAGTGAAGCAACTATTTGAAGTGAATGAACTATTTGAAGTGAATGAAATATTTGAAGTGAAACAACTATTTGAAGTGAAGGAACTATTTGAAGTGAAGGAACTATTTGAAGTGAAGGAATTATTTGAAGTGAAGCAACTATTTGAAGTGAAGAAACTAATTGAAGTGAAGCAATTATTTGAAGTGAATGAACTATTTGAAGTTAAGGAACTATTTGAAGTGAAGGAACTATTTGAAGTGAAGGAACTATTTGAAGTGAAGCAACTATTTGAAGTGAAGGAACTATTTGAAGTGAAGCAACTATTTGAAGTGAAGGAACTATTTGAAGTGAAGCAACTATTTGAAGTGAAGCAACTATTTAAAGTGAAGGAACTATTTGAAGTGAAGGAACTATTTGAAGTGAAGCAACTATTTGAAGTAAAGTAACTATTTGAAGTGAAGTAACTATTTGAAGTGAAGCAACTATTTGAAGTGAAGCAACTATTTGAAGTGAAGTATCTATTTGAAGTGAAGCAACTATTTGAAGTGAAGCAACTATTTGAAGTGAAGGAACTATTTGAAGTGACGCAACTATTTGAAGTGAAGGAAATATTTGAAATGAAGGAACTATTTGAAGTGAAGCAACTATTTGAAGTGAAGCAGCTATTTAAAGTGAAGGACCTATTTGAAGTGAAGGAACTATTTGAAGTGAAGCAACTATTTGAATTGAAGAAACTATTTGAAGTGAAGCAACTATTTGAAGTGAAGGAACTATTTGAAGTGAAGCAACTATTTGAAGTGAAGCAACTATTTGAAGTGAAGGAATTATTTGAAGTGAAGCAATTATTTGAAGTGAATGAACTATTTGAAGTGAATGAAATATTTGAAGTGAAACAACTATTTGAAGTGAAGGAACTATTTGAAGTGAAGGAACTATTTGAAGTAAAGAAACTATTTGAATTGAAGGAACTATTTTAAATGAAGCAACTATTTGAAGTGAAGCAACTATTTTAAGTGAAGGAACTATTTGAAGTGAAGGAATTATTTTAAATGAAGCAACTATTTGAAGTGAAGCAACTATTTGAAGTGAAGGTACTATTTTAAGTGAAGCAACGATTTGAGGTGAAGGAACTATTTGAAGTGAAGGAACTATTTGAAGTGAAGGAACTATTTGAAGTAAAGAAACTATTTGAAGTGAAGCAATTATTTTAAGTGAAGGAACTATTTGAAGTGAAGGAACTATTTGAAGTGAAGCAACTATTTGAAGTAAATGAACTATTTGAAGTGAAGGAACTATTTGAAGTAAATGAACGATTTGAAGTGAAACAACTATTTGAAGTGAAGCAACTATTTGAAGTGAGGGAACTATTTGAAGTGAAGCAATTATTTGAAGTGAAGGAACTATTTTAAGTGAAGGAACTATTTGAAGTGAAGCAACTATTTAAAGTGAAGGAACTATTTGAAGTGAAGGAACTATTTGAAGTGAAACAACTATTTTAAGTAAAGAAACTATTTTAAATGAAGCAACTATTTGAAGTGAAGCAACTATTTGAAGTGAAGGATCTATTTGAAATGAAGAAACTATTTGAAGTGAAGCAAATATTTGAAGTGAAGCAACTATTTGAAGTGAAGCAACTATTTGAAGTGAAGGATCTATTTGAAATGAAGAAACTATTTGAAGTGAAGCAAATATTTGAACTGAAGCAACTATTTGAAGTGAAGCAACTATTTGAAGTGAAGGAATTATTTGAAGTGAAGCAACTATTTGAAGTGAATGAATTATTTAAAGTGAATGAACTATTTGAAGTGAAACAACAATTTGAAGTGAAGCAACTGTTTGAAGTGAAGGAACTTTTTTAAATGAAGCAAATTTTTGAAGTGAAGCAACTATTTGAAGTGAAGGTACAATTTTAAGTGAAGCAACTATTTGAGGTGAAGGAACTATTTGAAGTGAAGGAACTATTTGAAGTGAAGGAACTATTTGAAGTGAAGAAACTATTTGAAGTGAAGCAATTATTTGAAGTGAAGGAACTATTTGAAGTGAAGGAACTATTTGAAGTGAAGCAACTATTTGAAGTGAATGAACTATTTGAAGTGAAGCAACTATTTGAAGTGAATGAACTATTTGAAGTGAAACAACTATTTGAAGTGAATCAACTATTTGAAGTGAAGCAACTATTTAAAGTGAAGGAACTATTTAAAGTGAAGGAACTATTTGAAGTGAAGCAACTATTTGAAGTGAAGCAACTATTTGAAGTGAAGCAGCTATTTAAAGTGAAGGAACTATTTGAAGTGAAGGAACTATTTGAAATGAATGAACTATTTGAAGTAAAGTAACTATTTGAAGTGAAGTAACTATTTGAAGTAAAGCAACGATTTGAAGTGAACCAACTTTTAGAAGTGAAGTAACTATTTGAAGTGAAGCAACTATTTGAAATGAAGGAACTATTTGAAGTGAAGCAACTATTTGAAGTGAAGCAATTATTTGAAGGGAAGGAACTATTTGAAGTGAAGCAACTATTTGAAGTGAAGCTACTATTTGAAGTGAAGGAACTATTTGAAGTGAAGCAACTATTTGAAGTGAAGCAACTTTTTAAAGTGAAGGAACTATTTGAAGTGAAGGAACTATTTGAAGTGAAGCAACTATTTGAAGTGAAGAAACTATTTGAAGTGAAGCAACTATTAGAAGTGAAGGATCTATTTGAAGTGAAGAAACTATTTGAAGTGAAGGAACTATTTGAAGTGAAGCAACTATTTGAAGTGAAGCAACTATTTGAAATGAAGGTATTATTTGAAGTGAAACAACTATTTGAAGTGAAGCAACTATTTGAAGTGAAGGAACTATTTGAAGTGAAGCAACTTTTTGAGGTGAAGGAACTATTTGAAGTGAAGGAACTATTTGAAGTGAAGGAACTATTTTAGGTGAAGGAACTATTTGAAGTGAAGCAATTATTTGAAGTGAAGGAACTATTTTAAGTGAAGGAACTATTTGAAGTGAAGCAACTATTTAAAGTGAAGGAACTATTTGAAGTGAAGGAACTATTTGAAGTGAAGCAACTATTTGAAGTGAAGAAACTATTTGAAGTGAAGCAACTATTTGAAGTGAAGGATCTATTTGAAGTGAAGAAACTATTTGAAGTGAAACATATATTTGAAGTGAAGCAACTATTTGAAGTGAAGGAATTATTTGAAGTGAAGCAACTATTTGAAGAATGAACTATTTGAAGTGAATGAACTATTTGAAGTGAAACAACTATTTGGAGTGAAGCAAATATTTGAAGTGAAGGAACTATTTGAAGTGAAGGAACTATTTGAAGTGAAGCAACTATTGAAGTGAAGAAACTATTTGAAGTGAAGGAACTATTTTAAATGAAGCAACTATTTGAAGTGAAGCAACTATTTGAAGTGAGGGAACTATTTTAAATGAAGCAACTATTTGAAGTGAAGCAACTATTTGAAGTGAAGCAACTATTTGAAGTGAAGCAACTATTTGAGGTGAAGTAACTATTTGAAGTGAAGGAATTATTTGAAGTGAAGCAACTATTTGAAGTGAAGAAATTAATTGAAGTGAAGCAATTATTTGAAGTGAATGAACTATTTGAAGTTAAGGAACTATTTGAAGTGAAGGAACTATTTGAAGTGAAGGAACTATTTGAAGTGAAGGAACTATTTGAAGTGAAGCAACTATTTGAAGTGAAGGAACTATTTGAAGTGAAGCAACTATTTGAAGTGAAGGAACTATTTGAAGTGAAGCAACTATTTGAAGTGAAGCAACTATTTAAAGTGAAGGAACTATTTGAAGTGAAGGAACTATTTGAAGTGAAGCAACTATTTGCAGTAAAGTAACTATTTGAAGTGAAGTAACTATTTGAAGTGAAGCAACTATTTGAAGTGAAGCAACTATTTGAAGTGAAGCAACTATTTGAAGTGAAGCAACTATTTGAAGTGAAGCAACTATTTGAAGTGAAGGAACTATTTGAAGTGAAGCAACTATTTGAAGTGAAGGAAATATTTGAAATGAAGCAACTATTTGAAGTGAAGCAACTATTTGAAGTGAAGGAACTATTTGAAGTGAAGCAACTATTTGAAGTGAAGCAGCTATTTAAAGTGAAGGAACTATTTGAAGCGAAGGAACTATTTGAAGTGAAGCAACTATTTGAATTGAAGAAACTATTTGAAGTGAAGCAACTATTTGAAGTGAAGGATCTATTTGAAGTGAAGAAACTATTTGAAGTGAAGGAACTATTTGAAGTGAAGCAACTATTTGAAGTGAAGCAACTATTTGAAGTGAAGGAATTATTTGAAGTGAAGCAACTATTTGAAGTGAATGAACTATTTGAAGTGAATGAAATATTTGAAGTGAAACAACTATTTGAAGTGAAGGAACTATTTGAAGTGAAGGAACTATTTGAAGTGAAGAAACTATTTGAATTGAAGGAACTATTTTAAATGAAGCAACTATTTGAAGTGAAGCAACTATTTGAAGTGAAGGAACTATTTGAAGTGAAGGAATTATTTTAAATGAAGCAACTATTTGAAGTGAAGCAACAATTTGAAGTGAAGGTACTATTTTAAGTGAAGCAACTATTTGAGGTGAAGGAACTATTTGAAGTGAAGGAACTATTTGAAGTGAAGAAACTATTTGAAGTGAAGCAATTATTTTAAGTGAAGGAACTATTTGAAGTGAAGGAACTATTTGAAGTGAAGCAACTATTTGAAGTGAATGAACTATTTGAAGTGAAGTAACTATTTGAAGTAAATGAATTATTTGAAGTGAAACAACTATTTGAAGTGAAGCAACTATTTGAAGTGAAGGAACTATTTGAAGTGAAGCAATTATTTGAAGTAAAGGAACTATTTTAAGTGAAGGAACTATTTGAAGTGAAGCAACTATTTAAAGTGAAGGAAATATTTGAAGTGAAGGAACTATTTGAAGTGAAACAACTATTTGAAGTAAAGAAACTATTTTAAATGAAGCAACTATTTGAAGTGAAGCAACTATTTGAAGTGAAGGATCTATTTGAAATGAAGAAACTATTTGAAGTGAAGCAAATATTTGAACTGAAGCAACTATTTGAAGTGAAGCAACTATTTGAAGTGAAGGAATTATTTGAAGTGAAGCAACTATTTGAAGTGAATGAACTATTTAAAGTGAATGAACTATTTGAAGTGAAACAACTATTTGAAGTGAAGCAACTATTTGAAGTGAAGGAACAATTTGAAGTAAAAGGAACTATTTGAAGTGAAGCAACTATTTTAAATGAAGTAACTATTTGAAGTGAAGCAACTATTTGAAGTGAAGGAACTATTTGAAGTGAAGGAACTTTTTTAAATGAAGCAACTATTTGAAGTGAAGCAACTATTTGAAGTGAAGGTACAATTTTAAGTGAAGCAACTATTTGAGGTGAAGGAACTATTTGAAGTGAAGGAACTATTTGAAGTGAAGGAACTATTTGAAGTGAAGAAACTATTTGAAGTGAAGGAACTATTTGAAGTGAAGGAACTATTTGAAGTGAAGGAACTATTTTAAGTGAAGGAACTATTTGAAGTGAAGCAACTATTTGAAGTGAATGAACTATTTGAAGTGAAACAACTATTTGAAGTGAATCAACTATTTGAAGTGAAGCAACTATTTAAAGTGAAGGAACTATTTAAAGTGAAGGAACTATTTTAAATGAAGCAACTATTTGAAGTGAAGCAACTATTTGAAGTGAAGGAACTATTTGAAGTGAAGGAACTATTTTAAATGAAGCAACTATTTGAAGTGAAGCAACTATTTGAAGTGAAGGTACTATTTTAAGTGAAGCAACTATTTGAGGTGAAGGAACTATTTGAAGTGAAGCAACTATTTAAAGTGAAGGAACTATTTGAAGTGAAGGAACTATTTGAAGTGAAGCAACTATTTGAAGTAAAGTAACTATTTGAAGTGAAGTAACTATTTGAAGTGAAGCAACTATTTGAAGTGAAGCAAATATTTGAAGTGAAGTAACTATTTGAAGTGAAGCAACTATTTGAAGTGAAGCAACTATTTGAAGTGAAGGATCTATTTGAAGTGAAGCAATTATTTGAAGTGAAGGAACTATTTTAAATGAAGCAACTATTTGAAGTGAAGCAACTATTTGAAGTGAAGGAACTATTTGAAATGAGGGAACTATTTGAAGTGAAGCAACTATTTGAGGTGAAGTAACTATTTGAAGTGAAGGAACTATTTGAAGTGAAGGAACTATTTGAAGTGAAGGATCTATTTGAAGTGAAGCAATTATTTGAAGTGAAGGAACTATTTGAAGTGAAACAACTATTTGAAGTGAAGCAACTATTTAAAGTGAAGGATCTATTTGAAGTGAAGCAATTATTTGAAGTGAAGGAACTATTTGAAGTGAAGCAACTATTTAAAGTGAAGCAACTATTTGAAGTGAGGGAACTATTTGAAGTGAAGCAACTATTTGAGGTGAAGTAACTATTTGAAGTGAAGGAACTATTTGAAGTGAAGGAACTATTTGAAGTGAAGAAACTAATTGAAGTGAAGCAATTATTTGAAGTGAAGGAACTATTTGAAGTGAAGGATCTATTTGAAGTGAAGCAACTATTTGAAGTGAATGAACTATTTGAAGTGAATGAACTATTTGAAATGAAACAACTATTTGAAGTGAAGGAACTATTTGAAGTAAAGGAACTATTTGAAGTGAAGGAACTATTTGAAGTGAAGGAACTATTTTAAATGAAGCAACTATTTGAAGTGAAGCAACTATTTTAAGTGAAGGAACTATTTGAAGTGAAGGAATTATTTTAAATGAAGCAACTATTTGAAGTGAAGCAACTATTTGAAGTGAAGGTACTATTTTAAGTGAAGCAACGATTTGAGGTGAAGGAACTATTTGAAGTGAAGGAACTATTTGAAGTGAAGGAACTATTTGAAGTAAAGAAACTATTTGAAGTGAAGCAATTATTTTAAGTGAAGGAACTATTTGAAGTGAAGGAACTATTTGAAGTGAAGCAACTATTTGAAGTAAATGAACTATTTGAAGTGAAGGAACTATTTGAAGTAAATGAACTATTTGAAGTGAAGCAACTATTTGAAGTGAAGGAACTATTTGAAGTGAAGCAACTATTTGAAGTGAAGCAACTATTTAAAGTGAAGGAACTATTTGAAGTGAAGGAACTATTTGAAGTGAAGCAACTATTTGAAGTAAAGTAACTATTTGAAGTGAAGTAACTATTTGAAGTGAAGCAACTATTTGAAGTGAAGGATCTATTTGAAATGAAGAAACTATTTGAAGTGAAGCAAATATTTGAACTGAAGCAACTATTTGAAGTGAAGCAACTATTTGAAGTGAAGGAATTATTTGAAGTGAAGCAACTATTTGAAGTGAATGAACTATTTAAAGTGAATGAACTATTTGAAGTGAAACAACTATTTGAAGTGAAGCAACTATTTGAAGTGAAGGAACAATTTGAAGTAAAAGGAACTATTTGAAGTGAAGCAACTATTTTAAATGAAGTAACTATTTGAAGTGAAGCAACTATTTGAAGTGAAGGAACTATTTGAAGTGAAGGAACTTTTTTAAATGAAGCAACTATTTGAAGTGAAGCAACTATTTGAAGTGAAGGTACAATTTTAAGTGAAGCAACTATTTGAGGTGAAGGAACTATTTGAAGTGAAGGAACTATTTGAAGTGAAGGAACTATTTGAAGTGAAGAAACTATTTGAAGTGAAGGAACTATTTGAAGTGAAGGAACTATTTGAAGTGAAGGAACTATTTTAAGTGAAGGAACTATTTGAAGTGAAGCAACTATTTGAAGTGAATGAACTATTTGAAGTGAAACAACTATTTGAAGTGAATCAACTATTTGAAGTGAAGCAACTATTTAAAGTTAAGGAACTATTTAAAGTGAAGGAACTATTTTAAATGAAGCAACTATTTGAAGTGAAGCAACTATTTGAAGTGAAGGAACTATTTGAAGTGAAGGAACTATTTTAAATGAAGCAACTATTTGAAGTGAAGCAACTATTTGAAGTGAAGGTACTATTTTAAGTGAAGCAACTATTTGAGGTGAAGGAACTATTTGAAGTGAAGCAAATATTTAAAGTGAAGGAACTATTTGAAGTGAAGGAACTATTTGAAGTGAAGCAACTATTTGAAGTAAAGTAACTATTTGAAGTGAAGTAACTATTTGAAGTGGAGCAACTATTTGAAGTGAAGCAAATATTTGAAGTGAAGTAACTATTTGAAGTGAAGCAACTATTTGAAGTGAAGCAACTATTTGAAGTGAAGGATCTATTTGAAGTGAAGCAATTATTTGAAGTGAAGGAACTATTTTAAATGAAGCAACTATTTGAAGTGAAGCAACTATTTGAAGTGAAGGAACTATTTGAAATGAGGGAACTATTTGAAGTGAAGCAACTATTTGAGGTGAAGTAACTATTTGAAGTGAAGGAACTATTTGAAGTGAAGGAACTATTTGAAGTGAAGGATCTATTTGAAGTGAAGCAATTATTTGAAGTGAAGGAACTATTTGAAGTGAAACAACTATTTGAAGTGAAGCAACTATTTAAAGTGAAGGATCTATTTGAAGTGAAGCAATTATTTGAAGTGAAGGAACTATTTGAAGTGAAACAACTATTTGAAGTGAAGCAACTATTTAAAGTGAAGCAACTATTTGAAGTGAGGGAACTATTTGAAGTGAAGCAACTATTTGAGGTGAAGTAACTATTTGAAGTGAAGGAACTATTTGAAGTGAAGGAACTATTTGAAGTGAAGAAACTAATTGAAGTGAAGCAATTATTTGAAGTGAAGGAACTATTTGAAGTGAAGGATCTATTTGAAGTGAAGCAACTATTTGAAGTGAATGAACTATTTGAAGTGAATGAACTATTTGAAATGAAACAACTATTTGAAGTGAAGGAACTATTTGAAGTAAAGGAACTATTTGAAGTGAAGGAACTATTTGAAGTGAAGGAACTATTTTAAATGAAGCAACTATTTGAAGTGAAGCAACTATTTTAAGTGAAGGAACTATTTGAAGTGAAGGAATTATTTTAAATGAAGCAACTATTTGAAGTGAAGCAACTATTTGAAGTGAAGGTACTATTTTAAGTGAAGCAACGATTTGAGGTGAAGGAACTATTTGAAGTGAAGGAACTATTTGAAGTGAAGGAACTATTTGAAGTAAAGAAACTATTTGAAGTGAAGCAATTATTTTAAGTGAAGGAACTATTTGAAGTGAAGGAACTATTTGAAGTGAAGCAACTATTTGAAGTAAATGAACTATTTGAAGTGAAGGAACTATTTGAAGTAAATGAACTATTTGAAGTGAAACAACTATTTGAAGTGAAGCAACTATTTGAAGTGAGGGAACTATTTGAAGTGAAGCAATTATTTGAAGTGAAGGAACTATTTTAAGTGAAGGAACTATTTGAAGTGAAGCAACTATTTAAAGTGAAGGAACTATTTGAAGTGAAGGAACTATTTGAAGTGAAACAACTATTTTAAGTAAAGAAACTATTTTAAATGAAGCAACTATTTGAAGTGAAGCAACTATTTGAAGTGAAGGATCTATTTGAAATGAAGAAACTATTTGAAGTGAAGCAAATATTTGAACTGAAGCAACTATTTGAAGTGAAGCAACTATTTGAAGTGAAGGATCTATTTGAAATGAAGAAACTATTTGAAGTGAAGCAAATATTTGAACTGAAGCAACTATTTGAAGTGAAGCAACTATTTGAAGTGAAGGAATTATTTGAAGTGAAGCAACTATTTGAAGTGAATGAATTATTTAAAGTGAATGAACTATTTGAAGTGAAACAACAATTTGAAGTGAAGCAACTATTTGAAGTGAAGGAACTTTTTTAAATGAAGCAAATTTTTGAAGTGAAGCAACTATTTGAAGTGAAGGTACAATTTTAAGTGAAGCAACTATTTGAGGTGAAGGAACTATTTGAAGTGAAGGAACTATTTGAAGTGAAGGAACTATTTGAAGTGAAAAAACTATTTGAAGTGAAGCAATTATTTGAAGTGAAGGAACTATTTGAAGTGAAGCAACTATTTGAAGTGAATGAACTATTTGAAGTGAATGAACTATTTGAAGTGAAGCAACTATTTGAAGTGAATGAACTATTTGAAGTGAAACAACTATTTGAAGTGAATCAACTATTTGAAGTGAAGCAACTATTTAAAGTGAAGGAACTATTTAAAGTGAAGGAACTATTTGAAGTGAAGCAACTATTTGAAGTGAAGCAACTATTTGAAGTGAAGCAGCTATTTAAAGTGAAGGAACTATTTGAAGTGAAGGAACTATTTGAAGTGAATGAACTATTTGAAGTGAAGGAACTATTTGAAGTGAAGGAACTATTTGAAGTGAAGCAACTATTTGAAGTGAAGCAACTATTTGAAGTGAAGGAACTATTTGAAGTGAAGCAACTATTTAAAGTGAAGGAACTATTTGAAGTGAAGGAACTATTTGAAGTGAAGCAACTATTTGAAGTAAAGTAACTATTTGAAGTGAAGTAACTATTTGAAGTGAAGCAACGATTTGAAGTGAACCAACTTTTAGAAGTGAAGTAACTATTTGAAGTGAAGCAACTATTTGAAATGAAGGACCTATTTGAAGTGAAGCAACTATTTGAAGTGAAGCAATTATTTGAAGGGAAGGAACTATTTGAAGTGAAGCAACTATTTGAAGTGAAGCTACTATTTGAAGTGAAGGAACTATTTGAAGTGAAGCAACTATTTGAAGTGAAGCAACTTTTTAAAGTGAAGGAACTATTTGAAGTGAAGGAACTATTTGAAGTGAAGCAACTATTTGAAGTGAAGAAACTATTTGAAGTGAAGCAACTATTAGAAGTGAAGGATCTATTTGAAGTGAAGAAACTATTTGAAGTGAAGGAACTATTTGAAGTGAAGCAACTATTTGAAGTGAAGCAACTATTTGAAATGAAGGAATTATTTGAAGTGAAACAACTATTTGAAGTGAAGCAACTATTTGAAGTGAAGGAACTATTTGAAGTGAAGCAACTTTTTGAGGTGAAGGAACTATTTGAAGTGAAGGAACTATTTGAAGTGAAGGAACTATTTTAAGTGAAGGAACTATTTGAAGTGAAGCAATTATTTGAAGTGAAGGAACTATTTTAAGTGAAGGAACTATTTGAAGTGAAGCAACTATTTAAAGTGAAGGAACTATTTGAAGTGAAGGAACTATTTGAAGTGAAGCAACTATTTGAAGTGAAGAAACTATTTGAAGTGAAGCAACTATTTGAAGTGAAGGATCTATTTGAAGTGAAGAAACTATTTGAAGTGAAACATATATTTAAAGTGAAGCAACTATTTGAAGTGAAGGAATTATTTGAAGTGAAGCAACTATTTGAAGAATGAACTATTTGAAGTGAATGAACTATTTGAAGTGAAACAACTATTTGGAGTGAAGCAAATATTTGAAGTGAAGGAACTATTTGAAGTGAAGGAACTATTTGAAGTGAAGCAACTATTGAAGTGAAGAAACTATTTGAAGTGAAGGAACTATTTTAAATGAAGCAACTATTTGAAGTGAAGCAACTATTTGAAGTGAGGGAACTATTTTAAATGAAGCAACTATTTGAAGTGAAGCAACTATTTGAAGTGAAGCAACTATTTGAAGTGAAGCAACTATTTGAGGTGAAGTAACTATTTGAAGTGAAGGAATTATTTGAAGTGAAGCAACTATTTGAAGTGAAGAAACTAATTGAAGTGAAGCAATTATTTGAAGTGAATGAACTATTTGAAGTTAAGGAACTATTTGAAGTGAAGGAACTATTTGAAGTGAAGGAACTATTTGAAGTGAAGGAACTATTTGAAGTGAAGCAACTATTTGAAGTGAAGGAACTATTTGAAGTGAAGGAACTATTTGAAGTGAAGCAACTATTTGAAGTGAAGCAACTATTTGAAGTGAAGCAACTATTTAAAGTGAAGGAACTATTTGAAGTGAAGGAACTATTTGAAGTGAAGCAACTATTTGAAGTAAAGTAACTATTTGAAGTGAAGTAACTATTTGAAGTGAAGCAACTATTTGAAGTGAAGCAACTATTTGAAGTGAAGCAACTATTTGAAGTGAAGCAACTATTTGAAGTGAAGCAACTATTTGAAGTGAAGGAACTATTTGAAGTGAAGCAACTATTTGAAGTGAAGGAAATATTTGAAATGAAGCAACTATTTGAAGTGAAGCAACTATTTGAAGTGAAGGAACTATTTGAAGTGAAGCAACTATTTTAAGTGAAGCAGCTATTTAAAGTGAAGGAACTATTTGAAGTGAAGGAACTATTTGAAGTGAAGCAACTATTTGAATTGAAGAAACTATTTGAAGTGAAGCAACTATTTGAAGTGAAGGAACTATTTGAAGTGAAGCAACTATTTGAAGTGAAGCAACTATTTGAAGTGAAGGAATTATTTGAAGTGAAGCAACTATTTGAAGTGAATGAACTATTTGAAGTGAATGAAATATTTGAAGTGAAACAACTATTTGAAGTGAAGGAACTATTTGAAGTGAAGGAACTATTTGAAGTGAAGAAACTATTTGAATTGAAGGAACTATTTTAAATGAAGCAACTATTTGAAGTGAAGCAACTATTTGAAGTGAAGGAACTATTTGAAGTGAAGGAATTATTTTAAATGAAGCAACTATTTGAAGTGAAGCAACAATTTGAAGTGAAGGTACTATTTTAAGTGAAGCAACTATTTGAGGTGAAGGAGCTATTTGAAGTGAAGGAACTATTTGAAGTGAAGGAACTATTTGAAGTGAAGAAACTATTTGAAGTGAAGCAATTATTTTAAGTGAAGGAACTATTTGAAGTGAAGGAACTATTTGAAGTGAAGCAACTATTTGAAGTGAATGAACTATTTGAAGTGAAGTAACTATTTGAAGTAAATGAATTATTTGAAGTGAAACAACTATTTGAAGTGAAGCAACTATTTGAAGTGAAGGAACTATTTGAAGTGAAGCAATTATTTGAAGTAAAGGAACTATTTTAAGTGAAGGAACTATTTGAAGTGAAGCAACTATTTAAAGTGAAGGAAATATTTGAAGTGAAGGAACTATTTGAAGTGAAACAACTATTTGAAGTAAAGAAACTATTTTAAATGAAGCAACTATTTGAAGTGAAGCAACTATTTGAAGTGAAGGATCTATTTGAAATGAAGAAACTATTTGAAGTGAAGCAAATATTTGAACTGAAGCAACTATTTGAAGTGAAGCAACTATTTGAAGTGAAGGAATTATTTGAAGTGAAGCAACTATTTGAAGTGAATGAACTATTTAAAGTGAATGAACTATTTGAAGTGAAACAACTATTTGAAGTGAAGCAACTATTTGAAGTGAAGGAACAATTTGAAGTAAAAGGAACTATTTGAAGTGAAGCAACTATTTTAAATGAAGTAACTATTTGAAGTGAAGCAACTATTTGAAGTGAAGGAACTATTTGAAGTGAAGGAACTTTTTTAAATGAAGCAACTATTTGAAGTGAAGCAACTATTTGAAGTGAAGGTACAATTTTAAGTGAAGCAACTATTTGAGGTGAAGGAACTATTTGAAGTGAAGGAACTATTTGATGTGAAGGAACTATTTGAAGTGAAGAAACTATTTGAAGTGAAGGAACTATTTGAAGTGAAGGAACTATTTGAAGTGAAGGAACTATTTTAAGTGAAGGAACTATTTGAAGTGAAGCAACTATTTGAAGTGAATGAACTATTTGAAGTGAAGCAACTATTTGAAGTGAATGAACTATTTGAAGTGAAACAACTATTTGAAGTGAATCAACTATTTGAAGTGAAGCAACTATTTAAAGTGAAGGAACTATTTAAAGTGAAGGAACTATTTTAAATGAAGCAACTATTTGAAGTGAAGCAACTATTTGAAGTGAAGGAACTATTTGAAGTGAAGGAACTATTTTAAATGAAGCAACTATTTGAAGTGAAGCAACTATTTGAAGTGAAGGTACTATTTTAAGTGAAGCAACTATTTGAGGTGAAGGAACTATTTGAAGTGAAGCAACTATTTAAAGTAAAGGAACTATTTGAAGTGAAGGAACTATTTGAAGTGAAGCAACTATTTGAAGTAAAGTAACTATTTGAAGTGAAGTAACTATTTGAAGTGAAGCAACTATTTGAAGTGAAGCAAATATTTGAAGTGAAGTAACTATTTGAAGTGAAGCAACTATTTGAAGTGAAGCAACTATTTGAAGTGAAGGATCTATTTGAAGTGAAGCAATTATTTGAAGTGAAGGAACTATTTTAAATGAAGCAACTATTTGAAGTGAAGCAACTATTTGAAGTGAAGGAACTATTTGAAATGAGGGAACTATTTGAAGTGAAGCAACTATTTGAGGTGAAGTAACTATTTGAAGTGAAGGAACTATTTGAAGTGAAGGAACTATTTGAAGTGAAGGATCTATTTGAAGTGAAGCAATTATTTGAAGTGAAGGAACTATTTGAAGTGAAACAACTATTTGAAGTGAAGCAACTATTTAAAGTGAAGCAACTATTTGAAGTGAGGGAACTATTTGAAGTGAAGCAACTATTTGAGGTGAAGTAACTATTTGAAGTGAAGGAACTATTTGAAGTGAAGGAACTATTTGAAGTGAAGAAACTAATTGAAGTGAAGCAATTATTTGAAGTGAAGGAACTATTTGAAGTGAAGGATCTATTTGAAGTGAAGCAACTATTTGAAGTGAATGAACTATTTGAAGTGAATGAACTATTTGAAATGAAACAACTATTTGAAGTGAAGGAACTATTTGAAGTAAAGGAACTATTTGAAGTGAAGGAACTATTTGAAGTGAAGGAACTATTTTAAATGAAGCAACTATTTGAAGTGAAGCAACTATTTGAAGTGAAGGAACTATTTGAAGTGTAGGAACTATTTTAAATGAAACAAAAATTTGAAGTGAAGCAACTATTTGAAGTGAATGAACTATTTGAAGTGAATGAACTATTTGAAGTGAAACAACTATTTGAAGTGAAGCAACTATTTGAAGTGAAGGAACTATTTGAAGTGAAGGAACTATTTGAAGTGAAGCAACTATTGAAGTGAATGAACTATTTGAAGTGAAGGAACTATTTGAAGTAAAGGAACTATTTGAAGTGAAGGAACTATTTTAAATGAAGCAACTATTTGAAGTGAAGCAACTATTTGAAGTGAGGGAACTATTTGAAGTGAAGCAACTATTTGAGGTGAAGGAACTATTTGAAGTGAAGGAACTATTTGAAGTGAATGAATTATTTGAAGTGAAGAAACTATTTGAAGTGGAGCAATTATTTGAAGTGAAGGAACTATTTTAAGTGAAGGAACTATTTGAAGTGAAGCAACTATTTGAAGTGAATGAACTATTTGAAGTGAATGAACTATTTGAAGTGAATGAACTATTTGAAGTAAAACAACTATTTGAAGTGAAGCAACTATTTGAAGTGAAGGAACTATTTGAAGTGAAGGAACTATTTGAAGTGAAGGAACTATTTTAAATGAAGCAACTATTTGAAGTGAAGGAAATATTTGAAGTGAAGGAACTATTTGAAGTGAAGGAACTATTTGAAGTGAAGGAACTATTTTAAATGAAGCAATTATTTGAAGTGAAGCAACTATTTGAAGTGAAGGAACTATTTGAATTGAAGCAACTATTTGAGGTGAAGGAACTATTTGAAGTGAAGGAACTATTAAAAGTGAAGGAACTATTTGAAGTGAAGAAACTATTTGAAGTGAAGCAATTATTTGAAGTGAAGGAACTATTTTAAGTGAAGGAACTATTTGAAGTGAAGCAACTATTTGAAGTGAATGAACTATTTGAAGTGAAGGAACTATTTGAAGTGAAGGAACTATTTGAAGTGAAGCAACTATTTGAATTGAAGCAACTATTTGAAGTGAAGGAACTATTTGAAGTGAAGCAACTATTTGAAGTGAAGCAACTATTTAAAGTGAAGGAACTATTTGAAGTGAAGGAACTATTTGAAGTGAAGCAACTATTTGAAGTGAAGGAACTATTTGAAGTGAAGCAACTATTTGAAGTGAAGCAACTATTTGAAGTGAAGGAATTATTTGAAGTGAAGCAACTATTTGAAGTGAAGCAACTATTTGAAATGAAGGAACTATTAGAATTGAAGCAACTATTTGAAGTGAAGGAATTATTTGAAGTGAATGAACTATTTGAAGTGAAGGAACTATTTGAAGTGAAGGAACTATTTGAAGTGAAGCAACTATTTGAAGTGAAGCAACTATTTGAAGTGAAGGAACTATTTGAAGTAAAGGAACTATTTGACCAGCATTGAACTATTATTTGGGGATTAATTTAGGGAGAGAAGTGGCCGGGGTCGGACTTAATGGTCGGCGACATGGGCCACAATTAGGAGAGACAGATATCGATGAGAGCCAACATGAGCCAAAGATTGGTCGATGATGGCGTGTCATTGTGTTACTGGTCTCAACTCCCATGGGACGTGAGTGGGCCGGTACGGGTGTAGAGTCATGTGAGAGTGTGCGGCTCTGGAGTGATGTGGGAGTGTGGGGCTGTGGAGTGATGTGGAAATGTGTTTTATGCTTGAATTTTGGCCTAAAAATGAGTAGGGGAGTTTGAAAGGTAATTTAATTAATTAATTGTTGCGCATCTAACCATTATTTTCCTATGTCTACTGAAGATTACATATATACACATAAGCTTGTCTGAAGAATGGCCCATATGGGTATTATAGGAGCGTAGTGGGATGAGGAGATTTCCTGCAGTGGGTAATGGGATAAGAGATGGTTGATTATGTTATAATTGTGTTATGGGATAAGTGGTAATGGGATAGGAGATGGTTGATTATGTTATAATTGTGTTATGGGATAAGTGGTAATGGAGTAGGAGATAATGGGTTAGGAGCGAAGTGGGTAATAGGATATAAAAGAAATACATGGGTTGTGGAGGAGACAGTGATGAGGTGAGGGAATGATGGGGAGAGTTGATGTGTTATTTTATGGGTAGAGGTAAATTATAACATGACTGGAAGGTATTGGGTGAATTATAACATTGCTAAATGGTAGTGGTGAGTTATAACATGGCTGGAAGGTAGTGGGTGAATTATAAAATTTGTGGAGGGTAGTGGGTGAATTATAACGTTTGTGGAAGGTAGTGGGTTAATTATGAAATGGCTGGATGGAAGTGGATACATTATAACATGGCTGGGGGGTAGTGGTTGAATTATAACATGGCTGGAGAAAAGTATGTGAATTATAAAATGGGTGGAGGTTAGTGGGTGAATTATAACGACCCCCATCTAGATACTACTAGCTTATCTTAATTTTATAATTCACCCACTAGGTGAATTATAACATGGTTGGAAGGTAGTGGGTGAATTAAAACATTTGTGGGGGGTAGTGGATGAATTATGACTTTTGCGGAGGGTTGAAGATGAATTATAACATGGCTAAAGAGTACTGTGTGAATTATACAATTGCTGGATGGAAGTGGATGAATTATAATATGGCAGGTAGTGGGTGAACTATAACATGGCTGGAGGTAGTGGGTGAATTGAAACATGGCTGGAGGTAGTGGGTGAATTGAAACATGGCTGGAGGTAGTGGGTGAATTATAACTTGGCTGGAGATTAGTGGGTGAATAAAAGCATGGGCGGAGGATAATGGGTGGTTTATATTACATGGCTAAAGGGGAACTGACGGGTTAAATTACATGACCAGATGGTAATGATTGGTTATATCACATGGTTGGAGGGTATGTGATGAGTTATATTAAATAGCTAGAGGGTTACGGGTTGGTTATATTACATGGCTGGAGGATAGTGGGTTGGATATATTACAGGGCTGGAGTGTAGTGTCTGGGTTATATTACATTGCTAGAGGGTTGTGGGTGTCCTTTAAGAGGGTTGATTTGTTTCTTTTATACAAGTCAGATTATATTAGAATTTAAGAGCTAAATAACAGTAGTATGTCAGTATTTGCTGGTGTTAAAAACGCTGACATTGTAAACACACAAGTTAAAGATATAATTACTTTAAGAAGTCTACATATGAATGATGGAATGGAAAGTAGTAGTATAGGAAGTGAGGATTTATTAAATCATTGTGGAAGTCATAGTTAAAATAGGGGTAGGACGCTAAGGTGGGGTAGGAGGAATCTACACAGTAGTACTTGGAAAGTAGTAGGGAACGGGGCACAAAGATTACACATTCTTCAAGAGCGCCCTCCTGCCCGTGACATTTCTGTCAGGATCCACTTAATGTAAGAATCCAACCGTCATATTGACATTCAATAACTGGGTCCCGTGACGTCACCGCCGGGCCTGGCAACGATTGAATGGCGCTGTCCTACACACACCACCGCCCGGTAGACAAAAGCCGCAGTGGAAACAAAACGATGCTCTGGAGCGAAGCGGTGGCTTGGAGCAGCAGTGCTATAGCACATCACCGGTGCAAAGCTGAGGAACATTTGTCTGCTTTTAGAAGGCGCGTTCGATGTTTATAAAGGGCACCAGGGATGGGGGTCGTATTTACAGCATCTTAATGTGCCTCGCAGCAGTCAACATACACTACCCAATAGCGATAGCCTTCGTGGAAATGATCGGTTAAAAAATGCTCTCTGCATTGGACATCTTCGGGAAAATGAAAGTCATTGGGTGGCTTTCATAGAGTCAAAAATAAATACCAGAAACTTGTGTCTTCGTCATTCGTCTCTTTATGTGTGTCAGTCAGGGAGTGATTTGTTGAAGTACTATAATTTGTTGACGTACTATAATTAGTTGGTGTGCTATAATTTGTTGGTGTGCTATAATTTGTTGGTGTTCTTTAATTTGTTGGTGTGATATAATTTGTTGTTGTGATATAATTTGTTGGTATCCTATAATTTGTTGGTGTGCAATAACTTGTTGGTATCCTATAATTTGTTGGTGTGCTATGCAGATATTTCTCTTCATATCGTTGGTATGCTTAAATCTACCCATGTCCCATGGTGATATTTCTTTAATTCATTAACTCCTATTGACTTATTTCTTGCTTGACATGTGTCTAGTTGCAGTCTGGCAGAGTGGCCTGCTACTCCGTGAGTCCTATCTTTCATTCAGCAGTGAAATCTTTAGGGAAACATCGACTGTCTTTAGAACTTTTCAATGGCGACTCTTTCGAGAACGGCACTCAACAACAGCCACCGCTTTCACTGACACACCCTTATAACCATACAGCCAATATTTACAACTATCCAGCCAGCCCTTACAGCGATCCATCCATTCCTTACAACTATCCAGCCATTCCTTACAACTATCCAGCCATTCCTTACAACTATCCAGCTATAGTCCTTACAACTATCCAGCCAGTCCTTACAGCGATCCATCCATTCCTTACAACTATCCAGCCATTCCTTACAGCGATCTATCCATTCCTTACAACTATCCAGCCAGCCCTTACAGCGATCCATCCATTCCTTACAACTATCCAGCCATTCTTTACAACCATCTAGCCATTCCTTACAACTATCCAGCTATAGTCCTTACTACTATCCAGCCAGTCCTTACAACTATCCATCTAGTCCTTACAACTATCCATCTAGTCCTTACAACTATCCAGCTGGTCCTTACAACTATGCATCTAGTCCTTACAACTATCCAGCTAGTCCTTACAACTATCCAGCCTGTCCTAACAAAAGCCACCCGATCGGGTAAAAAGAAAGATTTAAAGACGGCATAGCAGAAAGAAAAGGAACATGACATTTTTGTTACATTCACAGATTCGTCCGTCTTTAATTTAAACGATATTCCGCCCTTCTAACAAATGGGAAGATAACTCAATAAACTCTTCTTAAGTGTGTCATTGTGCCTGAGTGGGTAATTCCCCCCCCCCCAATTGTGACGTCATTAACCTGATCTTGTGTCCCCTTTGCTAACAGCGCGTTAGCTGTACGTTTATTTTGTATCTCTATTCCCAGTGCTTTCACTCAATGATGGAGAAATCGATGAGGGGAGTATTTTCATGTCTACGGGAAACCAACGCTAATGTATGATGTTATAGGGAACTCTCACAAACTTCAAATGCTTTCTGTAACAAAGACTACGATTGTTTTAACACTGATTCCACGCTAGAGAGAACTTATCAAATGGTCGTACATACAACTATCGTATCATAATGTTGTCAGCTCACGCTGGAGAGAACATATCACATGGTCGTACATACAACTAGCTCATCTTTATGTTGTCAGTTCACGTTAGAAAGAACTTATCACATGGTCGTACATACAACTAGCTTATCTTAATGATGTCAGTTCACGCTAAACACATCTTATCATTCAGTGTGATCAAGAAATTTATTGGGACCATTCATTCAGTGGCACCTAGTAATTTATTGGGACCTTTCATTCAGTGGAATCTAATAATTTATTGGGACCTTTCATTTAGTGTGACCTATAATTCAAAGGGCATGGTAATTCATCTGGCCCTATTCATTTAGTTTGTCCGGTTTATTAATAGGGCCCTATTCATTTAGTCTGTCCTGGTAATTAATAGGGCTCTACTCATTTAGTTTGTCTGGGTAATTAATAGGGCCCTATTCATTTAGTTGGTCCTGGTAATTCATCTGGCCCTGCTCATTTAGTTTGTCCTGGTAATTAATAGGTCCCTATTCATTTAGTTTGTCCGGTTTATTAATAGGGCCCTATTCATTTAGTCTGTCCTGGTAATTAATAGGGCTCTACTCATTTAGTTTGTCTGGGTAATTAATAGGGCCCTATTCATTTAGTTGGTCCTGGTAATTCATCTGGCCCTGCTCATTTAGTTTGTCCTGGTAATTAATAGGGCCCTATTCATTTAGTTTTTCATTGTTATTAATAGGGCCCTACTCATTTAGTTTGTCCTGATAATTAATAGGGCCCTATTCATTTAGTTTGTCCTGGTAATTAATAGGGCCCTATTCATTTAGTTTGTCCTGATAATTAATAGGGCCCTATTCATTTAGTTTTTCATTGTTATTAATAGGGCCCTACTCATTTAGTTTGTCCTGATAATTAATAGGGCCCTATTCATTTAGTTTGTCATGGTAATTAACAGGGCCCTTTTCATTTAGTTTGTCCTGATAATTAATAGGGCCCTACTCATTTAGTTTGTCCTGGTAATTAATAGGGCCCTACTCATTTAGTTTGTGCTGGTAATTAATAGGGCCCTATTCATTTAGTTTGTCCTGGTAATTAATAGGGCCCTATTCATTTAGTTTGTCCTGGTAATTAATAGGGCCCTATTCACAGTAACTTCGCGTCAGTTTTGGAGGCCCCCTGACAATTTTTTGTTTTTGCTTTTTAGTTTCCCAATTCAATTAAAACTATTTTATATTACTTTTTTCCACATTAAATCTTTGAGCCCCTTATATATCCGCGGCCCCCTGTAGGGGTTGCATTGCCTACGGGTGTTCTGTCTATTCATCAAATATACCTTAAGTCATGACGGCAAACCGCGTGCCCTTGAATTCTCTATGAGATAACATGGACGAAAGTGAGTTTTGTTGCAGTAATATGATTCAATAACCAACTGCACTTGACAAGACGCCGGGCAACATTACCAGTGAGTAGGCGTGTAAGGGGCAAGTTGGGATAAATATAAGTGGGTCTTATATTAGATTAAATTAAGTGGGACCAGGGGCTGTGCCTGTAAGTTGATTCCTTATGATAATCCTTTCTTTATTTATGTCCCTCATCTTTGTCTAATTTTTAAACTTGTGTCAGTCACAATATCTAGTTTTCTTTCTTACGTTTTCTGTAGCCCTGGATTATGTGACTAAATCTTCAATCAAATAGAGCAATTTGATAAAAATTGCCCAGAAAGTGTAAGACACAATTAAAAACATATTTCAATGTATCTCTGTTGAATTTGTTCATCTCACATACTCTCCCACATCTTACACACTTTTACACACACTACACATCAATGGACTCCAGATTCTTGTTTTACTCCGACCCCCAGGACGCCACTGGAAAGAATTCCACTGTTAAACAGGTAATCCGCCTATCACATGGGCCTCACTTGAATAAACAAAATTGCTTTTTGTATATATTAGCGGCAGCCGGTTAACCTTTTAGCCGCCTTGGATCAGCCGAGCGGCTGGAAGGGAAATAGCTAATACAGACGGTCTTTACCAGATGAGCAGTCGATCGGAGTGGCGCGAGAATCAAAGAGTTTGTTTCCGCTCAAAGTCACGCACTTTGATGTCATAATGAGGATCGTGTGTGGGGGAAATATATTGGATGACGTAACTACTTGACCTTTAACCCTAGTAGTGGCTAATTTGTGCGTTGTGTTGATCTTTTTTTGTCTATTATTTTTTGCCAGGGGTTTATTGCTCAAATATTTACATGTATGTATTAGTTGAATCAAATACTTGTTAGGCCAGCGTTTCCCAAACTTTAAAGTTTGACGGACCGGTGGACACGTTTGCCATTGCTCCAGTGACCGGTGGACAAGTTTGACATTGCTCCAGTGACCGGTAGACAAGTTTGCCATTGCTCCAGTGACCGGTAGACAAGTTTGCCATTGCTCCACTGACCGGTGGACAAGTTTGACATTGCTCCAGTGACCGGTAAACAAGTTTGCCATTGCTCCACTGACCGGTGGACAAGTTTGCCATTGCTCCAGTGACCGGTGAACAAGTTTGACATTGCTTCAGTGACCGGTGGACAAGTTTGCCATTCTCCAGTGACCGGTGGACAAGTTTGCCATTGCTCCACTGACCGGTGGACAAGTTTGCCATTGCTCCACTGACCGGTGGACAAGTTTGCCATTGCTTCAGTGACCGGTGGACAAGTTTTCCATTGCTCCACTGACCGGTGGACAAGTTTGCAATTGCTTCAGTGACCGGTGGACAAGTTTGCCATTGCTCCACTGACCGGTGGACAAGTTTGTCATTGCTCCAGTGACCGGTGCCAGATTATTCATTATTGTTCTTTTTAATTGACCGTAATTATGTAATATGTGATTTGTTTAAATCTGCAAAGGGCGAATTCGATAGGACTCGATTAAATCTCACCATTTAGACTAATGGTAGCCGTTCATAATTTCTTTTAAAATTTTTTTTTTTGCCGCGACTGTTTTAAATTGTAAAAAAAATCAAAACAAAATAAACAAACAAAGAAACAACAACAACTTAATAAGCAGTTATTTTAATAAATAATTATAACTTAAGCTTTGATTTGGAATACAGAACAACTGTTGCAGGAACAAACCATTTGAGGTAACAGTGATTGTATACTGAGAAGTGTTGGTAGGATTTTGATGGGAATAGAACTTTCATCAAGGGAATTTTAGCAAGTTCTAGATATTCAGCTTTGACATGAAACCAAAAAGATGCTAGAGACTTCATGGTGTGTATAACCATATTTGATCCTTTGTCATCAGTCAGATCCGACAACGTATGTTGCAAAGTGACATTCACATCAGCCTTTGGTGTTAAAAATGGATTTAAGATCGAACCAGTTCCTATCCGGGGAATGTCTTCACTTCGAAAGTAGAACACGAAGTCATCAATACGTTTGATCAAGCAAGCCAACTTGGCCAAACAGTCCTGACCAATACGAGGAAGGATTTTTGTTTAAAAATTCGCTAAGTGAAAAACTCTTGATCAAACTTTCTCTATTGTGACCAACAGAATTTGGCATCCACTAAAAGTTGTTTGTGTTCAAACTCCATGTCACCACATTAAAGGTTATTTGTGTCTGCTACAAAGCGTGGTTTAAGTCACCCCATACCAAAATGGTACATCTAAATACACACATTTTTCATGCAGAATGATAATTCTTTTATTTTTCTTAATATGGAAACCAAGGGAAGGTACCCCTTCTTCTTCTCCTACCAAACCTCTTCCCACCGCATTAATTCAATAGAAATAGTTTTTAAATATGATTTAATTTTGAAGATTCAACAGTTAAAAAACTATATATTAATTCGTCATTATAAAGCATCTCAAATATATCTACACATTTCAACCAGCAGGTGACTTACTTTATCACCACTGTTCCATACATACTAGCCCTTCCTCGCATCACTATTGTTACATGCCCACAAACCCTTCCACACATCACCATTGTTCAAGACATACTAACCCTTCCATCCATCGCGATTGCTACATACACACATACCCTACTACCATCAACATTATTACATACTGATATCCCCTTATACACATAACCATTGTTACATACACACATTATCTTAAAGGCATCACGATTGTTACATTACACATACACTAACACACATCACCATTGTAACATGCTCACAAATCCGTCCACACATCACCATTGTTACATATCACCATTTTTACATGCACACAAACCCTTCCACACATCACCATTGCTACATGCAGATAAACCATTCCACACATCACCACTGTTACATGCTCACAAATCCTTCGACACATCAATATTGTGACATTCACACAAACCATTCCACACATCACCATTGTTACATGCACACAAACCCGTCCACACATCACCATTATTTCATATAACCTTTTTTCATGCCAACAAACCCTTACACACATCACCATTGTAACACGCCCAGAAACCCATCCACACATCACCATTGTTACATGCCCACGAACCTGTCCACACATGACCATTGTTACATGCCCACGAACCTGTCCACACATGACCATTGTTACATGCCCACAAACACGTCCACACATCAACATTGTTACATGCCCACAAACCCGTCCACACATCACCATTGTAATATGCCCACAAACCCGTCCACACATCACCATTGTTACATATCACCATTTTTACATGCACACAAACCCTTCCACACATCACCATTGCTACATGCCGACAAACCATTCCACACATCACCATTGTTACATGCTCAAAAATCCTTCGACACATCAATATTGTGACATTCACACAAACCATTCCACACATCACCATTGTTACATGCTCACAAATCCTTCGACACATCAATATTGTGACATTCACACAAACCATTCCACACATCACCATTATTTCATATAACCTTTTTTTCATGCCAACAAACCCTTACACACATCACCATTGTAACAAGCCCACAATCCCATCCACACATCACCATTGTTACATGCCCACGAACCTGTCCACACATGACCATTGTTACATGCCCACGAACCTGTCCACACATGACCATTGTTACATGCCCACAATCCCGTCCACACATCAACATTGTTACATGCCCACAAACCCGTCCACACATCACCATTGTTACATGCCCACAAACCCGTCCACACATCACCATTGTAAAATGCCCACAAACCCGTCCAAACATCACCATTGTAAAAGGCCCACAAACACGTCCACACGTCACTATTGTAACATGCCCACAAACCCTTCCACACATCACCATTGTAAAATGCCCACAAACCCATCCACACATCACCATTGTTACATGCCCACGAACCTGTCCACACATGACCATTGTTACATGCCCACGAACCTGTCCACACATGACCATTGTTACATGACCACAAACCCGTCCACACATAAACATTGTTACATGCCCACAAACCCGTCCACACATCACCATTGTAAAATGCCCACAAACCCGTCCAAACATCACCATTGTAAAATGTCCACAAACCCGTCCACACATCACCATTGTAAAAGGCCCACAAACCCGTCCAAACATCACCATTGTAAAATGTCCACAAACCCGTCCACACATCGGCATTGTAAAATGCCCACAAACCCGTCCACACATCACCAAGGTAACATGCCCACAAACCCGTCCACACATCACAATTGTAAAATGCCCACAAACCCGTTCACACATCACCAAGGTAACATGCCCACAAACCCGTACACACATCACCATTGTTACATGCCCACAAATCCGTCCACACATCACCATTGTAAAATGCCCACAAACCCGTCCACACATGACCATTGTTAAATGCCCACAAACCCGTCCACACATCACAATTGTTACGTGCCCACAAACCCGTCCACACATCACCATTGTTACATGCCCACAAACCCGTCCACACATCACCATTATTACGTGCCCACAAACCCGTCCACACATCACCATTGTTTCGTGCCCACAAACCCGTCCACACATCACCATTGTTACATGCCCACAAACCCGTTCACACATCACCATTATTACGTGCCCACAAACCCGTCCACACATCACCATTATTGCGTGCCCACAAACCCGTCCACACATCACCATTGTTACATGCCCACAAACCCGTCCACACATCACCATTGTGACATAGAAACCTGTTACCTAACATGCATGAATGAAGCGACCACGCCCTGCTCTCCCTTGAGTGCAATTCAGTACAACACGTGATCACCGTGTACGATGGTAGGAAAAGATCAATGGCAATAAGCCACAGTCACATATTTGAAACATACACAAATCAAAGGTGGAACATTTTCTAACGATACCATTGGGCGGGTGGTATTTTACTTGAATGATATTCAATGGTTGTATAGCACATTGGAATTGTTAAAAATATTTTTTTTTAATTTGTACAATTTTATCAAACAATCACACTTTAGTCTTGGTATGTGTTGGATTTGTAACATTGTGACGTCATGCTGCCAGTTCGAGGCTGAGACGTCATATTTGCGAAAAGAGAGCAACTTATTGTTTTGGCTCTTCATTTAGGTTCTTTAATTATTTTTTTCAGCACCGCACCCCATCTTCATTGCAAAACAGTTCCTGCAACCCCCACGAAAAAAAACAACAATTTGATTTTCTTAATCTTCCGGCACCCCCCGGCACCCTTGGTTACGTACTCTGCTATACTTCGCAAAGTGTCGATACCACGACAACAAATATTATGTGTCGATGCGACTTCAGCAACTGGTTTTATATTGTAACGATGCCTCACCAGCTACTGGTATTATTATAAGTCGACACGTTGACACAACTATTAAGTGTCGATGACACAACCGATGTTGTTCGGTCCTAACACAAATAATATAGCAAGGAACACAGCTCTCCAGCCACTCAACAATCCCATCTTTTATCTTCTTATGTCAGGCTAATATTTTAATGTTGCCACCTGTTTCGCTTTCTCTATGTAAATTTATGCTAAACGTTTGAAAGGCAACATATCGGGAAACAGCTGGCCCCAGGACAAGTCGATAACATGAGTCACGTGACTTGTGGCCAAGGGATCTACAGTAGGTTGTGGCAGGAGTGTATGTAACTCAGTTGTTCCTCCTGCCATTCTCATAAAAGAAGTGCCGAGTTTTTCAGTTTAATATTTTATAATAAGTGATTTTTAATAATTTGTTGGTTTCTTTTTTTATTTTTTTTTTTGGGGTGTTGGGGGTAGGGGGAGATTTTGGGTAGATAACAGAGATGTTGATGGATTTGGGGTATGTAAGGGAGATAATGGACTATACTGGAGAAATGATGAGAGAAAAAGGAGATAAGTGGAGTTATTAAGTTATTGGAATTTGTGTGAGTTTGATTAGATATTGGTGAGATGTTGGTAGATTGAGTAAAAATGAGATCTGAAAGAGAGGGGAAGAGGAAACGTGATGTAGACGGAGGGGAAATAGAGTGGGCGGGGCTGGGACAGCTCTGACTCTTCAAGTATTATATATGGAGAGATAAGGAGATACAAAAAGTCATAGGGAGATTATTTCAACCAATTTGATCCCTTTTATAAATAGCAAGTCAACCGGAAATAACGCAACATGTGATTGATAACGACTCCAGTACCTGTACCTCATGAAATAGTTTAACTGCGCATAAAAAAAGGGTGGGGGGCGTGGAGTGACAAATTTAAAAGAGAGAGAAATCAGGCAAACACGTCTCCTTGTATGATTTCTTAGTATTTACTGCATGAATGAATCGACCTGTTATATCTTGTAATTAATTCATGAATGAAATGGCTTCTAGGCTTGTTTTAAAACACTCTTTTCTGCGTGATGATCAACACATCTTTTCTTAGAACTTAATGACCAAACCATATTTATGACGTTAAAAACATGTTGTCCCTTTGACTCCCTCGCCCTCCAAACCCACCAAACGGTTGATTTAGGACTCCAAGATTCATTCATGTTTGATAATCTCACATTACCAAGAAGTTCAAATTCAGAAATAATAAACATCCAAAATAATGTCAGCACTAACACTGACTAACACTATCGGTCATATTTGTACCAAAAATGTTGGAACTTTATAAACGTCTGGAACTTTTTCCCCCTGAACATACAGGGAAATAAATTTGACGTGACAATTTTATACAAAATATTTCAACCCAACAGGGATACGCAACAGAAGTTTTAATGCTAATAAATCTTCTTTAATATTCACGGAACAAATAACTTGATTAAATAAGCTCCAGGACAAAATGATCAGATATCATTCGGCTACAACTTTAAGGGGAGGGGTGATGAGAGTGAGTACTGCCTTCCTGTAGCAGCTAGATTGGGTTGCGGGAGGGGGGGAGTTTGATGGGAGTGAGTACTGCCTTCCTGTACTAGCAAGCTTGAACTCATACGTCTCCTTTATTGATGAATGATCGATATTTAAATCACAGATTTAAAAAAATCTGATATCTACTGAAAGATGCTGATATTGAGTGTGACAGAGTCGATTAGTTAAGGCGTGTGGTTAAGACGTGTAGTTGAGTCTTGTGGTTTAGTCATGTGGCCAGAATGTTTGGTGGAGTCGTGTGGTTGAGTCATGTGGTCAGAATGTTTGGTTGAGTCGTGTGGTTGAGTCATGTGATCAGAATGTTTGGTTGAGTCGTGTGGTTGAGTCATGTGGTCAGAATGTTTGGTTGAGTCTTGTGGTTCAGTCATGTGGTCAGAATGTTTGGTTGAGTCGTGTGGTTGAGTCATGTGGTCAGAATGTATGGTTGAATCGTGTGGTTGAGTCATGTGGTCAGAATGTTTGGTTGAGTCGTGTGGTTGAGTCATGTGGTCAGAATGTTTGGTTGAGTATTGTGGTTGAGTCATGTGGTCAGAATGTTTGGTTGAGTCATGTGGTCAGAATGTTTGGTTGAGTCGTGTGGTTGAGTCATGTTGTCAGAATGTTTGGTTGAGTCATGTGGTCAGAATGTTTGGTTGAGTCGTGTGGTTGAGTCATGTGGTCAGAATGTTTGGTTGAGTCGTGTGGTAGATAAAGAGCAAAAATGCCTGTACAGCTGTTACAAATAAAATAGAAACGCTGTGCCGACACAGTGGGTCAATTGCAACATAGAAATATTTTATTGACAAACATTTAACACAAACACTGACATAAGATTATTTTGTGTTTGTTTTGAAACTATCGCTCGCTTTTGGTAGCGTCTCATATTTTGGGATGACCCTTGCTTGTCGTGATTTGTATATAAGGTGCAACTTTAACCTTACTGTGGAAGCTATTGGCTCATCTAACATTATCCTGTTTGTATAATCTATTGGCCAAATCATACATCAATGGCATAACTGTGTAAGCTAACGCCCTACCATCTAGCATAATCCTATATGTCTATCCAACAATAGCACGTCTGTCTATCTAACAAAACTGTGTTTTGCTATCCAACATTAGCCCCACGAGGCCGTTGCACCATTATAGGGGGATCAATCGATCATATGTAGGCTTTTGTAGAATGCCACTTAATGTCACGTAACCATGAGCGATACCATCACTATGACAACGATATCACAACAAAATAGATAAAACCGTTATGTTATTATTGATATAGAAAAGATTTGAATATCAGTAAAAATCAAACATCCATTTTTTATCGATATAAATTTATATTCAGACATCAACAATATTTATACATCCATCAGTCCATAAGTTTGACTGATATTGACCCACGTATCCATTCATAAATCCATGGATTTTATAGACCATCTATCCCACCAATATGTTGACCCATGTATCCATCCATAAAAACATGTCATTCTTCAATTAATATTTCTGTAATATCGATCAATGCATGCAGATTTTTGTCAAGCCATCCAGCCACCCAGCAGTGTGTCTGGTCATCCATCAATCCATACTTCCGTCCATATTATTGTCTGGTCATCAACCACTCCATCCTTCCATTCACATTATTGTCTTATCATCCATCAATCCATTCTTATTTTTGTCTGGCCATCCATCTATCCATCAATCCATGTGTACATCAAGCCAAGCATTCATACTTGTAGCACCAATAAAGCAACCAATCAATCCATTGAGATGACGGTTAATAAAAAAAAAAACGTAATCGATACTGAAGAGTTGGTCTGGCCAGCAGATTTTCTTCATTCAACGTTTCTTTACATCGCCCTACATACGTCTGGCACACGATGTTCAATCGATACCTGCATATCGACTGCTTGCGACTTCTGTTAGATCATCAGAAGCACAAAGTTTACTAACATCATCTCCTATAGAGGCACGTGACCACGACTGGAGCATCTCGACTGTATGCTGTTTATGTCGTTTTTGTACAAATCACCTCAGTCCTACTGTGTACTCGTCCTGTCTTCACTATACCAATCATCTAAGTCCTACTGTGTAGTCCTATCTTCACTATACCTATAATCTAAGTCCTACTGTGTACTCGTCCTGTCTTCACTATACCAATCATCTAAATCCTAGTGTATAAAATCATGTCCTCATTAAAAAAATTGTCTAATTCCTACTGTGTACTCGTCCTGTCTTCTCTATACCAATCGTCTAAGTCCTACTGTGTACTCGTCCTGTCTTTACTATACCAATCATCTAAGTCCTACTGTGTACTCGTCCTGTCATCACTATACCCATCATCTAAGTCCTAGTGTATAAAGTCATGTCCTCACTACACAATTGTGTAAGTCCTAGTGTATAAAGTCATGTCCTCACTACACAATCGTCTAAGTCTTACTGTGTACTGCATATGTCCTTACTGTACCAATCATCTCAGTCAAAGTGTGTACTGGTTGTGTCATCACCTGTTCTCTCTTTACCAATTACTTAGTCCTAGAGTGTAATGGTGATGTCCTAACTGTACCAATTACTTCAGTCCTAGAGTGTAATGGTGATGTCCTAACTGTACCATTTACTTCATTCCTAGAGCACACACGAAGTTTTCCTGACTGTACAATTCATCTCAATTCTAATTTGTGCACATGTTGTCCTGACTGTGCTATTCATCACATTTCTAATGTGTTTAAAAGTTGTCGTTACCTCCTAGAATGTTGACCTTAATATTGGACTTTGCTATAGGTTCTACTTCTTGTATTCATACCTTCTGCCAACAATTCAATTTAACGGAAGTAAGGTCGCTTTAACTGAAGGGGCGTAGGAAGTGGGGGGGGGGGGGTGCGGATGTGGCATTTTCGGCAAACTGCATAGGTCTTTTTCTTGGATGATGAGGCAAAAATCTTTTTCCGCCCGGCCGGCCGTAATCCTAGCTACGCCACTGTGTCCAAATTATATCTAAGGAATTAACATCAATTTTATAAACTCTTTTTCTTTTCATCAACCTGAAAAAAGTCCATTGCAGCATTTCTACTTCAAACAAACTAAGATAAATTCAAAACATCTAAGAAACAAGTTCTTTTTAAAAAAATTGGTTTCTTGGTTGAGGAGCAGAGGTCAATAAGTTCATTATATTTAAGTAGACATTTAATAGCAACTAGTCCATCTTATATCTGAAGGTAAGATTCCCCATCTTTATAAAACTATGAATTTTAATCCTTTACATAAGCATTTTGAGATACACTTAGGAATCTATAGCGTTGAAAAAAGTTTGTAGAGTAAAATTGGCACTCTACCCTCCTTAACATCTCAAACTGAATGTCATAGATGACATTACTTAACGTCACATCCTGCAGGTTATAGATGACATTGCTTAACGTCACATCCTGCAGGTTATAGATGACATTACCTAACATCACAACGTGCAGATCAAATATGTCAAGTAGACAATAAACCACTATAACCGCTACAATTAAATCATTTAAAATCTTTCTTTTTCTGCATACCAGTGAGAGAGGAGTCGTGGACCGGTGAGAGAGGAGTCGTGGACCGGTGAGAGAGGAGTCGTGGACCGGTGAGAGAGGAGTCGTGGACCGGTCAGAGGGGAGTCGTGGACCGGTGAGAGAGGAGTATTCGACAAGTGAATTAGGTGTCGTAGAAAAGTGAGGGAGGTGTCGTGGACAAGTGAGGGAGGTATCGTGGACAAATGAGGGAAGTGTCTTGAAACGGTTAGGGAGGAGTCGTGGAGATCGGTGAATGGGGAGTTGCGCATCGGTGAAGGGACCAATCCTGTCCATGAATTTTATTACGGCTTCACTAGATTAAAATTACTGTAGCCAAAAATAACATCTTAGCGAAACGTTTTTTTTTAAAAATCAAACCACCTCTACACGTCGCATATCTTAAACCACCTCTACACGCCGCATATCTCAAACCACCTCTACACGTTGCATATCTTTAACCACCTCTACACGTCGCATATCTCAAACCACATCTACACGCCGCATATCTCAAACCAACTCTACACGTTGTATATCTTTAACCACCTCTACACGTTGCATATCTCAAATCACCTCTATACACAAAATATCTCAAACCACCTCACCTCTACACATCACAATTCTCACGTCTACTCCTGAAGTCTGATACCTGCCCTTGTTTTCCAGCATGACGTCAGTATTTTGACGTTTCCTGGGCTTCTCAATTCTAAGGACGATAACCACTTAAGTTCCCTTGCTGGAGAATTAAATAGTTTTAGCCAAACTTCGGCACATACATTATTGGAACTAATGAACACCCTCACATTTTACGAACTTATTTCATTCTCTCACTCATGTACTTTAACCATCATCATATTTTTTTCTCTGACTCTCATAGACTCTCCTAGACACATTTTATTACAAATATACACCCTGCTGTGAAACGGAAGCATTGTAAAACTTGTTTTTCAAGAGATTAATTAATGACCAAATTTAACCCATAATGAGCTCATGACAAGTTGCCACATTATTATGATCTCGTAATATATCGGGTAGAGTGGGAATAATGAGTAGGAACAATGAATGGGAACAATTAGTGGTAATAGGATAGCCCCAATATATCACTGGTCATGGATGGCTAGATGTTGGAATTAGATGGTGGCTACTCTGTCATTGGTATGTGGCCCATGGATGTTGGATTTTTAGTCAGACTGTCGATTTGTGGACATGAGAGAGAATGGGGATAGAGGTAGTCAAAATGGTTTTAGTTGGATTAAGTCCTGGGGCTAAACAACAAATTGGTGACCGAGACGAGTGGTGTTACAGGTTATGGTGGTGTTACATGTTATAGTGGTGTTACAGGTTATAGTCGTGTTACATGTTATAGTGGTGTTACAGGTTATAGTGGTGTTACATGTTATAGTGGTGTTACAGGTTATAGTGGTGTTAGAGGTTATATTGGTGTTACATGTTATAGTGTTATGGTGGTGTTACATGTTATAGTGGTGTTACAGGTTATAGTGGTGTTACATGTTATAGTGGTGTTACAGGTTATAGTGGTGTTAGAGGTTATATTGGTGTTACATGTTATAGTGTTATGGTGGTGTTACATGTTATAGTGGTGTTACTGGTTATAGTGGTGTTAGATGTTATAGCAGTGTTACTGCTTTTATTGACGATGGTGTGGAATTTGCAGGACGAAATCCAAAAGGCCTGGGATATTCTTCTAGGATTATAAGCTGGTTCCCAACACGCCGTTGAATAAACCCAAGGGAACATCATGTGGATGATACAGCTTGGCACCAGTGGCGTCGGAGGAGTTGTCGGAATGTTTCATTATATCAATGTTATCCGCCTACGGGACCTCCAGAGTTTCCTTCTCTTACATGAGTTGCCGTCCAAGGTTAACGAGTCCCATCCACCCGGGGTGCTGGTGATGTTTTTGCTTGACTCATCTTTGTTTGGGATTGGACTCCAGACCATCAACTTGAGATGTTGCTCCGTTTAGACCACTCGGCCACCAAGCTTACACTTAGGCTAATGAAGTATTACACGGCCATATATGTGACATTATTAACTTCCTGTATAGGCCTTAGTCAAAAACAGTGTGCAACTTTTTTTGTAACAAAACTAAATGACTATTATGCTATAGTACAATTACACATCAGGCCAGAGTTGATTGTATCAAAAGTAAATAAATAGTAGAACAAGATAGGCTCTCAATATGGACTGTGGTGAGATCTTTGAAAACATACCTGATATTTTTTTAATTTTAAAATTAATCTGTTGTTGCTTTCTGTATTGTCTGCTGTTGTTTATTACTATATTGTCTGCTGCTGTTTATTACTATATTGTCTGCTGCTGTTTATTACTATATTGTCTGCTGCTGTTTATTACTATATTGTCTGCTGCTGTTTATTACTATATTGTCTGCTGCTGTTTATTACTATATTGTCTGCTGCTGTTTATTACTATATTGTCTGCTGAAAAATCTTGTCTTTATTTTCAAGCCTTAACATATCTTGGTTCACTTAACATATCTTGGTTCACTTAACATATCTTGGTTCACTTAACATATCTTGGTTCACTTAACATATCTTGGTTCACTTAACATATCTTGGTTCACTTAACATATCTTGGTTCACTTAACATATCTTGGTTCACTTAACATATCTTGGTTCACTTAAGATATCTTGGTTCACTTAACATATCTTGGTTCACTTAACATATCTTGGTTCACTTAACATATCTTGGTTCACTTAACATATCTTGGTTCACTTAACATATCTTTGTTCACTTAACATATCTTGGTTCACTTAACATATCTTGGTTCACTTAACATATCTTGGTTCACTTAACATATCTTGGTTCACTTAACATATCTTGGTTCACTTAACATATCTTGGTTCACTTAACATATCTTGGTTCACTTAACATATCTTGGTTCACGATGTATTTACTTGACATGTCTTGAGCGATGTCCCTCAGAGATAGTATCCTTTATCTATCAATCATGTTTGTGACTATCATTGCTAGTAATCAAGTATAATGCAATATGGCACTTTACCACAATCCTATTTGTCACTGTAGTGTTACATTTCTATAATATTGTGATGAGTCCATATTTGTGGTGACATATCCACATTGTCTTGTGATATTTCGTCACTTCCTTTTTAAAAATACAGACTATCGACAACTTGATATGTCCAATCACCTGTTTCTACAACCAAAAACATAATCATTAAGTTTCTTCCTCTTTACGACATTCTGTTCTCAGTCCATGAATGACGACTTCAAATATCCCCATATAGAGTCAAGACTGCATAAATGAGAGGATCTAATTGGAGGTTTGGGGAGGGGGGCAGAGGAAATGTAACTGAATATAAACATTAGCTCCTTAAAATACCATTTCACAATTCACAGAGGCGGTGGCAGGTTGTAGATGTAAGAGGGTGTATGTAGAAGATTTGTTTACAAAAATTATCATCATGTTATCTAAGAGGAGAGCACTGCTTTAACCAGGGGACTGTACCCTCATTCATAACACGGACTCTGGGCTTTCATTCAACTGTTTCAGGAAGTTAGACAGGTAGGGAGGGGAATATACAGGGTTGCATTTAAGGGGGTGGGGTTGAGGGTGGTTGGGGGTTGAGGGTGGTTGGGGGTCAATGGGGAGAGGGCAACAGTGTCAGGAACCGTGAGACGTAGCTCGTTAAGATGATAAGTGGGGCGAAAGATACGCTGATACTATGGCTGTATGTATAACTTTTTCATTGGTATTGACTTACGACTACGATAACTTTTAAATCACCCGTTTTTGTGAGGGAGGTAAGTAGTGTGTCATGAGTACCCAGCGGACTGTGTCCACCCCTGACCCCTATTTGAAATGATAAGAGGAAAAAGAAAAGGGTTGGGATAAGGTTTAAGTAAGGGGTTCTTAAGCTGTGGTCCACTCACCGTGAAAGGGTTCAGGTTTCAATGAATTGGATTTCCTGTGTAATTTTAATCTATTTAAAACTTTACTCTAATGAGGAGTCTGTGACTTTCGTCTGAATGGCAAATAGGTCCAAAGAAAAAAAAACTTTTATAAACCAGAAGTGTTGCTTTTTATTTGGGGAACAACTGAAATTTTCGGCTCAACTCCAGCTTCAGGTCAAATCTAGTAAAACATGCCTTGTATCATGCTATGACCAATACAAGCAACACAACAATAATAATGGTGTTGGTCGGAGGGAAACATGGCCGCACGAAACAGGGAAGGGGAGAAGGGAACGATCGAAAGCTCCGGGCGCCAAATACAAGGGCTGCAAACAAATCTTTATTTATGCAAAATATGTGTATAGTATAAATTTATTTCTAGGTATTGTGGCACCGAAATTGAGACTTTGCTACGCGAATGCAGCTTTCGTGTGCCACGCTCTGGAGAAAAAAGGTACACGTGTTCTTTGTTTTAGTTTAGAGAGGTCAACTTATTCCAATAGAAAGATACAATGTAAACACTGTCTTAAGTCTGAAATTGTTTTACATCAACATGAGCGTCACGTGCTGGCCATATATGGAGCTAACACTGGGCACGCTTGAGGTGTCATAGCACAGACCGAGTGGACTAACATGCTAGGTACTTACGATATTAGAGCATGGCATCAATCCTCTCTGCTCATTGAACGGTTGCTCTTAACGGGTTGCTAATAGTTGTCTCTAAAACTGTCAACAATTTAAGTTGCAGAGTCACGGAGAATGACACAGTTAGGGACAATGGCTGAACTAGCAATACTGACTGTGATACCAGGCCGTTGGGATTAAGGTAACTTGTACAACTTACAATGAAAAGAGAACCAATGAGATAACACTGATGATAAAAATGGCCACTAAGAAAACACTGACGCTGATAATGAAAAGATGACCACTAAAATACTAAGATAACACTTGACTCAGTATATCAGAGCCTGGACACTATCAAACTAGTGATGAGCCTGTCAAACAGTCCCAACTTTTAATAGTTACCTTAAACATGATCATTAACATACAATAATGCTAATTTATTCCTGATCATTAGACACAAATTAGCAATGCTAATGAAGGTAACGGTTATGACACGTGCTAAATCCAGGTGTAAATTTGAGCAAGCATTAGGATATGGGAGTCAACAGTTGACTTCTGATATCCCACATTAGGGGATGGGAGTCAACAGTTGACTTCTGATATCCCACATTAGGGGATGGGAGTCAACAGTTAATTTCTGATATCCCACATTAGGGGATGGGAGTCAACAGTTGACTTCTGATATCCCACATTAGGGGATGGGAGTCAACAGTTGACTTCTGATATCCCACATTAGGGGATGGGAGTCAACAGTTGACTTCTGAAATCTCGCATGTTCAACATTTCAACTAACCTATACTAACTACTAGTATTGACAGCTGAATTCGACTATTTACACGGATCTACGTAGCAACAATAAAAAGGCAAAATATTTTAAACTTTAAACAAAGTTGTTAATAATATACATTTAGTGAAAGGTTAACGAGTTGTGTTAATGGAATACTTCACTAGTTGAATGTCATATAGCTAATAGAATACTTCACTAGTTGAATGTCATATAATTAATGGAATAGTTGAATGTCATATAGTTAATGAAATACTTCACTAGTTGAATGTCATATAATTAATGGAATATTTAATGTCATATAGTTAATGGAATACTTCACTAGTTGAATATCATATAGTTAATGTAATACTTCACTAGTTAATGTAGTTAAACTTGCTAAAAGCGTAATCACCTATGTACATTAGTTTCCTTTCCAAAGAGTTGAATTATTGCCATCTCTCAGCACTTCTATATTCTATATATTACCCTATATTACCCACCATGTATCAACCTTCTGTATAACCCCCTATACATTTTTTTTGTCTATATTACCTTCAATGATCTATATTTCATTATTACCTTCTATGACGAGGAACCGGTGAGTCCATATTACTTTACATATAGACCTAAGTTGTCTATACTACCTTATTTGATATAGAACTAAGTTGTCTATATTACCTTATTTGATATAAGCCAAAATGTCTCTCATTTAAATTGAAACAACGCAATAAAAATAAAAAGCCCAAATAGTATCCTTAACTACAAAATACTAGGACTCGTAGTACACAATACTAAGACTCGTACTACACAATACTAAGACTCGTACTACACAATATTAAGACTCGTACTACACAATACTAGGACTCGTAGTTCACAATACTAAGACTCGTGCTACACAATACTAAGACTCGTTCCCATTTTAAAAGGGTTGCTACATTTATTATAAATTTTTATCCCGGCATCTTTTAATTAAAATAAATATTTATCGTAACACTTCCTAACGACAATACATTAAATAAATGTTTATCAAATATTTATCACTACCAACAATTACATATTCATATTTATATCAGTACATAAATTTTAACGTATAGATACTTACGTCCATATGTCCCTCCTATTACCTACTATGACATATAAACATTTGTATCAACACACTGTTACCACAAACTATCACAAATACTGACCTTGAAAGGTAACAGAAGAAACTTCCAGATAGAATCCAAGGCCCAAATCAATTGACAGAAATGCAATCAAAAATCCAAGATGACAAGAAGAAGATCTGAGTAGAGAAAAAGCCAACCATGACAAACCATCAGCAACCAGTTAATTGGCCCACTTGCTTCGCGTCATTGAACTCTCGGAGTCTGCATAGAAGACACACGTCCCAAATATCTCTGTCTGTGGTGAGAGGGAAAATTGTCACACAACAGACTTGCGACCAGACTCGGAAACATTGGTGGGGTGAAACACGCGCGTGCATGCGGGAACTTTGTGGGTGAGCCCGTATCACCGCCAGCTTTTTGAGCCACCGCCCAGCCCCCTCGTTTCCTTTCCAAGTCTCACCTCCCTTCCAAGTCTCACCTCCCTTCTAGTCTCACGTGCGTCTTTGTAGGCAAGTAAATAATTTGAGCTCTACTTCGCTGCATTATGTTGAGCAACGGTAAGATGGGACAGGGGCTGGAAAGAAGTTGGATACATGGAAGATGGGTGGATAGAAGTTAGATAAATGGAGGATGTAGGGACAGAAGTTGGATAAATAGAAGGTGGTTGGTTAAAGTTGGATAAATGGAGGAAGGGTGGATAGAAGTTGGATAAAGGGAGGATGGGTGGATAGTTTGGATAAATGTAGGGTGAATGGCCAGAGGAAACATAGAAAGAATATCGAACTTGTTGGAAAGTGGATGGGCCTATTCAGTAAACACAGAAAGATACACATTCACAATAATCAATGAACGCATTCAATACTTCGTAGACAAAAAAATAATTGATATGCTAACAATAGCTTGATTGGCATGCTGGGTACATGTAACATGAGTACATTCATTCACTTGTACTTTTACTTTTACTTTTTCATTCAACTGTACATTACACAGTTATACATTATACAGTTGTACATTTATAGATTTATAGATTAGTTACCGTACATCTATTCAATTTTTCATTTATACATGTGTACAATATACAGTTGTACATTATATATTGTACATTCATACTCGTTTTCACGTATTCAGTTGTACATTACATAGTAAAAAGTATGAACAAGATCTGTAGTGACAGGAAGTTAGCTTGTCAGACTCGGATCTATAAATGTTATAGGGAATACATTTGTGACAGGGAAAAAACTTACATGTTAGCTACAATGACGGAGATAGGAAACAAATTGAATTATGTGGGAATTGAATATTACTTATAAGTAAGTATTTGTTTGAGCCCATATGGCGATATGTTACCAAACATTTGAAATAATTAACGTTCATTAGTCACTATCGCTGAAGTATTGGTGAAATAAATCAGTGCCTTGATGGAAACATTTGACGTGCCTTGATGGATACATTTGACGTGAATTGATGGATACATCTGACATTACATCATGGACACATCTGGTGTTACTTGATGATAAACGTGACCTAACTTGATGGTTTATTAAAGTTGGAATATCAATTTATAAGGCAATATCATACAGAAGTGTTACTAACCATCACTCATCTTACATATCGACAAGACCCACCCCACTACACCACCCCTAAACCACCCCTAAACCACCCCTAAACCATCTTGTATGCACAAAGCATTATGGATCAATTTTTTTCCTTATAATTTACCGTCACGAGACATCTTTACAGTTACCTAGCAACGGGAAATGCGATCATTACGTAATAAGTCTGGTCTGCCGTTTTTTTCTATTCTAACTTTTAGATACCACTAGATATAACAATAGCAACAGCCCCACCCACCCCCTCTTCCTTCTCGGACCGTTGCGTTTGCCAATGTTATGGATCTATGAATATTATCGATTGCTCGAGTTGGCTGTTAATATATCCTGGATCTATAGATGATATAGATCTATGAAGCTTATACATACTGGATCTATAAATGATATCGAACTAAAATGTATTTTAATATTATACTAGACCAGTATTGGGTGCTGGGTGGTCGAGTGGTCAAAACTGAGTTCAAATCCCACAAAACGCCTAGACAAGCAAAACCATCACCAGCATCCCTGATGGGTGGGACTTGTTAACCTTGGATGGTAATTCATGTAAGAGAAGGTAAATTCTGAAATCGAACCCGGAGATGGAGTCCGGGAGGCGTTGTGATACAATGAAAATTCCAACAACTCCTGTGACGTAGAACGCATAAAGAGAACAGTGAGCCACACAAGACACACTGCTTGTCATCTGCTGCATCATGGCCTATTTTAATTCGTCTTGACTAAGTCTTGCCATTCGATCCAATAGGCAAGCAATAGGGCGAGACAGTGAGGCTGAAGAATTTAGCAACTCTCCCTCACTTTAAAAAAACACAGCTCAAGTCAAGGCTACTACTCATGTTGAAAATTGCCTGGTCATATTCGCGTGCAAGGACGCCCAACATTTCAACAACTGACAAGTGGTCCTAAACAATTCCTTGAATGGGGCTTTTAATAAAAATGGTTCACTTTTGAGCCTCTGTTGTTATCTTATATGTATTTTTAAGGAAAGATAGAAACAGGCAAAGAGATAGTGAAAGAGAGAGAGAGAGAGAGAGATAGAATGACCGTGATGCATGGATCATAACGCCAGCCACGAACAGAAGCTCAGCATATTTCATCTCAGATGTCTGTGGCGTATTCATTGTCTGGACAATGTGCCCAGCGAAATGCCCAAAGCGTATCATTATTTGAAACTTTTTTGCCACACTGACCAGGATGTGCCATTGCTGTCGTTGCCAGGGCAAGAGTATGAACACATTACTAAATAGCCACAACCTGCTGGTAGCTGGCAGGGAGACTGGGAGACCTGCTTTACAGATATGGACAAGATAGATTCAATGCGGCCAGCAACAAATACCGACACGGAGAGGACAGTCGCTTAGGCCGATAAGTAGTTGACACCAACAGACCAGCAGGAAAGCTACAGAAAGAAATCGTTCAATGGTATCGAAGCAAAGACTTTCAACCGGACACTTGCATTTCACGAGGTTGCAGGGTAGGGGGTAAGGGACGCTATCGTCACTGAAAAACGGGCGGATGGTGACAGCAAATTAGAAAAAAATAAAAGCTGGAATCAAGTTGTGTATTTTAATTCTTCATTTAATTATGTTTCTGATTGATTTTTAATGTCGTTCTTAAGATAAGCCATGATAGTCTTCTATTGATAAATGTGTCCCTACAAACGAATCATATTGAACTGAGAAAACCTATGCAACAGGAAAATAAGTTTCGAGCTCACATAATTCTTTTTAGCAAATTAGAGAGACCTTTGGCAATTTAGCAAAGCAAATATCTTAGTGAAAGAGAGGCTTTTTTCGTACACTTTTGTCGGATTTCTTTGCGCAACTTTAAGAATCGTGGGAGCGCCATAGGTGCCCCGGGACCGGGTTTTAAAAAAAAAAGAGTTTTCATTGAACGACACCTTTAAGTGTATAATTTCATATTCTTACTTTGTAGGCAGAAAGTTTCGGTTGCCGTGGCAATGAAAACGTGTCTATAAATGTATCTTCATGATACCCAATCATCATGTTATAAACGACACGCTCTATTGGTTTAACGAATAGTTGGATCCTTTAACAGCCATTTCCACCTGTCACTTAGTAATGTCAGGCATTGTAATAGTCTTATTAACAAACACTTGGTGCAAACGCATTCGTGGTGAGGATAGGGGACTTACACATATCCGAGTGAAAATAAGGCATCTGCTTCAGCTGGCGTGCAGTTATCTGACATTTCCACTGGGATGTTTGTTTCTACAAAGAGAAGAATCTGAACATTGGAAGTCGGTACAAGAAAATTATACGTGTTCGTCCATAGCCATTATATGGCAGATAATTGTTTAATTGTTGGCAAACAAGGACACACTACTGGCGCTGAACATCTCAAAAGGAAAAGCTCAATAATTGAATGGCAGTGCGCCTCTTTGTCTTAACGGCTCAGAAAGAAAGTTCGATAACTAGTAGGGCGTGGAACGCACCTTGTAGTAAGTCATAGGGACACATCAACGATTTCATAATTTCGGTAAAAACTTAGATAATTATGTATGCAATGTCGAGATTTGTCAAGGAGCAAGGTCACTGGTATTGAACACAGGAAGTGGTCATAGGCAGCGGTCACTATAGAATGGTCATACGCAGAGGTAATTGGATAGGTTAACAAAGACAGATAATTTAGGTAGGATGAATTAGTTATTAAGAAGTCCTGCAAAACATTCTTAATGATTTGGAGGAATCAAATTATTAAAATGATATCTGAAAATAATGGATACAGTGTACTGTAAAGACAAAGCAGGTAAAGTAAGTTACACTGACAGAGACAGGTAAAGTTAGTTACACTGACAGAGACAGGTAAAGTCAGTTACACTGACAGAGACAGGTAAAGTTAGTTACACTGACAAAGACATGTAAAGCAAGGTAGCTACGACAGAAACAGGTAAAATAAGCTTAAATGACAGAGACATGTGATAAAGTGACAGTGATAGATTTAAAAATATTGATCGTTCAATAGACAAAAGAACAAAGTCGTGACCTTTGAAAATTATGATTCCACTGTGAAATTAATCAATATCTGTCCTTCGGGCATTTTCTGGATATAATTAGATAATGAGAATAACTATAATACGATGAGAAAATGACGAAGACAGCAAACAGGCAGTCATTGAATGTATCCTTGCCAGACAACAGTTTAATACAAAAGACTACGCGCGAGTTTTACTAAGCATAACAGAATCATGACATAGAGTGGCAAAATCTTACAGACAGCGTTGTGTTCGTGCCGCCCGGGGCTTTTCGATGTTTTTTCCGCCCCCTTCTACACATTAACATATAGCGTTGGCTGAAAATACCATGCCTACATATAGTAGGCCCCCTTCAGCCCCCCCCCCCCCTAGTTACATTTCAGAATATTTGTGGCAAGATGTTGTGGTGTGACGTGCCATTTCAGTGTGAGGAAGAGTGAATACAAGAACAGTGGGGATTGTGATAGAAATGTTGACAGTTTTCTTTTTTCATGAATATTTTCGTCTAAGTCTCAAGATTATTTCTCAGCTCCATAGATTTCTTTGTCATTTAATTTGAACTAATCAAAGTCCACTATTACTTTCCAACTTAAAAATTAATGGATGCTATGACTTAGCTAAATCATTCGTAGGGGTGCTAGACTTAGCTAAGTCATTCGTGGGGTGCTAGGCAGCTAAATCGTTCATAGGGGGTTAGGCAGCTAAATCATTCGTAGGGGTGCTAGGCAGCTAAATCATTCATAGGGGTGCTAGGCAGCTAAATCATTCATATGGGTGCTAGGCAGCTAAATCTTTCATAGGGGTGCTAGGCAGCTAAATCATTCATATGGGTGCTAGGCAGCTAAATCAATCGTAGGGGTGCTAGGCAGCTAAATCATTCATAGGGGTGCTAGGCAGCTAAATCATTCATAGGGATGCTAGACTTGGCTTAATAATTCGTAGGGGTGCTAGACTTAGCTAAACCATTCGTAGGGGTGCTAGAATTAGCTAAATCATTCGTTGGGGTGTTAGACTTAGCTAAATGCTAAATCTATCTTAGTAGTGCTAGACTTAGCTAAATCATTCATAGGGGTACAAGGCTGACTTAACAATTCTTAGGGGTGCGAGACTTCGTTTACCTTTCTGAGGGGTGCGAGACTTCGTTTACCTTTCTCAGGGGTGTGAGACCTTCTTAACCATGTTTAGGGGTGTGATAACTTCTTAACCATGTTTAGGGGTGCACGTCTTCATTAACAACTCCAAGTGGAAGCCATGGACTCTAGCGTATGACCGTGGACAAGTTGAAATGTCAGATTTATTTTCTCTATTTGTATAGGATCAAAATTATAAGTGGGAGTAGGGTGTAGACAGGTAACTCTTTCCTTATTGTATTTGCTCCGAACAAACCCACACATTGCAACATGTCTGATGTAGTCTTAAAGATTTTCAATAATTGATCATAATGAATTTACCCGTTGAATGCTTCATCTTCTTATATTTGATGGCCCACGATCAAGTCGTTGATCATTCTGGCCCCTGGTTTGAATTCAGAGTTTGCACTTAGATGATTGCCGGCCATGGCAAACGAGTCCACCCGGAGTGTTTGGGATGTTGGCTATTTTCTTTGAGTGAGTTTAGACCGCTCGGCCACCCAGCACACTTCGGCCACCCAGCACAGCTCGGCCATCCAGCACAGCTCGGCCACCCAGCACAGCTCGGCCACCCAGCACACGTCGGCCACCCAGCACAGCTCGGCCAACCAGCACACTTCGGCCACCCAGCACAGCTCGGCCACCCAGCACAGCTCGGCCACCCAGCACACTAACTAAAACATTGTTGGCGGGAGGGGGATAAAGTCAAGTTACGAGCTGTTGACATTAAGAAATTTTTATGTTCGTTTTGTAAATTAATGAGATATAAGTAGACTTAATGAGACTCAAGTAAATTAATGAGACACAAGTAAATAAATGAGACACAAGTAGATGAATGAGACAAGAGCAAATTAATGAGACACATGTAAATTAATGAGACAGAAGTAGATGAATGAGACACAAGTATATGAATGAGACACATGTAAATTAATGACACACAAGTAGATGAATGAGACACAAACAATTTGTGATAATAAAACAATATATGTTAAGATTTAATGATCATAAGATAAAATATGCTATTAACCAAATTTACAATATACATATCTGCAATATCTTTTTCCTGTTGATTTGTATATTGTACTGCAACCAACTTTGTTTCCGTTCTTATGTGCTTTGTTTTCTTTAGAGACTTGTGCCTATTCTTAATCTTTTATTTGCTCTCATTTTTGCACCAGTAATTGATGGGCTACGAATTTATTGTTCAAAAGTTAATTTACATTAATTTTATTTTTTGTACTTATTCAGGCATTACCTGGAACGTTTAAATTTATATATATATATATTTATAATTAAAGTTTAACATATATTTTTTACTTACACAACTATGTCTAGGAATTGCTAAGCTTTGTGTTACTCACTATATCATACAACTATGTCTAGGGATTGCTAAGCTTTGTGTTTCTCACTGTATCATACAACTACGTCTAGGGATTGCTAAGCTTTGTGTTACTCACTGTATCATACAACTATGTCTAGGGATTGTTTACGTGAGAAATTATTTTTTGAATGTGAAGGTCGAGCAAAATTTTTATTACACGACAAAATGTAACGTTTAAAATTTCTTTAAAACATCGTGAGTTGACAGGCAAGAACACTAATTTGATTCAGCAAACCCTTGAACAATGTAGAGAGGTAAACTATATCTTTATAACGGTGTTTGCCAATCCTTACGCCCTGACCTTCCAAGAGCTCTTTCCATTTTTTCTCCTCCCCCTCCCCCCCCAACCTTTCTCAGCCTTCTAAGAACTTCCAATTATAATTGTTTCAGGTCATCCTAGGTCCCATGAGAGAAAGACCTAAAAAGATTCATTACCTCCCCTTCCCCCAACTTTTCCTTGCCCTTGTCTAGCATTCTTGGAATGCTGGCGTCTCTGAGACACCGCCCATATCATGGCACCCGCAAAACGTGGGAAGTAATAATCAACGTTTCCTAATGTCAATCTAACCCGTGACCGCGCCCACCAAACTGAGATAATAAACAAACCTATCTCCAGCATTGTACAGACGTGTCTCCATTGTCTATCTTTTGTATCAGTAAGTCCCCATAGTCTATCTATTGTATCAGTAAGTCCCCATAGTCTATCTATTGTATGACGGAGTACTCATGACTAGCTCTTTATACAATATAAGGGTTGATTTTTTAAAATAATCCGTAGTAGTAAATGCGTGAATGAATGGGGGAAACATAGCGATAGAAGTACATTGCATTACAGCCATTTTACCAAAACCTCTTACATAACAATAGTTACATAGTAAAAGACTCAAAAAAGACATTTTATCTTTCACACTGACACGGGTGCAGCCATATAGTAAAAGACTCACTAAAGACATTTATGTATCACACTCACACGGTAACAGCCATATAGTAAAAGACTCACAATAACAAAAGACATTGTATTTATCATAATAACATAGGAACAGCCATAGATGATGATTTCAATGACAGAGAAACGTAAAGAATTAAATGGACGAATCAACATGGCAACAATGACATCAACTTTACATAGCAACAATGACATCAACTGTACATGGCAACAATGACATCAACTTTACATGGCAACAGTGACATCAACTTTACATGGCAACAGTGACATCAACTGTACATAGCAACAATGACATCAACTGTACATAGCAACAATGACATCAACTGTACATAGCAACAATGACATCAACTTTACATGGCAACAGTGACATCAACTTTACATAGCAACAGTGACATCAACTGTACATGGCAACAATGACATCAACTGTACATAGCAACAATGACATCAACTGTACATGGCAACAGTGACATTGCCAGGATGATGGTTGAGTTTTTTTCCAGGTTTTATGACAGGGCCTCAGGATATAATTTTTGTTAGAAGAACGATTAAATGTGACTTTGATTAATTAGACATCGCATTTCTTTTACTACTGCAAGTTTTATGAAAGATACTCAAGTGTTAGTTCTTCCCATAATTTACATCTGATTACATGCAAGTTCTTCCCATAATCTACATCTGATTACAATTACATGTTAGTTCATCCCATGATCTACATATGATAACATGTTAGTTCTTCCCATAATCTACATCTGATAACATGTTAAAACTTCCAATGATCTACATATGATGACAAGTTAATTCTTCCCATAATCTTCATATGATTACTTGTTAGTTCTTCCTATGATCTACATCTGATTGCATGTTAGTTCTTCCTATGATCTACATATTATAACAAGTTATTTCTTCTTATGATCTACATCTGATTGCCTGTTAGTTCTTCTTATGGTCTACATCTGATTACATGCTAGTTCTTCTCATAATCTACATCTGATTACATGTTAGTACCATCTGGCTAGTGTATATGAAGAACAGAATAGGTTCTAAAACCGAGCCTTGTGGCACACCGCAGGTAACGGAAGTGTCCATGGAAGATGCATGCTCACTACAATACGCTGAGTCCTGTCAGTCAGATAATAAAAAAACCAGTGCAGTTCCAGAGATGCCTGCTTCGTTCTGAAGTCTTGACAGAAGAAGTTCATGGTCAGTCACATCAAAAGCAGCACTGAGGTCTAACAGGACCAATACTGTCAGATCACCACGGTCAGCACCACAAAGAACATCATTCATGACACGGAGCAGTGAAGTCTCACAGCTGTGCCCAGGTCGATATGCAGATTGAAACTTATCAAGCAAGTCATAAGTGTTTAGATGCTGCATAAGCTGCTGTGATACAACTCTCTCAAGAATCTTAGATACAAAGGGGAGGTTGGAGACCGGGCGAAAATTCTTGCAGTCATTTGGGTCCAGGCCACTTTTTTAAAGTAGAAGCTTAACGACCGCTGTCTTGAATAGATGTGGGAATGTAGCAGACTGAAGGCTAATATTCACGATGTTGACCATTACAGGAAGCAAGACTTCCAGACACTCCAAAACTATCTTGGTTGGGATGGGGTCGACCATAGAAAATGTAGGTTTAGATACCATGATTATATGTATTAACTGTTCATAGAAAACGGGGTAAAAATTCCACCAGAAGGTTGCCTTCAAAGATAAATCACAACGTTCCCCAAAGTTCTTCCCATAATCTACATCTGATTACATGTTAGTTCTTCCCATAATCTACAGATGATTAAAAGTAAGTTCTTGCTACGATCTACATCTCATTACATGTTGATTCATCCCATGCTCTACATATGATTACATATTATTTCATCCCATGACCTACATCTGATTACATGTTAGTTCATCTATTGATCTACATATGATTACATGTTAGTTCATCCATTGATCTATATTATGATTATATGTTAGTTCATCCATTGAACTAAATATGATTATATGTTAGTTCATCCATTGATCTAAATATGATTATATGTTAGTTCATCCATTGATCTACATATGATTACACCCAACAGGCAAACATTCAACATCGTTTTAAAATCAGCAATTTTTTAAGTTATTATTTTAAATTACTCTTTATTTTCATTGTTCTTTGCTTCGACGATATTTGGTGCACTTTGAAATAAAATTTAAGAGTCTAATCTCTATAATATGACATTTTCCATACATATATGTGATTTGACCCCACTCAGTGTTTCTCTCAGAAATTTTCCCCGTGGGTGCACTTCAAATTTTCAGGAGAAAAAAAGGGGGGGGGAGCTATGTCAATTGCCAGTGGCCAAAGGTGGGGAGGGGGGAAAAATTAGCTTTATTGGAATTAATTGGTTGAAAATAATGGGTTTAGAGTTGGACGGGGGCGTAAAAAGAATCTTGTCCCCTGACGCCAATATCAGACCCTCAGTGAGATTACTTCAACAAAAGGTATGACAACAGATCATTCCTTTCAGGGCAGGGCTAGTGCTTAAAGTCGTAAAGCTGGTGACAGTCATCGAAGACTTCTAAACGTACCGGTAACTGCTTGTAAACTTATATGAGAATCAAATCTGAAATGATAGTTTTGATGAGCCAAATGCTGGCTGATGAGCACAGCTTAGGGCTTAGATTGATACTTGTAAGTGGAAAACAGTGGCTTTATTTAAGATATAATGAAAAACATGAAATAAAATGAGATCAAAATCACTGTGGGAAATTGTTGGACACTATTTTGTAAAATAGAATCAGCGGTAATTAGGAGGCCTAATATATGCATTGACTTAAGATGAAGGTTTAATTAGCCAAGAATCAAGTCATTTAGGAGAGCTGTTCTCACAATTTCTTCATTTTGTATCAGAAGAACTTTTTTAAGTACTTTTAAGTCACAATAAATTAATACTTAATAATTTAATACTTAATACGCAAACAAAACTAAATTACCTCGAAAGGGGTAAAAATTAAAATTTGTGGGATACTGAGGGCTCAATAAAAATAAATACAATTTTATTTAAACTTTAAATTAAAACGCATTCCTTTTTATGAAATACTTATTTTCTGGCAATATTTTCTGGCGTAGTCTGATATCACACTTCCAGACTTTCCCAAGTCTGCCAGTTCTGGTAACAACCTGCTCTGATGACAACTGCTCTGAAGGCACCCTGGTCTACTGGCACATTGCTTTGGTGTGTAAAGTTACTCTTTTCCATTTGTTGTCTTCGCCCCTGTCAGTGTGTCATCCCCCTATGAGTGTGTCATCCCCCTATGAGTGTGTCATACTCCTGTGAGGGTGAGAGCGTCATCAGGTGCGGTCCGCAAGTCCCCAACACAGCTTAATGACGCTCATTACTTATGCTCAAAACGTCGAGAGATGGAAATGCTTTCAAAATTGCTCACAAGGAGGCGGTCAAAAAGTTGCTTCCTTTGATAACAACAAACTCTAATTAACAAGGATCTTTCATTCTAATGAACATAAAAAGAGAGCATAGTAATCAAATAGCTAAAGCCAATGACACTATCCAAATTATATTTAACAAAACACACACATTTTGATATAACTGTTACAAAATTTAAAATGTCTACAAAATCGAAAGACCACATTTCTATGAGACCACGTGACAAACAACAAACATTTCTTTGAGAGCTCCACACAAAAAGTCCATATATCTTTTAGGCCAGCTGACCAAAAGACCACATCTTTATGAGACCACTTTACAAAAGGACCACAAGTGTATGAGAAAGGGTGAAAAGCACTTTTCAATAAAGCTTCCTCAAGACGTTCAGTGTAAAGCAGACTGTTCAGATACATGATATAAAGAAGCTCAACTGAACTGATGAGAAAGAACCCAATTGTGTTGACCTAGTTAACTCTCTTGTCTGCATTCAGTTCTATATTCGGTCTCTCAACCATGACGTCCTCACACATGTAGCTACTGTAACATCATTAAGATGTGCTGGCAACATCAGCCAAATAACTACTGAAGCCACATCACGACCACAATCACATCCCAACTACAACCACATAACTACCACAACCACATTACAACCACATAAAAAGCACAACCACATTATACCTCAAACAAATCACAACCATAACCCTACAGTAACTACAATGAATACCACAACTAGATCCTATCCACAAACACATTACAACCCCTACCACATCACTACCACAATCATAGTTCACGCACAACCACATCGCTAACATAGCCACACGAATACCACGACAACTTCGCAACTTCACTACCGTATTCACAAGAGTGACACAACCACATCACTATCACAACCAGATCCATATCACAATCAGATCACTGCCACAACTACATTGCTAGCTAAGATAAACTACATCAGTGCCATAATCACATGACAACACCAACCACGTTACCATCGTGACCATATCATTACAAAATTAAAGGGCTCTTAAAATTAACAGTGCGATCCAGTATGAAATAAATAATCTGATTTCAATAACTGACTTTTCTTCATTGTACTTAAATTTGATCTCTATATCACACCCATCACTGTACTAGCACCAATGGCCATTAATTAATATATCGATCTATCTATCTATCTATCTATCTATCTATCTATCTATCTATCTATCTATCTATCTATCTATCTATCTATCTATCTATCTATCTATCTATCTATCTATCTATCTATCTATCTATCTATCTATCTATCTATCTATCTATCTATCTATCTATCTATCTATCTATCTATCTATCTATCTATCTATCTATCTATCTATCTATCTATCTATCTATCTATCTATCTATCTATCTATCTATCTATCTATCTATCTATCTATCTATCTATCTATCTATCTATCTATCTATCTATCTATCTATCTATCTATCTATCTATCTATCTATCTATCTATCTATATATCTACCTATCTATTTATCTATCTATCTATCTAAATCTATCTATCTATCTATCTATCTAATCTATCTACCTATCTAATATATCAATATATCCGTATGTATGCCTGCCTGGCTGTCTTTCTGTCTGCATGCCATATGTCTGTCTATCTGTATGTCTGTCTGTCTATCTATCGATAAATCTGTGACTATCCAACCATCTATCCTTGTACTTCTTGCCGTCTATCATTATTTCTATCTATCGTTCTATTTTTCTGCCTGTCTGTCGAATGTTCTGTCTGTCTATCTATCTGTTTACCCCTCTGTCTCTCGTTCTCCCTGTATCTCTATTGTTTTCTGTTTCTCACTGTTGCTCAATATCTTTCTATGTTTCGTTCGTTTTTGTCAGCTCCTAAATTTAGTTTAACGTGTCTCTCCAAAGCTGGGCATTTATTTTAAGCTGAGCCTTTCTAGCTTGTCAACGATAAGATGAGAACCTTTGCAAAAATGTGGCCTTATTTCAACATCGATCCATTTCTATTCCATGATAATTAATAAAAAACTTCTTTAATCAACTCTGAACAACCAACACATTCATATGTTAAAATATAACAATAAAGCTGCAACACTCCAGTCATTGAGCATAGGACATAAGCTGCTGTCAATGGTACATAAAGCTGTGCACAGACTGTGAAATCCTTGAATCTATGAAGTTAGACAGTCTCATGCCTCACTATAGAGCACAGAGGCCGCACCTATGTCGACAAACCAATCATTTTAACAACGTGGCTCTTAATTAATATGTACATTTATTTTGAAAGGACAAAAAATGGCTGGCAGTCGCTGATAAATTATAATGGCAGATTATTTTTCTGAATGGTGCACCAATTTGTTCTGAATGGTGCGCTAAGTGGTTCTAAATGGTGCACTAAGTGGTGATGGATGGTGCACGAAATGGTTCAGAATTGCACACCACTGATTATAAATGGTGCACTTAGTGATTGTGAATTTGCATACAGAGATGTTGGTACAGCCAAACAAAAAGAGAGAAATAAAGTAATATTGTTAATATAAAAAGACAGGCATGGATTCAACGATTGTAGCAATATTGATTGATTGGAGTACTTATATAGCGCTCATTTCTATGCTATGATAGCATGCTCACGGCGCTCCGATGTGCGAAAATGTTCGAGAGGTCTCACTGCTGCCTGTTAGATGTGGATTCGATGATTGTAGCAATCGAAATATACAGAGATATGGATTCGAGGTTTGTAGCAATTGAAAGATACAGAGATGTGGATTCGAGGATTGTAGCAATTGAAAGATACAGAGATATGGATTCGAGGATTGTAGCAATTGAAAGATACAGAGATGTGGATTCGAGATTTTCGCACTATAAAGATACATGGATGTGATTTCGAGATTTTTAGCAATATAAAGATACATAGATATGGATTCGAGATTGTCGCAGTATAAAGATACAGATATATGGATTCGAGGTTTGTAGCAATTGAAAGAAACACATATGTGAATTCGAGGATCGTAACAATATAAAGAGACCGAGATGCCAGGTTATAGTAACAAATTAAGTTAACAGATAAGTGGATGGAATGATTGTAGATTGTATAAACTGACATCTTCAAGCATATATCACCAGTGCTTACTAAAAACTCATCTGCTACTGATTATTTGCAATTTTTCATCTTTGGGATAAAAGAGAAAATATTAACTTAATCCATTTATTATTGTGAAAAAGTCGTATATTGAAGGTGGACTTTGATACGGCGTAGCGATGCTAGAAGGATCAATACACTGATCGTGGGCGCTCAAAATATAGATGAAACAGATAAAGACATTAGCAGTGATAGCACGGATCAACGCTCTTTAGCTCGTATCCGATATTAGTCGTTGGATTATCCAAGCAAAAAACATTACATGATAGGCATGAGATTACAGAACTGATTAGTGGTATGACAAACTTACCTGCAATAAAAAAAGATCACAGATCAAGATAAGCCCAGGATATAATCCAGCGAGATAATCTCTCGAGATAATCCAATGAAATAAGCCATGAGGAGGCCAGTAACCTGAACACGGGTCTGCTACACACTTGAATCTAATAGAAACGTATTGTCTCCTCTAGATTTGAACCTATGTTTTTCAAACTTGAAGACTAAAATCTAACAGCTGAACCACTAATAGTAAAACACATATCTTGATACTGCTGAAGTCTCGTGAGGTCATCAGGAGTAGACTGCTGTAATAATGGACCTGTACAAAACACATCTCCAGGAAATTATAGTTGCTAGCCTTAACTAAAGGGGCGGTACGACTCAATTAGCTAAAACTCGGTTAATAGACACGTTGCTTTAATGACACGTCGCATAAAGTACGCATTATGTTGATCATCATACAATAGTGTTCATAAGCTGACATTATTTGTAATGTTCACCTTATCCAAATGATGCCACCTATTTCTTCCAAAAAGTACATTTGGATAAGGTGAACATTCCCAATAATCTGACACTATAACATGAAGAGAAGTTACAACTAAAATATACTTCAAACTTTATTGTGTGGACCAACTAAAAATGGTATTCGGCTACAGCGTAATTTAACATGTTCAGATAAAGGGGGCAAACTGCCGACAAACGAGTCGCCTAGCTGCGTGGGTTGTCTTATTGAAAACAACATTTCTATAACTCTATTATTCCCTAAGCCATTTCAATGGTATTCGCCCACCCTCACCACCCCTGTCCCCACTTTACACCACACCCCTTCATGTACCCAACAAATTTCGAGTCTTTCATTTCATTACCTCATGCAGAGCCTATGTAGACGTTCACAAGAGAGCCAGCTAAATTGAAATATTATAATGTATCTGGATCACTCGACTTTGCAATGACCCATTTTTCTGACATCTGCTTTCAGTCAATTCTAACGCCGTGAACTGAATCTACCCCAGTTAAACCAGTAATCTGAATCTACCCCAGTTGAACAGTAGTCCTCAAACAGTAATCTGAATCTACACTAGTTGAACAGTAGTCCTCACATAGTAATCTGAATTACCCAAGTTGAACAATAGTCCTCAAACAGAGACCTGAAATTACCCAAGTTGAACAATAGTCCTCAAACAGTGACCTGAATATACCCCAGTCAAACAACCAGTCCTCAGACATTGACCCGAAAGTACCCCAGTTAAACAATAGCACTCAAACAGTGACCTGAATCTACGGCAGTTGAACTCTAGTTTTTTGGCCGTGAACTCAATATATCCTACTTATCAAAGTTTCTCATACAGCTGAATGACTATGCAAGAGTTTAACACAAATCGTAAAAACGATCCAGTATATCCAGTATAGTTGGCAACAAAATTATTTAAAGTTATATTTTTCAGTTGTGAAATGTCTATATATTTCTCATTTGTTAAATGTGTATATATTTTTTTTAGTTGTTAAATGTGTATATTTTCTTTTATTCGTTCCAACACTTAAAACCCAAATTATTCATAAACTTTACGTTACTCATTACCATCACACCTAAATCGCTCATATAATATGCATAGAATCTATGTTTCATATATCTTCGTTTCGGTCCCAGTTAAGACATTATGTAAGCAGTTTCTATAATAAAACTTCTTTTAATAGAGACAGTCCAGTATTAAGTGCTGGCATTGAAAGAACCGCAAATCAAATCTTGAATTAATAAACTCAGCTGGTCTCACATGACTGCTTTCTTTAGACTGACGTGACCTGACATTACTGTAAACACTGGAAGATTTCACATTTATATTGCTTTGACTTGTTATGTTTTCCTATTCACTTTAAGGTTATAACATGGCGTCATGCAGACAGACAGACAGGACAATGAGGACAACAAAACATGTTGAAAAAATGTTGACTTGACTGTAGCTCTGCGGACTTGGTGTGAACAAATATAATTTATCCCCCCCCCCCCCAAACTAAAATGAATGCTGTCAATACTACTGAATTATAGCTTCATGGTCAGTGCAGCGTTAGATAAGACTAAAAATGGCCATTACAAAGTGATGTTTTTTTTAACTGAACATTTGCTAATCACAACATCTGTCATTACGCGTTACTTAAAATAAATGGAGTTTTACTGTAACGTGGACCAGGTGGTTACTGGATGAATATGTTTTATTTAAAGATTAAAAGGTATTGAAGTATTTAGGTATTGAAGTGTTCATTTTACAAGTATGTATTTCTTCCCATGGCAAAGCATTCATCTGTAAGAGAAGAAACGTCGATACGCTTCAATAGTTTGTTCGTTCACAAGCCCCAAGCAAGTAGCCACAAGTCACAAGACACTAGTCACAAGTCACATGTCTGTTTCCACAAGTCACAGGACACTAGCCACAATTCGCAGGTCTCCAACCACAAGTCACAAGACACTAGCCACAAGTCGCAGTTCTCAAACCACAAGTCACAAGACACTAGCTACAAGTCGCAGGTCTCCAACCATAAGTCACTAGCCACAAGTTACAGGTCTTCAACCACAAGTCCCCACCAACTAACCACAAATCCCCAGCCACTAAATACAAGTAACTAGCCATATGTCAAATGTCACCAGCCAAGAACCACAAGACTCTAATCGCTAGCTATTAACCACTAAAACAAGTCACAAACCACAAATAACTAGCCACAAGCTACTAGCCGCTAGCTACTCACCATTAATACAAGTCCTCAGCCGATATTTTTGTTCTCCCTTCACATGCGCAGATGTCAAAACATCAAGGAGTAGTATGCCATGACTTGAGCTGTATTTTGACAGTCAGCCTCACACTCTTGCCCTTGCCAATTGATCCCATGGAAATACTTGGTCAAGACGATTGGAAGAAGACTAGGATGCAGTAGATGACCAGCAGCCAGCAGTGTTTCTTGTGCCTCACTGTGCTCTAAATGCATTCCCCATCGTCAGAATTTTCATTGTGTCAACTTCATACCACCTACGGGACGCCATCTCCGGGTTTGATTTCAGAGTTTGCCTTCTTTTAGATGAGTTGCAATCTAAAGTTAACGAGTCCCATTGACTAATCGCCACATGTCACCAGCCAAAAGCCACAAGTCACTAACCTCTAGGTACTAGCCACATGACCCAACCTCTAGCTGTGAGCCATTTAGCCACTAGACGACAGACAAGTCGAAAATTCCAGACGGAAGAGTACAGACGATCCAATTAAATGGACATTTTGCTTTGATGCAAGAACTGGGCCCAAGTTTTATTTATTTAATGAACGAAATAACTATACGTTTCGGGTCAAACAAGTTGGACTCAGAGAGAATCAAAGCTTTGGATAAACATAATTGATCGAAGTTTGAGCCATTTCTTTTGAGGTTATGTTGCTAAACTGAGGTATGAAAGTTGGGGTGGGGGAGGAGGGCCACTGTTCCACAATTTATGAAGTGGACAGAAATATGCATGGCCATCTGAGGTCTGGGACAATGTATTGAATATCTCAGTTTTGACAACGGATTAGATTAATTCCATGGTTTCGTTTATAGTCACCACACATTTCCCCCACCTTCATCTCAAGCCAAGTATGATCATCTCGAGTCACGTAAACTTGAATTCCAGCACCGTACAGCATTCGACAACCGACGCCACATGCGGTGTAATGCGTACAAAATACTCCATCGACTCACACTATCTAAGTTCACCAAACCTGTCCGTTCAATAATCAGCATTATTTCCAGCCCTAGCCCCCCTCAACCCACATCGTGTTTCCGTAGGCTCAGTGCATATATTATAAAGTCTTTAGAGCGTTGAGTACAGGAGTTCCATTTTAATCCAGAGCTACATTAGCTCACAGCATTAGCGTCACCCATGTCTCAGACCAGGCCACTGCTCACAGCATTAGCGTCACCCATGTTTCAGACCGGGCCACAGCTCACAGACTTAGTGTAACCCGTGTCAGACCGGACCACAGCTAACAGCATTAATGTCACCCATGTCTCAGACCGGGCCACAGCTCACAGACTTAGTGTAACCCGTGTCTCAGATCGGGTCACAGCTCACAGCATAAGCGTCACCCGTGTCAGACCGGGCCACAGTTAACAGCATTAGCGTCACCCATGTTTCAGACCGGGCCACAGCTCACAGACTTAGTGTAACCCATGTCTCAGATCGGGTCACAGCTTACAGAATTAGTGTAACCCGTGTCTCAGATTGGGTCACAGCTCACAGCATTAGCGTCACTCGAGTGAGACCGGGCCACAGCTCACAGCGTTAGCGTCACCCGTGTCTCAGAGCGGGCGAAAGCTCAAAGCATTAGCGTCTACCGTGTCTCAGACTCGTGCTAAAGCTCACAGCATTGGCGTCACCCGTGTCAGACCGGGCCTCAGCTCACAAAATCATCATCCCCTGTAGCTTAGATCGTGCCATAGCTCACATCAATAACATCACGTGTAACTCAGGTAACCTTTAAAACATTGCACTTCCACTTCCCATTACCCATCCTACATACGTGTAAGTGTATTATGTTCTTCTATCCCTAATGCTCCATAAGTGTAAGTGTATTATGTTTTTTAATCACTAATTCTACCTATGTGTAAGTGTATTATGTTTTTTAATCGCTAATTCTACCTATGTGTAAGTGTATTATGTTCTTCTATCACCAATGCTTCCTTTGTGTAAGTGTATTATGCTCGTCTATTCCCAATGCTCCCTATGTGTACGTGTATTGGCTTCTTCCATCCCTAATTCTCCGTAAGTGTAGTATGTTCTTCTATCCCTAATTCTCACTATTTGTAAGTATATAATGTTATTTAATCCCCAATGCTTCTTAATGTGTAACTGTATTATGCTCTTCCATCCTTAATTATCCCTATGTGTAAGTGTATTATTTTCTTCCATCCCTAATGCTCCATATGTGTAAGTGCATTATGTTTTTCATACCTATATGATCCCTATAATTAAGTGTATTAGGTTCTTGCATCCCAATTGCTCCCTTTGTAAAAGTGTATTATGTTCTTCTATCCCTATTGCTCTTGATGTGTAATTGCATTATGTTCTTCCATCCCTAATTCTCCCTATGTGTAAGTGTATTATGTTCTTCTATCCCTATTTCTCCCTTTTTGTAAGTGTAATATGCTCTTCTATCCCCATTTCTCCCTTTTTGTAAGTGTATTATATGCTTCCATCCCCCGACCTGAGCTTACATTTAAGTGAAACCCTCCCAATGAAATATCCGACAAAACTTGAGTTGTCACCTTAAACGAAGTCCAGAAAATTTGCCTAATTTGAATTCCTTGCAAATGTCACTTTTCTCCATCCTTCCTATTTATTCAATTATTTTAGTCATCCTAGCAATTTTTAGATAACTAAATGAATGACGCGTATTTTTAGAGTAGCGAAGTGTTTCAAGTTCTCGTCTGAAGATATTTCCTTGTTTCTTATTATGTTAAGAAAAAAATATCACCGTATAAAACGAGATTAAATGATGATTTCTGGGATTTGGGAAAATAAAGATATCTGATTTAATTATCGGGGAGTTTGAGGGCTGAAGTTTGGTCAAAGGTTTAATAGAAGTCTGGACTGTTTAAACGCTGGACTTCTCGTATGTCGTCATCAAGTTGACGTTGTTGCGATGGTGACGAGAGGAGGCCTTTATTTGTGTATAATGGGGACGTTGTGAGGTGGAGTGTCGAGTCAACATTAAAATATATCTAAATATCTCTTTCTCTCTCTCTTATATATATATATATATATATATATATATATATATATATATATATATATATATATTTGTGTGTATGTGTGTGTGTGTGTGTGTGCGTGTGTGTATTATGACCATTATTAAGGTATGAATAAGGCAGATATCCCACTATATTATAATTTTTTTTTTAAACATTTCATTAAAAAAGAAAGTCGATATATAAGGCCAAAAAAGTTCCATATTTACAATGAATGCAAGTCACTAATGCAGCTAATGGCCAGAAGAAACATAATTACTCAGTTCTTGTGATGAACTCCATACGAAGTTGATGAAACACAAAACATAACCTTATATCGCAAAACATTTTCTCGTCTGGACAAGAGAGTAAGGCTGAGAGATAATTTTACTATAATGACGTTATCAGCTGACCAAGGTTGTACTTTAAGAAAATATAAGAGTTTATCAGTGAAAACGTTCTTCTTCCTAGAGTCATGTGACATGGAATGCTTCGAGAATCAACTCAAGTAGTCACGTGACTACTGTCTCGGGTTACACTTCAGCACTTAATTATTAGTGTTTAGCACTAACTCAACTGCGCTAATAATCTCAGATAACAGAATACCGAACTACATTCTCATTACATCCAAAGACGATTTTTCTGATACGATGACATTTTTAAATTATTATTTTTTTTCCTTTTTGTCATGTATATTTATATTACAATTTAGGTGAGAAAAGTTTTGGGTAATGAAAATTAAAAACAAACAAATATCGAAGTTTTGATGTGTTCAATTATTTAATATTTTTTTATACCAAAGCACCACTACATGTGATATTGTTATGCAGAAATAAAACGTCTTGCGGATAAAATCATATCATATCATATATATTATATCATCATATCATATCATATATATATATAAAAGTGAAAATCTGTTTGTTTGTTTGTTTGTGGATCTTGACCACACTTGGCACATATATCCATCATTATCCAGAAGGAACTCTTAAGGGGTTGAGAACTTTGAATAACATTTCGTGTGGGGCCGGGGGGCCCCGAATTCGTTTTTTCCTTATATGAGCTATATAAAAAATGTTCAAACAAATACTCCTACGTGAATGGATGGATATCGATCAAACTTAGTACACGTACACTTGATTATCCATATTCAAATACCGAAGGGTACTGAACTCATAATATCCATTCTTCTGGGGCCGGGGGCCCCATTTCATTTTTCCTTATATGAGCTATATAAATATCGATAGGCTTAATACTTACTACATGAGTTGATGGATCTTGACTGAACTTAGTTCACATACACTTGATTATCCATACTCAAATACTAAAGGGTACTGAACTGATAATATCCATTCCTGGGGGGCCGGGGGCCCCATTTCATTTTTCCTTATATAAGCTATATAAATATCAATTTTCAATAGGCTTAGACAACACAATCGTTTCTATGTCAATTGATGGATATATGCCTAACGTGGTAGCAATACACTGTCCGTACTGAAAGATCGGTGGATTTAAAACTAAGAATATCCAATCTAGAATTTTCCAGAAAGTTCGATAACTTTAAAATGCTATATCTATGTCATTATTCAATAGATTTTAATGGGACAAATTTTAAATCTTAACTTCATAACTTACATGAATGATTTTCATAGGGCCCCATCTCAGGCACATATAATTTGGTACAATTGTGGAATGGGCCCCCGGGGCCCATCTTTTAACTTAAATGTACTATAGTTGTAAAAATGAATTTAGTTGTATAATTTTTCGTATTCGAAGAATAATTACTTAGAAAAGACAGTTTTTACACAGTTCCAGGAGGATAATAGATTTAATCTAGAATGTTCCATAATGTTCTAAAGGTCAATAGGCTTAATACTCCTACATGGATGAATAGATATTGACCAAATTTGGCACATATATCCATCATTATTCGGAAAAACGCTGAAGGGGTTATGAACTTTTTATGACACTCCGTTTGGGGCCGGGGGACCAAACTGTCGTTTTTTCCTATATGAGCTATATAAATAAAATTAACAACAAATACTCCTTCATGAATAGATGGATCTTGAGCAAAATTAGTACACATACACTTGATTATTCATATTCAAATATCGAATGGTACTGAACTTATAATATCCATTTCTCTGGGGCCGGGGGCCCCGTTTCATTTTTCCTTATATGAGCTATATAAATATCAATAGGCTTAGACAACACTACAGTTTATATGTGAATAGCTCGATATAGGCCAAGATGGAACGGGATCCCATAGAGAACAGTATACTAGCGGGATCTGTAGGTCACCGGGATCGGGGTCCTAATGCAATCCCGGGCAACGCCGGGTATATCGGCTAGTCATATATATATATAAAAGTGAAAATTTGTTTGTTTGTCTGTTCCACAAAGGCTTTTACACGGATTGATGGATCTTGACCAAACTTGGCACATATATCCATGGTTATCCAGAAGGAACTCTTAAGGGGTCGAGAACTTTTAATAACATTTCGTGTGGGGCCGGGGGCCCCGAATTCGTTTTTTTCTTATATGAGCTATATAAAAATATTACAAACAAATACTCCTACATGAATGGATGGATATCGATCAAACTTAGTACACGTACACTTGATTATCCATATTCAAATACCGAAGGGTACTTAACTCATAATATCCATTCTCATGGGGCCGGGGGCCCCATTTCGTTTTTCCTTATATGAGATATATAAATATCGATAGGCTTAATACTCCTACATGAATGGATTGATCTTGACCAAACTTAGTACACGTACACTTGATTATCCATATTCAAATACCGAAGGGTACTGAACTCATAATATCCATTCTCCTGGGGCCGTGGGCCCCATTTCATTTTTCCTTATATGAGCTATATAAATATCGATAGGCTTTGACAACACTATAGTTTCTATGTGAATTGATGGATATAGACCTAGGGTGAGCGCAATACACATCACTGTCCGTATTGAAATATCGGTGGATTTAAAACTAATGATATCCAATCTAGAACTTTCCAGACAGTTCGATCAATTTAAAACGCTATGTGTATGGCATTATTCAATATATTTTAATGGGGCAAATTTTAAATTTTAACTTCATAACTTACCTTAATGATTTTTATAGGGCCCCATCGCAGGCAAAACTAATTCGGTACAATTAAGGAATGGGCCCCCGGGGCCCCTCTTTTAATTTAAATGTTTTATAGTTATAGAAATTCATTTAGTCGTATAATTTTTCGTATTCGAAGAATAATTATTACAAATAAAAGACTGTTTTTACACAGTTCGGGGAGGATAATACATTTAATCTAGAATGTTCCAGAAAGTTCTATAGGTCAATAGGCTTATACAACACTATAGTTTCTATGTCATTTGATGGATATAGGCCTAGGGTGGTAGCAATACACTTCACTGTCCGTTTTTAGATATCGGTGTAATTAAAACTAAGAATATCCAATGTAGAATTTTCCAGAAAGTTCGATATCTTTAAAAAGCTAAATCTATGTCACGATCAAATCAGGAAATGGGATAACATTATAAAGGAGGGTCTCTAGATGAAACGGGATCCCAAAGAGAACAGTATCCTAACGGTATCTGTAGGCCACCGGGATCGGGGTCCTAATGCAAACCCGGGCCACGCCGGGTATATCGGCTAGTATATATATAAAAGTGAAAATTTGTTTGTTTGTTTGTGGGTCTGTTCCACAAAGGCTTTTACACGGATTGATGGATCTTGACCAAACTTGGCACATATATCCATCGTTATCCAGAAGGAACTCTTACGGGGTTGAGAACTTTTAATAACATTTCGTGTGGGGCCGGGGGCCCCGAATTCGTTTTTTTCTTATATGAGCTATATAAATATCAATAGGCTTAATACTCCTACATGAATGGATGGATCTTGACCAAACTTAGTACACATTTACTTGATTATCCATACTCAAATACTAAAGGGTACTGAACTCATAATATCCATTCCTCTGGGGCCTGGGGCCCCATTTCATTTTTCCTTATATAAGCTATATAAATATCAATAGATATAATTCTCCTATATGAATAGATGGATCTTGACTAAACTTAGTACAAGTACACTTGATTATCCATATTTATGTACCGAAGGGTACTGAGCTCATAATATCCATTCCTCTGGGGCCGGGGGCCCCGTTTCATTTTTTCTTATATGAGCTATATAAATATCAATAGGCTTAGACAACACTATAGTTTCTATGTGAGTTGATGGATATAGTCCAAGCGTGGTAGCAATACACTTCACTGTCCGTACTGAAATATTGTTGGATGTAAAACTAATAATATCCAATCTAGAATTTTCCAGAAAGTTCGATAACTTTAAAACGCTATATCTATGGCATTATTCAATAGATTTTATTGGGACAAATTAAAAGATTTAGCGTCATAACTTAGCTGAATGATTTTTATTGGGCCCCATCTGTTATAATGTTTGGTACAATTATGGAATGGGCCCCGGGGCCCCCCTCTTTTAACATATATGTACTATAGTTATAGAAATGCATTTAGTTGAATAACTTTTCGTATTCGAAGAATAATTACTCAGAAAAGACAGTTTTTATACAGTTCGAGGAGGATAATACATTTAATCTAGAATGTTCCAGAAAGTTCTATAGGTCAATAGACTTAAATCTCCTAGAATAATGGATGGATCTTGACGAAATTTGGCACATATATCCATCATTATCCGGAAAGATCTATTAAAGGGTTATGGACTTTTTATGACATTCTGTTTGGGGCCGGGGGCCCAAAATGTAGTTTTTTCCTATATAAGCTATATAAATAAAATGACCAACAAATACTCCTACATGAATAGATAGATCTTAAACAAACTTAGTACACATACACTTTATTATCCATATGCAAATACCGAAGTGTACTGAACTTATAATATCCATTTCTCTGGGGCCGGTGGCCCCATTTAATTTTTCCTTATATAAGCTATGTATAAATATCAATAGGCTTAGACCGGTAACCCACCGGTATCGGGATCCGACAGCTATCGTTATGCCACTGGCATCGAGATACCACCGGGATCGGAATACCGACGGGATTGGGATCATACCGGAATTGGTATCCAGAGGGATCAAAATCCCACCGGGAAACGGTATACTAACGGGAGCGGGATAGGGAGCCCACCGGGATCGGAATAATTATAAGGCTGAAGACTGTTGAAGTTCCTTCGTTCCGAATGCTATCCCGGCAAATTTGCCGGGTACATCCGCTAGTCATATATATATATATAAGTGAAAATTTGTTTGTTTGTCTGTTCCACAAAGGCTTTTACACGGATTGATGGATCTTGACCAAACTTGGCACATATATCCATCATTATCCAGAAGGAACTCTTACGGGGTTGAGAACTTTTAATAACATTTCGTGTGGGGCCGGGGGCCCCGAATTCGTTTTTTTCTTATATGAGCTATATAAATATCAATAGGCTTAATACTCCTACATGAATGGATGGATCTTGACCAAACTTAGTACACATTTACTTGATTATCCATACTCAAATACTAAAGGGTACTGAACTCATAATATCCATTCCTCTGGGGCCTGGGGCCCCATTTCCTTTTTCCTTATATAAGCTATATAAATATCAATAGATATAATTCTCCTATATGAATAGATGGATCTTGACTAAACTTAGTACAAGTACACTTGATTATCCATATTTATGTACCGAAGGGTACTGAACTCATAATATCCATTCCTCTGGGGCCGGGGGCCCCGTTTCATTTTTTCTTATATGAGCTATATAAATATCAATAGGCTTAGACAACACTATAGTTTCTATGTGAGTTGATGGATATAGTCCAAGCGTGGTAGCAATACACTTCACTGTCCGTACTGAAATATTGTTGGATGTAAAACTAATAATATCCAATCTAGAATTTTCCAGAAAGTTCGATAACTTTAAAACGCTATATCTATGGCATTATTCAATAGATTTTATTGGGACAAATTAAAAGATTTAGCGTCATAACTTAGCTGAATGATTTTTATTGGGCCCCATCTGTTAAAAATGTTTGGTACAATTATGGAATGGGCCCCGGGGCCCCCTTCTTTTAACATATATGTACTATAGTTATAGAAATGCATTTAGTTGAATAACTTTTCGTATTCGAAGAATAATTACTCAGAAAAGACAGTTTTTATACAGTTCGAGGAGGATAATACATTTAATCTAGAATGTTCCAGAAAGTTCTAAAGGTCAATAGACTTAAATCTCCTAGAATAATGGATGGATCTTGACGAAATTTGGCACATATATCCATCATTATCCGGAAAGATCTATTAAAGGGTTATGGACTTTTTATGACATTCGGTTTGGGGCCGCGGGCCCAAAATGTAGTTTTTTCCTATATAAGCTATATAAATAAAATGACCAACAAATACTCCTACATGAATAGATAGATCTTAAACAAACTTAGTACACATACACTTTATTATCCATATGCAAATACCGAAGTGTACTGAACTTAAAATATCCATTTCTCTGGGGCCGGTGGCCCCATTTAATTTTTCCTTATATAAGCTATGTATAAATATCAATAGGCTTAGACCGGTAACCCACCGGTATCGGGATCCGACAGCTATCGTTATGCCACTGGCATCGAGATACCACCGGGATCGGAATACCGACAGGATTGGGATCATACCGAAATTGGTATCCAGAGGGATCAAAATCCCACCGGGAAACGGTATACTAACGGGAGCGGGATAGGGAGCCCACCGGGATCGGAATAATTATAAGGCTGAAGACTGTTGAAGTTCCTTCGTTCCGAATGCTATCCCGGCAAATTTGCCGGGTACATCCGCTAGTATATATATAAAAGTGAAAATTTGTTTGTTTGTCTGTTCCACAAAGGCTTTTACACGGATTGATGGATCTTTATCAAACTTGGCACATATATCCATCATTATCCAGAAGGAACTCTTACGGGGTTGAGAACTTTTAATAACATTTCGTGTGGGGCCGGGGGCCCCGAATTCGTTTTTTTCTTATATGAGCTATATAAAAATTGTTCAAACAAATACTCCTACGTGAATGGATGGATATCGATCAAACTTAGTACACGTACACTTGATTATCCATATTCAAATACCGAAGTGTACTGAACTCATAATATCCATTCTCCGGGGGCCCCATTTCATTTTTCATTATATGAGCTATATAAATATCGATAGGCTTAATACTCCTACATGAATGGATTGATCTTGACCAAACTTAGTATATATACACTTGATTATCCATATTTAAATACTAAAGGGTACTGAAATCATAATATCCATCCCTCTGGGGCCGGGGGCCCCATTTCATTTTTCCTTATATGAGCTATATAAATAGCGATATGCTTAATACTTACTACATGAGTTGATGGATTTTGACCGAACTTAGTTCACATACACTTGATTATCCATACTCAAATACTAAAGGGTACCGAATTCATAATATCCATTCCTCTGGGGCCGGTGGCCCCATTTCATTTTTCCTTATATAAGCTATATAAATACCAATAGACTTAGACAACACTATAGGTTCTATGTGAATTGATGGATATAGGCTTAGCTTTGTTGCAATACACTTATTAGTCCATATGGAAATAACGGTGGATGTAAAACTAATAATATCCAATCTAGAATTTTCCAGAAAGTTCGATAACTTTAAAACGCTATATTTATGGCATTATTCAATATATTTTAATGGGACAAATTTAAAATTGTAACTTCATAACTTACCTGAATGATTATTATAGGGCACCCATCTCAGGAAAAACTAATTCGGTACAATTATGGAATGGGCCCCCGGGGCCCCTCTTTTAACTTAAATGTACTATAGTTATAGAAATTCATTTAGTCGTATAATTTTTCGTATTCGAAGAATAATTATTACTAATAAAAGACTGTTTTACACAGTTCGGGGAGGATAATAATACATTTAATCTAGAATGTTCCAGAAAGTTCTATAGGTCAATAGGCTTAGATAAAACTTTAGTTTTTTTTGTGAATTGATGGATATAGGCCTAACGTGGTAGCAATACACTGCACTGTCCGTATTGAGATATTAGTGGATATAAAACTAATAATATCCAATCTAGAATTTTCCAGAAAGTTCGATATCTTTAAAAAGCAAATTCTATGTCACGACAAAATCAGGAAATGGGATAACATTGTAAAGGAGGGTCTCTAGATGGAACAGGATTTCTCAGAGAACAGTATCCTAACGGGATCTGGAGGCCACCGGGATCGGGGTCCTAATGCAATCCCGGGCCACGCCGGGTATATCGGCTAGTATATATATAAAAGTGAAAATTTGTGGGTTTGTCTGTTCCACAAAGGCTTTTACATGGATTGATGGATCTTGACCAAACTTGGCACATGTATCCATCATTATCCAGAAGGAACTCTTAAGGGGTTGAGAACTTTTAATAACCTTTCGTGTGGGGCCGTGGGCCCCGAATTCGTTTTTTTCTTATATGAGCTATATAAAAAAATTACAAACAAATACTCCTACGTGAATGGATGGATATCGATCAAACTTAGTACACGTACAATTGATTATCCATATTCAAATACCGAAGGGTACTGAACTCATAATATCCATTATTCTGGGGCCGGGGGCCCCATTTAATTTTTCCTTATATGAGCTATATAAATATCGATAGTATTAGACAACACTATAGTTTCTATGTACATTGATGGATATATGCCTAGGGTGGTAGCAATGCACTTCACTTTCCGTACAGAAATATCGGTGGATGTAAAACTAATAATATCCAATCTAGAATTTTCCAGAAAGTTCGATATTCTTAAAATGCTATATCTATGGCATTATTCAATAGATTTTATCGGGAAATGGGATAACATTAGAAAGCAGGGTCCCTAGATGGAACGGGATTCTACAGAGAACAGTATCCTAACGGGATCTGTAGGCCACCGGGATCGGGGTCCTAATGCAATCCCGGGCCACGCCGGGTATATCGGCTAGTATATATATAAAAGTGAAAATTTGTGGGTTTGTCTGTTCCACAAAGGCTTTTAAACGGATTGATGGATCATGACAAAACTTGGCACATATATCCATCATTATCCAGAAGGAACTCTTACGGGGTCGAGAACTTTAAATAACATTTCGTGTGGGGCCGGGGGCCCCGAATTCGTTTTTTTCTTATATGAGCTATATAAAAAAAATACAAACAAATACTCCTACGTGAATGGATGGATATCGATCAAACTTAGTACACGTACACTTGATTATCCATATTCAAATACCGAAGGGTACTGAACTCATAATATCCATTCTTCTGGGGCCGGGGGCCCCATTTCATTTTTCCTTATATGAGCTATATAAATATCGATAGGGCTAATACTCCTACATGAATGGATGGATCTTGACCAAACTTAGTACACATACACTTGATTATCCATACTCAAATACTACAGGGTAATGAACTCATAATATTCATTCCTCTGGGGCCGGGGGCCCCATTTCATTTTTCCGTATATAAGCTATATAAATATTAATATGCTTAGACAGCAGTATAGGTTCTATATGAATTGCTTGATATAAGCCTAGGGTGAGCGCAATACACATCACTGTCCGTACTGAAATATCAGTGGATTTAAAACTAATGATATCCAATCTAGAACTTTCCAGAAAGTTCGATAAATTTAAAACGCTATATCTATGGCATTTTTCAATAGATTTTAATGGGAAAAATTTTAAATTTTAACTTCATAACTTACCTGAATGATTTTATAGGGCCCCATCGAAGTCTAAACTAATTCGGAACAATTATGAAATGGGCCCCCGGGGCCCCTCTTTTAACTTAAATGTACTTTAGTTATAGAAATGCATTTAGTTGTATAATTTTTCGTATTCCCAGAATAATTTCTTAGAAAAGACAATTTTTACACAGTTCGAGGAGGGTAATACATTCAATCTAGAATGTTCCAGAAAGTTCTATATGTTAATAGGCTTAATACTCCTAGATTAAGGGATGGATCTTGACCAAATTTGGCACATATATCCATCATTATCCGGAAAGGACTCTAAATGGGTTATGAACTTTTTATCACATGCCGTTTGGGGCCGGGGGCCCCGAGTTCGTTTTTTTCTTATATGAGCTATATAATTAAAATGACTGACAAATACTCCTGCATGAATAGATGGATCTTGACCAAAATTAGTACACATACACTTTATTGTCCATACTCAAATACCAAAGGTTAATGAACTTATAATATCCATTTCTCTAGGGCCGGGGGCCCCAATTAATTTTTGCGTATATAACCTATCTATAAATAACAATAGGCTTAGACCGGTACGCACCGGTATCGGGATCCGACAACTATCGTTATCCCACTGATATCGAGATACCACCGGGATCTTTATACCGACGGGATTGGGATCATACCGGAATTGGGATCCAGTGGGATCAGAATCCCACCGGGAGACGGTATGCTAACGGGGGCGGGATACCGACAGGATTGGGAGCCCACCGTGATCGGAATAATTAAAGGCTGTATACTGTAGAAGTTCTTTCGTTCCGAATGCTATCCCGGCAAATTTGCCGGGTATATCCGCTAGTCATATCATATATATATATAAAAGTGAAAATTTGTTTGTTTGTTTGTGGATTTGTCTGTTCCACAAAGGCTTTTACACGGATTGATGGATCTTGACCAAACTTGGCACATATATCCATCATTATCCAGAAGGAACTCTTAAGGGGTTGAGAACTTTCAATAACATTTCGTGTGGGGCCGGGGGCCCAGAATTCGTTTTTTTCTTATATGAGCTATATAAAAAAATTACAAACAAATACTCCTACATGAATGCATGGATATCGATCAAACTTAGTACACGTAAACTTGATTATCCATATTCAAATACCGAAGGGTACTGAACTCATAATATCCATTCCTGTGGGGCCGGGGGCCCCGTTTCATTTTTCCTTATATGAGCTATATAAATATCGATAGGCTTAATACTCCTACATGAATGGATGAATCTTGACAAAACTAAGTACACATACACTAGATTATCCATATTCAAATACCGAAGGGTACCGAACTAATAATATCCATCACTCTGGGGCCGGGGGCCCCATTTCATTTTTCCTTATATAAGCTATATAAATATCAATAGGCTTAGACAACACTATAGGTTGTATGTGAATTAATGGATATAGGCTTAGCTTTGTTGCAATACACTTCTTAGTCCATATGGAAATAACGGTGGATGTAAAACTAATAATATCCAATCTAGAATTTTCCAGAAAGTTCGATAACTTTAAAACGCTATATCTATGGCATTATTCAATAGATTTTAATGGGACAATTTTAAAATTTTAACTTCATAACTTACCTGAATGATTATTATAGGGCCCCATCTCAGGCAAAACTAATTCGGTACAATTATGGAATGGGCCCCCGGGGCCCCTCTTTTAACTTAAATGTACTATAGTTATAGAAATTCATTTAGTCGTATAATTTTTCGTATTCGAAGAATAATTATTACTAATAAAAGACTGTTTTTACACAGTTCGAGGAGGATAATACATTTAATCTAGAATGTTCCAGAAAGTTCTATAGGTCAATAGGCTTATTACTCCTACATGGATGGATATATCTTGATCAAATTTGGCACATATATCCATCATTATTCGGAAAAAACGCTGACGGATATATGAACTTTTTATGACACTCCGTTTGGGGCCGGGGGCCCAAACTGTCGTTTTTTCCTATATGAGCTATATAAATAAAATTAACAACAAATACTCCTTCATGAATAGATGGATCTTGAACAAACTTAGTACACATACACTTGATTATCTATATTTAAATATCGAAGGGTACTGAACTTATAATATCCATTTCTCTGGGGCCGGGGGCCCCGTTTCATTTTTCCTTATATAAGCTTTATAAATATGAATAGACTTAGACAACACTATAGTTTATGTTTATATGTGAAGAGCTTAAGATAGGCCTAGATGGAACGGGATCCCATAGAGAACAGTATACTAACGGGATCTGTAGGTCACCGGGATCGGGGTCCTAATGCAATCCCGGGCCACGCCGGGTATATCGGCTAGTATATATATAAAAGTGAAAATTTGTTTGTTTGTCTGTTCCACAAAGGCTTTTACACGGATTGATGGATCTTGACCAAACTTGGCACATATATCCATCATTATCCAGAAGGAACTCTTAAGGGGTTGAGAACTTTTAATAACATTTCGTTTGGGGCCGGGGGCCCCGAATTCGTTTTTTTCTAATATGAGCTATATAAATATCAAGAGGCTTAATACTCCTACATGAATGGATGGATCTTGACCAAACTTAGTACACGTACACTTGATTATCCATATTCAAGTACCGAAGGGTAGTGAACCCATAATATCCATTCCTAGGGGCCCGGGGGCCCCGTTTAATTTTTCCTTATATAAGCTTTATAAATATCGATAGACTTAGACATCAATATAGTTTCTATGTGAATTGATGGATGTAGGCCTAGGGCGGTAGCAATTGCACTTCACTGTTCGTACTGAAATATCGGTGGATTTAAAACTTATAATATCCAATCTGGAATTTTCCAGAACATTCCATAACTTTAAAACGCTATATCTATGGCATTATTAAATAGATTTTAATGGGACGAATTAAAAATGTTTAATTCATAACTTACCTCAATGATTTTTATGGGGGTCCCCATCTCAGGCAAAACTAATATGGTACAATTACGGATTGGACCCCCGGGGTCCCTCTTTTAGCTTAAATGTTTTATAGCTATAACAACGCATTTATGTGTACACTTTTTCGTATTTGAAGAATAATTACATAGAAAATACAGTTTTTACACAGTTCGAGGAGGATAATACATTTAATCTAGAATGTTCCAGAAAGTTCTATAGGTCAATAGGCTTATTACTCCTACATGGATGGATATATCTTGATCAAATTTGGCACATATATCCATCATTATTCGGAAAAAACGCTGACGGATATATGAACTTTTTATGACACTCCGTTTGGGGCCGGGGGCCCAAACTGTCGTTTTTTCCTATATGAGCTATATAAATAAAATTAACAACAAATACTCCTTCATGAATAGATGGATCTTGAACAAACTTAGTACACATACACTTGATTATCTATATTTAAATATCGAAGGGTACTGAACTTATAATATCCATTTCTCTGGGGCCGGGGGCCCCGTTTCATTTTTCCTTATATAAGCTTTATAAATATGAATAGACTTAGACAACACTATAGTTTATGTTTATATGTGAAGAGCTTAAGATAGGCCTAGATGGAACGGGATCCCATAGAGAACAGTATACTAACGGGATCTGTAGGTCACCGGGATCGGGGTCCTAATGCAATCCCGGGCCACGCCGGGTATATCGGCTAGTATATATATAAAAGTGAAAATTTGTTTGTTTGTCTGTTCCACAAAGGCTTTTACACGGATTGATGGATCTTGACCAAACTTGGCACATATATCCATCATTATCCAGAAGGAACTCTTAAGGGGTTGAGAACTTTTAATAACATTTCGTTTGGGGCCGGGGGCCCCGAATTCGTTTTTTTCTAATATGAGCTATATAAATATCAAGAGGCTTAATACTCCTACATGAATGGATGGATCTTGACCAAACTTAGTACACGTACACTTGATTATCCATATTCAAGTACCGAAGGGTAGTGAACCCATAATATCCATTCCTAGGGGCCCGGGGGCCCCGTTTAATTTTTCCTTATATAAGCTTTATAAATATCGATAGACTTAGACATCAATATAGTTTCTATGTGAATTGATGGATGTAGGCCTAGGGCGGTAGCAATTGCACTTCACTGTTCGTACTGAAATATCGGTGGATTTAAAACTTATAATATCCAATCTGGAATTTTCCAGAACATTCCATAACTTTAAAACGCTATATCTATGGCATTATTAAATAGATTTTAATGGGACGAATTAAAAATGTTTAATTCATAACTTACCTCAATGATTTTTATGGGGGTCCCCATCTCAGGCAAAACTAATATGGTACAATTACGGATTGGACCCCCGGGGTCCCTCTTTTAGCTTAAATGTTTTATAGCTATAACAACGCATTTATGTGTACACTTTTTCGTATTTGAAGAATAATTACATAGAAAATACAGTTTTTACACAGTTCGAGGAGGATAATACATTTAATCTAGAATGTTCCAGAAAATTCTATAAGTCAATAGGCTTAATACACCTACATGGATGGATGGATCTTAACCAAATTTGGTACACATACTCTTGAGTATCCATATTCAAATACCGAAAGGTACTGAACTCATAATATCCATTCTTCTGGGGCCGGGGGCCCCATTTCATTTTTCCTTATTTAAGCTTTATAAATATTCATAGGCTTAGACAACACTATATTCTCAATATGAATCATGGATAAAGGCCTAGCAATACACTTCATTATCCGTATTGAAATATCGGTGGATTTAACACTAATAATGTCAAATCTAGAAGTTTCCAGAAAGTTCGATAAATTTAAAACGCTATATCTATGTCACAATCAAATTTGGATCCTATCGGGAAATGGTATAACATTGGAAAGGAGGGTCCCTAGATGGAACAGGATCCCACAGAGAACAGTATCCTAACGGGATCTGTAGGCAACCGGGATCGGGGTCCTAATGCAATCCCGGGCCACGCCGGGTATATCGGCTAGTATATATATAAAAGTGAAAATTTGTTTGTGGGTTTGTGGGTTTGTCTGTTCCACAAAGGCTTTTAAACGAATTGATGGATCTTGACCAAACTTGGCACATGTATCCATCATTATCCAGAAGGAACTCTTAAGGGGTTGAGAACTTTTAATAACTTTTCGTGTGGGGCCGGGGGCCCCGAATTCGTTTTTTTCTTATATGAGCTATATAAAAAATGTTCAAACAAATACTCTTACGTGAATGAATGGATATCGATCAAACTTAGTACACGTACACTTGATTATCCATATTCAAATACCGAAGGGTACTGAACTCATAATATCCATTCTTCTGGGGCCGGGGGCCCCATTTCATTTTTCCTTATACAAGCTATATAAATATCGATAGGCTTAATACTTACTACATGAGTTGATGGATCTTGACCGAAATTAGTTCACATACACTTGATTATCCATACTCAAATACTAAAGGGTACCGAACTCATAATATCCATTCCTGGGGGGCCGGGGACCCCATTTCATTTTTCCTTATATAAGCTATATAAATATTAATAGGCTCTGAAAACACTTTAGGTTCTATGTGATTTGATGGATATAGGCCTAGAGTGGTAGCAATGCACTTCACTGTCCGTAATGAAACATCGGTGGATTTAAAACTAATAATATCCAATCTAGAATTTTCCAGAAAGTTCCATAACTTTAAAATGCTATATCTATGGGATTATTCAATAGATTTTAATGGGACAAATTTAAAATTTTAACTTCATAACTTACCTGAATGATTTTTATAGAGCCCCATCTCAGGCAAAAAATAAGTCGGTACAATACTGGAATGGGCCCCCGTGGCCCATCTTTTAACTTAAATGTACTATAGATGTAAAAATGCATTTAGCTGTACAATTTTTCGTATTCGAAGAATAATTACTAAGAAAAGACAGTTTTTACACAGTTCGAGGAGGATAATACATTAATTTTAATCTAGAATGTTCCAGAAAGTTCTATAAGTCAATAGGCTTAATACTCCTACATGGATGGATAGATCTTGACCAAACTTGGCACATATATCCATCATTATTCGGAAAAAACCCTGAAGGGGTTATGAACTTTTTATGACACTCCGTTTGGGGCCGGGGGCCCAAACTGTCGTTTTTTCCTATATGAGCTATATAAATAAAAATAACAACAAATAATCCTTCATGAATAGATGGATATTGAACAAACTTAGTACACATACACTTTATTATCCATATTCAAATATCGAAGGGTACTGAACTTATAACATCCATTTCTCTGGGGCCAGGGCCCCATTTCATTTTTCCTTATTTAAGCTATATAAATATCAATAGGCTTGGACAACACTATAGTTTATATGTGAATAGATCGATATAGGTCTAGATGGAACGGGATCCCATAGAGAACAGTATACTAACGGGATCTTTAGGTCACCGGGATCGGGGTCCTAATGCATTCCCGGGCCACGCCGGGTATATCGGCTAGTATATATATAAAACTGAAAATTTGTTTGTTTGTGGGTTTGTCTGTTCCACAAAGGCTTTTATACGGATTGATGGATCTTGACCAAACTTGGCACATGTATCCATCATTATCCAGAACTCTTAAGGGGTTGCGAACTTTTAATAACATTTCGTGTGGGGCGGGGGGCCCCGAATTCGTTTTTTTCTTATATGAGGTATATAAAAAATGTTCAAACAAATACTCCTACTTGAATGGATGGATATCGATAAAACTTAATACACGTACACCATATTAAAATACCGAAGGGTACTGAACTCATAATATCCATTCTCCTGGGGTCGGGGGCCCCATTTCATTTTTCCTTATATGAGCTATATAAATACCGATAAGCTTAATACTCCAACATGAATGGATTGATCTTGACCAAACTTAGTACACATACACTTGATTATCCATACTTAAATACTAAATGGTACCGAACTCATAATATCCATTCCTGAGGGGCCGGGACCCCATTTAATTTTTCCTTTTATAAGCTATATAAATATTAATAGGCTCTGAAAACACTTTAGGTTCTATGTGATTTGATGGATATAGGCCTAGGGTGGTAGCAATGCACTTCACTGTCCGTACTGAAACACCGGGGGATTTAAAACTATTAATATTCAATCTAGAATTTCCAGAAAGTTCGATAACTTTAAAGCGTTATATCTATGGCATTATTCAATAGATTTTAATGGGACAAATTAAAAATTTTAACTTCATACTTAACTGAATGATTTTTGTAGGGCCCCATCTCAGGCAAAACTAATTCGGTACAATTATGGAATGGGCCACGGGGCCCCTCTTTTAAATTAAATATACTACAGTTATAGAAATGCATTTAGTTGTATAATTTTTCGTATTCGAAGAATAATTGCTTAGAAAATACTGTTTTTACACAATTCGAGGAGGATAATACATTTAATCTAGAAAGTTCCAGAAAGTTCTATAAGTCAATAGGCTTAATACTCCTAGATTAATGGATGGATCTTGACCAAATTTGGCAGATATATCCATCATTATCCGGAAGGGAACCTTAAAGGGTTATGAACTTTTTATGACATGCCGTTTGGGGCCGGGGGGCCCCGAATTCGTTTTTTTCATATATGAGCTATATTATAAAAATGACTGCCAAATACTCCTGCATGAACAGATGGATTTTGACCAAACTTAGTACACACACATTTGATTATCCATTCTCAAATACAGAAGTGTACTGAACTCATAATATCCATCCCTCTGGGGCCGGGGGCCCCATTTCATTTTTCCTTATATAAGCTATATATAAATATCAATAGGCTTAGACCGGGACCAAACCGGTATCAGGATCCGACAGCTATCGTCATTCCACTGGTATCGAGCTTTCACCGGGATCGAAATACCGACGGGATTGGGATGATACCGGAATCGGGATCCAGAGGGATCAGAATCCCACCGGGAAACGTTATACTAATGGGAGCGGGATACCGACGGGATTGGGAGCCCACTGGGATCGGAAAAATTATAAGGCTGTAGACTTTTAAAGTTCCTTCTTTCCGAATGCTCTCCCGGCAAATTTGCCGGGTATATCGGCTAGTCATATCATATCATATCATATCATATCATATATATATATAAAAGTGAAAATTTGTTTGTTTGTCTGTTCCACAAAGGCTTTTACACGGATTGATGGATCTTGACCAAACTTGGCACATATATCCATCGTTATCCAGAAGGTACTCTTACGGGGTTGAGAACTTTTAATAACATTTCGTGTGGGGCCGGGGGCCCCGAATTCGTTTTTTTCTTATATGAGCTATATAAATATCAATAGGCTTAATACTCCTACATGAATGGATGGATCTTGACCAAACTTAGTACACATTTACTTAATTATCCATACTCAAATACTAAATGGTACTGAACTCATAATATCCATTCCTCTGTTGCCGGCGGCCCCATTTCATTTTTCCTTATATAAGCTATATAAATATCAATAGATATAATTCTCCTATATGAATTGATGGATCTTGACTAAACTTAGTACAAGTACACTTGATTATCCATATTTATGTACCGAAGGGTACTGAACTCATAATATCCATTCCTCTGGGGCCGGTTGCCCCGTTTCATTTTTCCTTATATGAGCTATATAAATATCAATAGGCTTAGACAACACTATAGTTTCTATGTGAATTGATGGATATAGTCCAAGCGTGGTAGCAATACACTTCATTGTCCGTACTGAAATATTGTTGGATGTAAAACTAATAATATCCAATCTAGAATTTTCCAGAAAGTTCGATAACTTTAAAACGCTATATCTATGGCATTATTCAATAGATTTTATTGGGACAAATTAAAAATTTTAGCGTCATAACTTAGCTGAATGAATTTTATTGGGCCCCATCTGTTAAAATTTTTCCGTATAATTATGGAATGGGCCCCCGGGGCCCCCCTCTTTTAACATATATGTACTATAGTTATAGAAATGCATTTAGTTGAATAACTTTTCGTATTCGAAGAATAATTACTCAGAAAAGACAGTTTTTATACAGTTCGAGGAGGATAATACATTTAATCTAGAATGTTCCAGAAAGTTCTATAGGTCAATAGACTTAAATCTCCTAGAATAATGGATGGATCTTGACGAAATTTGGCACATATATCCATCATTATCCGGAAAGATCTATTAAAGGGTTATGGACTTTTTATGACATTCCGTTTGGGGCCGGGGGCCCAAAATGTAGTTTTTTCCTATATAAACTATATAAATAAAATGACCAACAAATACTCCTACATGAAAAGATAGATCTTGAACAAACTTAGTACACATACACTTTATTATCCATATGCAAATACCGAAGTGTACTGAACTTATAATATCCATTTCTCTGGTATCGGGATCCGACAGCTATCGTTATCCCACTGGTATCAAGATACCACCGGGATCGGAATACTGACGGGATTGGGATCATATCGGAATTGGTATCAGAGGGATCAAAATCCCACCGGGAAACGGTATACTAACGGGAGCGGGATACCGACGGGATTGGGAGACCACCGGGATCGGAATAATTATAAGGCTGAAGACTGTTGAAGTTCCTTCGTTCCGAATGCTATCCCTGCAAATTTGCCGGGTATATCCGCTAGTATATATATAAAAGTGAAAATTTGTTTGTTTGTCTGTTCCACAAAGGCTTTTACACGGATTGATGGATCTTGACCAAACTTGGCACATATATCCATGGTTATCCAGAAGGAACTCTTAAGGGGTCGAGAACTTTTAATAACATTTCGTGTGGGGCCGGGGGCCCCGAATTCGTTTTTTTCTTATATGAGCTATATAAAAATATTACAAACAAATACTCCTACGTGAATGGATGGATATCGATCAAACTTATTACACGTACACTTGATTATCCATATTCAAATACCGAAGGGTACTGAACTCATAATATCCATTCTCCTGGGGCCGGGGGCCCCATTTCGTTTTTCCTTATATGAGATATATAAATATCGATAGGCTTAATACTCCTACATGAATGGATTGATCTTGACCAAACTTAGTACACGTACACTTGATTATCCATATTCAAATACCGAAGGGTACTGAACTCATAATATCCATTCTCCTGGGGCCGTGGGCCCCATTTCATTTTTCCTTATATGAGCTATATAAATATCGATAGGCTTTGACAACACTATAGTTTCTATGTGAATTGATGGATATAGACCTAGGGTGAGCGCAATACACATCACTGTCCGTATTGAAATAAAGGTGGATTTAAAACTAATGATATCCAATCTAGAACTTTCCAGACAGTTCGATCAATTTAAAACGCTATGTGTATGGCATTATTCAATATATTTTAATGGGGCAAATTTTAAATTTTAACTTCATAACTTACCTTAATGATTTTTATAGGGCCCCATCGCAGGCAAAACTAATTCGGTACAATTAAGGAATGGGCCCCCGGGGCCCCTCTTTTAATTTAAATGTTTTATAGTTATAGAAATTCATTTAGTCGTATAATTTTTCGTATTCGAAGAATAATTATTACTAATAAAAGACTGTTTTTACACAGTTCGGGGAGGATAATACATTTAATCTAGAAGGTTCCAGAAAGTTCTATAGGTCAATAGGCTTATACAACACTATAGTTTCTATGTCATTTGATGGATATAGGCCTAGGGTGGTAGCAATACACTTCACTGTCCGTTTTTAGATATCGGTGTAATTAAAACTAAGAATATCCAATGTAGAATTTTCCAGAAAGTTCGATATCTTTAAAAAGCTAAATCTATGTCACGATCAAATCAGGAAATGGGATAACATTATAAAGGAGGGTCTCTAGATGAAACGGGATCCCAAAGAGAACAGTATCCTAACGGTATCTGTAGGCCACCGGGATCGGGGTCCTAATGCAAACCCGGGCCACGCCGGGTATATCGGCTAGTATATATATAAAAGTGAAAATTTGTTTGTTTGTTTGTGGGTCTGTTCCACAAAGGCTTTTACACGGATTGATGGATCTTGACCAAACTTGGCAGATATATCCATCGTTATCCAGAAGGAACTCTTAAGGGGTTGAGAACTTTTAATAACATTTCGTGTGGGGCCGAGGGCCCCGAATTCGTTTTTTTCTTATATGAGGTATATAAAAAAATTACAAACAAATACTCCTATGTGAAAGGATGGATATCGATCAAACTTAGTACACGTACACTTGATTATCCATATTCAAATACCGAAGGGTACTGAACTCATAATATCATTCTTCTGGAGCCGGGGCCCCCATTTCATTTTTCCTTATATGAGCTATATAAATAGCGATAGGCTTAATACTTACTACATGAGTTGATGGATCTTGACCGAACTTAGTTCACATACACTTGATTATCCATACTCAAATACTAAAGGGTACCGAACTCATAATATCCATTCCTGGGGGGCCGGGGGCCCCATTTCATTTTTCCTTATATAAGCTATATAAATATTAATAGGCTCTGAAAACACTTTAGGTTCTATGTGATTTGATGGATATAGGCCTAGGGTGGTAGCAATGCACTTCACTGTCCGTACTGAAACATCGATGGATTTAAAACTAATAATATCCAATCTCGAATTTTCTAGAAAGTTCGATAACTTTAAAACGCTATATTTATGGCATTATTCAATAGATTTTAATGGGACAAATTTAAAATTTAACTTCATAACTTACCTGAATGATATTTATAGGGCCTCATCTCAGGCAAAACTAATTCAGTACAATTATGGAATGGGCCCCCGGGGCCCATCTATTAACTTAAATGTACTACAGTTATAGAAATGCATTTAGTCGTATAATTTTTCAAGTTTACAAAATAATTACTTAAACAAGACAGTTTTTACACGGTTCGATGAGGATAATACATTTAATCTAGAATGTTCCAGAAAGTTCCATAGCTTTAAACGCTATATCTATGTAACAATCAAATCGGGATCCTATCGGGAAATGGGATAACATTGGAAAGGAGGAACCCTAGATGGAACGGGATCCCACAGAGAACAGTATCCTAACGGGATCTGTAGGTCACCGGGATCGGGGTCCTAATGCAATCCCGGGCCACGCCGGGTATATCGGCTAGTATATATATAAAAGTGAAAATTTGTTTGTTTGTTTGTGGGTCTGTTCCACAAAGGCTTTTACACGGATTGATGGATCTTGACCAAACTTGGCACATATATCCATCATTATCCAGAAGGAACTCTTAAGGGGTTGAGAACTTTTAATAACATTTCGTGTGGGGCCGGGGGCCCCGAATTCGTTTTTTTCTTATATGAGCTATATAAAAAAAATTACAAACAAATACTCCTATGTGAATGGATGGATATCGATCAAACTTAGTACACATACACTTGATTATCCATATTCAAATACCGAAGGGTACTGAACTCATAATATCCATTCTCCTGGGGCCGGGGGCCCCATTTCATTTTTCTTTAAATGAGCTATATAAATAGCGATAGGGCTAATACTCCTACATGAATGGATGGATCTTGACCAAACTTAATACACATACACTTGATTATCCATACTCAAATATCGAAGGGTACTGAACTCATAATATCCATTCTCCTGGGGCCGGGGGCCCCATTTCATTTTTCCTTAAATGAGCTATATAAATAGCGATAAGTTTAAGACTCCTATATGAATGGATGGATCTTAACCAAACTTAGTACACATACACTTGATTATCCATACTCAAATACAAAAGCGTACTGAACTCATAATATCCATTCCTCTGGGGCCGGGGGCCCATTTCATTTTTCCTTATATAAGCTATATAAATATTAATAGGCTTAGACAACACTATAGGTTCTATGTGAATTGATGGATATAGGCTTAGCTTTGTTGCAATACTCTTCTTAGTCCATTTAAAAAAAAGGTGGATGTAAAACTAATAATATCCGATCTAGAATTTTCCAGAAAGTTCGATAACTTTAAAACGCTATATCTATTGCATTATTCAATAGACTTTAATGGGCCAAATTTAAAATTTTAACTTCATAACTTACCTTAATGATTATTATAGGGCCCCATCTCATGCAAAACTAATTCGGTACAATTATGGAATGGGCCCCCGGGGCCCCTCTTTTAACTTAAATGTAATAAAGGTATAGAAATTCATTTAGTCGTATAATTTTTCGTATTCGAAGAATACTTATTACTAATAAAAGACTGTTTTTACATAGTTCGGGGAGGATAATACATTTAATCTAGAATGTTACAGAAAGTTCTATAGGTCAATAGGCTTAGATAACACTTAAGTTTTTTTTGTGAATTGATGGATATAGGCCTAACGTGGTAGCAATACACTGCACTGTCCGTTTTTAGATATCGATGTATTTATAACTAAGAAAATCAAATCTAGAATTTTCCAGAAAGTTCGATATCTTTAAAAAGCTAAATCTATGTCACGACCAAATCAGGAAATAGGATAACATGGAAAGGAGGGTCCCTAAATGAACGGGATCTCATAGAGAACAGTATACTAGCGTGATCTGTAGGTCACCGGGATCAGGGTCTAATGCAATCCCGTGCTACGCCGGGTATATCGGCTAGTATATATATAAAAGTGAAAATGTGTGGGTTTGTCTGGTCCACAAAGGCTTTTACACGGATTGATGGATCTTGACCAAACTTGGCACATGTATCCATCATTATCCAGAAGGAACTCTTAAGGGGTTGAGAACTTTTAATAACATTTCGTGTGGGGCCGGGGGCCCCGAATTCGTTTTTTTCTTATATGAGCTATATAAAAAAATTACAAACAAATACTCCTACTTGAATGGATGGATATCGATCAAACTTAGTGCACGTACAATTGATTATCCATATTCAAATACCGAAGGGTACTGAACTCATAATATCCATTCTTCTGGGGCCGGGGGCCCCATTTCATTTTTCCTTATATGAGCTATATAAATAGCGATACGCTTAATACTCCTATATGAATGGATGGATCTTTACCAAACTTAGTAAACATACACTTGATTATCCATACTCAAATACAAAAGGGTACTGAACTCATAATATCCATTCCTCTGGGGCCGGGGGCCCCATTTCATTTTTGCTTATATAAGCTATATAAATATCAATTTTCAATAGGCTTAGACAACACTATCGTTTCTATGTCAATTGATGGATATATGCCTAACGTGGTAGCAATACACTGTCCGTACTGAAAGATCGGTGGATTTAAAACTAAGAATATCCAATCTAGAATTTTCCAGAAAGTTCGATAACTTTAAAACGCTATATCTATGTCATTATTCAATAGATTTTAATGAGACAAATTTTAAATCTTAACTTCATAACTTACATGAATGATTTTCATAGGGCCCCATCTCAGGCACATATAATTCGGTTCAATTGAGGAATGGGCCCCCGGGGCCCATCTTTTAACTTAAATGTACTATAGTTATAGAAATTCATTTAGTCGTATAATTTTTTGTATTCGAAGAATAATTACTAAAAAAGACTGTTTTTACACAGTTCGGGGAGTATAATACATTTAATCTAGAATTTTCCAGAAAGTTCTATAGGTTAATAGGCTTAATACTCCTAGATTAATGGATGGATCTTGACCAAATTTGACACATATATCCATCATTATCCGGAAAGGACTCTAAATGGGTTATGAACTTTTTATCACATGCCGTTTGGGGCCGTGGGCCCCGAATTCGTTTTTTTCTTATATGAGCTATATAATTAAAATTTCTGACAAATACTCATGCATGAATAGATGGATCTTGACCAAAATTAGTACACATACACTTTATTGTCCATACTCAAATACCAAAGGTTACTGAACTTATAATATCCATTTCTCTAGGGCCGGGGGCCCCAATTAATTTTTGCGTATATAACCTATCTATAAATAACAATAGGCTTAGACCGGTACCCACCGGTATCGGGATCCGACAACTATCGTTATCCCACTGATATCGAGATACCACCGGGATCTTTATACCGACGGGATTGGGATCATACCGGAATTTGGATCCAGTGGGATAAAATCCCACCGGGAAACGGTATGCTAACGGGAGCGGGATACCGACAGGATTGGGAGCCCACCGTGATCGGAATAATTATAAGGCTGTATACTGTAGAAGTTCTTTCGTTCCGAATGCTATCCCGGCAAATTTGCCGGGTATATCCGCTAGTATATATATAAAAGTTAAAATTTGTTTGTGGGTTTGTTTGTGGGTCTGTTCCACAAAGGCTTTTACACGGATTGATGGATCTTGACCAAACTTGGCACATGTATCCATCATTATCCAGAAGGAACTCTTAAGGGGTTGAGAACTTTTAATAACATTTCGTGTGGGGCCGGGGGCCCCGAATTCGTTTTTTTCTTATATGAGCTATATAAAAAATGTTCAAACAAATATTCCTACGTGAATGGATGGATATCGATAAAACTTAGTACACGTACACTTTGTTATCCATATTCAAATATTCAAAAGTACTATAGTTGTAAAAATGAATTTAGTTGTATCATTTTTCGTATTCGAAGAATAATTACTTAGAAAAGACAGTTTTTCACAGTTCCAGGAGGATAATAGATTTAATCTAGATTGTTCCAGAAAGTTCTAAAGGTCAATAGGCTTAATACTCCTACATGGATGAATAGATATTGACCAAATTTGGCACATATATCCATCATTATTCGGAAAAACGCTGAAGGGGTTATGAACTTTTTATGATACTCCGTTTGGGGCCGGGGGCCCAAACTGTCGTTTTTTCCAATATGAGCTATATAAATAAAATTAACAACAAATACTCCTTCATGAATAGATGGATCTTGACCAAAATTAGTACACATACACTTTATTGTCCATACTCAAATACCAAAGGTTACTGAACTTATAATATCCATTTCTCTAGGGCCGGGGGCCCCAATTAATTTTTGCGTATATAACCTATCTATAAATAACAATAGGCTTAGACCGGTACCCACCGGTATCGGGATCCGACAACTATCGTTATCCCACTGATATCGAGATACCACCGGGATATTTATACCGACGGGATTGGGATCATACCGGAATTTGGATCCAGTGGGATAAAATCCCACCGGGAAACGGTATGCTAACGGGAGCGAGATACCGACAGGATAATACTCCTATATGAATGGATGGATCTTGACCAAACCTAGTACACATACACTTGATTATCCATACTCAAATACAAATGGGTACTGAACTCATAATATCCATTATTCTGGGGCCGGGGGCCCCGTTTCATTTTTCCTTATATGAGCTATATAAATTTCGATAGGCTTAGACAACACTATAGTTTCTATGTGAATTGTTGGAGATAGGCCAAGCGTGGTAGCAATACTCTGTCCGTACTGAAACACCGATGGATTTAAAACTAATAATATCCAATCTAGAATTTTCTAGAAAGTTCGATAACTTTAAAACGCTATATTTATGGCATTATTCAATAGATTTTAATGGGACAAATTTAAAATTTTAACTTCATAACTTACAGGAATGATTTTTATAGGGCCCCTTTTCAGGAAAACTAATTCGGTAAAATTATGCAATGGGCCCCCCGGGGCCCCCTCTTTTAGCCTTAATGTATTATAGCTATAACAACGCAATTAGTTGTATAATGTTTCGTATTCGAAGAATAATTACTTAGAAAAGACAGTTTCTAACTTAGTATATATACACTTGATTATCCATATTTAAATACTAAAGGCTACTGAACTCATAATATCCATCCCTCTGGGGCCGGGGGCCCCATTTCATTTTTCTTTATATAATCTATATAAATATTAATAGGCTTAGACAACGCTATAGGTTATATGTGAATTCGATGGATATAAGCTTAGCTTTGTTGCAATACACTTCTTAGTCCATATGGAAATAACGGTGGATGTAAAACTAATAATATCCAATCTAGAATTGTCCAGAAAGTTCGATAAATTTAAAACGCTATATCTATGTCATTATTCAATAGATTTTAATGGGACAAATTTAAAATTTTAACGTCATAACTTACCTGAATGATTATTATAGGGCCCCATCTCAGGCAAAACTAATTCAGAACAATTATGGAATGGGCCCCCGGGGCCCCTCTTTTAACTTAAATGTACTATAGTTATAGAAATTCATATAGTCGTATAATTTTTCGTATTCGAAGAATAATTATTACTAATAAAAGACTGTTTTTACACAGTTCGAGGAGGATAATAAATTTAATCTAGAATGTTTTAGAAAGTTCTATAGGTCAATAGGCTTAGACAACACTATAGTTTCTATGTCATTTGATGGATATAGGTCTAGGGTGGTAGCAATACACTTGACTGTCCGAACAGAAATTGCGGTGGATGTAAAACTAATAATATCCAATCTAGAATTTTCCAGAAAGTTCGATATTCTTAAAATGCTATATCTATGGCATTATTCAATAGATTTTATCGTGAAATGGGATAACATTAGAAAGCAGGGACCCTAGATGGAACGGGATCGCACAGAGTACGGTATCCTTCTGGGATCTGTAGGCCACCTGGATCGGGGTGCTAATGCAATCCCGGGCCACGCCGGGTATATCGGCTAGTATATATATAAAAGTGAAAATTTGTTTGTTTGTGGGTTTGTCTGTTCCACAAAGGCTTTTAAACGGATTGATGGATTTTGACGAAACTTGGCACATATATCCATCATTATCCAGAAGGAACTCTTAAGGGGTCGAGAACTTTCAATAACATTTCTTGTGGGGCCGGGGGCCCCGAATTCGTTTTTTTCTTATAAGAGCTATATAAAAAATTACAAACAAATTCTCCTACGTGAATGGATGGATATCGATAAAACGTAGTACACGTACACTTGATTATCCATATTCAAATACCGAAGGGTACTGAACTCATAATATCCATTCTTCTGGGGCCGGGGGCCCCATTTCATTCTTCCTTATATGAGCTATATAAATATCGATAGGGCTAATACCCCTACATGAATGGATGGATCTTGACCGAACTTAGTACATATACACTTGATTATCCATACTCAAATACTACAGGGTACTGAACTCATAATATCCATTCCTCTGGGGCTGGGGGCCCCATTTCATTTTTCCGTAAATAAGCTATATAAATATTAATATGCTTAGACAGCAGTATAGGTTCTATATGAATTGATGGATATAAGCCTAGGGTGAGCGCAATACACATCACTGTCCGTACTGAAATATCGGTGGATTTAAAACTAATGATATCCAATCTAGAACTTTCCAGAAAGTTCGATAAATTTAAAACGCAATATCTATGGCATTATTCAATAGATTTGAATGGGACAAATTTAAAATTGTAACTTCATAACTTACCTGAATGATTTTTATAGGGCCCCATCTCAGGCAAAACTAATTCGGTACAATTATGGAATGGGCCCCCGGGGCCCCTCTTTTAACTTAAATGTACTATAGTTATAGAAATTCATTTAGTCGTATAATTTTTCGTATTCGAAGAATAATTACTAAAAAAAGACTGTTTTTACACAGTTCGGGGAGTATAATACATTTAATCTAGAATTTTCCAGAAAGTTCTATAGGTTAATAGGCTTAATACTCCTAGATTAATGGATGGATCTTGACCAAATTTGGCACATACATCCATCATTATTCGGAAAAAACGCTGAAGGGGTTATGAACTTTTTATGACACTCCGTTTGGGGCCGGGGGCCCAAACTGTCGTTTGTTCCTATATGAGCTATATAAATAAAATTAACAACAAATACTCCTTCATGAATAGATGGATCTTTAGCAAACTTAGTACACATACACTTGATTATTCATATTCAAATATCGAAGGGTACTTAACTTATAATATCCATTTCTCTGGGGCCGGGGGCCCTGTTTCATTTTTCCTTATATGAGCTATATAAATATCAATATGCTTAGACAACACTACAGTTTATATGTGAATAGCTCACTTTAGGCCAAGATGGAACGGGATCCCATAGAGAACAGTATACTAGCGGGATCTGTTGGTCACCGGGATCGGGGTCCTAATGCAATCCCGAGCCACTCCGGGTATTTCGGCTAGTATATATATAAAAGTGAAAATTTGTCTGTTTGTGGGTTTGTTCCACAAAGTCTTTTACAAGGATTGATGGATATCTTTAAAATTTAAAAGTTCGATATATTTAAAGCTAAATTTATGTCACGACCAAATCGGGAAATGGGATAACATTGGAAAGCAGGGTCCCTAGATGAAACGGGATCCCAAAGAGAACAGTATCCTAACGGGATCTGTAGGCTACCGGGACGTCATACACTTGGTGATCATAGTTTTAGTTACGTAATACTAACAATAGTGGAACTTGTCTTTACTTTTCTCTCATTCTCTCTACTTTTCTAGTATTTTCTACTTTTTTTCTACTTTTCCTTATTTTATCATAAACTTTTGCATCTTAAACAAAAAAAAGTTTTTTATTTATATTCTTTGGACATAATTAATTTGGTTTTGTCTTTTGTTTTTTATTTTTGACAGCTGTTTACAATGTGGAGGGAAAGGGGAAAATTTAATAAAATTAATGGACAAGATAGGGGAAGACTGAAAAAACTGACGCAACAAACAACGAACATGTCGGCAAGAGGCTTTCATCGGTTAGCAATAGAAACAAAGAGTAAAAATATTGTAATAATCAAAACTGAAAACTTTGCTGAAAACACAATTCTAAATGTTTTATGAAAACACAATTCTAAATGTTTTATGAAAACACAATTCTAAATGTTTTATGAAAACACAATTCTAAATGTCTAGTGAAAACACAATTCTAAATGTCTTATGAAAACACAATTCTAAATGTTTTATGAAAACACAATTCTAAATGTCTTATAAAACACAATTCTAAATGTCTTATGAAAACACAATTCTAAATGTCTAGTGAAAACACAATTCTAAATGTCTTATGAAACACAATTCTAAATGTCTTATGAAACACAATTCTAAATGTCTTATGAAAACACAATTCTAAATGTCTTATAAAAGACAATTCTAAATGTCTTATAAAACACATTTCTAAATGTCTTATGAAAACATAATGCTACATGTTTTATGAAAATAAAATGCTAAATAAGTTTTTAAAAATTAATTTTAATGATCTGTTTGAATGAACTTGAAAGTTAGTAATTGTTGTATCAGTGTCTTCTACAGATTCAAGACACATTAATTATTGATGTACATGATACACCCAAGAATATCACATTGATGCGAGTGTTTACAAGTCGAACATTGACATCGTGATACTGGCCCATCTAGCAGTGTATGAGAAAAGCCGGTGCTCGATCTGACAAGAGTGGAATCCGTGCCTCATCATCAACTCATCGTGGGGATATCAAGGGGAACCACTCCTCCCTCCCCCAATCCTACCCCCAACCTTTTCAAATCATTCATTAGATCTAATAATTGTCTAAATAGCATGGTTATCCTGGTTCTGTTTTTTAACTTCTTTTAATGATTTCTCTTATTGAAAGTGAATTGCTCGGATGCATGTGGCGAAAAATGGGGTTTGGGGTGGGGATGGGGGGTACTAAACAACACAAAAATGCTCTTTGGGATTCTGGGAACAACCCTTGTGATATTTTAGCACTATAAAATAAAGAAATGTACCATCCTCTTGTAATCCTGGAGGCTGGTAACGTGTGGGGATCAAAGCACAAACGTAAGGAGTGGGTGTGACGGAGGCCACGATGTGCAGCATTTGTTTTGGTGGCATTTTCAGTCCAATAAGTTTACTTTCTTTGACTTATTTTTATGTTTAGTCTGTCTGCATTATTGCAGTTTCGTTAACTAAGAGCAGCCCCGGGAGTCAGGAACTAGTAACTCCAATTGATCAAATTATTATTCGGGTAATACACCTTCAACTACTTCCCAAACTATATGACTGGACAGTTCTATGCACGATATTTTACGATAACTATATGACTTAACATGTCTATACACGATCAGAGTTCTTTGTTCAAAGTTTCACATCACATATTTTAATACAATATTTATCCCATACAGTCAACGTCATATAATGATTCTAACCTTCCAACCAGTCAACGTCATTTGATGATTCTAACCTTCCAACCAGTCAACTTCATTTGATGATTCTAACCTTCCAACCAGTCCACGTCTTATCATGATTCTAACCTTCCTACCAGTCCACGTCATATCATGATTCTAACCTTCCTACCAGTCCATGTCATATCATGATTCTAACCTTCCAACCAGTCCACGTCTTATCATGATTCTAACCTTCCAACCAGTCCACGCCTTATCATGATTCTAACCTTCCAACCAGTCCACGTCTTATCATGATTCTAACCTTCCAACCAGTCCACGTCTTATCATGATTCTAACCTTCCTACCAGTCCACGTCTTATCATGATTCTAACCTTCCTACCAGTCCACGTCATATCATGATTCTAACCTTCCTACCAGTCCATGTCATATCATGATTCTAACCTTCCAACCAGTCCACGTCTTATCATGATTCTAACCTTCCAACCAGTCCACGTCTTATCATTATTCTAACCTTCCAACCAGTCCACGTCTTATCATGATTCTAACCTTCCAACCAGTCCACGTCTTATCATGATTCTAACCTTCCAACCAGTCCACATCTTATCATGATTCTAACCTTCCAACCAGTCAACGTCTTATCATGATTCTAACCTTCCAACCAGTCCACGTCATATCATGATTCTAACCTTCCTACCAGTCCACGTCTTATCATGATTCTAACCTTCCTACCAGTTCACGTCATATCATGATTCTAACCTTCCAACCAGTCAGCGTCTTATAATGATTCTAACCTTCCAACCAGTCCACGTTATATCATGATTCTAACCTTCCTACCAGTCCACGTCATATCATGATTCTAACCTTCCAACCAGTCCACGTCATATCATGATTCTAACCTTCCAACCAGTCAGCGTCTTATAATGATTCTAACCGTCCAACCAGTCCACGTCTTATCATGATTCTAACCTTCCAACCAGTCCACGTCATATCATGATTCTAACTTTCCTACCAGTCCACGTCATATCATGATTCTAACCTTCCTACCAGTCCACGTCATATCATGATTCTAACCTTCCAACCAGTCCACGTCTTATCATGATTCTAACCTTCCTACCAGTCCACATCATATCATGATTCTAACCTTCCTACCAGTCCACGTCATATCATGATTCTAACCTTCCAACCAGTCCACGTCTTATCATGATTCTAACCTTCCTACCAGTCCACGTCATATCATGATTCTAACCTTCCTACCAGTCCACGTCATATCATGATTCTAACCTTCCAACCAGTCCACGTCTTATCATGATTCTAACCTTCCTACCAATCCACGTCTTATCATGATTCTAACGTTCCTACCAGTCCATGTCATATCATGATTCTAACCTTCCAACCAGTTAACGTCTTATCATGATTCTAACCTTCCTACCAGTCCACGTCATATCATGATTCTAACCTTCCTACCAGTCCACGTCTTATCATGATTCTAACCTTCCTACCAGTCCACGTCATATCATGATTCTAACCTTCCAACCAGTCAGCGTCTTATAATGATTCTAACCTTCCAACCAGTCCACGTTATATCATGATTCTAACCTTCCTACCAGTCCACGTCATATCATGATTCTAACCTTCCAACCAGTCCACGTCATATCATGATTCTAACCTTCCAACCAGTCAGCGTCTTATAATGATTCTAACCGTCCAACCAGTCCACGTCTTATCATGATTCTAACCTTCCAACCAGTCCACGTCATATCATGATTCTAACTTTCCTACCAGTCCACGTCATATCATGATTCTAACCTTCCTACCAGTCCACGTCATATCATGATTCTAACCTTCCAACCAGTCCACGTCTTATCATGATTCTAACCTTCCTACCAGTCCACATCATATCATGATTCTAACCTTCCTACCAGTCCACGTCATATCATGATTCTAACCTTCCAACCAGTCCACGTCTTATCATGATTCTAACCTTCCTACCAGTCCACGTCATATCATGATTCTAACCTTCCTACCAGTCCACGTCATATCATGATTCTAACCTTCCAACCAGTCCACGTCTTATCATGATTCTAACCTTCTTACCAATCCACGTCTTATCATGATTCTAACCTTCCTACCAGTCCATGTCATATCATGATTCTAACCTTCCAACCAGTTAACGTCTTATCATGATTCTAACCTTCCTACCAGTCCACGTCATATCATGATTCTAACCTTCCTACCAGTCCACGTCATATCATGATTCTAACCTTCCTACCAGTCCACGTCATATCATGATTCTAACCTTCCAATCAGTCCAGGTCATATCATGATTCTAACCTTCCAACCAGTCCACGTCATATCATGATTCTAACCTTCCAACCAGTCCACATCTTATCATGATTCTAACCTTCCTACCAGTCCACGTCATATCATGATTCTAACCTTCCTACCAGTCCACGTCATATCATGATTCTAACCTTCCTACCAGTCCATGTCATATCATGATTCTAACCTTCCAACCAGTCCACGTCTTATCATGATTCTAACCTTCCAACCAGTCCACGTCTTATCATGATTCTAACCTTCCTACCAGTCCACGTCATATCATGATTCTAACCTTCCAACCAGTCCACGTCTTATCATGATTCTAACCTTCCAACCAGTCCACGTCTTATCATGATTCTAACCTTCCAACCTGTCCACGTCTTATCATGATTCTAACCTTCCAACCAGTCAACGTCTTATCATGATTCTAACCTTCCAACCAGTCCACGTCATATCATGATTCTAACCTTCCTACCAGTCCACGTCTTATCATGATTCTAACCTTCCTACCAGTTCACGTCATATTATGATTCTAACCTTCCAACCAGTCAGCGTCTTATAATGATTCTAACCTTCCAACCAGTCCACGTTATATCATAATTCTAACCTTCCTACCAGTCCACGTCATATCATGATTCTAACCTTCCAACCAGTCCACTTCATATCATGATTCTAACCTTCCAACCAGTCCACGTCTTATAATGATTCTAACCTTCCAACCAGTCCACGTCTAATCATGATTCTAACCTTCCAACCAGTCCACGTCATATCATGATTCTAACCTTCCAACCAGTCCACGTCTTATCATGATTCTAACCTTCCTACCAGTCCACGTCTTATCATGATTCTAACCTTCCTACCAGTCCACGTCATATCATGATTCTAACCTTCCTACCAGTCCATGTCATATCATGATTCTAACCTTCCAACCAGTCCATGTCTTATCATGATTCTAACCTTCCAACCAGTCCACGTTATATCATGATTCTAACCTTCCTACCAGTCCACGTCATATCATGATTCTAACCTTCCAACCAGTCCACGTCTTATCATGATTCTAACCTTCCAACCAGTCCACGTCTTATCATGATTCTAACCTTCCAACCAGTCCACGTCTTATCATGATTCTAACCTTCCAACCAGTCAACGTCATATCATGATTCTAACCTTCCAACCAGTCCACGTCATATCATGATTCTAACCTTCCTACCAGTCCACGTCATATCATGATTCTAACCTTTAAACCAATCCACGTCTTATCATGATTCTAACCTTCCTACCAGTCCACGTCATATCATGATTCTAACCTTCCTACCAGTGCACGTCATATCATGATTCTAACCTTCCTACCAGTCCACGTCATATCATGATTCTAACCTTTAAACCAGTCAGCGTCACTGAAAATAGAAAATGACATGAAATCTCAGTGAAAATGCGCATGATACAATAATGTAAAATTTACCACACAATCGAGTTTATGGTGTAACATTTACACTTAATTTTTTTTTGTGGGGGGGGGGGGGGTGGCGGGGGGCAGCACTGTAACCTTTCCGCAGCTCTTTCAGAAGAAAAAAATATAAAGAAAGATGTATGGGTACTGCTCCCCAGCTTGTTCACTGGCGAACCCATACCACCCCACCCTTGGTAATCATTTATAGACCATTCTTCTCCTATTTCTTTTATAGGTAACAACATTTATAATAAAGACCAATTTTTGTTGTATCAAGTTTTATATTCAATTTGCTGTCGGCTAACTAGGACCTAGGACAGTAGATAAGATAACTAGGACTGTAGATAAGATAACTAGCGGAATGAGAAGATTGTGGATAAAAACTGAAGACTAGCTACAAGCTGAAGAAATGAGACTCCCAGGTGCACGTGACCTTTAACGATTATTTTAAAGGCTTTTTAGATTTAAATACACACCAATAATCACTGTTTCTATAATTTAAATAATCGGATCAATCTGGCTGTGTATGTCTCGTTGGTAGGTCAAGATATCACTTGAACAGCCAATCAGATAAACATCTCACATGTACAGCTAATGAGATCAACTTATCACATATACAGCCAATCAGATCACATATCACATTTACAGCCAATCAGATCAATATATCACTTTACAGCCAATCGGATCAACATATCAAATTTACAGCCATCCATGTAAACATAAATTTTTAGCATTTTTTTAACATGATTTGCAAGGCGATTTTTCTAGAGCTGCGCAGAATTAGTCATATCAGACCTTTCTTAACGTTGAATGCATCAAAGAGGCTGATGTCTGCATTCGTGCTATCACGCATGGACTACTGCAATGCTCTCGTGGTGGGTCTTCCAGCTACGCTCCTGGATAAAATTCAAAAAGCACAGAAAAATGCGGCTCGAAACGCAAATCCGACCATGCTACAACTCTTCTGAGAGAATTGCATTGGCTGCCGGTCCGCGCTCGCATAGAGTACAAAATTGCAACTCTGTGCTATCGCTGCTTGCATGACCTGGCGCCGTCCTATCTCCAAGCGCTCATGACGCCTTATGAACCCACTAGACAACTCCGCTCATCCGATAGTGGCAAACTCTCGATACAGCGTGTTCGCCTTGAGATTTAAGGAAAGCGTACGTTGGCATTTGCTGGCCCAACCATTTGGAACACCCTTCCTGACGCTCTCAGAAACAGCAAGACGCTGGAGTCCTTCAAAACAAATTTAAAAACTCATCTATTTCGCAAACACCTTCTGGGGGGAAATTATCTACCATCTTTTCCAGCTAGTTATTATCTCCCAGCTTTGTTTTTGTACCGCGCTTCGAGCCTTTGGGGATGAAGCGTGATTTTTCAAATGAACTTTATTATTATTATTATTATTTTCAAGATGATATCTTAAATAAACTCATTCATATTATCCATGCTATAAATGCATTCTTGAATTATGTTGATTCTACATGTTATTACCCATCGGCCGAGTGATTTCTACATGTTATTACCCATCGGAAGAGTGATTCTACACGTTATTACCCATCGGCCGAGTAATTTCTACATGCTATTACCCATCGGCCGAGTGATTTCTACATGTTATTACCCATCGGAAGAGTGATTCTACACGTTATTACCCATCGACCGAGTGATTCTACATGTTATTACCCATCGGCCGAGTGATTTCTACATGTTATTACCCATCGGCCGAGCGATTTCTACATGTTATTACCCATCGGAAGAGTGATTCTACACGTTATAAGCCATCAGCCGAGTGATTCTACACGTTTTTACTCATCGGCCGAGTGATTCTACACATTATTAACCATCGGAAGAGTGATTCTACACGTTATTAGCTATCAGCCGAGTGATTCTACACGTTATTACCCATCTGCCGAGTGATTATACATGTTATTAACCATCGGCCGAGTACTTGAAAGTCAAAATCGGGTGATTGGAAGGAGATAACCTATCTTTTATGTGCCATATTTTGTCCAAAAGTCAGGATCAACTAATCAGACCAAGAATTTTGTTGCACTCGACTTCTTAGATTCGGAAAAGTGGTTTACGTCTTTAGATTAATGTGAAGTCATCGAAAAAAATTATAAATGGTCAATCTGCTAGATCATCAAAGCTTTAAGATTTGACAGAAGAACATCTCCTACAAGTGTGAGAATCATTGTAACATTGTTCTCTGGTGTCATAACGAGGACTTGAGGCTTGACATCGGCTAACGATAATAAGTGTGACCTGGGGCAGGAATCTTTAAATGAAGACGTCTCACCTCAGTGTCTAACAAAGATGAAGAAGTCTCAGCTCAGTGTCTAACAAAGATGAAGACGTCTCAGTCTCAGCTCAGTGTCTAACAAAGATGATATTTACGAGTTCTAACCTCTAAAATAAAAGTCTTATATGTGTTTAGTCGATGGTAAACGTATTGTATTAACAAGGTATAGAGCAGGGGTCATCAAAATTTTTAATCGGGGGCGGCTGATCCACTGTCCCTTAGTTAACCGGACTAATTTTTTAAAACAATATGAACGAATTCCTATGCACACTGCACATATCTTAGAAATTGTAGTTACAAACAATGAAAAGATTCAATATTTAAAACAAAGAAAAATTAAATCAACTTAAAGTTCTTAGTATTTCAATGGGAAGTATGGACCAACTTTTGACAATAAGAAGGGCAATGTCAGCTTTCATTTTGACCTACTTTTGACATTAAGATGGGCAATGTCAGCTTTCATATTTGTCACTCCTCCCTGGGTACCCATTAGGCGGCCAGGTGGGCAGAATGACCACTGGCGGGCCGAATTTAGCTCGAGGGCCGTAGTTTGAGAACCGCTGGTCAAAAGTAAGACTATTGTTATTTGCTTTTTTTAAGAGAGCGAATTTTTTTCTAACTCAACTCTTTCATTACTAGCACTGTACCAGCACCATTAAAAGTCTATACTATACTTGGACGGCCTAACAACCCCTTTAATTCCAGTGTTCCGACTAAACTACTCCTACCAGTCAACGCTGACGTCAATAAGACAATTAAAGACATCTCTAGCCGTGCAAACAGCGATTAAACGACATACGACTGGTCCACAAATAGACTTTTAACAGGAATTCAATAGAGATAAACTCTACCTACAGCTAGACACTGTCTATAATAACCCCATGGCGTTACAGGCGCTACCAATCCCACTTCCCACAAAATGGTGTATCGTGTGGCTGTCTTAGTGCTACGATTTTACCGTTGTCATACTTTGTTGTTCGTATGAAGCGAGGCATCCAAGTCTCCTATTGATTAATATCTAACCAATAACTGGAATTTAAAACATCCAGGGGAAAGGGACATTTCTTTGCATCCAACGCCGGCCTTTAATATGTGCGACCTGTGCCCTCGCACAGGGTGCCGTGGTCATAGGGGCGCCTGGGGGGCCCAGTTAATATTTAAATTCCCTTAGTTTATTATAATAAAGTGTGAACCTCGGGTCCGGGGTCCGATCTACCATGACAGATTCCAGGCTTTCATCTTTGGCGATCCTATCAATTGAAAAGGAAATAGCGAAATCCCTGGATATGCCCAACGTTGCCCAGCAATTTACTAGTGAAATCCCTGGATATGTCCAACATTGCCCAACAATTTACTAGTGAAATCCCTGGATATGTCCAACATTGCCCAACAATTTACTAGTGAAATCCCTGGATATGTCCAACATTGCCCAACAATTTACTAGTGAAATCCCTGGATATGTCCAACATTGCCCAACAATTTACTAGTAAGAAGGGAAAAAAAGCCACTGTTAACTAAAGAGTCTAAATTAATGTGCATGTTAAAATACGTATGGTTAGCTACATGTATAATGTATAGCATCATAACACGTGATCCATGTATAGTATCATAACACGTGATCCATAGTATGGTTAGCTACATGTATAGCATTATAACACGTCCGCCATGTATAGCATTATAACACGTCCGCCATGTATAGCATTATAACACGTGCTCCATAGCCTACGTCGTAATCGGAAAAAGAGAAGCACAGGGCGAAAGTTTACCTAAGGCCGACATTATGTTCCGTAAATGTAACCACCAAATGTTTTCAATGTTCAATGTAACCACCAAATGCTTTCAATGTTCAATGTAACCACCAAATGTATGCAATGTTTAATGTAACCACCAAATGTATGCAATGTTTAATGTAACCACCAAATGTATTCAATGTTTAATGTAACCACCAAATGTATGCAATGTTTAATGTAACCACCTAATGTATTCAATGTTTAATGTAACCACCAAATGCTTTATTGGCGTTCAACGTTGATGCGTCAGACATGGGGTTATCCTATAATTAGGTCAGAAAATCATTCTGAGGAATAATGCTTTCCATTGATAATTGATACCAAATAGGATGTGGTCGGGCGATTCTAAGTACATGAATCGAAGCGGTAAAAATGACTTTGACCATTTATTATTGGGTTAACAACTTTTTAACATTTCTAATGTATTTTAATAATTAATTAAAATGTATTTAATTTTAAATTTTAAAAATAATGTTAATGTAAAAATAAGTATAACTTTGCGCCGTTACAATTCTTGAATACATTTGCCTTCAGACCTTCAATTAATTTGTTTTTGTTCTGGTCATTGTTATGCTGTGACACTAACCCTAGCTACGCCAATGGTTATGGGTTGTATCTTAGTTAAGATGTTAAATAGTTTGCCAAAATTATTATAATCCTTAGAACGAATTGGCGCGAATAAGACAGCTCCTTTGTTCATAGTCCTAATGAAGTATTATCCCCCTTGGCCCAATGTAAAAGGTCAAGGGGTTAATGGCCTAATTAGTTCCTCCTAATCATGAAATACTGGACTCAGTACCTCATTATTTATAGTCAGTCCTTGGACATTTAACAGATACACTTGTTCACTGTTCAACAATTTTAGCCGCTGGTCTCATCTTTACAACAAATAGCAAGCATAAAGTCTGACCACAACAATAAATTGCAAACATGAAGTCTCACCATTACAACAAGTAAATAGAAAGCATGAAGTCTCATTTTTTACAACAAATAGCAAGCATGACGTCTCACCTTTACAACAAATAACAAGCATGAAGTCTCACCTTTACAACAAATAGCAAGAATGACGTCTCACCCTTACAACAAATAGCAAGCATGACGTCTCATCCTTACAACAAATAGCAAGCATGACGTCTCACCCTTACAACAAATAGCAAGCATGACGTCTCACCCTTACAACAAATAGCAAGCATGAAGTCTCACCTTTACAACAAATAGCAAGCATGAAGTCTCACCTTTACAACAAATAGCAAGTATGAAGTCTCACCTTTACAACAAATAGCAAGCATGAAGTCCCAACTTTACAACAAATAGCAAGCATGAAGTCTCACCTTTACAACAAATAGCAAGCATGAAGTCCCAACTTTACAACAAATAGCAAGCATAAGGTTTCATCATTACAATAAATAATTATCATGAAGCGGGTGAAGAATATTAAAAGCTAATTCTCTCCATAACTGTCGTTATTAAAGGTTTGTCTTTCTGTTGGAAGTTTAGCATCAAAACAAAGTCTTTTTATTCAATTATGGGCAATAAATTCAATCAGAAATACATAGATTTAGAGGTTTATCGATTCAATCAGAGGTTTATAAATTCTATCACTCGTCCATAGATTCAAAATAAACAAAGAATAATGAAATAACGGAGAGTTTCGCAGGTAGGGAACATGAATCAATAACTTTGATCTGGGCAAGTAGGGAACATGAATCAATAACGTTGAGTTTGGAAGGTATGGAACATTGAATCAATAACTTTGATCTGGGAAAGTAGGGAACATGAATCAATAACGTTGAGCTTGGAAGGTATGGAACATTGAATCAATAACTTTGATCTGGGCAAGTAGGGAACATGAATCAATAACGTTGAGTTTGGAAGGTATGGAACATTGAATCAATAACTTTGATCTGGGCAAGTAGGGAACATGAATCAATAACGTTGAGTTTGGAAGGTATGGAACATTGAATCAATAACTTTGATCTGGGCAAGTAGGGAACATGAATCAATAACGTTGAGTTTGGAAGGTATGGAACATTGAATCAATAACTTTGATCTGGGCAAGTAGGGAACATGAATCAATAACGTTGAGTTTGGAAGGTATGGAACATTGAATCAATAACTTTGATCTGGGCAAGTAGGGAACATGAATCAATAACGTTGAGTTTGGAAGGTATGGAACATTGAATCAATAACTTTGATCTGGGCAAGTAGGGAACATGAATCAATAACGTTGAGTTTGGAAGGTATGGAACATTGAATCAATAACTTTGATCTGGGCAAGTAGGGAACATGAATCAATAACGTTGAGTTTGGAAGGTATGGAACATTGAATCAATAACTTTGATCTGGGCAAGTAGGGAACATGAATCAATAACGTTGAGTTTGGAAGGTATGGAACATTGAATCAATAACTTTGATCTGGGGTGGTAGGGAACATGAATCAATAACGTTGAGTTTGGAAGGTATGGAACATTGAATCAATAACTTTGATCTGGGCAAGTAGGGAACATGAATCAATAACGTTGAGTTTGGAAGGTATGGAACATTGAATCAATAACTTTGATCTGGGCAAGTAGGGAACATGAATCAATAACGTTGAGTTTGGAAGGTATGGAACATTGAATCAATAACTTTGATCTGGGCAAGTAGGGAACATGAATCAATAACGTTGAGTTTGGAAGGTATGGAACATTGAATCAATAACTTTGATCTGGGCAAGTAGGGAACATGAATCAATAACGTTGAGTTTGGAAGGTATGGAACATTGAATCAATAACTTTGATCTGGGCAAGTAGGGAACATGAATCAATAACGTTGAGTTTGGAAGGTATGGAACATTGAATCAATAACTTTGATCTGGGCAAATAGGGAACATTGAATCAATAACTTTGAGTTTGGAAGGTAAGGAACATTGAAGCAATAACTTTGAGCTGGGCAAGTAGGGAACATTGAATCATGAACGCTAGGTATGTTCAGCACAGCCAGATGGGGAACAATTAACCACTGACGTTAGGTGTGTTCATGGAGGATTATAAACTTTCTATAGAGCATCTCTGGATTATTTGACATTTGGAAGAGAAAAACAGAAATCTATATGGCCAGTTCTCTTGCCCTACGTTGAGACTTTAATCATTCCACGTGTCTCGTTTGGTGTAAATGGTTAGAGTAAACTAATAGTTGAAAAATATGGTTGTCCAATTTTGAGACTAGTGGATGTATGTTGATATGAAACTAATGGGTGTATGGTTATATGAAACTAATGGGTGTGTTGTTATATGAAACTAATTGGTGTATGGTTAAATACAAACAATCAGTTTATGGTTATATGAAACTAATGGATGCATGGATATATGAAACTAAAGGATGAATTGTTATATGAAACTAATGGTTGCATGGTTATATGAAACTACAGGGTTTATGTTTGATCTCATATTTCGACCGAGAGACAAAACAACAATGAAAGTTTCATTCCGTTAACATTAAGGCAACCAATTCAAATGAATGAAAAACTTGGTGAGTTTTAGAGCGATTTCTTTTTACGACGTTTAAATGGCCATGACACATTTATTGTGGTGCACGTAGCATGCATCTCGTGGCACTGTTATCGTTAGCCTAAAAGTTTCCACAGTTCCTAATTCCTAATTGAATTATCTCTTGTTTATAAGCCGCAAATCCTATGATGAACCCTCTTTACTTCATTCGCTCGGTTTTATCTGCAGCATAGTTTGAACCAATTTTCCATATCACTGAACTGAATCTATTTCTCATTTGAAATAACCATCTGTAGGCAGAACCATTCAGCTATTTTTTACTGACACACCCTTATTACTTACCGCACTTAATTTATTTCAAAGTGTCTAATTTATAGTGTTTCCAAGTGTGAAATATATAGTGTTTCAAAGTGTCTAATGTATAGTGTTTCCAAGTGTGAAATATATAGTGTTTCAAAGTGTCTAATGTATAGTGTTTCCAAGTGTGAAATATATAGTGTTTCAAAGTGTCTAATGTATAGTGCTTTAAAGTGTATAATATATAGTGTTTCAAAGCTAGAAGGTCACTGATATAAAGCATCAGTTAAATAAACCAGCAGCTTCAAATTGATTGTTACATTACCCCAACCAATACTCTAAACACAAAGTGATTATGGCGTTGCTAGACCAAAGACAATGCCACATGTTCAGCAAGTAATCAACGCATGATCATAAAATGGACGTCAAAGAAGCTCAAGATATTGGTCGCGAAGGGAAGAAAATTATGGCGTCGTCCGAAAACGACAGATGCCTGTCCTATGACGTCATTTTGTGCATCACCGAGTCTTTATTGCATGTTCCCTGTCATTGTGTTGTGACATGCATTTTTGCATGTAATCACATATACATGTTACAAGTTTCAAATCTAATGCTTATTCTTAGAAATATTTGCTTATTTTTCTTAAGGTCCAGAAGGAATCACCTTGAGTCTAACGTTAACCTGATGTTTGAGTCACTATGCCACTTTTCAGTTATGTGTCCTCATTCAAACTTACAAGTTTGTTGTTTTTTTAAAAATCGATATAACAACTTTGGCCTCTTAAATATCCGAGGCCCCCTGGAGCCAACGGGGTAGAAAGCCCAACGAGACAGCCATGTATGTATAGCGTGTTGAGCCAAGCCCTAGGTTGGGTTACTACGCTATAGAAAACTTCGTATAATAATAATAAATATCCCATGCAATATAATTTGATACAAGTCCTTTGAGAGTAACTTGACACCGTACACCGTACAGTAGTTAATTTACAAACATTCGTGGAAAGGGTACTCAAATGCCTCTAGTATGAAGGTAGCGACGTTATATCCTAAACACCACAGGCCCCCACACACCCACACAAAAAGACCCGTTCCTGCTCTAGTCAGAATTTTTATTGCACGGGCAGATGCCACAAAATGTTTATACAATTTCAATTTAGGTCATTTCCCTGCCAGGTCATTTCTCTGCTGCTGGTGGCGATCTGGATAAATAGTAGATCACACATGGGGGAACAGAGAATTGTGTTTTATTGAAAGTAGTTGAGCGAATCTTTCCTTTGTTTACACTACACTTATTGTTTTATTATAAGGGCAAGGGGGTTGAGAGTGTACTAAGATTAGAGACTTCGCTCTACACCGCTCATCCAATGGGAGGGTGACTTGTATAGTGATTAGAAACTTCGCTCTACACCGCTCATCCAATGGGAGGGTGACTTGTATAGTGATTAGAGACTTCGCTATACACCGCTCATCCAATGGGAGGGTGAATTGTATAGTGATTAGAGACTTCGCTATACACCGCTCATCCAATGGGAGGGTGACTTGTATAGTGATTAGAAACTTCGCTCTACACCGCTCATCCAATGGGAGGGTGACTTGTATAGTGATTAGAGACTTCGCTATACACCGCTCATCCAATGGGAGGGTGAATTGTATAGTGATTAGAGACTTCGCTATACACCGCTCATCCAATGGGAGGGTGACTTGTATAGTGATTAGAAACTTCGCTCTACACCGCTCATCCAATGGGAGGGTGAATTGTATAGTGATTAGAGACTTTGCTATACACCGCTCATCCAATGGGAGGGTGACTTGTATAGTGATTAGAGACTTTGCTATACACCGCTCATCCAATGGGAGGGTGACTTGTATAGTGATTGTTGTATATTCATTGCACCCATTGCTAAGTGGACATGCCGAAACAAAAGGTTGCACAGCTGCAATCTTGGGTATCCTGAGAAGATTTTCAGGTTAATTAAACAAATTAATTACACATTGATATTTATTGACAAAAGTCTGCCAGATTAATTATTATAGTATCAATGTTACTTATTGGCAAATGTGTGTATGATTAATTATTATAGTAGCAATGTACTTATTCACATATGTCTGTCAGATTAATAAGTATAGTATCAATGATGTTTATTCACAAATGTCTATCACTGGTCTTGTTTTGTTATTCACCCTGCAAAACATTCATCAATAATATATAAGTTAAGCACTCTGAATACAGTGTCTATTACATCTCTGCCTCTCTACTGCTGCCCCTCACCCTAAGTCCGGTAGTCAGTGAAGTGTTTGTGTCAGTTTGGTGCTTGATGGAATCAAATAATTATTACCCACTGCTACTTGCTTCTAAACTTAGCCCGAGGCTGCTAAGATTTTCTCGCCAATTTGTTTTCAAGTTCTTTACAGTTATAATTATTCAACAGTGCCCAACGTTTATGAGAATGAATATAATGGAGCAATAACTTAGTTATAGACCAAGCACAATTTGATAGTGTTGAACATTGTCTGCGAATTGGAAGTTTGCCAGAACCTGAGCAGGAAATGAATTATAAAAATCTGGCGTAAACAAAACGTGCACCTAAAGAGATAAATAGCTCCCTGAATAGGCAGATCCCACAATGTGTGAAGTGCCGTACCATTAGCCAAGGTAAGCGGCTCAGACAGCTCACGGTGTGATTAACAAGGTCAACAAGTGCATATTTTGTGGTTGGAAAACCAAAATAAATTTTTACCAGATTGATTTCGGAGTTATCCTATCAATTATGAACAAACTGTCCCAAAGAAAACGAATCTGGGATGTATTTGTACCTGGTCATAATGTGTCTGCAGTCATGGGATGTATTTGTACCTGGTCATAATGTGTCTGCATTCATGGGATGTATTTGTACCTGGTCATAATGTGTCTGCAGTAATGGCGGTTTGCCACGTCTCTGACTCTGCTTCTATTTCATAACCTCAAGGTTGGGCTAATTTCTTTAAGTTTAAATAACTTAAGGTAAACACAATTCTGACGTGTTTTTCCAACTTATTGGGAGATTGTCAGGACATTTTAGGACAATATAAACTGGATAACTTAGGGGGCGTCCATTAATTACGTCAACAATTTTAAGCAATTTTGACCCCCTTTGTCAATAACTGTCAAACTTTCAATGACCCCCCCCCCCTTTTCTAGGTAATGTCACGATTTCTATAACACTCCCACCTTAAAAATGAATTATAATATAAATAAATATATAAATACCATTTTACTTTGTGCTGATCCATTTTAATAGCACAAAATTGTAGGAAAAACATTTTATTGCATCTTTAGCTTATTAATCAACAAGTTAAAATTTTCTATCACTTAAAATTATATAACTATTTTAATTTACACTCATTAAATTTGTCAATTTTTTAGGATCAAAATGTTAATACAGAAAACATGATTGTTGACGTCAACTAATCTAACCCCCCCCCCCCCCCAAGTTTCCGCCTTGTAAACAAAACTACACCCCTATTATTTTGGCATAATTAATGGACGACCCGTTAAGCCAATAGTCAATAGCACTGACATTAACTGAAGAACTTAAGCCAATAGCACTGACATTAACTGAATAACTTAAGCTAATAGCACTGACATTAACTGGATAATATAGGCCATTAGCACTGACATTAACTAAATAATTTAGGCCATTAGCAATGACATTAACTGAATAACTAAAGCCATTAGCACTGACAATAACTGGATAACTTAAGCAAATAGCACTGACATTAACTGAATAACTTAAATAATAGCACTGACATTAACTGGATAATTTAGGCCATTAACGCTGACATTAACTGGATAGTTTAGGCCAATAGCACTGACATTAACTTGATAATTTATGCCATTAACACTGACATTAACTGGATAACTTAAGCCAATAGCACTGACATTAACTGGATAATTTAGGCCATTAGCACTGACATTAACTGGATAAATTAGGCCATTAGCACTGACATTAGTTGAGATTTTTTAATCATAAATAGCACCGACTTTCACAGACATTTATTTCTATATTAAATTGGGAGTCGGTGTTTTTTTTACTTGCACCCCATTAAACCTTCGATGACGTCATACATTCTTTAATAAAGAAGTTAGCTTAAGTTACATGCTCGCTGACGTCATGTACTTATCAATAACGAAGTTAGTTTAATTTATATGTTTCACTTTGTCGCAAGGTGCTACGAATGTGTTTGTTGTTGGCTTAAGGTTATTGACATTAAGAATACAAAAATATTCTTTCATCAAATATAATACTGTCTTGGTGAGATGACTTGTTTGTATTAGGTTATTCCTTTCTTTGCCTTCCCTTATCAAAATAACTCTTTACTAATCCGCAACACTCAAAACCATGTTGGTTTCAAAAGCAACATAAAAATCGTTATCTTATTCATTTTTCTTTCTTTATTTTTTCTTCTACAACTTTCATTTTCCTTTATTTCATTTGGAGATACAAACCCGTGGTGTTATGAAGGTGACTAAATTATCCAATAGGATTTCATCTTACAAATCCGGTGTGAGGCATTGTGGGTCAGAGACAGCGCTGCGTCTGTCATTTCCGATATTTCCAGTTGATCCAGGACTTGTCTTTCCCGGCACGTGTGGCCAAGTTAATTTGCACTGGTTTAGGATCCGGCTTGTTTATGTTTTCTCTTTCTTTAGCTGTGCATTTGTCTCTTTGTTTAGTTTATGCACTTCTCTGTATCTTTAATAGTGCACTTTTCTGTATTTTTAGTTGTGCACTTTTCTCTATGTTTATTTGTGCACTTTTCTCTATGTTTATTTTATGCACTCTCTGTATCTTTAATAGTGCACTTTTCTGTATTTTTAGTTGTGCACTTTTCTCTATATTTAGTTTTTGCAGTTTTCTCTTTGTCTGGCTGGTGAAATTTTTACGGATCAAAATTAATATTTTATTGAACAAACTTTTAATTATTTAGTTTTCATATTTAGTATGTGAATAGTTTTATTTATCAGTGTACTGCTCAATAAATTATTTATGTGTGTACTAAATGTTTAGATATACACTATAATTCATTATCTTTGTACTGAATGTTTAAATGTACACTATAAGTTATTTATGTGTTTACTGAATGTTTACATGTGCACTATAAGTTATTTATGTGTTTACTGAATGATTAGATGTGCACTATAAGCTATTTATGTGTTTATTATTATTATTAGTAGTATTTGTTTTACATAGCGCGGTACCCCAGCCTAGGGCTGGACTCACCGCGCTGTACTTACAAGGTACCACAGCCTAAGGCTGGACTCACCGCGCTGTACTTACAAGGTACCCCAGCCTAGGGCTGGACTCACCGCGCTGTACTTACAAGGTACCCCAGCCTAAGGCTGGACTCACCGCGCTGTACTTACAAGGTACCACAGCCTAGGGCTGGACTCACTGCACTGTAATTACAAGGTACCCCAGCCTAGGGCTGGACTCACCGCGCTGTACATACAAGGTACCCCAGCCTAGGGCTGGACTCACCGCGCTGTACATACAAGGTACCCCAGCCTAGGGCTGGACTCACCGCGCTGTACTTACAAGGTACCAAAGCCTAGGGCTGGACTCACCGCGCTGTACATACAAGGTACCACAGCCTAGGGCTGGACTCACCGCGCTGTACTTACAAGGTACCCCAGCCTAGGGCTGGACTCACTGCGCTGTACATACAAGGTACCACAGCCTAGGGCTGGACTCACTGCGCTATACTTACAATGTACCACAGCCTAGGGCTGGACTCACCACGCTGTACATACAAGGTACCACAGCCTAGGGCTGGACTCACCACGCTGTACTTACAAGGTACCACAGCCTAGGGCTGGACTCACCGCGCTGTACTTACAAGGTACCCCAGCCTAGGGCTGGACTCACCGCGCTGTACATACAAGGTACCCCAGCCTAGGGCTGGACTCACCACGATGTACATACAAGGTACCCCAGCCTAGGGCTGGACTCACCACGCTATACATACAAGGTACCCCAGCCTAGGGCTGGACTCACCGCGCTGTACTTACAAGGTACCACAGCCTAGGGCTGGACTCACCGCGCTGTACATACAAGGTACCCCAGCCTAGGGCTGGACTCACCGCGCTGTACATACAAGGTACCCGAGCCTAGGCTGGACTCACCGCGCTGTACATACAAGGTACCACAGCCTAGGGCTGGACTCACCACGCTGTACTAACAAGGTACCCCAGCCTAGGGCTGGACTCACCACGCTGTACATACAAGGTACCCCAGCCTAGGGCTGCACTCACCACGCTGTACATACAAGGTACCCCAGCCTAGGGCTGGACTCACCGCGCTGTACATACAAGGTACCACAGCCTAGGGCTGGACTCACCGCGCTGTACATACAAGGTACCCCAGCCTAGGGCTGGACTCACCACGCTGTACATAAAAGGTACCCCAGCCTAGGGCTGGGCTCACCACGCTGTACATACAAGGTACCCCAGCCTAGGGCTGGACTCACAATTTTAACAAACATAATCATTGAACTTAACATACATATATTAAATAGAACAAAACAAATGTGTATTCACTCTATTCATTCCATAAACCATTAACATGTCAAGCCATGGACGGCACCCAGCAGCATTGTTTATCGGTCAGAGGGGGGAGGGGGAAATCAGTCGGGATAATAGAGTTTAAAGAGATGTGCTTTGAGTACAGTTTACTGAATGTTTACATGTGCACTATAAGTTATTTAGGTGTTTACTGAATGTTTACATGTGCACAATAAGTTATAATGCACCGCTTCTCAGGGCCACCCATGAGAAAATATTGCAAAAAACCTTTGATGTATCTAGAATGAGTTGTTTTTATTCTAATAATAGGAACGATGCCACTGAGATAATATAAAATAAATAAGTCGAACAGGAGCACACAAAAAATGTTGGGAAAACCTGTTATAATTTACATGTACATAGTTTTGAACTAGTGATACGTTCGGCATACCTATGACGATTGTTAGTTCTATTAAAAGAAGACAAAATCGTTTGCTAAGATAAATGTAAGGCAGCGTTTTGTTGTTATCACATTTACAAACTAAAACGAGCAGGAAAACAAGCGAGATATCGTTTTAAGACTGTAGACAACGTCAGGTCAAAGGGCAAAAAGGGGGGGGGGGGGAGGGCAACGAAAAGCTTTACGTCAAGAAGCATTGGCCAACAGAAAATCTCTGCTTAACGATAAGGCCGAGTGTACGAATTTTCCTTAGTCTAAAATATTCTGATATAGGATCTGAAATTTGTGTGAAGTATGCCTTATGTGATTTATAGTAGGAGGTCTCAACCTGTGGTTCAGGAGCCCATGATCTGCATTAACTTTGAAATTTGAGTATACACATTTAAAAACGTTATTTATAGAAGGTGTTCGTGGTCCTCGTTTGACTGGCAATGAGTGGCAAAGGGGTCCAATGAACTAAAAACAAAGAGTATAATATATTGTAGAATGCCTATGACTGGGGAAATAAATGTTGATTTCTTAGAATAAAAAAAGTACAGAAACGCCGTTCTCATGCTTTCGTTTGTTGCCCCCCTCCAGCTAATGACCTCTCAATGTTTGCCATTCGTTTGTTGCCCCCCTCCAGCTAATGACCTCTCAATGTTTGCTATTCGTTTGTTGCCCACCTCCACATAATGACCTCTCAATGTTTCCCAGGCTATATCTACAACCATGTGTATGTAAACAAGTAGTAATATTTATGTACACAACCATGTGTATGTAAACAAGGAGTAATAAATATGTACACAAACATTTGTGCGTAAACAAGTAGTAATACTTATGTACACAACAATGTGTATGTAAACAAACCGTAAATAAATCTGTACACAACCATGTGTATGTAAATAAACAGTAAATAAATATATACAAAACCATGCAGACAAATAGTACCTAAATATGTAAAGAACCATTTTTTTTATTGTTTTTTTTTTGTAAACAAACAGTACCAAGAATTTCTTCTGCAGAGAAACAGTTCCACGAATTTTTTTTTTAGACAGATGTTTGTTCGAACGGAGATTTGTTAAATGGAAATATTTTTAATATAGATTGATTTATTTTGTTTTAAAAACATGTTTTAAACGGAGTAGCGGCTGAGAAATGTGAAAATTTCAACTTTTTAATAAAACTGATTTTTTGTTGGGTTTTTTGCCATTATTACATTTTGAATGTTCAAACAAAATTCTGACGCACAATTTCCTTCGAATTTTTGTGTTGCTCGTACTATCCGGTCACCCACTTGACTCGGCTCAATTCAGAAAACAAAGTTCCCAGGTGACTGATTTTTTAGCTTGAAAGTTTACTGAGGTATGTATGCTCCCTCATATGGTCAATGAATCTACACCACAGCTTCTCGCTTCTTTCAATTGCCGCCCTAAGCAATCTTCATCTCATATCTTCATGCGTCGCCCTGAATTATTTCAAGCCTGGCGTGAAATGATACCCCTCCGGTAGCTTTTAATGTCGCATCAACCCATCTCCACTCTAGCTAAATACGCCACCCCACTCCTTTCTTTAAGTGTCGTCCCAACCCATCTCCCCTCTAGCTTGATAAGCCACCCTACTTCTTTCTTTAAGTGTCGTCCCAACCCATCTCCCCTCTAGCTTGATAAGCCACCTCACTCATTTCTTTAAGCGTTTTCCCAACCCATGTCCACTTAGTTTGTGAAGCCACCCCACTTCTACCTTCAAATTCCTACTATAGAAAGTTTCTCCGTCTAATCAAATCTTCTGTTCTTGTTGTGTGTATCTTTATATATTCTTGGTTAGCTCAGAGATTATTTAGATATTAGCTATAGCTTTAACATGTCTCTATTTCATATGCTCTTACACTGATAACTTTGTCTGGACACTTTCTTTGCCACCTTCAGCCACACAACTTTTGAGTGGTGTTCACATCACATTAACTCTAGCACCTTCAGCATCTCGTGAGGTGCCCCAATTCTAGGGGAAATTACTCTGATTAGAAATTAATATTTTATGATTCTTTCAGGGAGTTATATCCCATTTCTCCGAAAATGACGTAAATGCTTTAATAATGCAGGGTTGTCGTCTTCTGACTTACGGTTGGGGGTGATGAGAGAGGGAAAAAAGTGGTGGGGGGGGGCAACGCTTTCTAAGTTGCGTGTTACTAATACTGGCATAATCAAATTCATGAATGCGCAGGCAAGGAAATAAATAAATAAGAAAGAAATTTCTCAAAGAAACTTGATAAAATACTTCAGAAGGAAAACATTTTAATAAATCAAGAGGCACATCTAATTACAAAATACGTTTGCTAATCACATTTAAGTTAAATCAAAGGCAACGCAGTATATACTTGCTCTGTATATTCCAAGTATCTTTGACGTGGTTTTCTTTGCTCTCGAAATCGTGTTATTGTTCATACTATTGTAGCCGTGTAGCGCTACCCATTGTATTCTTTTGGCACCCATACTGTCACAGTAATCGGCGATGGGGATGAGGTAAAGCAGAAATCAAGGGATCCCAAGCGAATGCGAGGGGGGGGGTATGGGTCTTTGAGTCCTTCCCAGAAAATAGTAAATAAATTTAAAATGCAGTGATGCATTTTGACGCATACCTACATTAATGTACTCTTGCCTCATTCTGCATTTAATCAGAGAGAAACAGAATGCATGTGTCGTATTTTTGTTTATTAATAGTTTTTATATTTAAACTATTTATTTCGTTTTTCTCTTTCATTAATGAATAAATGTTTTTTAAATATATATTTCCATACAAAAATGTGACCATCACGAAAAACCAGTAAACTAATTAACTTCTAAATATTTCCAAAGTATACCAGATACAAAATGAGAAAAAAAAATTGTTTTGCAGAAAAGATCTAAATGACAACTTTAATCATGTGTCTATATATGTCAATAATAATACTAATAACTATATTTTTAAAGCATGATGATATTATACAGCTAACACCATGCCCTATGTTAAAAGTTATAATTTTTTTTAAAAAGAAATAGAAACTCAAAATGGAAATTTAGTGTAGATCTAATTCGTTATATTCCATGCTGCACTTTTCGCCATAATGTTAGTTAGGGGTCAGCAAATTTATTTAGCCATTATCCAATATATATGTGTTTACGCCGACGTTACTCCCGATTTGAAAGGAAGAAAATCATAGAATATTTACATTCAAAACGATTTATTATATTTATGGAGAAAGTAAAATAATAAATATTAAAAGTATAAAAAATAAATAATAATTTGAAGCAAAAATTGATAACAATTATGTAGCATAAAGATTTCTTAGTAAGAAATGATCACTTAAAATTTTTGAGAAATTATGTTTCATAATTTTTATACAATGACATCAAAATTAGAACTTTTGTAAATGAGAAAAGCTTGAATACTGTATTTGGCGTTATATAATTGATTTCCATTTTCGTTTGTTCTTTTTAGGGAGGATCCTTATTCACAAAACTCAGCAACATTTTGACAGCCTCCATGTGAGCAATTTTGAAAATCTTTGCATCTCTTTGAGCATGAGAGGTAGCGTTACTAGCTGCATTACTAGGAATGCGGGTATGCGGTCTGCAATCGGGACATCCTCACATTTCGCAGACATCTGCACATGGGGCAGACATTTTCACATGGGGCAGACATTTTCACATTGGGCAGACATCTTCACAAGGGTTGACACCCTCACAGGGGAATTACACTCTCTCAGGTGACAAATGAAAATTAGAAATTTTTATAGAGCTCGGTCAAATTAGTTTCATAACACAGGTGCCACCTGTCACCAGACTAGGGAACCATCAGAGTAGTCTGACACAAAGAAGGTCAATGGAGAAGTCTGGATGGGGTCACATCATAATTTTACCGACCAGGTGGTGTCAAATCTAGAGACTCCGCTAAGCATAAAATAAACAGGCGACTAGTTGAAAATGACGTATACAATATGAGACATGAGCGCTAGCTGCCGAGCCACAAGTAACTACATGTTTTTTTTTTGGTGCATTAGGCTATTTTAAAGGGGAAAAAACCTCTCCATGGACCTACTTCGACTCAGACTACTCTACCATAGTCTAGTGGCAGGTGGCACATGAACGTCAAAAATTTGAAAAACTTTAGTCGTTTGCATACCTCCCGATCTCCTTCTATCTGATGGTGAGCGGACTCTCCGTTCTAAGGCTCTCAAATTTATTTCTCTCAAGTCTTCTATTGACCGCTATCTCAGTTACTAGTTTACTCTCATCACTATTTTTTATCTTTGAGATTACAGTACTATTTTTATGGTAGAGAGATCACACAACAGGAGGATGAAATGGTCTCCTTCCAGGGACAACGTAAATCCACCTGGACATCCCTCTCGGATCAATCTAAAGCTTTAGATATTTACATCAGCGGATGATCAGCGGTACTAATCTCTCTCTCTCTCTCTCTGCCTAAACTTCGCCATTCCAACCTCTCTAAATAAGAATCTCAGGCGCTGTCTACGTTACGTAAACGTAACGACATTGTGATTAAACGTGATGATAAGGGCGGTGCTGTTGTATTTTGGGACAACAACTTATACAATAAAGAGGCTAATGAACAATTGAATGATAAAATATTTTATACTATAAGCCCATCAAGAATAACCCTGTTGTTCACAATAATGAAATTGTAGACTAAACAATAAAACAACTCATTAACGAATCAGCACTTCCAAAATCGGCCTCTACATAACACATTTTTAATGGTGATCGTGGCAAACCGTTCTTCTATTTGCTGCCTAAGATTCACAAAGGTGGTAACCCAGGACGACCTATAGACTCGGCCTGAGCTTGCCCCACTGAACACAATTCAGAATTTCTAGATGGAATCTTTCAGCCCTTTGTTACCTCTTTACCCACTTACATTAAATACACCAACCACGCTTTATTAACATTTAAATCTCTAAACATTATCCCTATACAAAACACTTACTGTTTTTACTTGATGTCTGCTCCCTATACACATCAAATCCACATAGAGAAGGTCTTAGAGCTTTGAGATTTTTTCTTGAAAATAAACCACACTCCTCTATCCCTACTGACAATATTATCAGACCACACTCCTCTATCCCTACTGACACTATTATCTGACCACATCCCTCTATCCCTACTGACAATATTATCAGACCACACTCCTCTATCCCTACTGTCACTATTATCTGACCACACCCCTCTATCCCTACTGACACTATAATCTGACCACACTCCTCTATCCCTACTGACACTAATATCTGACCACACCCCTCTATCCCTACTGACACTATTATCTGACCACACCCCTCTATCCCTACTGACACTATTATCTGACCACACCCCTCTATTCCTACTGACACTATTATCAGACTGGCTGAACTGGTACTCATCCTCAACTCCTTTGAATTTAATGGCCATAATTTGGACCACATTAGTGGCATAGATGATAGACATGAGCACAAAAATCGGCTCCAGTTATGCTTGCCTATTTATGGGTCCTTTTGAATATATGGTAGAGAAGGCATATACTTGCCATATCCCTGAATTTTATAAAAACATACATTGATGACGGCATTGGCATCACTACCGTGGAAACTAATGAACTTCAAAAATGTATAGATTTCTTAAACTCATTTCCTTCATCCTAAAATGTGCTTCCCCAATCTCTGGACATTCTGTCAACTTTCTTGATATCACGATAACATTGAAAGAAAACGGATTGATCACATCTGCCTACTACAAACCCACTGACAGGCATAGTTACCTATTGTACTCATTCTCCCACCTCAAGTCATGCAAAGACTCTATACCTTTATCACAACTTCTCAGACTACGGAAGACTCTATACCTTTCTCACAACTTCTCAGACTACGGAAGACTCTATACCTTTCTCACAACTTTTCAGACTACTGCGCCTCTGCCAGCTTGATGAAGACTATTGAGAAAAAGCTGATGAAATGGTGGATTTCTTCCGCTTCAGATAATATCCTGAAACTTCTCTTGTCTTGGCACTCAATCGTGTCAGCACTATAACACGGCACTCAGTCGTGTCAGCACTATCACACAGCACTCAGTCGTGTCAGCACTATCACACAGCACTCAGTCGTATCAGCACTATCACACGAAAAGACGCTTTTAAACCTCGCCAAAACAAAAATGAAGATCGAGCCAAGCTCATACTAACCTATCACCTTCACAATTTGACATCCAAAGAATATTCATAAAGAATCGTAACATACTTCTTGCTGGCCCCGACACTAACAGAGTAATCTCATCCCTTCCACTGATTGTCTTCAGACGGACAAAAATCTAGGTGACCTTCTGGTTCATAGTCGCCTTCGAACTGATCCGTCATACGTTGGGACTAAGCCATGCTCAAGAAGCCGATATACACTACAAACAAAAAACATTAGCCTCCCTAATGGTACCTTTACCATCAAAGAGCGTTTCACATGCGTTAGTCGTAATGTGATATACCGGTATGTGATTGTGTGCCGTAGATGTCATTCTAGTTATAGGCGAAACTGGGAGATAATTGGCAGATAGGTTCACTGAACATCTTCGAGATATTGAACAAGGTAAACTTTCCCCAGTCTCTTCACACTTCAACAGAGAGCAACATAATGGTGCTTTGGATGCATCCATTACGGCACTTATGTCTTGCACAAACACACCAGTGAGAGTTAAAATGGAAAACAGATTTATTCAGCTTTTCGGCACCATATCTCCACATAGAATGAATCAAATACTCTCATATACTAATGTCTCTCAATTTCCCTTTATTTATTCTTTCTTTTTTTCTTATTCTTTAGATTTTCATCATCATCATCATGTCCTGTAGTCCTTCGACCGTTGGGGCGCCACAGATGACATGTACACTATTCTTCTCCATTCCTCTCGATCTCCTGCCCCATGCATAGCATCGCCTAGTTGTAATCCCGTCCATTATTTGATGTTATCTTACCATCTTTTTCTCTGTCTTCCTCTTCTTCTTCCTCCTCTAGTTGTGCCCTGCAAGATCTCTTTGGCGAGCCCTTGTTTTCTGGTCACGTGGCCATACCATTCAAGTTTGCGCTTTTTTACAGACGCCAGGAGGTCATCGTACTGCCCCGTTGCTTCACGAATCCTTTCTTTTACTTGTTCATTGGTGATATGGTCTCTATAGCAGATGCCAAGAATGCCTCTGAAACATTTCATCCCCATCGCCTTTATTTTCTTTTCAAGTTCTGCGCGTTAATGTCCAGGACTCACAGGCATATAAGAAAATGGAGAGGATTAATTAGCGCATCAGCCTGATTTTGGTGCTGGGAGCTATATTTTTGTCGTTCCATATTTTCTTGAGCCTCTTTAGTGCTGATGTGGTCTGCGCAATCCTGGCCATCAATTCGGGCTTGGAGTCTTCTTTCGAGACTATTGCTCCGAGGTACTTGAAGCTGCCAACTGTCTCTAATCTTTCCTCCCCGACCTTAATTTCAGTGGTGATGCCAGTGGTGCTCTTAGTATTTGTCATCATTTTTGTCTTTTCTGCACTGGTTTGCATGCCAAAGGACGATGAAGTCTTGTCGAGACGCTTTACCAGGTTGGCTAGCTCCTCTTCGCTTCCAGCCAGTCCATCTATGTCATCTGCAAAGCGTAGGTTGATGATTGTTCTGCCACCAATCCTGACTGTCCCTACATGCGTTTCCAGTGCATCTGACATTATTCTCTCTAAGAAGATGTTAAACAGAACGGGTGAGAGCAAGCAGCCTTGTCGTACTCCAACTGTGCTCTTGAACCATTCAGCCTTGTCTTACTCCAACTGTGCTCTTGAACCATTCAACCTTGTCGTACTCCAACTGTGCTCTTGAACCATTCAGCCTTGCCATACTCCAACTGTGCTCTTGAACCATTCAACCTTGTCGTACTCCAACTGTGCTCTTGAACCATTCAGCCTTGTCGTACTCCAACTGTGCTCTTGAACCATTCAGCCTTGTCGTACTCCAACTGTGCTCTTGAACCATTCAGCCTTGTCGTACTCCAACTGTGCTCTTGAACCATTCAGCCTTGTCGTACTCCAACTGTGCTCTTGAACCATTCAGCCTTGTCGTACTCCAACTGTGCTCTTGAACCATTCAGCCTTGTCGTACTCCAACTGTGCTCTTGAACCATTCAGCCTTGTCGTACTCCAACTGTGCTCTTGAACCATTCAGCCTTGTCGTACTCCAACTGTGCTCTTGAACCATTCAGCCTTGTCGTACTCCAACTGTGCTCTTGAACCATTCAGCCTTGTCGTACTCCAACTGTGCTCTTGAACCATTCAGCCTTGTCGTACTCCAACTGTGCTCTTGAACCATTCAGCCTTGTCGTACTCCAACTGTGCTCTTGAACCATTCAACCTTGTCGTACTCCAACTGTGCTCTTAAACCATTCAACCTTGTCGTACTCCAACTGTGCTCTTAAACCATTCAACCTTGTCGTACTCCAACTGTGCTCTTGAACCATTCAGCCTTGTCGTACTCCAACTGTGCTCTTGAACCATTCAGCCTTGTCGTACTCCAACTGTGCTCTTGAACCATTCAGCCTTGTCGTACTCCAACTGTGCTCTTGAACCATTCAGCCTTGTCGTACTCCAACTGTGCTCTTGAACCATTCAACCTTGTCGTACTCCAACTGTGCTCTTGAACCATTCAACCTTGTCGTACTCCAACTGTGCTCTTGAACCATTCAGCCTTGTCGTACTCCAACTGTGCTCTTGAACCATTCAGCCTTGTCGTACTCCAACTGTGCTCTTGAACCATTCAGCCTTGTCGTACTCCAACTGTGCTCTTGAACCATTCAACCTTGTCGTACTCCAACTGTGCTCTTGAACCATTCAGCCTTGTCGTACTCCAACTGTGCTCTTGAACCATTCAGCCTTGTCGTACTCCAACTGTGCTCTTGAACCATTCAGCCTTGTCGTACTCCAACTGTGCTCTTGAACCATTCAGCCTTGTCGTACTCCAACTGTGCTCTTGAACCATTCAGCCTTGTCGTACTCCAACTGTGCTCTTGAACCATTCAACCTTGTCGTACTCCAACTGTGCTCTTGAACCATTCAGCCTTGTCGTACTCCAACTGTGCTCTTGAACCATTCAGCCTTGTCGTACTCCAACTGTGCTCTTGAACCATTCAGCCTTGTCGTACTCCAACTGTGCTCTTGAACCATTCAACCTTATCGTACTCCAACTGTGCTCTTGAACCATTCAGCCTTGTCGTACTCCAACTGTGCTCTTGAACCATTCAACCTTGTCGTACTCCAACTGTGCTCTTGAAACATTCAACCTTGTCGTACTCCAACTGTGCTCTTGAACCATTCAACCTTGTCGTACTCCAACTGTGCTCTTGAACCATTCAACCTTGTCGTACTCCAACTGTGCTCTTGAACCATTCAACCTTGTCGTACTCCAACTGTGCTCTTGAACCATTCAACCTTGTCGTACTCCAACTGTGCTCTTGAACCATTCAACCTTGTCGTACTCCAACTGTGCTCTTGAACCATTCAGCCTTGTCGTACTCCAACTGTGCTCTTGAACCATTCAACCTTGTCGTACTCCAACTGTGCTCTTGAACCATTCAGCCTTGTCGTACTCCAACTGTGCTCTTGAACCATTCAACCTTGTCGTACTCCAACTGTGCTCTTGAACCATTCAACCTTGTCGTACTCCAACTGTGCTCTTGAACCATTCAACCTTGTCGTACTCCAACTGTGCTCTTGAACCATTCAGCCTTGTCGTACTCCAACTGTGCTCTTGAACCATTCAACCTTGTCGTACTCCAACTGTGCTCTTGAACCATTCAACCTTGTCGTACTCCAACTGTGCTCTTGAACCATTCAACCTTGTCGTACTCCAACTGTGCTCTTGAACCATTCAGCCTTGTCGTACTCCAACTGTGCTCTTGAACCATTCAACCTTGTCGTACTCCAACTGTGCTCTTGAACCATTCAACCTTGTCGTACTCCAACTGTGCTCTTGAACCATTCAACCTTGTCGTACTCCAACTGTGCTCTTGAACCATTCAGCCTTGTCGTACTGCAACTGTGCTCTTGAACCATTCAGCCTTGTCGTACTCCAACTGTGCTCTTGAACCATTCAACCTTGTCGTACTCCAACTGTGCTCTTGAACCATTCAGCCTTGTCGTACTCCAACTGTGCTCTTGAACCATTCAACCTTGTCGTACTCCAACTGTGCTCTTGAACCATTCTCCGATGTTATTGTTGAAGAAGACTGCGCTTTTATGTATCCCTAAATATTTTGGTCCGTTTTGATTCTCAACCTTACTTTTCATAGTACCGGACCAATATTTATATTCTGTCACTTCCTGTAATCCTACTTCCGACAACTACATAAGAGACCTCCAAAGTTTTTTTTACTCTTCTCTGTTACTTGTTCTACTTCTATTTGTTTTTGTTTGCTGATGAAGGCTCTAAGCCGAAACATCCAAATCTTTTTCCTGTCTATGAATTCAAGTTTAACATTCCTTGTTTTCATATTTCATCTGAAATAAACATTGGTATCAAACAATAATAAATAAATCTACATGAAATAATAAAAATACAACGTGAAGTAGTGGGGCTTAAAATGGGAAGCGGCTTTTTGGAACAATAACACATTATTTAGAATCGAAGACTGAACAAGTACCTAGATTTGACTTTCTACGGGGGAGGGGGGCACTGAAAACACCCACCCAAGGAGATGCCTGAAAGAAACACCAATTACATTACACCGAACGGTTGTTCCGTGCGTGAGAAAAATAACATGACAATTATTTTAATACCCTAGCTTATAACTTTGAGGCAAACAGCCAATCCGAGAGTGTAAGTAACAGTGGGAAGTAAAAAAGGTGGGGGGGGGGGAGGTTTGGTCTATCCTGGACGGCACTTTTATTCATTGTTATTAGGGGCAGTGTTTCTGCCAACTAGAGACTTTTTTTTTATTATTGAAAGGCAGAATTCTTTGCATGCCCCGAGGGACACTAACCCTAGTTACTCCACTGGGAGGTGAGCACATTTTTCATAATGTACCAATATTGTATCATAACAATGATTTGATATATAAAATTCCTTTGTACCATTAGTTTAGTTTAAAGCAGCCCCTAGGTCGCAGGGGAATATGTCAAGCGACAATGGGTTGCAAGCATGGGATTACACAAGAAAGATCTTGTAGGAAGTTTGGAAGCAATGTTTCTTGGGTCAAACTAGTCCCATTTTCCCCAACAGTCTTAATTATAGCAGACGTGCTGTACGGAAACTCGTCATTAAACTTGTCTCCACGATGAACGGCTTGGTGGTCAGCGCTTGATCTTGATGGATTGTCCAGGAGTTATCAGTGACAGGCACCGGTTAGTTCAGATCTACACGCCAAAGTTTAGCTTAGATCTACACACCAAAATTGGGAGTTCAGTTTAGATTTACACGCAAAAGTTTAGTTTACATCTACACGCCAAAGTTTAGTTGAGATCTACACGCCAAAGTTTAGTTGAGATCTACACGCCAAAGTTTAGTTGAGATCTACACGCCAAAGTTTAGTTTAGATTTACACGCCAAAGTTGTTAGTTTATTTTAGGTCTATCTGCCAGTGTAAAGAGCTTAGTTACGAAGCGTTTGACTTCACCTTCAATCATGAGACTGAGACCACTTGCCGTGCTGAAGCTTGACATAAAATATTCTTGTTAGCAGCTATGTTCTAACGTGCACCGTGCACATCTACTTGTACGAGTTCTTCAGTTGCTCGGACTTTGTGCGCAAAATTTGAATTCAAGATTTTTTTTTTATTTTTTCAGTTTGTGTTTGTAGGGTACTTTATGTAGTTTTAGTGCCTTCTATACTTCGAGTGGTTTTATAGGTGCTGATGTCCCTCCTCCGACATATGTTGTATTACCACATGCTACCGAAGGTTCCACTCCGGGAATGAGGAAGTTCGTCTCGTCGTGGATGAAAACATTTTGTGACGGTGTGCTGCCAAAGTAAAGGTGAAAAGGTCAACCACTATTAGTCCTTGTCCGTTTACAACATTAAATGAAAATGTGTACAATAAAGACGAAAATATATTTTACATAAAAAAAACGACTAAATATAAAATAAAATAAATTTGTATAATATTTATAAAAATGTGTTATTAACCGATTAAACAACTTTCTCTCTGTTTACTGTCCTTCCTGAACTTCTTACTGTCTATTCACCCCTTCGAAAGCTTCGTTCCTCCACAGACACACGTATACTTTCTGTTCCCAGAACACGCATAAAAAACATATGGTAAACGATCTTTCTCTTTCTGTACCCCAAAACAATGGAATTCTCTCCCATTACACATCCGCAATATAACGACCATAACAGCCTTCAAAACTGCCCTCAAGACGCACCACTTCAAACTGTACTTTACCGACTCATTCTCACCCTCTCTAACTGATAAACAAGGCTCGATTTTGCTTGGTGCTGTACATGGCTAGACAGGGGTGGATAGTACTTGGGTGGGTGATGTCAAGCTTTTGACCAATTGTTGTTGCTATGCTGGGATACTGCGCTATATACAACCACCTAGTAATAATAATAATTACAATGAGTGGAACTTATGAATTATGGATAAGCTCGTTATATTTGATGACCCGTATAATTAAGGGTAATCTTGTCACAAGCTTACAGTATTCGATTATAAATATCGTATTGTTTCAAAATGGGCTGCTCCTCATTATAAACATAAGTCTAACTTCCCCTGGCTCGCACATTTTGGTATTTTTTTCAAGCTCATTATTTTAAAGATTTGGAATAAAATGGTTTCTAAAAAATATAGTTATTAGTAGCAATATTTTAAAAGTATTCGATTCCATGAATGTTGAACTATATAAAATGAACATTTTAAGAAATGGAAATTGTTAAATTTTTTACAAAAAAAAAATAAATCAAAACGCACACCAAACAGGGCACTTTTCATCCATTGTTATTAACTCGATATTTTTTGTATTTTCTTTAAATGTGCTACTATTTAGGCACAGTTTCTTGAATAACAGATAGGATTTTTAAATACCTAACCAATATACATATTAAATTCTCAACTGCTTTTTTTAAATACCAGATTTATAAACAATCTGCCCACCTATTTTGAACACATTTTTTACATTTTATTTTTTCTTGTTGAGAATCCAATACAAAGTTAAAATAATAATAATTATTATTTTTTTAAACCATCATTTTGACTAGAATGCCCAATCCTTTTTTCGATTTAAAAAAAAAATAAAAAAATTCTAAAACAAATTTTAAGATGAATTTGGTAAGAACAATTTGTTAATGTATATCCCATAGGTAATATTTAGTTTATCTGAAGAAAGTTTATAGCATGAAATTTAAAAAAAAAAAAATTAATCAACTGAATATTTGGAAATTTGTTCCAAATATTTATACGGTTTCCCATAGATAAAATCATGCAATAATATTAAAATGTATGTCTTTTGTAAATAGCTCATGTCTTCTTAACATAATTATGCCATTCTTCCACGATTCGTAAAAATGACGAGAAGTTAAAAATACATTAAAATGTATAGACCTTTCTAAAAAAACTTTTTTTTTCCTACTTGACTGGTAAAACTTGAAAATATTTTGAAAAGGTGATTTTTATAGGCATTTTTTCCTTTCTTTTAAAATTTTTTTTATATAATGTGCGGTCAACGAGTGAAATAACGTAAGCGGGGCTCTTTTGTGTTGCACACTATTTTTATTTATCAAGTAGTTCACCGAAAAAAAAATTAAATACAAATTTGAAAATCCCATTACAATTAATAGTTCATAGCAAATTTTAAAAATAATAAGTATTTGCATATCACGTAGAGCCGATTGTCTCTTGAATACTAGAGGCCCCCTGCCACTTTTAGGTTTTTCCCCACCCCCTCGCATTCAAAGTTTGAGCCACTTAAATATCCACAGTTTCTTTGATGTGGGTAAAAATTTCCCAGGATAAAACACAAAGCGGCCAGCATAATATCCGGGACTGCCAAAACTTTGTACATCTACGTGGAGTCCGTGAACATTTGCCTGTGTTATATTGGCTTGTCTTTAATAGGCCGTAGGACCTGGATGTCCGTAGAAAGTGAGACACTGTCCAACTCTTTCGATACTAAACAAAACCGAAAAATCTGAGCGTTTGTAATTTCTTCTTGCTTACTTGTATGATCAAAATCTGGAAACTTTCAAACTGACGATAGAGCTGTTTCTGTTTCACTAGTTATCTTTCAGGGATTTCGATCAAAGATTAAAAAATACTAACGGCAACTCGGTCGTTTACGCCCGGGAAACAGATCTAAAGAAGTCTAGAGGAAGACGCAAGCGTGGCGGTTTTGTCAAATAACGCCAATGTCTCAGTGATAACTCATCAGTGATAAATCGTTAGTGATAGAACCTCAGTTCTAAGTCCTCAGTGAGTCTTACAGGGGGTGGTGGGATTGAAATAATACACTCACGGGAAAGATAAAGGTTCACTGCATAATTAATTAGCTCAAGATAAGCACTGAATAAATGGAAGAGTCCAGGGATACAAAGCGCGAGCATAGTTCTCTAGGACTGAATAAATGGATGAGTCCAGGGATACAAAGCGCGAGCATAGTTCTCTAGGACTGAATAAATGGAAGAGTCCAGGGATACAAAGCGCGAGCATAGTTCTCTAGGACTGAATAAATGGAAGAGTCCAGGGATACAAAGACCGAGCATAGTTCTCTAGGTCTGAATTATTGAACAGGCCCCGAGCCAGTAGACAAAAAAATAGAATTAACTCTAGCCGCTGACAGTGGCATATGTTGAGGGCGGGAATTAGCAACAGATGCTACGACTATAAAATACTCAAGGCAATAATACAGAGCATCAGCAGGGACTACAGTCAATATATATGGTGTTTTCCTTCTCACTGGAGCTTGGGATCAGCAGATAAATAATTTATGACTAATTAGGTTAGCAGACTTTCGCAAATAACTGCGGAGAGGACCTCGGGGTCCAGATGACATTTGACCCTAGCGTTGGCTTGCTTGTAACAATTTGCATTAAAGACCCTGTCCGGCCATAAAAGATTTCTTGCATCGTTGGCTACCTATGGATGGGCGAGTTTTGATGTTCCTCTTGTTAAGTCTCTCTATAAAACTGCAAAGCAAAGCCAATAGTGGTACTTTATTCATAATGAAGAGTAGTGTTAAGTGATAATGTAGAGCATTCATTTTAAATGGTAAAAGATATTTCCTTCGAAAATAGAAAGATGTATATCTTTACATAATGGCGTTTATTTGTATCGACATAACAGTTTGTTCTCAGGCAATGCCAGGGCTAAGGTATCTGCAGCAACAACAGCAAGAAGATATTCATCTTTGTCGAAAGGCTCCATCAAACCACCTCACACTTCCAGACATTCAATCAAACTGGCTCCATCAAACCACCTCACACTCTCAGACATTCAATCAAACTGGCTCCATCAAACCACCTCACACTTCCAGACATTCAATAAAACTGACTCCATCAAACCACCTCACACTTCCAGACATTCAATCAAACTGGCTCCATCAAACCACCTCACACTTCCAGACATTCAATCAAACTGGCTCCATCAAACCACCTCACACTTCCAGACATTCAATCAAACTGGCTCCATCAAAACACCTCACACTCCCAGACATTCAATCAAACTGGCTCCATCAAACCACCTCACACTCCCAGACATTCAATCAAACTGGCTCCATCAAACCACCTCACACTCTCAGACATTCAATCAAACTGGCTCCATCAAACCACCTCACACTCTCAGACATTCAATCAAACTGGCTCCATCAAACCACCTCACACTCCCAGACATTCAATCAAACTGGCTCCATCAAACCACTTCACACTCTCAGACATTCAATCAAACTGGCTCCATCAAACCACCTAACACTCTCAGACATTCAATAAAACTGACTCCATCAAACCACCTCACACTCTCAGGCATTCAATCAAACTAGCTCCATCAAACCACCTCACACTCTCAGACATTCAATCAAACTGGCTCCATCAAACCACCTCACACTCCCTGACAATCAATCCTAAGGGACAAAACAAATTTTGTGTTTCATAAAGTTGAAAAGAAAATGTGTGTAATGTAAATTTACTTAAAATCAAATTGTAATGTAAAACATCGGATATGACTAGAAAAATATTCACATGACCTGGTTTTATCATCAATGTGCATTAAATTAATCAATTCTCTTGCAAATGCTTTCACTCTATGTTACTGAAAAAACAGGCCTTGTAGATAACCAAAAGATGGGTATGCATACTTGATACAACTGTATCAAATAGTCTAGCAATATTAAGAAACAATAATTATAATGTAGAAAAGTTAGGGCGAAAAAAATTCCTGATGTGCTCTAATAAATTCCAAAAAGATAAAGTCTTAAAGTTACTTTTAAAAGTAAAAGTCACCCAACCCTTCCCCTTTTCTATCAATCTTCTCTGGCTGATGCCAGAACTCAATTAACTAATTATTAATTCATTAGTCCCCACTCAGAGATCATCTGTGGCCAACGTCACCACAACTATTCAGCCTATCAGGCAATCACCGTAATAATACAGCGCTTGTTCTCGGCTCAATCGCTAAATTACCTGGCAAGCCAATCGTCCAAAATTTCGCGTGTGGTCACGAGACCAAGTTTGGTTTGAAGGTTGGGGGGGGGGGGGGAGGCGGCCGTACAAAAATTTAAAAAGTCTGGAAGATGGCATCTAAAAACTGAATGAGATAAAGGTGATAGAAAAGTCAAAGGACGATGCCACATCTTCTTAATGATTGAACCCTCGGAAGAAGATTGTTGCTACTGACTTTAATTAAATCAATGCCCTGCTAGGATTTGATGAGATTGGTTCAATGAGACCAAGAAAGGTGATATGAAATTAAGGACTTAACTCAATTGATATTTCTCAACAATATTTATTTTCCATGTCCGTGTATCCAATATGATATACCAGCACAAGTTGTTGTTCTTTTTTGTACGATGATGTCACATAGTTGAAACTTGTCAAGAGTTGTATCAATAACCAAATCAAATGACAAAATTCAGTTGTACGGGTGGGCAGTTCCAGTGGCGTAGGAAGAGGGAGTTATTTTTGGCCTACTGCAGATTTTTTAAGGTGGAATTGGTGGATAAGTTCTTAACACGCACAGGGCGGCACTAAACTTAGCTACGCCTATAGGCAGTGCATCTATCTGCATTCAGGAAGAAAAAAAAAAGGGGGGGGGGGGGTATCTATCAGTGTACAAATAAGACACTGTGGCACCCAGGCTCGTACATAACCTCAATTCACAACGTTTAGAAAATTCCTGCCTAATGAAAATTGCAACGATGTTGTTTTAAGGTGAACATTTAGTTGCTTTATTCGATAATTAAATAGTTCTAATTAAAACAAGAAGTCTACTTAAAATACGATATGGTAAGGGAGGTAAATATGAAAAACCATTATACTGGGTAGTGGGTAGGCAGGTCTGCACTAAAAATGTTTAATAATATCTAGATGGGTGAATTTTTCAACACTTTTTTAAAAACTTTATTTATTACCCCCCTCCCCCACTCCAATGTTTCCAGCAAAATCTGCCATTACCAATTAAAATAAAAGCAACAATACAAAAACTTTTTTATTTCTTTCACTAATCTACTTTTATTAACTGATATTTACAAAATGTTTAGATCAATTGGAATGCTGCACACCAATGTCTTTATTCCATTCATTTACTATATTCATGACCATAAAAATGTTGCATGTTGTATCTCTCCTAGTACATAGAACCTAATGATAAATGATGCCTGGAATTTGTGGTAGTCCTATCATTTGAAAGCAATCAACACATCACAAATGCATTCCATGAATGAATAAATGAAATTACATGTTGGTTCATAACATGTTATCATTATCAAAGAAATAAGATTAATTTTAAAACATCTCAGCTACACAAAAAAAAGATTAACCTTTAAAAGAAGCAATTTTTCAAACACAATTTCAGGGGAATAAGTGGGGTGGTCAGTTTAAGAGCAAGTGGGTCAAAGGAGATTTTTATGCTTTTCTCAAAGTACATTTTTATAGTTGATTGTTGAGGTCCTGGTATACCATACACTTTCATCATCATCAGGTCCCGTAGTCCTTCGACCGTTGGGGCGCCACAGATGACATGTACACTATTCTTCTCCATTCCTCTCGGTCTTCTGCCCTACGCATAGCATCGCCTAGTTGTAATCCAGTCCATTCTTTGATATTATATTCCCATCTTTTTCTTTGTCTTCCTCTTCTTCTCCCTCCTCTAGTAGTGCCCTGCAAGATCTCTTTGGCGAGCCCTTGTTTTCTGGTCACGTGGCCATACCACTCAAGTTTGCGCTTTTTAACAGACGTCAGGAGGTCATCGTATTGCCCAATTGCCTGAGGTATCCTTTCTTTTATTTGCTCATTGGTGATGTGGTCTCTATAGCAGATGCCAAGAATGCCTCTGTAACATCTCATCTCCATCGCCTTTATTTTCCTTTCAAGTTCTGCTGTTAATGTCCAGGACTCACAGGCATATAAGAAAATGGAGAGGATTAATGAGCGCATCAGTTTGATTTTGGTGCTGGGGGCTATATTTTTGTCGTTCCATATTTTCTTGAGCCTCTTTAGTGCTGTCGTGGTCTGCGCAATCCTGGCCATTAATTCGGGCCTTGAGCCTTGTTCCGATACTATTGCTCCGAGGTATTTGAAGCTGCCAACTGTCTCTAATCTTTCCTCTCCGACCTTAATTTCAGTGGTGATGCCACTAGTGCTATTCGTCATCATTTTAGTCTTTACTGCACTGATTTGCATGCCAAAGGAGGATGAAGTCTTGTCGAGACTCTTTACTAGGTTGGCTAGCTCTTCCTCGCTTCCCGCCAGTCCGTCTATGTCATCCGCAAAATGTAGATTGGTGATCGTTCTGCCACCAATGCTGACTGTCCCTACATGCGTTTCTAGTGCATCTGACATAATTCTCTCTAAGAAGATGTTGAACAGGGTGGGGGAGAGCAAGCAGCCTTGTTGTACTCCAACCGTGGTCTGGAACCATTCTCCGATGTTATTGTTGAAGAAGACTGCACTGGTGGCCTTATCATAGAGGCTTCTTATCATTCTGGTTAAGTTTGTGTTGATGTTGTAGTGCCTCATGGTGGCCCATAAAGCAGCATGCCAAACCCTGTCGAATGCCTACTTGAAATCCACAAAGACTTGGTATAGGTTTTGTTGGTGTTGAGCATATTTCTCACATAGTATCCGGAGGTTTAGGATCTGCTCAGTAGTGCAACGGCCTTGCCTAAAGCCCGCCTGTTCTTCAGCAATGATTCTGTCGGCATATGGTCTTAGTCTGTTCAGTATGACCTTGAGCATGACCTTGCTTGGGTGGCTTATTAGGCTAATGGTACGATAGTTTTGGCATAGCTGTAGGTTACCTTTCTTGGGGAGGGTGATGATAAGAGATTAGGTCCATGATTTGGGCCATTCCCCTGTTAGCCATATTTTGTTACAAATATTGGTTAGGGCATTTATCATTGTTTCTCCTCCCTGTTTTATTAACTCGGCAGGGATATTATCTACTCCTGCGGCCTTTCCTATTTGGAGTGCTTGGACTGCTGCTTCTACTTCTGCGCGGAGAATGGGGAAGCTTTCATTGTCCGTTGCTGGGGGGACATTAAGGATCTCTGAGTCTATCTTTATATTTTCATTATACAGCTCTGAGCAGTATTCAGTCCATCTTTTTAGGATATCATTTTCCTCGGTCAAACATTTGCCATTTTTATCTTGTATGGTAGTACTACGCCCTTGTTTTGCAGTGGTTAGTTCTTTCACCAACTGGTATGCCTTTTTGCTATTGTTTTTCTTCAAGCAATTTTCAATGTCGTAGCATTGCTCTTCAATCCAGTTCTTCGTTGCCCTTCTCATACCCTTTTTGATGCTTGGTTAATTTTTCTATATTTATGGCCCCCTCTGTATCCACCATTTTTGTTTTCTTTAACTGCCTCCGTTTGTCACACAGATCGAGGATGTCAGCTGTCACCCATGGTTTTTGTGTTGGTCGATGTTTACCAAGGATGTAATGGGCTGTGTCCGTCACAGCTGTGTTGAAGTTATCAATCATTGTGTCCATGTCTGAACAGTCGGCATCTATAATGTTAAGCGCTGCAAATTTTCCTCCTATCATTGCTTGGAAGGCTTCTGCTATTTTAGGATCCTTCAGCTTTTCAAGATCGAATTTGATTCTGGTATATCCTTTTTTATTTACCCTCTTTAAGTGCAGCCTAAAGGTCATCATGACTAGATCGTGGTCACTTCCAATGTCAGCTCCTGGGAAGCTGCGAGTCTTTGCAATGTTTATACTAGACCGGAAACGTGCTTGCAACATGATATAATCAATCTGATTGTGATGTTTCCCATACACTTTACAAGATTATAAAATATCATTAAAAAAATAGCCAATATGATTCCTTACTCAGTCTAATTTCAATAAATAAATACTTTATGGGATCTAACTATAGTATTTCATGTGAAAAATCAAATTTTTCAAAGACACCCAAAAAGCTCTAAATAGCCTGCACAGTACAGAATAATAACATGGACAGTTCGTGGGTTAAACAACCATCTATTCAAAAAAAACTTTGTACTCATTGGTTACATAATAATTTGCGCTACCCAATGATAGGGGATCAAATATTTGTAAAACTTAGTCAAAATAATGTGATAACTCATGATAATGTAATAGCCATAAACAATGCAAACTAATAATAGTCATAAACAATGCAAACCAATGGTCATAAACAATTCAATGTCTTGGAAACATAAACTCACAAAAATCAAAAACTTTCTTTTGCCTCAGCTCAAGTTTACCGCTGCATTTCCTCCAACATGCCAACTACTTTACATTCAACACCATATTTATTACACATCCAAGAATAGCCTTTGCATATTTGGAGACCCCCTGCCACTTTTTGTTTTTGTACCCTTTGTATTCAAAGTAGAATGTTTAAATTTGTTCCACATCACAACTTTAAGTCCAGTGAAATATCCAATATCTGCAGGGGTTGCAGAGCCCATGTGATGGCTCTGCATCAAAGACCACATTTACTACTGCACATGCAAAAATACATTTGCTATTGCATATCCACTCGTAATTGATAAACCTTTAGATTTTGTTACCTGATGTCTTCAAGGAGATATCACTAAAGCAATTAAAATTCAATAAAATATTACCTTAAAATTTAAAAAACTATTTAACTTTGACTTAAAAAGTAATAAACCAAAGCCTTTGCATCAGTGGTCCTCAAAATGCAGCCTGCAGGCTACATCAGGCCCGCCAGGGTCCTTATTCCAGCCTGCCTAGCCTACTAGCCAACAGCTACAAATATTGAACTCAACATTAATCGTATCGTTAGCAATATGTCCCTTTGAAATTCTAATTAGTCTAGTTGTGTTGGATATATTTTTTCTTGAGTTTAAATATTTTATTTTTTTCTCACATTTTTCTTTTTCACTACAAATGAGATATGTGCAGTGTACATAGACTTAGTACATATATTTTTCAAACCAGCCCCCAACTGTGTCTGAATGACACTGATCAGGTCCCTTGTTTAAAAAGTTTGAGGACTCATGCCCTAAACAAAAATCAAGAATTTAAAAAATGTAAGGTCAAGGGATATCAAGTTTAACTAATCAAACTACCTATACTTTGTTATAGTCAACTATTTAATCAGATAAAATCAACGGTGAATTAGGTGATTTACCGACTTCTTTTTTACCAAACACATGAACACTCTTTAAGCAAGAAAATATTGCTTTGTACTCAGCACTCAAAACTTTCAAAGTTGACACCAAGCAGCATGCAAACTGGATCTGGACTACATAATTAATATAAAGTTGAGATAAACTACCCTATCCTCATCATTTACTTTTGCTGTTGAATAACACTTCCAACATTTAGAGAAAATACTTCCATTATCTCCCCTTGAATGAAGTAAAATAATATATATGTGGAAACAATAATTTGATTTTATATTCCTCTCTACATATATGGTCAATTATCAAACATACTACTATTATGATTATTATTAGTTGTCTTATATACTACACTCATTTGAAATAGTATTTACATGGAAATATACATCACTTGCATACACCAACTAATTAATATAATTGTACATAGTACAAGTCGAGTGGTTTTGGAACTGAAAATATCCCAGCCAGTAACTACATTCTCATTGAATCAGCCTCTCAAAATTAATAACATACAAAACATTATTTACATGCTTAACATCTTTTTTTTTAATACCGTAACTCAATCTGCCTCTTGTTCTTCCTCATCTAGTTGAACTTCTCCTTCCTCTTCTTCTAATGTGATTCCTTCTCCTTCGTCCTGCTCTACATGTTCTTCCGTATGCTGAAAATCAGAATGGACATTACATCAATTTTAATTTGTATAAGTTTTCACTATTCTCATTAATAAAAAATAATGTTGACACTTACAAAGTATACATTTCAAGGAGTAAAATATTGAAATGTTTTCCTTGAATACATTGGAATAATTATTAATGTTATCCACATTCCAGTTTTACACAAAACATAATAAAATTGCAAGGGTCAGATCATAATGATATTATGCACAGTTCTGCATTGACAATAATTTTAAAATCAGTTCATATTGATTTTTGAAAGCCAAAATGGCTTGATATATTTTCTCTATCTTTTCTATTTATATGGCTATAAGGCTTTAAAACATTTTCTAATTTTATTTTAAAAAGGGGCGACTAATTAACCTGACAGTTGATAAGCTAACGCTAACTTTTTAGATAACCTCTTAGCTTAAAAAGTTTGAAACCGAAAATTCCAATGTGAGACACTACCTGTTCTTCTTCTTCTATTTCATTGGATCCTACTAACGAGGTACTCGTCTCTTCAATAATAAGGGCATTCCCATCTTCATCTGTGACATGAGTGATTACTGAAAGAGGATTTTATACTCAATGTTGTAACTTTAGAAATCACAGATTTTTCTCTAACTTTTTTTAAAACCAATTTTTGAGAACAAAAGGGTACAAAATTTAAAATTTGAGCACCCATGGGCTGCACAGCATTAAAATAATAGTATAGGAATCAGGCTGGGCAAAGCATTTTATGGAGACATCTCTCCTGAACTGGTGAATGGCTAGAAGAAATATGTGGCTCAAAGTATTTTAGAATGCCCAAGGTCAGCTGCTGTTGTGTTAGGGAACCTATGAACTGGCACATTATTTAGATGTTTATTGTGTTACGTACCATTAGATGGTTTATAAAATTTAATCTGTATTAAGATGTGGCTAGTAGAATGAACAATATGTAACAATTGACTGAAAACCAGTATACAAAAAAAATGCTACCCAAGCTAGAGATATTAACCATATTCGATTTAATTATACTATTAAATTTCCATAAATATACAAATTCAAATATACAGAAACAAAAAACTATACCAACTTACAGCACAGCAAATGAAAAGGTAAAATCCTAGAAAAATACTAATATTAACCAATACATAGATAAACAGTAAAATCTTGCAAATATATAATCTTTCATTTGTCAAGGAAATATACAAAAATCTCTCCTGGCTTGGAAAGCTGCCAGCCTATATAATAGAACCATCCAGAAAGGAAATTCTAGAAATTGTGTCACTTGATAGCATTCTTTAGAACAAATAGAACATATTCTAACATTAACAAACTTTTCCCAATAAAAAGAGTGGCGCAGAACATTTAATCAGTGACATCAAAACAAAGGGGAAACAAGTGGTGGAGGCCACAAGGCTCTAAATTAGGCTTACATTCATGCCATAACAATGGAAAATAAGGATTTCCTATTTTGTAAATAAAACAATATCTTTTTATTCGGATCAGTGTTATTGAAAATAATTTTGTGAATATCACTCTCATTTTACAAATTAATTAACTAATGATAATGTAGTTACTAATGTTTTGTTTCTTTTGGCCAATTTATCAAAACACTAATAAATGAGCTTTGTTTGATGTTGAACTGTATCTGACATACCTCCCTCTTGGCCATCATGTATAACTGCCTCCTCCATTATGATCTGTCCCTCATGCTCTCCTTCTTCATCTGAGTCATCATCGGCTCTTGTTACTATCGTGATAACATTCTGGGGAAAATGATAGAGGGAAAAGTCAGGTATGTTGCATACAGAGGTAAAGAGATTGTTTTTTTAATGAACCGGTTGTACTGTTCAATATAGAGATGTCAGCCTCACCAAATGGTATATATAAATAGCTCAATGTAAAATTTGGCACGTGTCTAAAAGCATGAAAATATTGCACTTAATGCTTTCTGACAATGACTTCTAATTAAAATGAAAATGTGACAAAGATATTTAAACCTTTTTATCAGACAAAAAGATCAACAACTGATCAGATTTTCACCATCAAAAGACTACTAGAGAAATGTTACGAATATAATATCTCAGTACATCAACTCTTTGCAACTATAAAAAGGCCTATGACAGCATCAAAAGAAAATATCTATTTGAGACTCTGCAGGAGTTTGGCATACCCAACAAACTGACAAGACTGATACATGTAAATTTTAACAACTGAAAAAGCAAAATCAAGGTTCAGGGAGAATATTCAAGGGAATTTCAGATTAGATGAGGCCTAAGACAAGGAGACTCACTGTATGCTATTTAACCTAACATAAGGGAAAGAGTTTAAAGAAGCATACATATTGACACCCGAGGAATAATAGCAGGATACTTTTTGAGGGAGACCCAAGATCCACAACCAATAGGCACTCTCTACAATTAAGCCCTTTAGTATCTTGCATATGCTGATGACAAAACACTGTTAGGGAAAAGTAGTAATCATCATCATCATCAGGTCCCGTAGTCCTTCGACCGTTGGGGCACCACAGATGACATGTACACTATTCTTCTCCATTCCTCTCGGTCTCCTGCCCTACGCATAGCAAAGACACATCAATAGCCTTTATTGAATAAGAGACGAATCACTACAAGCAGAGCTGGAAGTTAACAACCAAAAAACAAAATACATGAATATGATAAGAGAAGAATAGACAGATGAAGCCATTGAATTAGAAACCACACTTTGGATAATGTTGATCAATTCAAATACCTAGGATCTTTATTAAATGAAAGAAACCAATTAATAACAGAAATCAAATAAAGAATATCGACCAGAAACAAGGCATACTTCATTAATCAGAAAATACTCAAAAGAAAAAACATTACAAGAAAAATAAAGAAAACTATTTATAAAACTGTAATCAGACCAGTTGTAACATACGCAAGTGAAACTTGGAGTTTGGTGTAAGTTTTGGACAAGACCCCAAAAATGGCAGAAAACTTAATGAACACATAGGAGAGAAAAGTTCTCCGGAAAATATATGGACCAACAAAGGATGAATATGGATGGAGAATACGAACCAACCAGGAATTGTTCAGTCTATATCAGGATCCCACATTAGTAGCATAAACAAAATAGGGTAGGCTATGCTGGGCAGGACACTTAGAAAAAATGCCAAATGACTGGGTGGTCGAGTGATCTAAACTGAGCAAATCTCAAGTTGATGGTCTGGAGTTCCATCAGACCCAGTCAAGCAAAAACATCACCAGCACCATACGGATGGATGGGACCTAACCTTGGATGGCAACTCATCTAAGAGAAGGAAACTCTGAATTCAAACCGTGAGATGAAGTCCCGTAGGCGGATAACATTGGTACAATGAAACATTCCGACAACTCCAGCGGCGTGGAGAGAGGCTATTTGCTGTTGGGAACCAGCTTATAATCCTAGAAGAGGAATCCCAGGCCTTGTGGATTTTCCTCCTGCGAAATCCGCACCATCATCACATTGTCGGACGGATGCCAGAAAAGAAGAGGGTACATCACCAAAACTCCCAGAGGAAAACGTCTCAAAGATAGACCTAGGCTTATATGCATGGATGATTTGAAAAGAGATCAACAGCAGCTGGGAATCCAAGCATGGAAAAAATGGAATAAAGATGGATGATGGATAGATCATTAAAATTAGTTGTCACATTTCTAGGTTGGCAAATTAAAAGTGAGTGAGATTTTTTGATGTAACATAAATATGGATGAGTTAACAATCCTTAAATCTAACTTTAATACTAAATTATTTTTTTGGCAGTGAATACTACACATAGTTTAAAATTTCATTTTCAGTAAGTGAAAGTTAAAAAAATCTTTCTTGTATTCTTTCTTACCTCCCCATCCTCTTCTTCCCCTTCCACTTGGACTCCTCCATGTTCCACAATAGACTCTTCCGTTATTTCCTCACCCATCCCTTCCTCTTCTGTCACTCCTTCAATCTCTTCTCCATCCTCTTCTGCTGTCCCATCTATACCCGCCTCTTGCTGGATGAATTGATTGAGGGCAATCTTACCGGCCTCTGCCCAATCAAATAAAAAATTACAGTTGTAGTTGTACTTCGTACCATAAAATTTATATTTTTTAATGCAATTCTTTCATTGACTATAAAGCCAAGTATATCTTATATATTTACAAAATGAATACTTGATATGTTACTATGAATAACTTATAATGATTGTGTGAACTGGGGAATCAGACCCAAAAGGTTTTTTTTTTGTTAAAAGTAAAATATGGGGTCTTGTCAGAACTTACAACAAACCCCACAGAAATTATTGAAATTCCAGACCTAGTTATACTGAGATTCCCAAAATAGTAAAATATAGTCTAAATTTGTGCAATACTGTCTTGTAATAGTAAATAAATTAACATACAGTATAATGTACACAATAACTGCTTGCATTGCATGTCTAATAAAGGTCACTGAACAAGGTAGATGGTCGACATTTATTTACAGTGCATTATTGAAAATAAAAAGTTGCCAGTCATTTCCCTTTGATAGAGGAAGATGTGGTGGGGGAGCAGAAATTCACACAATTTTTTTATAAATACAATTTGCAGGGTTGAAAATTTGCTTATACCCGAATATACTTTTGCATCATACTACACTCAATCGTAATGCTTGTGGAAAATTAGGTTCCTTCTACCTATTTTTTTCAGTCAGTCCAAAACAGGGACTGGTTTACCGAATTAGCACATACCTTAACAAAAATTCAATATTTAATGTGGCAGGCTGCGATTTGCCCACCCATGCATTAAGCATACGAGCCTGAGTTTATTTTCCGTTAAAATATTGTAGTCATATAACTACACCACGCTGTTTTGTTATTTTTTATAAAAAAATGTTAAAATCTAATGCTGCTGTGCGAAGCAGTTGGGAATGCATTATTTTTAAAATCAGTAGTTTTCTCCATTTTTGTAATAGCTCCCATTCAGCCAAAGAATGAATGAATTATGTCAAAAAATTATGTCACTCACTACTGAAGTAAAAAAAAATGTTTACTAAAATTGTCAGTAAGGTGAATACGTTAATTATAAATTTGCTGTATATAGTGAGTTTTATTGTAAAAACACAAAGCAACAATATAAAGATAATTATGAAATTTTAAAGCCTTTAAAAATGTTTAGACCCATTTACATCCGTACGCTTCCAAGTCAACACAACACCCTTTCCCCTCTCTGAGTGATGTAATATTATTGTGGATGGTCCAGAGCCAATCGTATTTCTCAGTCTTGTTGTAGAGAGGAGCTAAAACTAACCAGCCAAAAGTTTTTTTAATATATATATATTAAATCGTTAAAACCACCTGAATATTTTTTTTAAAACTAGTCTCGTAAAATCAGAGTTCCGACAGGTCTCTACATAATAGTTGACATAGAAATGTTAAAATGATGAAAATTTGGTCGCAAAAACTACAACATGATTAGAACACAAAACCTTATCATTTGTATAATTTACTTTAGCCTTGTAAACAGTCATAAAACCATTAGTATTAGTTGTTTTGCTAAACCCTAAGTTTTCTATCTTTACTGCTTATTTTATATAAAGTGCTAGTCTAATTGTGCACCTGTTAGAGTAATAGTCTGTCCACTCTCCACAGCAGATGTTATAAGACTCCCATCACTAGAGATCATTGTTATGCCCTGACTCTCCAGCCAGCTCATGGCTTCAGATGTCGATGCATGGTCTGAGGAGGAGCAACTTCTAGTTAGATTAATTTTATGTGATAGAGGAAATCTTTAGTATAACTACAAACTGCAATAATCCATACCATCCTTACACTGGATTATCCCATAAAATCCTATCACCCAATATCCCCTTTATGGGATCTTTGCAAATAACTGAATTATCCCATTACTGGATAGCTTTAATGATGTTTACAAAACATGATATAATTCTATCAACATTGCTCAACTAAATGAAATACATGATGACAAAACTCTACATGTCAATTTAATTTACTATTATTTGAATTCTAGCAGTAGCTTTAATTGTTGTATATGTTAATCATTGTATTATTAATAATAGTACAAAATGTTCAACTGACATAGTAACAATATTGGGGAAGTAATCAGTCAACAAGGGGCAAAGGGTTGGCTCCTTTAGTTTTACATTAATCAAAACAAAATACAATATCAAACAAATAACTGAACTAAGAGGACTATTTTTAAAGCAGATGCCATGCATGAAAGTTGATCATGGCATAACAAAAACATCTCACATTTTTGGTGGTTATGCGTCAAGCCAAAATGTGCAAAGTAAAATGATCAAGTTAGCGAGAACAATGTAATTATCAGTAATATTTAATTTGTAACTTAAGTATCCCCACGCCCTTTACATCAAAGGAAAGGTTACCCTAAATTTAACTTCTTTAACACTAACTTAATCATAAATGCTTTTGACAAGTAATCCTAAAACTAAAAATACCATAAAATTTTACACATCATAAAAACCAATTAGTTAAAATAATCATGTTTCAAAAAAAGGATTGATACACAATTTACTATATCACATTAGTTAACACATAAAAACACATAAAGTCAACAAAAATGTCTCTAGACACACATTAATTGTTATAATACTACAGTTATTAGTTGTTGTGCACATCAAAAAGATTGCAAGCAGTTTCAAGAATGTTCAAGCAGTTTCATTGCACTTGAATTTTATGGCATGACCAAAAAGAGATCTTGCAGGTTGAAATTGGAAACAAGAAATTTTCGTTAAGTTTTAATTCACTTAAAAATTATAATTAAAATTTAACTTGCCATTACTGCTTACAAATGAGGAGGTTTGAGTTAACAACCAGACAATAGCAAACTTACTACCAGAGTTAGGGGCTGTAGCCTCAGCTAAAGCTGCCAGCGTGGCCAACACAGAGGTGCTGCTCTGGTCTGTGGAGTCGTCTGGCTCTGACTTAATCACTGAGCGAAAAGAAACGACTTTTTAAGAGTCAAAAGAATATAGATTAGAAGGTGGTAGGATCAAAACATTTGGTGTGTATGTGTATACATCTATATAAATATATTTATAAAATATGTTGCTGACAAAATTATTAACATTTGTTTGATAGAGCAACTCATTTGAAATAAGATTAAATGTCTGCATTGAATAACAATAAAGTGAATTGAAAACATACATTTGTCAGTATCAATGACAAGCCCATCAACATCGCTAGTGCGAACTGTTTCAGTGACCATATTTTCAGGGGCCTCGATGGTAATAGTGTCGCCTATGACACCAGAGGAATCTTGATGGATTTGTAACAGCTGAGCAATATCTGTCCTGCCATTGGCCAGAGCAATATCTAGTGGTGTGCGATTAAACTGTTATAGATGTTATAAAATTGTTTTTATAAATATTTCAAGAAATATATCATGAAATCATAATATCTTAAATTCTATTATGTTATCTTCTTCATAATGAATTCAGATAATTTCATACAAGAAAATATTCTTTAGGCTGTACTATATGACGCAATTAACTGTCTAATTAACAAAATGAATTTATATTAGAATCATTATGTAATATGAACTAGATTTAGCTTTCAATTTACTATTTTCAAGAGGAGAAATAATAGCAGGGACATTTACTTACCTTATCTTCAAGTGTAACATCTGCTCCATTTCTGATTAGTGTTGCAATTATAGTTACATGACCCTTCTCAGTTGACCAATGTAAAGGTGTCATCTTGAGCTGATTAAGATAATATATTTATTTATATTCAAATGCAGTAGGAAATAATTAAGTGTGAGGAATTTACTTTTGAACAAGCATTGTCAAATAAATAATCCTTGCAGTGATGACATCAATCCGATATCAATCTCCAGTTATAGATCACCTAGAGATCTACAACTTTCTTGAAAGAAAAAAATATAGTAGTAAAAAAAAAACCCAGAGCATTACCATATCTTTCGCATCTATATCTGCATTACTCTGGAGTAATAGCTGGACAATTGCCAGGTGACCTTCCTGGGAGGCAACATGAAGTGGCGTCCTATCCACTTTAGTACGAGCATCTCGACTAATACCAGCACGCAATAAGACTTCTGCTGTTTCCTGATGACCATACTGTGCAGCAAAATGCAGTGGTGATGTACCAAGCTAGAATATAGGTTGAAGTGAATTTTTAGAAAAGAAATTATTTATAAATTACTGTACCAGAAAAATATAATTTATATACTGGCATCTGTCCATCACAATTTTACGAAGGTGTGACTTCGCAGAACAAAATCACAAGGCCTGAGATTTTTTCTTTAGGACTATAAGCTGGTTCCATAGACAGCAAATTGCCTCTCTCCCCACATCTAGATAGCCCAAGGGAACACCAAATATGGATGATACACCAGTTGAGATGTAGACGTTTTCAGAATTTTTCTTATTCAGAGTTTCCTTCTCTTAGATGAGTTAATGGGTCACATCTACCCGGGGGTGCTGGTGTCGTCTTTTGGGGACCGAACTCCAGACCACAACCTTGGGATTGACAGTCATTGACTTTTGAGTTTACACCACTCGACCACCCATCAACACTTAGTGATTAATATTTAGAGCATCATAATTAATTTGGATTTTAATGCTTTTCTTTTATTGTGTTAATAATGTAAAAAATGAATTGCTTTAAAAAATATTCTAGTTGTGGATTATCTTTAAATTACTTTTATTTGTAATTCAACTATTTCATTAAATGCTGTAAAAATTGTAACGAAGTTTAAGATTTAGAAAGTTCTAAAAAAATAATCAACAGAAGTCATATGATAAGCCTTTTTGAATTTCATTAGAAATAACAACATTACAGACATACCCAATCAGTGGTAAATGGTGCTCCATTTGACATAAGAGTTCTAACTGTGTCAGTCTCCCCTCTCTTGGCTGCCTCTAACAAACGTTTTCCTAAGTCAACCAATGACATTCTCCTTGAGCCTTCTAGTGGCCGTGATGCTGCGTCTTCTACTCTGTGCACGTTTCCCACAATCATTTGATCTGATGACAGGAAAAATAAGTCAGGTTTTTACAACATATGCATGAAAGTAAAATCAAAACCTATCTTAATATTCTTAAATCAGTATTTTTAATGAAAGTAAGTATTTTTGTTGTTTCAACAGTAATGGAAAATGGCAGACAATATAATTTAATGAAATTATGTAACAAATACTTTACTAGAACAATCCAAAAGCACCGAATCGTTAGGTCAACTATTGATAATTAAAGTTCTGAATAATGGATTTTTTTTTTCCCGTTCTACAGATGCCAATATGGATATTTTTTCCAAATCCAGATAAAAATCAAAGTACCTTTTGCTGGTATAATAGGACTATGTTTTTTTGCAAACTTTTAACAAATATGACAAGATTCACAAGAGAGTTGAGCAAGTCACTGGGCTGCTCAACTGTAGCATTTTGAAAACTATAGCTTTTTTATTTTATTTGAAAAAGGAAAGCATGCATCTCTTGTCAACTATAATATGTATGTAATTATGCTTTCCTAAGTGTATTTGAATATATATATATATAAACAACCTCTGACACTGGCACCAAGGGCAGCTGACCTTTCACACGGCACTACTCATTTAGTCACAACTCAATGTCACTATATGCTACTGTCAATTACTTTTTCAGTTTGATATGAAGAAATATATAACTAATTATAATGATGTTTTCAACAACAAAAAACACTTTAAACAGTTAAAATTGTTTCCCCTTAGAATCTACATATAATTTTGTGATCAGAAAAATAACATTTTTATTTCTCGTAGTAAATGAGCACCCTTCAATGCTATCAGCTTTACTAATGGCAAACCATAGTTAACATATTCACAAAAGAGATATGTACATTTTAGTGAAAACACCCATACATGTACCCGCTACAAGTTTAAGTCAATTATTTCTTGTATAAATAAATTGAGGCCTAATCTCTTCTTTCACTTTGAGATATATATAATTTAAAACAATAACGTTTTATTTTATTATAATTCATAACATCTTCATTTAAACATATTGATTGATAAACAAATAGCTAAAACATTTGAAAACTATTTCACTATTTTCTTCTAATACTAATATGCCTTCAAAACAAAAGAAATTAATAAGTTTTTAAAGCAGTAGACCTAAAGTTAAAGCCTTTAATTTTTTTAGATTTTTGCAATGGAACTGTAACTAATAGAAGTCTATTATTATTATAAGAAGATTTTTTTATAGTGTAGTACCCTAACCTAGGGCTGGGCTCACCACGCTGTAAAAACAATTTAACAAACATAATCATGAACTTAAACATTAACATACATTAATTAAATTAAAAAAACAAATGTGTATTCGCCCAACCATTCCATAACTTTTTAAATGTCAAGCCAAGGCACGCAGCAGAATCGTCTATCGGTCAAAGAGGGGAATCAGTCAGGATAGTAGAGTATAAAGAGATGTGTTTCGAGTGCAGTTTTGAAGGCTGTGACAGTTGGTATATTACGGATGTGTAGGGGAAGAGAATTCCATTGTTTGGGGGCACAAAAAGAGAAAGATCTTTCATCGCATGTTTTTGTGCGAGTCTTGGGGACAGAAAGAATATGCGCGTCTGCGGAGGAGCAAAGCTGTCGAAGGGGTGAATAGACTGAGAAGTTCGGTTAGCCTTTATTCCCTTTAGACTTTCAATTACATAATTCTGCTATGGTGAAGCTAATTGAAGTAGTAAATCTCATACAAAATAAAGCAAATTAAAATAGAAAAAGGCAAAGACAGAAAGCCTGATTTTCACTCAGCTTTTCATAACTTAAAGTCAGATTCATAATAAGAATTAAAAAGTTAATAACAAGGATCTTTTGCTTCAATAATCAGTAATTCATTTTGATGAGCTTTTCAAAACATTTTTAAAATATCAACATACTACAGCTGTATAGAGCCAATAGAATGGATTACATAAAAGCCAAGATCAACTTTCTAGCTCGAGTGGTTCAAAAATTATGAATTTTTAAAATAATAAGGACCTCAAAACCACATTTTCACTATGACTATGGGTTTTCCTCCACATTTCATGACCTCAATTTGCTCATTTTTATGCCTATAAATTTATTATAAAAATGAGACAAAAATATAATAATGACATGGAACATAGTTAAATATAACTTCTAAATAAAGCCACAAAATATAAGTTTAGTTTTTGTTAATATTCAACAAAAAAATAATTAAAGTCTTTATAGTTTTCCTTATTAAATGTATTTTCAAAATGCTGACTCGCCACTTATGTTTTTATATAACGGTATAGCTTTTTTAAATTTCCCCAACAATAATAATATTCTTTGGATATTAATTTAAAATTTTCGGTGGAATTGTTCAACAATTATAAGCATAACAAATAATACAGGGATTATTTGATTAATTTAGTTAAAATTGACAATTATACTTTTTATTTTACCATTTTCGATATATGTATGTTAGTCCCATATGAATATGACCAAAAAAATTAGTATTTATTTCTTTGTGCTTGATTTGACCACTGTACTAGTCTATTGACTATTGGAATCAGACTCTTCAAAAAAAACAAAGTCTGTTATCTTGGTTTAAACATCTTATAAAGCTCTACCAAGTAGCCTAAATTTAAAATATGAACCAAAAAAATATAAGACCAATACTTCTCAATAGACTTTCAATAGACTTAAGTCAAAAAAGTATAGCTCCCCCCCCCTTTTTTTTTTATACCTTACCCAAGCATTGTTTTCTATTATTTGTTTACAAGATGCAGTTATTAGTTATATTACTTGATAGAGATATAAATATAGATCTTGCTTTTATTTAACAATTGTATTGAATCATATGGTAATAAAGTTAATCCAACAGCACATAAACTAATTTTTATTATTGTCATTTGTATATTTGGACTACTAATACTTAGGAATAGATTTTTCACAAGTACTGTAGCTTTTTATTTCTGATTTTAAAGCTTTATTTAATTATTGATAATTTTGAGACTAAGAACAGTAAGATTGTGGATACCATACCACATTTGTAGCTTTTAATTTTAATAATGCGTCGAAGTAAAATTAAATAATATTTAAAGATCCCATTGAATACAATACATAGAACAAATTCAGTTTTTTTACAGGGTTGTCCCTTTTTTACAAGCCAAGATTTATTGAGGCAAACAAGAGAAACAATGTGATTTCACTAACAATTTTGTGTACATTTTTTAAAAATCTTTTAGAAAGTTAACCAAGTAAGTAAGCTAGATACATAGTTTTAACATCATATGAAAGGAAATTTAAAGCACACTATTCCTACATTAACAGGCAAAGTTAAAATTATTTATTCATTAACAAAAAATGTTATTATATGATGAAATGGTTTGACTGACGGACAAAAAAGTCTTGCGCAACTTTGTTAGGGCGGTCATGCGACTGGGCGAATATTTCTAGTACTTATTTGTCCGGTCGCCGGACATGTAAGCCACTTTGTAAAAAATATGAATGAGTAAATTAGCATTATTTTACCTGCAATTTTCAAAGTTAAGAGCTAAAATACTTTTTAGAACAAATGACAAAAGTGTCTAATGATAAAACAATATTCCAATGTCTACTCTAAGATATGGGCAGAAATAGAATGTGCATCCTGGGCAATAAAAATAAAATCCTAATCAACTAGACTCTCTGTAAATTAAAAAGGAGGTCGTCATTTTGATAAAGAAAATACGATACCCATTTTTCTGCATTTAGGGGGCTATGTCAAAGTGCTTACGAGTCTGTGTGACGTGTGCTTCAAAATAATAATAAAGATAGTGTTATTTATAGATATTTTAATATTGTTATTTATATTATATGTATACCATGCCGCATGTTGTCAGCAGATTTGCTATGAGACAAAACTCATTCAACTCATTGAGTATTGAGACTGACTAGACTGAGGGTTTGTGAATGACCATTGCCATTGATTGGGAATCTTATGCAAAAATATCTGTACACAGAATGTTTAAATTTTAAACACAACAGGCCATATCTTGTACTTGTCAAGATTTCTGATTTTGTGAACTTATTTTAAATTATTTATTTTATTATTAATTATTAGTAGTAGTAATTATAAGTAATAATATTATTAGTTAAAAAGTTAAGCCATTTTTAAATATTTTAATAAATATAATTGTCAACTGAAAAGTGGTTTCTCAAAATAAGTATTTTCAAAATTGAATTTACATAATGAATTATAAAATGTTTATCTCTTCATTTACACAGGTGACTTTCATTTTCAAATCAAAAGAGAAAGGACCGAAACAGGAAGTTCATTACTGTTGTTAAACAACGCTTCCGCTACCGGTCTAGTAAGCAACCGAAACAAATATGCAATGTTTATATATATAGTTTAATTCTTCTTAATTATAAAACACATCACGCTTAACAAAAGTACGAACAAATATATTACCCATAAATCTGTAATGTCACACGCTATCCAAAGCTTTGTTAACTATGCATGACGTTAATAACAGAGAGCTGAATGAGACATGAGATCGAGGCAATATTTAAATCTCCAAAAATGTGAATCATCATTTAGTTAGCTTAATTAAGAAAACAATTGTTTGTATGTTCGGGAAAAGTATTTTATTTAAACGTTAAGAATGCACCATATATAATTGTATGGGTTTTCAATAACAAAACAAAATATTGTCAATAAGAAAAATTACCTGATTTTATCAACAAAACCTAATTAAGCGTTTAAATAAAAAAATATCATCTCCCATTCCTGCCCCGGAAAAAAGACCTAATTTCAAATTCAAAATCATTTCAAAAACGTGATTCTGAATTAGTATTATAAATAACAATATTAATAAGCGAAGTGATTATTAGGGGCAGTCCATTAATTATGTCAACAATTTTTTGGCATTTTCTTTATAGATTGGATGATTATATTGGGCTGTTCACTGGAAGTTCATTTTTTTTTATATCGCGGTGTCTGCTTATTATGTGTTACTTCCCCTTTGTCCGCCCAAGTGAATTTGTAAAAATGTTTCAACTGCTTAAGATTAAGAATATCTATGTATGTGTACACGTTTGTTTTGACTTGATCACATCGCAGTCATCAAGCAAGAAACACCAGTTCTTCCATTATTTCCTTTAGAAATATTATATAAATATTAAGTGCAGTTAGTTTTCAAACATTTATTCCCGTTAGGAGCTGGGTGGGTGGAAGAAGCAAATAAGAACCACTTGTTTACGGAAATTCACAACTACTTGAAAATGTCACCACTCTAGTAAGGTTAAAACCACATGCCGTTTCAGGTGAGAACCACATGCCTTGTCCGATGAAAGCCACATGACAAAATTATACACGACGGACAGAGTGAGCGGTGAAAAGTACAAAACCCTAATGGATTCGGGACTCGACACCCCCCCCCCAACAATGCCCTTCATTTCTCCCCGGGGTAAGCTAGCAACCAGTACTGTTGGCACCCTGATCACCTCACTCATTTCAGCTACGTCAGTCTTGTACTCAGTAACTGCCACTCATGTCAGCTAAGTCAGTCTTGTACTCAATAACTTCCGAGAAACCGCCAAAATTCAATGTATCTTGTAGTTATCAAAATTGAGTCACTCGTTGGAATAGTTTCACACTATCACAAGATTTATACGAAACCATCAACAGAACAAGTAGATTGGAATACGGTTACAAGCGTTCCATGAAACTATCATTAGAACTATTTGACTGGGATAAAATCACAATCGCAACATGTATTTATGTAGCTGTCAACATCGGTAGTTGGGTGGAATACAATCACAATGGCACATGTATTTACGTAGCTATCAACATCAGTAGTTGGGTGGAATACAATCACAATGGCCACATATATTTACGTAGCTATCAACATCAGTAGTTGGGTGGAATACAATCACTGAACCTGAAATTAGCAATAATATAATAGACTGCAGACTACCACAAAGGATCAAAATAATGTATACTTTTGTCCCAATGCCAATTGACCCCAAATCCTAAGGTAAATAACTAAGCGTGTTGGTAACAAAAAATTGACTACGCTTAACAGCTAAGTTTTTTAAAATATACAAAAAAAAAGTAAATTCGTGACGTCAAATTTCTGGGAAAATAGTGAAAGACGTAGATGTAGTGAATAGAATAGAAAGCAATCGATTCAACTCGGCATGAAGTCGCTGACAGAAAGATGTGCCCAGAGGAGACTATCGGTATAGATGATTTAGTTTAAATAATAGCTTAATGCAAACTTGAATTAGAAAGCAGGTAAAATATTAGTTACCCCAGCATTCAGAATGCAATATATATATATATATATATATATACAGAGGCGTAGCTAGAGTGTTTGGCGCCCGGGGACAAGATTCATTTTAAAGCGCCCCCTTTTCCTTTTTTCAACTCTCAAACCCATTATTTTCATCAATAAAATAATAACAAAGCACATTTTGGCGCCCCTAACTAGCTGGCGCCCGGGTACATCTGTACCCCTGCCCCCCCCCTACGCTACGCCTCTGTATATATATATATGTTTATATTATAGTATTTATATATATAAATATATATATATATATGATAACTTCACAAGTTATTCCGCATATAAGACATTCAATGATCTCACGTATAAAACACAATGAGACGATCTTTAAAAACGGGACAATTAGAGGCCACAAAGTAAACGACACGCTGCCGTTCCTGTCATTATATTAAGCATCTTTTTTCATTGTTCGTCTCTTGAAACCCACGTGGATTGTGTGACTTAATAGCTGGGGCCAAATTGTTTTTTTTTTTTATAGTTTAAAAGCTCGCACAATGTTATCACAAACATTTACATGTGTTTATACAATAAAGAAATATACTATTATCTGCTAAAAGTAATGTATGTTAGTGTCATCATGGTTATGTTAGTGTCATGATAGTTATGTTAGTGTCATCATGTTTATGTAAATAACATATTTATTCAGTTATATAATTAAAGGTTAAAAGCCAATGATAAACAAATTTCAAAATATCAGAACCTGACAATTGCTGGGATTATTGGTCAATTATTTTTTGTTTGACCATAACCAACTTGTATATAGCAGTAAAACAAAGGAACCGTACAGCTGGGATAGTGTGGTCAGTTCTGTCTTGACAAAACAGTGGATTGGGGGGGGGGGCGAACCTGAGACTACCAACGATTATCGTCGGTAGTCGTGCAACCGATGGAGCATACCTAATGTCAGCACGTAGGGGTCCTATTGGGGGTGGGCTCACTCCTGACGTCAGCGCAGTAAGGGTCTAATTGGGTTGGGGGGGGGGGGGGTTATTTAAAGGGCCGGAGTTGCTGATGACAAAAATAAATTTGGGCTTCACGTCATTTTTTTGAGTTATCGAGTGGACAAGACGCTGGACATTAGATGACCGAATGGACAAGACGCTGTACATTAGATGACCGTACACTCAGTGATGGGTAAGTCAACTTAAAGTTCTCTACAATCTCTTAGACTAGTTAAGATACTGGCATATCTAACCTGTTCTTTCACAGTATCTTAGACTAGTTAAGATACTGGCATATCTAATCTGTTCTCTCACGGTATCTTAGACTAGTTAAGATACTGGTTCTTTTGTAACATTAGGGCATTGGGAATAGAAAAAAAAGTTGCTGCATGATAGAACTGTTAAACTTTACATATGATATTTTTGAAAACTGAAACAATACAGAAGTACTAGATCAAAGTACAGCATTTTTCTATCCAGGATAGAAGGATGAAATGCATTAGATGTAAAAGAAAACAATTAGTAGATGATTTATTTTGTACCATCCTCATTTGATCACTTTGTTCCTCATTTGATCAATTTGTTCCTCATGTGATCAATTTGTTCCTCATTTGATCACTTTGTTCCTCATTTGAACACTTTGTTCCTCATGTAATCACTTTGTTCCTCATTTGATCAATTTGTTCCTCATTTGATCACTTTGTTCCTCATTTGATCAATTTGTTCCTCATTTGATCACTTTGTTCCTCGTGTAATCACTTTGTTCCTCATGTGACCACTTTGTTCCTCATTTGGTCACTTTGTTCCTCATTTGATAAATTTGTTCCTCATTTGATCACTTTGTTCCTCAATTGATCAATTTGTTCCTCATTTGATCACTTTGTTCCTCATTTGATCAATTTGTTCCTCATTTGATCACTTTGTTCCTCATTTGATCACTTTGTTCCTCATTTGATCACTTTGTTCCTCATTTGATCAATTTGTTCCTCATTTGATCACTTTGTTCCTCGTGTAATCACTTTGTTCCTCATTTGATCACTTTGTCCCTCATTTGATCACTTTGTTCCTCATTTGATCACTTTGTTCCTCATTTGATCACTTTGTTCCTCATGTGATCAATTTGTTCCTCATTTGATCACTTTGTTCCTCGTGTAATCACTTTGTTCCTCATTTGATCACTTTGTTCCTCATTTGATCACTTTGTTCCTCATTTGATCAATTTGTTCCTCATTTGATCAATTTGTTCCTCATTTGATCACTTTGTTCCTCATTTGATCACTTTGTTCCTCATTTGATCACTTTGTTCCTCATTTGATCACTTTGTTCCTCATTTGATCACTTTGTTCCTCATTTGGCCACTCTAGGTTGCCGCCTAGTCTTGCACAATGTCAATTGTAGAAACTGCCTTCGAAGCAGGTCAAATCATTGACACTGAAAACCAGGCCTGACACATTCTTGTCACTGTGTGTATATTCCGGTACTTATATTGTTCTATGTATAGTGTTCAGACGCCTGTATGCAATAAGTAGACGTATTTCCTACACAAAGTATATTAATTCCTACACAAAGTATATTATTTCCTACATAAAGTATATTATTTCCTGCACAAAGCATATTGTTTCCTATACAAGGAATATTATTTCCTACACAACGCAAATTAATTCCTACACAAAGCATATTAATTCCTACATAAAGCATATTAATTCCTACACAAAGCATATTAATTCCTACACAAAGTATATTAATTCCACACAAAGCCTATTACTTCCTAAACAAAGCATATTAATTCCTACACAAAGTATATTCATTCCTAAGCAAAGTATATTAATTCCTAAGCAAATTATATTGTTTTCTACACAAATCATATTGTTTCCTACACAAATTATATTTGTACTTGTTTTAAACCAAAAATACATCTTGTTAAAATCATAGACACCAAGGTGTTTAGTATCTATAACTCAGTTAAAGTGCTTGGACTGTGGGAATGTGGTTTGTGAAGGTGTTTCTATCAACATCGAGAGAGCGAGTTGGTGTCGTAAAAATATTACAAAGAGATAGAATTACTTGATGCAGAAAATGTCACAACCATCTCATAAAGTATTAGATGTCGTAAAATAATACTTACACAATTTAAATTGTAAGTCCTAAGGCAATGATATCAATTATACTGACTTACAAAATACTATGCTTGAATTGAGACTTAAATAATAGCTTGGAGACAGTCATGACAACCATTGAGAACAATAATTGAAACCATCATCATGCTCAAGAAATGTAAGCACTTTGGTTTTGTTATCATGGTAGTCAATGGTAAGAATTGTATCATTTTATTAACAAGGACAATTGTCAGGGGCGGCAAAGAAATGACCATGTCGGGCGTCACAAAGTCAAACCTCGAGTGTCAAACCTAGAGTGTCAAACCTAAAGTGTCAATCCTAGAGTGTCAAACCTAGAGTGTCAAACCTAGAGTGTCAAACCTAGAGTCCTCCGTGAATGCCAGCGAGGAGTTTCGACGGTGGCCAGTAGAAATATAAAAATAACGTCCGAAATCATCAGGGACCAAACTAAAACTCAGGAGCAGTTGACTGATGCTACAGCTAGTACTGCGTCGTGTGAGTCAAATGAAGCTAAACCTAGTACCGTGCCATGTGAGGCGACTGAAGCTACACCTTATAGTACCGCGTCATGTGAGGCGACTGAAGCTAAACCAAGTACCGCGTCATGTGAGTCGACTGAAGCTACACCTAGTACCGCGTCATAAGAGGCGACTGAAGCTACACCTTATAGTACCGAGTCATGTGAGGCGACTGAAGCTACACTTAGTACCGCGTCATGTCAGGCGACTGAAGCTACACCTAGTACCGCGTCATGTGAGGTGACTGAAGCTATATACAGCTAGGAACGCGTCATGTGAGTCGACTGAAGATACAGCTAGTACCGCGTCATGTGAGTCGACTGAAGATACAGCTAGTACCGTGTCATGTGAGTCGACAGAAGATACAGCTAGTACCGCGTCATATGAGTCGACAGAAGATACAGCTAGTACCGTGTCATGTGAGTCGACAGAAGATACAGCTAGTACCGCGTCATGTGAGTCGACTGAAGCTACAGCTAGTACCGCGTCATGTGAGTCGACTGAAGCTACAGCTAGTACCGCGTCATGTGAGTCGACTGAAGCTACAGCTAGTACCGCGTCATGTGAGTCGACTGAAGCTACAGCTAGTACCGCGTCATGTGAGTCGACTGAAGCTACAGCTAGTACCGCGTCATGTGAGTCGACTGAAGCTACAGCTAGTACCGCGTCATGTGAGTCGACTGAAGCTACAGCTAGTACCGCGTCATAAGACGCCCGACATAAGTTTCATTTCCCCATATGACGTAACATCATGCCATTCTCCAGTTTCATTTCCCCATATGACGTAACATCATGCCATTCTCCAGTTTCATTTCCCCATATGACGTAACATCATGCCATTCTCCAGTTTCATTTCCCCATATGACGTAACATCATGCCATTCTCCAGTTTCATTTCCCCATATGACGTAACATCATGCCATTCTCCAGTTTCATTTATCCATATGACGTAACATCATGCCATTCTCCAGTTTCATTTCCCCATATGACGTAACATCATGCCATTCTCCAGTTTCATTTCCCCATATGACGTAACATCATGCAATTCTCCAGTTGCATTTGTCCATATGACGTAACATCATGCCATTCTGCAGTTTCATTTGTCCATATGACGTAACATCATGCCATTCTCCAGTTTCATTTCCCCATATGACGTAACATCATGACATTCTCCAGTTTCATTTCCCCATATGACGTAACATCATGCCATTCTCCAGTTTCATTTGTCCATATGACGTAACATCATGACATTCTCCAGTTTCATTTGTCCATATGACGTAACATCATGACATTCTCCAGTTTCATTTGTCCATATGACGTAACATCATGACATTCTCCAGTTTCATTTGTCCATATGACGTAACATCCTGACATTCTCCAGTTTGATTTGTCCATATGACGTAACATCATGACATTTCACACCCCCCCCCCAGATTCCATCTTGTCCCGTTAGTATGACGGGAAATTATGTCACTTCAACTAACTTTTGGGCACCTCTCTTTGTCCAACATTTTGTTGTATGATTCATTTTGGCTCCTGTTCATTCGTAGCGTGCAGACAGGCAATTCTAATCGATAATTGTTTTCTGTCAACGGTTTTTGTCTAATTTATTAACTTTGACATTGCTGGATGTAAGATCTGATGATAATCTCGTGCAGATTTGGGGGTTTCGGAGGGGGTGGTGGTGTGTCGTTTACTTATTTTTATATATGTCTTCTGAAGATTAAATTTGAAAGTTAAGTATTAATAGAGACGCTAGTCTGTCATAATAGGGTATCATTATTTCTTTACACACACACTGGTATCTCTTATTACACATAATTATATAATTCATGATGTATAACAATGTATCATATAACATATATCAATATGTTTTATAAATATCAGCATCACAATATCCCTCACTACATATGAACAACTCTCTTCACATAAAAATATCTCTTTTTACTTATACTAATATCTCTCACTTTATTTCATACAAATATCTCTAATTACATAACAATAACTCTAATTACATATACCAATATATCTAACAACATATATAATATATTTCACGTGTAAGAAATGATTCGTCAAGCAATTGGGCAGTATGATGACCTCCTGGTGATTGTAATAAAGTGCAAACTGCAATGGTACGGCCAAGTGACACAACGAGTAGGGCACAACGCACACTCACACACACACACGCACGCACACACACGCGCACACACACGCGCACACACACACACAGGGCCGACCCTAACAATTGCGGGGCCCTATGCGAAACGGACTGCGCGGGGCCCATTCTGGGTAGAGGATAAGGATAAGTGAAAATTAAGATTTTGTATTAGAAAATAAATTCGGGGCGGGGGCTATGAAAGTGCGGGGCCAATTGCGGCCGCATAGGTTGCAATGGCCTAAGGCCGGCCCTGCGCACACACACGCACGCGCACACACACGCGCACACACACGCGCACACACACACACACGCACACACACGCACACACACACGCACACCTACACACACACGTGCCCACACACACGCGCCCACACACACGCACACACACACGCACACATACACGCGCACACACACACACACGTGCACACACACACACGCACACACACGCGCGCATGCGCACACACACGCGCGCACACAGCATCGCCTAGAAATGAGATAAATTGTTTGTAATGAGCTTATTTCATACCAATAAATCTCAGTGCATATACCAATGTATCTCGTTACATTACATATACCATTATATCTCATTACAAACAACATATCTAATTTTCATACCAATATTTCTCATTACGCATACCTTTTGTTTGTTTTTAGAATGAAAATATTTATTGAGTGTAAATTGTTGCTTTTGTTGTAATGTTTTATTTCAAATATTTAACAACATAATCACTTTTAAAAAACAAAACATAGGAAAGAAATCCTGTGAGAAACAAAAATCTTGCCGGGTTATAAATCAATTTAAAAATCTACTCCTAAAAAAATCTCATGATATTACTACTAAATAGTTGCTGGAATAATTTGTGTATGTAAAAAGTGTATTAAAATTTCAAAGATGTTATTGTTAACATGACGACATCGGCTTGATATATTTAGTTTTTGTGGAGACTCTAGGACAGACAAAATGTGGAGACTCTAGGACAGACAAAATGTGGAGAATCTAGGACAGACAACATGTGGAGATTCTATGACAGACAAAATGTGGAGATTCTAGGACAGACAAAATGTGGAGACTCTAGGACAGACAAAATGTGGAGACTAGGACAGACAAAATGTGGAGATTCTAGGACAGTCAAAATGTGGAGATTCTAGGACAGACAAAATGTGGAGACTCTAGGACAGACAAAATGTACTATAGCCGAACATGTTACGTGCTGACTAATTTGTCCAGCATCACCCATGTCTGACCAAGCAAACAATGGTCCTAAAAGCTTCCCCCCCCCCCCCCCAAACCAGACGTATTTAACCTTTCTAAATAATGGTTCGAACATCTCACCAAATTCTCATCTATTTGACCAATGGGATTTTGGGACATTGTTTGGTAGACAGTGATGAGTGCTTGGAGGGGTAGGGTGGGACAGATCGATATAGTCTTACTAATGCTATATCAGCCCAGTGGACGGCTGGATCACGTCCCGGTGCCCAGGTAAATTACAACGAGCGTGCCAGCTTGCTGCCTAATGAAATTACACCATCGATATGTGACTTTAATTATCCCCAGTGACACCTGGCCCGCCATTTCCACACTCAGGTGCGAGTGGAAATGAGAAGCGATTTTGTCCTTTCACATAAGAGTACCCAACCCAACACGATCACACACGGACATTTGCTGTGCGACACATATGAGTACCCATACGCTCCCACTCAGACATTAGTTGTGCTCTATATACGAGTACCCACACCAACACGGTAACACTCAGACATTACCTGTGGGTCACATTTGAGTACGCACACCCAAACGGTTACACTCAGACATGTGTGGATGCTTCATGGTAGAAAACGTTAGTATAATTGTAGAGCCCAATTTTCGGGGGGGGGGGGGGGGGGGAGGTGGTTTGCTGTTTCGTTTGCCAGTGGCCAAAGGCTTAGCTAAGGGGTGGCAGATGGGGCATATGTCCCGGACGCCAGGCTAGTGGGCGGGGAGGGGGGTATGGGCTTTGATGGTTAATGGTTGAAAATCAGGCTGATGCGCTCCATTTTCTTATATGCCTGTGAGTCCTGGACATTAACAGCAGGACTTGAAAAGAAAATAAAGGCGATGGAGATGAGATGTTTCAGAGGCATTCTTGGCATCTGCTATAGAGACCATATCACCAATGAACAAGTAAAAGAAAGGATTCGTGAAGCAACGGGGCAGTACGATGACCTCCTGGCGTCTGTAAAAAAGCGCACACTTTAATGGTATGGTCACGTGACCAGAAAATAAGGGCTCGCCAAAGAACTCTTGCAGGGCACAACTAGAGGAGGAAGAAGAAGAGGAAGACAGAGAAAAAGATGGGAAGATAATATCAAAGAATGGACGGGATTACAACTAGGCGATGCTATGCATAGGGCAGAAGACAGAGAGGAATGGAGAAGAATAGTTTTTATGTCATCTGTGGCGCCCCAACGGTCGAAAGACTACGGGACATGATGATGATGATGATGAATGGTTGAAAATACTCAGTTTTAGAGTTAAGGGGGGGGGGGCGGTCGTAAAAGTGAATCTTTCCAAACATTGTAGATACGCCCATGCTAGTGGCGTCGAAATAGGGCCGGTGGGGTGGTCCACCGAGGTGTCACGTTTTCTTTATATGCAAGTGTAGCATTTTCGGACAACTGCAGAGTTTTTATCGTGAAAGGGATGTCGGCAAAAATATGTGCCCGCCCATGCTGGCAGTGATAGCTGTGCCACTAGGCAGTGTATCTATCGATATCGAATTCGGCGATCATTTTCATCGGGAAGGAGGACGGAAATAGAGGGCGCTGATAAATCTTGATTGATTGTGAGCCAGCTCACCAGAAATTTTTTGAATATTTCAAAATCAAGAGGTATATTTTGGAGTATACTTGAATTGAATGTTTCCATTATACTTTTTTAACGGGAAGGACATTTTTAAGGTTTTGTGGGAGGCATTATGGCGTCTAGTGCCATACATAAACTGAATTCACTCCGTCTGTGGTGTACCCCAGAGTAATCATTTGGCACAAGCTTATAATCAACCCCATACTGTACCATTGATCAGCGTGAGCGAAGGGGTGAAGAAATTTGGGGTGATAAGGACAGTAGGGCAAATTCAAAATGCAGAGGTGCATTTTGGCACATGCTTGAATTTGTGCAAAAGAACCCAATATCAGAAGCAGGACAAATACAAAAAAAATTGAGAGACAAATTTCTTTTCCAGAACCATGCTTTTCGGAGTCAAAACCGATTTGTTGCCGACTCCATGGCCAAGCTGCACCCAGGTCGCTAAAGAGCCGCATGCGGCTGGCGAACAGCGGTTTGCCAACCACTGTCCTATTAAATATTTATAGTCCACATACATTTTTATACATTAAAAATACACGAAGAATGCATTTTATAATATGTCTGAATTTAACTTTGCAACGCAACATTCTAAACCTAATTGGAAAGCAACGGAAGAGATCCTAGTTTTAAAAATGTAGGTGTCACTTAACATTAGAACTGTCGTGTGCACTCAACAACCCTTACGATGCTGGGTGCCTCGGATATTTTAGGGTCTTAAAGATGTGATGAGGATATTTTCTTAATTATCATCTTTCAATGCAGGGTGCAAAAAAAGGAAAGAGGGGGGGGGGGGCAAAATGGAAAAGTGCTTGACCTGCTTGTGTTATGCAAAAAAATTTATATTACTAAAAATAAAAAAAAATATTAATATGGCTTTTATTTTATTTTTACATTATTTTGTAGCTACTTAATTAATAAATGAATTTTAACAGACTGGTTCCATCACTAAAAAGCAACACAAAGGTAATTTGATATGCGGAACACAAATGGAAAAAAAACACTACTCCCTTATAATAATTAGACTACCTTTCCTAAATATTTTCCAATTTTACCAGAGTCAAAAAGGAAAACAAAAATGTTAATTGGAAAGGTCTATACATTTTTATGGGTTTAAAAAAACTGGTCATTTTTATAAATCGTATATGAACAGCATAAATATTTTAAAAAGAGATGAGTTGTTTATTAATGTGTGAAACTTGAACATTCAACTTAAAATCAGAGCAGAATCTGTAACAATTTTATACGATTGATTCATAAAACGTATCCAGTCAAAACTTACAATTTTTACAATGATATATGTCTTTCCACTACTTGCCATTTTTACTAAAATAAATATGCAGCTATTACAACAAGTTAGTGTAGGCACACCAAGCATTTATCATAGCAAGTCCTTAAAGACGCTCCAAGTATGTATCATAGGAATTACTTAAAGACGCCCCAAGCATGTATCATATGAAATCCTTAAAGACGCCCCAAGTATGTATCATAGGAAGTCCTTAAAGACACCCCAAGCATTTATCATAGCAAGTCCTTAAGGACGCCCCAAGCATGTATCATATGAATTCCTTAAAGACGTCCAAAGTATGTATCATAGGAAGTCCTTAAAGACGCCCCAAGCATTTATCATACCAAGTCCTTAAAGACGCCCCAAGCATGTATCATATGAATTCCTTAAAGACGCCCAAAGTATGTATCATAGGAAGTCCTTAAAGACGCCCCAATCATTTATCATAGCAAGTCCTTAAAGACGCCCCAAGCATGTATCATATGAATTCGTTAAAGATGCCCAAGTTCATTTAGTTGCCCATGTATGTATCTAGACACTTCTAATTAGACAAAAGTTTGCCTTGGCACGGTGTTATTGAAGTATGAATCTAGACACTTCTAATTAGACAAAGGTTTGCCTTGGCACGGTGTTATTGAAGTATGAATCTAGACACTTCTAATTAGACAAAGGTTTGCCTTGGCACGGTGTTATTGAAGTATGAATCTAGACACTCATAATTAGACAAAGGTTTGCCTTGGCACGGTGTCATTGAAGTATCCTAGACTAGAGTTTGAAGTGTCGTGCATCCGATCAAACATGGCCGACCCGGAACGGTTGGCTGTTCACTCATGTCTAAACGAGGCGAACACGTGCTCGAGTTGCCCACTTCCGGTGATCAAAGTGTCATGTCATGTCTCCCAAGTCAGCTGGTCAGATCAAGTCCCTGGCTAATCAGAAAGAAGTATAGTGACCAAGTCTTAAAGCTAACCAGTGGTGGTCAGGATAATTTCTTTGTCTGATTTTTTACAGGATGAACCATTCAATGTATATATATAAAAGTCTTTTAGGGATTAAATGACAGAAGATTTGTCTCAGAGAATTTTTGCCATTAATCGCTTACGTTTGGATTAGTTCATACTTTTGATGTTTACATAGTGGTCATAACTGAGTGTTAGTCATTGTGTCCTAAGGGTTAGCCATAGTGTCCTATGAGTTAGTCTTTATGTGTCTATGTGTTAGCCATTGTGTCCTATGGGTTGTCTCTGATGGTCATGAATGGTGTTTGAATGACGGGAAGAGAAGGTTAGAAACGCAAGCACTGAAAAATGAAAGTTTTCAAAATGCTTCAGAAGTATCAGGACTAGAATACTAATATATGAGAACAAATGTTCATTTAAATAACTAGAGCTGAACATTTGTTGTTCTAGAGGGTGTTGTACTAGAGGGTGTTGTATTGGAGGGTGTCGTACTAGAGGGTGTCGTACTAGAGGGTGTTGTACTAGAGGGTGTTGTTCTAGAGGGTGTTGTACTAGAGGGTGTTGTTCTAGAGTGTGTCGTACTAGAGGGTGTCGTACTAGAGGGTGTTGTACTAGAGATGTGGTTTCTCAACCTGTGAGTCACGACCCCTTTGGGGGTCGAACGACTGTTTCACAGGGGTCGCCTAAGGCCATCGGAAAATACTTATACTCTACAGTTATGAAGTAGAAATGAAAATAATTTTATGTTTGGGGGTCATCACAACGAACTGTATTAAAGGGTCGCTGCTTTAGGAAGGTTGAGAACCACTGTACTGGAGGGAAAGGAGGCTTGAGATGACATCGAATTTATACAAAGACTTAAATCGGACAACAATTTCACGCGCAAACAACCACTGAAAAAGACAACCACTGAAGATAACAACCACCGCAGATGAGAAATATAATCATCCTATAACACGCTTGCTGCAACTATCATCCCCCACCTCCACACACCCACCCCGAGTCACACATGGTTTCAGATTCTTTACAATGAAGCTAATCTGAGTGTCAGGAATCCTGGGAGACCGTGTGTTAACATTAGGGAAAGTGAAGATTCACCCAATATTACAGGCTTGTCGGTGAGTGGGGCGTCCTGTCTGTCAGGGTGACACTTATAGAAATGACTATTGTTGAGGGATTGATGAATTATATTAGGGGGGGGGGTAGTGAAGTGTCACTGAAAGACACGTTTATTTTGGTAAAAATAATAACAGTTGGTATTATGTGCTAAAACATTTTGCAATATACTAATGAAGTAAATTACGTTATTTAGCCTTATGTGATAATAATAATAGATATTATTTCTTTCTGAGACTTCCTTGAAAAGCATCATTAAATTATGTAGATTGTGAAGAGACTTTGCCCCGACCCAATCCAAACACACAAACAGACTCTCATATATTGTTTACACACAAACAGACTCTCATATATTGCTTACACACAAACAGACTCTCATATATTGCTTACACACAAACACTCTCATACAGTATTAACACACAAACTGACTCTCATACGGTGCTTACACACAAACTGACTCTCATATATTGCTTACACATAGACAAACGAAAAGAAGCGTGTTCCAGTCTCGATGAAAAAAAAAAAGGGGGGGGGGGCGGCATTCAGCACAAATTCCTGACACTAACGCCGTAACTAATTGATGAAACCATGTGACCTTTAATGGCATACTCGTTAGGGTGAGTCAATATTTAGGACATTGGGTGTGTCTGTAATCATATCTTGTGTGCACCCCCACCACACTTTTCTATACAGTTGATTTTAAGATTTCATGCCAAAAGTTATGTGTGGTGTTTAACTTCAATCTTTTCTTCAATCTGTTAGAAGCGGGCCAAGCCAATAGCTGGTGTTCATTTGGTATGCCTACCACACTAACAAGACAAATGGAAATTAACACCAAATAGGACCAAGGCCATCGCGTGTCATTTCGGCTTGTGTCCCTTACATTCAAAGTTTATAGTCATTTTTTATCACATCACAACTCTGGGTTCTTAAAATATCCGAGACCCCCTGCAGCCGCAGGGTTCACGCGACGGAAAGGTTTGCAGGGCTCACGCGACGGCAAGGGTTGCAGGGCTTACACGATGGCAAGGGTTACAGGGCTCACGCGACGGCAAGGGTTGCAGGGATCACGTGACGGCAAGGGTTGCAGGGATCACGTGGCGGCAAGGGTTGCAGGGCTCACACAACGGCAATAGTTGCAAGACTCACGTGACGGCAAGGGTTGCAGGGATCACGTGACGGCAAGGGTTGCAGGGATCATGTGACGGCAAGGGTTGCAGGGATCACGTGACGGCAAGGGTTGCAGGGATCACGTGACGGCAAGGGTTGCAGGGATCACGTGACGGCTTTGGATAGGACTTAAATCTTAAACGTTTTACAAAGGAGCATGAAGAAGCTCCAATTAAAAAAAACATATATTTTGAAAATCTATTTTGATATAATGTAAACCAATGTGGAAGACTTAGGCTACTGCGATATAATGTAAACCAATGTGGAAGACTTAGGCTACTGCGATATAATGTAAACCAATGGGGAAGACTTAGGCTACTGCGATATAATGTAAACCAATGTGGAAGACTTAGGCTACTGCGATATAATGTAAACCAATGTGGAAGACTTAGGCTACTGCGATATAATGTAAACCAATGTGGAAGACTTAGGCTACTGCGATAGTTTTCGACTTTAAAAACTGGATGCCACATTTAAAATAAGTCTGTTTTTGAGCACGTCGTGAACAAATATGGGAAATCATTTCCCACCAGAAAAACTACAAAGTGATTGTTTTCATGCTGGCAATACAAGGCAGCTATTAGACCGTTGCGTCTCGGTCTGACGAACACAAGTCACATGAGATACAAAAACACAGTTAAGCGGTCATAAAACGGTCCCTAAGTGCCTATAAGCGGAGATAAAATAGTCCCTAAATGTCCAATATTGTTTACCCAAGCTGCCACCGAAATCGTCTGTATCTATAAAACATCAGCCATGACTTTCCTACTCCTGACTCACCAATACTTTCTTTATCTGAAGAGCTCCGTTTCTTTGTTTGATTTTTACAGTAATATCTAATCAAAAAGTTTGAATTTAGTGAATTTGTGCTCCAGCGGTCACCATGACAACGCTGATTAAAACGACCTAGCTTGAGAAAGAGTTGAACCCGTTAATACTTGGATTAGAGCTACTCCCCATACTTACAATCACACGGAAGTGTTGGTCTGTTATAGGCCATACTTACTATACTTTCACTCACTGAAAGAGTTGTCAGTTACTTACACTAACAGGTTTATTTGGGATTTATATAATACAATATTTGCGCTTCATTTGTAAAAATGGAATTATGATTGGAAAATTTTATGTTAAAAGGTTGCAATTTTGAGCTAACGACTTTTTGGTTTTACTAATGGATACATCTATTTGTCAATGAAATGTGCATGTAAGGAAAATGTGTCATTAAAATGTGCATGTAAGGACAATATGTCGTTGAAATGTGAATGTAAGGACAATGTGTTATTGAAATGTGCATGTAAGGACAATGTGTTATTGAAATGTGAATGTAAGGACAATATGTTGTTGAAATGTGAATGTAAGGACTTTGTGGCGTTGACTAGCTCATGTAAGGTGACTACTCATTACAATCTATCGCCAGTGCACCGGGTCACCTGATACTGGTCTAATTATAGGAAATGTTACAAACGTTGTTGTCTCGTGACATCACACCAACACAATTATGTGGTTATTCGATCTCGGTCACATTTAGCAATTTTATACTCAAATGACAGAAAGTACAACCACAGAATGATCAGATGTATTAGAATGAATGAATGAAGAGGAAAGATAGAGAATGAAAGAAAGAAGAAAGAGAGAGAAGGGTGGGGGAAGAGAGTGAGAGAGAGTGGGAGGGAGGGAGAAAGAGCGAGATATAGGTTAAGAGAGAGAAAAAGAGAGAGGGAGAGAAATGGTACATTTCATTTGCTTATAAAAGAAAAGAAACCATTAAAATCGTACAGCCTAGACATTAGCGCTCTGGCTACATTAGCGCTCTGTGTACATTAGCGCTCTGCCTACGTCAGTGCTCTGCCTACATTAGCGCTCTGGCTACATTAGTGTTCTGCCTACATTAGCGCTCTGCCTACATTAGCGCTCTGCCTACATTAGCGCTCTGTCTACATTAGCGCTCTGTCTACATTAGCGTTCTGCCTACATCAGTGCTCTGCCTACATTAGTGCTCTGCCTACATTAGCGTTCTGCCTACATTATCGCTCTGCCTACATTAGCGCTCTGGCTTTACAACCTGATAGAGAGTTTCATACAACTAATTCTTGTCACTAAATCAGTGTATTCTAAAGTAAAACGTCAAGGCGTAAAGGACTACCAATAAAAGGCGGATCCCAAAGTCTCACCTAATGAGTCCAGCCATATCTCTCATTAGCACCCAATGTCTGTCCAGCTAATTCACAACCCAACTCTACTCTCATCGTCTCCAGAAATTCGTAAAGCCAATGTGATACAAAATCGCTAAATCGTTATCTCTGTTCACAGACGCCAGAAACCTGGAAAGCCTAAAGAGTTTCAATGTTAACCAAACTCATCCATCCTGGCCTTCCTTGTCTTTGTTAAAAAAAAATAAAAAAATTCAGTCTTGTTTCCAACATGGCATTCGGCCGTACATCGTTACAGCCAACCTTTACATTGTAAGGGGACACCCCAGTGGCCAGGTAGGAACAATATTTTAGAAGCGATTATCTGCTAAAGACCATAAATCTGCAGGACAGACAGAGCCTGGTGCTGGCGGTACGGGCGGATGTTGTGTGAATGGTAATAAATGGAGTTGTGATTGAAATAAATGTTGGGGAATTATTTCCAAACATTCTTCTTGGTCATTTGTTGCTAAATATAGTTTGACTTGGATTAGATATGCAGTCGCCACTTCGCGCCTCGACTTTCACGGCTTCACTCTATCGTGTTGTTTCCCTTTTCAAATATGTATTCATTTAAAAGTTAATCGAGAGAGGCAAAATGATACAGAGCGCGATGGGTTGTCTGAATCGGTTATACACCCCTGTATCATAATTAAAATTACTGTAGGTCTGTGTATTCTAGCAGCGCCCCAGAGGGTCTAGTAATGTTAAAAACAGTATTAATAGGGCCGTGAACAGGTTTTCTATGCTCTAACTACGAAAATATTAAAATACGATTTATAAGTAAAGAATCCTATTTCGCGGAAATTCCTTTATCGCGGTAGTCAATAACTGATTTACCGCGATAAAAGAGGGGGTGACAGTATATAGAGTGAAAAGGATCTTTGGGGAGGAAAAATAGGGGAGGGATGAGTTGTGGTGACGAGAGAGTTGGTGCAGGGTACGACGATATGTTATATTTCATTTGACCCAGTTTGTGCAGGGTACGACGAAATGTTATATTTCATTTGAAAATCAATAAGATATTAGCATGAACTCATTTTGAAAGGATTTCCATGAAAAGGTCTGCTAGAAAATGTGGTTGATACCCAAGCCAACGTTCAATTCATCAAGTTTCCACATTTTTTTTCAATTCCGGTAGATTCCAAAATGTATGTTTGTTTTTTGTAGGCTCGATTTAAGTAAGTTGAGTAGGGCTAATTAAAAACATAATTTTATACTTTCAATCGGGCAAATTAGTTTCCTTTTTATGGTATTGTCCTTAGTGACACTCAGGACCAATGATAGAAAAGCGGAAGTTAAGCTAGTGTTCCAGCTGTAGTCTCACTATTTCCTTTAGTGTTCCAGCTGTGGTTTCACTAGTGAAAATAGGGATCCAAGAATAAATGCAGAACTTCTTTGTAACAACAATTTTTTATCACAAAAGCTGGTGGGAAATGTCAACAACGAGGGATGGCCAACAATTTGTTCGAAACATGCCAACAGCGCATCACTCACTGATGCCTCTGCCACTAAGCCAGTCTCTGGAAGATAATGGACTAGTTCTTTTTAGTCCAACGGCAGTTTCATTTTAACTTTTGAATCGAGGAAGGTGGAGTTGAAACTTATAGTGTAGAGTACGGGTATAGACAAACCAAAATGGCCTCAGATGCCACTTTGATAGCGGGTTAAATTGTTGCGTGACGCAATCATTACACAAAAGCACCCACATAAATAACCGCAATGGGCAGCGAGTGTTAACCACCCCTATGGTAGATAGTTAACCACCCCTATGATAGATAGCAGTTTCTACTTGTTCAATCGAAATCATCTCCATGATGAAATACATGTCAGTTAGGTGTTTATGAAAAGAGAGAAAGCTGTTTGGTCAATATTTGAAACAAATATATCTATGCCCGTTTTCTAACATATATCTTGAAGGAACAGCATACATACATTTATTGTAGTTTAACTCCCCCCCCCCCCCCCCCCGCATATGAACGAGTATTGAAATCTGCGCATTGTAGGTCTATAGTTGTTGTCATCGTCCCCTCTCCCACTTCTACAGTCTCCCACCCTGACAGCCTTCCTCACCCCGACAGCCGGCACTCATGTAAGTGACCAGCTGTGACACTTGTCGTCACGTGATCACGTCAAATGATAGTAACGTGACAGTTGGTGGGGTGAAAAATAAAGTCCGTATAAATGGCTCCCCATCAAATTACCCCAATCCTCTTACAGTTTACTGCGCCAACCATCAAATCAAATTACCCCAATCCTCTTACAGTTTACTGCGCCAACCATCAAATCAAATTACCCCAATCCTCTTACAGTTTACTGCGCCATCCATCAAATCAAATTACCCCAATCCTCTTACAGTTTACTGCGCCATCCATCAAATCAAATTACCCCAATCCTCTTACAGTTTACTGCGCCATCCATCAAATCAAATTACCCCAATCCTCTTACAGTTTACTGCGCCACCCATCAAATCAAATTACCCCAATCCTCTTACAGTTTACTGCGCCACCCATCAAATCAAATTACCCCAATCCTCCTACAGTTTACTACGCCAACCATCAAATCAAATTACCCCCAATCCACCTACGGTTTACTACGACACCACTGTACCAGAATTTTCCCAAACGCTCAATTACGCACATAGTTCCTCGTGAACTGTTCCTCGTTGACCGGATGGAACACACACGGTAACCGTATCACCCGTGACATCATTGGAACGTTTACACAAGACATTGGGCGTCCAGCCATCTGCCGCCGTGAGTAATGCTGAACAAGGGATTGGATTCAGCAGGTCCTATGGCTATGGACACACGATACGCCCCCCTGGTCCAACCATTATATCTCTTAGGAAGGGTTACTTCAACTGAGACTGAGAACCACTTGGAAACAAAGGTTTGGATGAAGTATGACTCAGCAGTTGTTTAAAAAAATGTCAACAAAATAAAACTCTAATCTCTTCACATTTGGAACAATTTGGTCAAGTATATTTAAGCTGTGGTTAACATGTTTTCAAAATAAACATCACATCTCCACACTTCTATCTAAATATGTCTATTTAGATAAAATATGTTGATTGAATCGTGTACTAATACTCTGAGGACCACTGAAACACATATCTTTAATGTGGCAGAAAACATAAGTCTTTATGTCTGCTGAGTTAAGTTCAAACATTACCGGCTGGTTGTCTACTTCAGACAGTACATTCCCTGATGAATGTATACTTTAGACATTACATTCCCTGATGAATGTCTACTTTAGACTACATTCCAGGATGAATTTCTACTTTAAAATCTGTACACGATCATCTAGAAAGAGAAAGAAAGAGCCCACGTCGACTCGCCATGATAGTCCTATGACTCAGCCAGATGAAAAGACCGAACCTTAATGAGGTTTTAAACTCTAACCCTTAAAAATATGCCCGCTGAAGAGTTAAACAATGCCAATTATAGCCTATAGTGAGGGACCAACACTGAACCGTCCATTTCTGACCCACTCTCTCACTCTCTGAATGCTATTATGAGTTTGTGGGAGTGTGGGGGTGAGACAGTGGAACGTTTATCTAACAAAGAAGTCACTATTTCTATGTGTGGAGTCGAGTAAATAGTTTATGAGTAGGCCCCTATTTGACTTCTGCTCAGCACAAACTATGTGCCATTCTGGTAGCATGGTGTTAGTCAAAGTTTAGGGAGCAGGGACATACAACATACATGTATATTTTTAAACATACAAGAGCAGTGGTTCCCAGGCGTTTATTTTTGGCGGACCGGATGGTTGCGTTTCCAACTATCCCGGGATCCAGTGCCAGATTCATTATTTGTATCCCTATTATAGAAGCTAGAGCTGTCCATGTTGGACCTTATAGACGTCATCAATTATTTGTCCGCGATCAGTTACTATTTAATGCTAGCCGCTAGCTGTTACAAGTTTTTGTTTTATGACTTTTTACTTTATATAATTGTTATCCAGTTTCTTGAATGATGTTGTGCGGGCCGGCAACGTAAGGCTCATGGTCCAGTGGCAGGTCGCGGACCACGACATTAGGAAACACTGCCCGCTGAAGAGTTAAACAATGCCAATTATAGCCTATAGTGAGGGTCCAACACTGTTTCACTGTTAAATAGTAGACTGTTAAGCCATATTGCCTGATACACCTGTTTGTACTCAATGTGGCGTCCCTCCACACAGTGGCGTAGGAAGGGTTTGTGGTAGAGGCGGTCCGCTCAGGGCGGCACTTTTCTTCTTATATGGTGGGGCGCTGTTTTCGGCCAAATGCTGAGTTTTTTTGTTTGTTTTTTTATCTAGGCGTCAAAAATCTTGGCCCGCCCACGGTGACACCAACCCTAGCTTCGCCACTCGCCACATACCCACATTTTGGCACTAACCCTAGCTTCACCACTCGCCACACACCCACATGGTGACACTAAACCTAGCTTCGCCACTCGCCACACACCCACATGGCTGTCGTGGCTAAAAGCAGAAGACCTATTTATTAACTGCTTGAGTCTGTCATTTCGCGGAAGTGAGTCAGGGCATTATGGGATACTGGAGATTTGAAAGCCAGACAAGCTTTAGAAGACTTTAAAGTTATTTAATAACAGTGACAGGCTAGAATATTTGACTGGTAGTCAACATTTTATGTTTTGATATTATTTGATTCTAAACCACCACACACTACCACACACCCCCACAGTCCACACAATATTGTATTGCCCTATAATTTCTCATTATTTCACCCCAATGTTCACACACAACATTGTATCCCTTTATAACACTGCATTATCTCACCACACTCACTCACATAATAGAATATAACGCTATTATTATAATAATTTATTATCCCACTCTATCCTACCACACAAACAATTTTATGTAATACTGAATTTCCTATACCCTCCCCCCATACACTATGTATCACCCTATAATACTGTTTTATCCAAACATCATACAACATTGTATCACGCTATTTCCTTACCCCCACCCACCCCCCACACAAGATTGTATCTTGTTATTCTCTCATCCCACCCCATCCCCACACACAAGATTGTATCATGTAATTATCTCATCCCACCCCATCCCCCACACACAAGATTGTATCATGTTATTCTTCCCCCCCTCCTCACCCCCCCCCCCCCCAATTGCTCTTTACTCCATGTCACACTGGTATTTTTGTTTCTTTAGAGCTGTCAATAAGACGCAAACATTCATAAACTCATCGACGGAATAACTAAAGGTATTACTCAGTCAGCCTGTAATAATGTTATTAAATAGAGCGAGGTGACGAATGGAGAGAAGAATACAACAGTGGTGAACCAGTCAATATCAAATCTAAACCTATACCCTCTCCGCTCTCTGCCTACTCACACTCAAGTGGAGTAATGAGATCGAATGTTAAAATATGGTTTTAGTGAAAATGAATTTGACAATATTGAATTGGAAGAACACACACAAAGTGCTATATGTAGCATGACTGCAATTCAAATTTCAGAGGCTGTTGGAGAAATCTTTGAGTAAGTGTTTTAAGATATGCATTATATCTCTGTACACTCGCCTCACACAATAATGAGAAGAATAATAATGTGTAAGTCCAGTTTAAGTATTATAATTTACGATGTATGTTTTCTGCACTAAAATTGTAATGTTTGCCATTAAGATGACAGTAAGAAAGTTGTGATACAGGCTTCATATTGTAAACTTTGATATTAAAGGTACGAGCTCATCCCAAGACCCCGTACACATCTTAATCATCCGTGCACATCTCAAGCCCCTAGTATACATTGCGTGCACAGTCTTAGAGCTGTCTGATGAACTAAAACATGATTAACAGGATGTAGTCTATATATCAGTCGTCTTGTAGTATTCAATCGTAAAAACTTTTTTTTTACTAAACACATTTAGTAGATTGATTGATTGAATACTTATATAGCGCTTGTAGCCATGCTATGTGCCGAAACGATTACTTATGTGTAATATAAAATTATTATTAAAGCTTAATATATATTGTTATATTGACACAGATTGTTCGTGTTCATTTAATACATGCTATTTTAGCATGCTCACAGTGCTCTGAAGTCCTAAAATCTATTTAAAGAAAAAAGACTTTAAAATTTCTTAAATTAAATTTTATCATTTTCAATTTCCCTTAAAGTGTGAGGCAAACTGTTCCATAATTTTGGCGCTATAGCCTCAGACAGTTAAAAAATTGTTCATATTTAATACTGATGTCTGGCTCCGGGTTTTCTTCTCAGGAAAAAAAATTCACAAAAAAAAAACAACAAAAAACCAAACAAACCCGACAGAGGTTTTAGAGTAATCCTCTACGTTGAGCCGACCATCTTAGTTACCATAGCAACGTCCTACTGTGACGATCTTGATTGTGGGTAGTCAAAACTTGAGAAATTGATGAGACTTCGTGTAGACGAGATGACAGGGGGGAAACACCGTAGTATAGGAGGCAAATAATAACACTAATGAGTCTGGGGTAGAGAGTAGCCCACAGTCAATAAGGTAGAGAGTAGTCCGCGGACAATGGAACAGAGAGTAGCCTACAGACAAAAGCTGAAAGAATACCTTTCAAATATTCAATTGGGATGCTGGATTCCGTTTCCTGGTAGGGGCAGTAACTCGTAGGCTACTATAAAACTATCTCCCTTTGATATCAACATGGGACAGCACTCCGGAGTCGAAAAAATCAATAGTAGGACTCCTGCTTTTTTGAGACACACATTTGGTGGATGACCATGGTCGGATCTAGGCTTAGTCCATAAGGGCGCAATAATAGAAATTAAAGCTCTTAAAAAGTGTGTGTTGGGGGCCAACATCTGCATTCACAGATTGCTTATACAACTGGTGTAACATTGAAGCCCTTTTTTCGGCCGAGACACATATTTTTGAAGGTACCTCTTATACTATCTGACCATATTAAAAATATAATGCATATACCGAAATACAAGGCATTATTAGTTTTAAAAATAAATAGTCATATCGTCTCCTTTATAATTCTTATTTTGGCTCTTTTGTTTATCGAGTATAAATATATTCCATTTAAAATAATTAATTTCTTATAATTTCTTTTCGTTTTTAAAAAGAGATATTTATTTAAATCCAGAGATTTATTCAACAAGCTTTATCCGCCTATAAATTTCCTCTCGGTGTCACGGCAGTCGCCGAAGGCTTAGAAAAAAATTCCTTATGGCTTCTTTCAGAGCCCGAGTCTTTGCCAAGTTAGCCGTTTTAGCCTGGTTTGTCCTATCACTCAAACAGCGCCGGCGCCCTGATTAAATAAACCTAGCATAAAATCAAATCAACGAAGAACAATGGACTGAAATCAAAGCAGCCACTTAATATAGGCAACAGATGTAAAGGAGAGACAACGCAAGCAAAGTGATAATCTAAAACATAAAATTCTAGAATGAAAGTGTTCAATGATCCATAGGTTTGTTCCGTCCGATTAATCACCGAGGCTGATGTCAAGTTAAAGCTATTGCCTGGTTACCAACATGCGTGTCTCGTAGCTTAAAATTGCGTGTGCATTTATGGGTTTGAGTTTGTTTGATAATATTGAGTATCTGGTTTTATGGTATAAGTTTGCGGTAGCCATAAGTTTGTTACGGGAGAGGATAATAAATTAGATCGACAGTGGCGTTACTTGAGTTTTTAGACAAAGGGGAGGGGGTTAAGATAGAAATTGTCTTTATTCCAAATTCGCCCATAAAGCGAAAAGTAAAGTCTATAGATAATGTATGGTACATGAACGTTTTATTTTAGGTTAAATGATATATTAAAAAGATTGACGTTATAACATTGATGTAACGTGTACAGACTTCATAGATGAATATTTCCATAATATAAAGCACATTTACACTCAATCATTCTCGCCCCGGCACCATATTGGCAGAAGAAAATATCTGAGCAGTTAGGTTACAAACTCAAAAATAAACTTAAAATGCACAAATTTTAAATCTAAAAAAACATGTACGTACAATCAAAAGTTTGTACAAACACATTTAAAAAATAGTATAGTTAAAAGTATGAAGCTATAAAAAAAATTGTATTATTATGTTTCTATGAATATGTCTCTATATCATATGACCAAATAATTATGGCATGAGACTTTTAGATAATATTCGTTAATTGTATGACATTGATCAGTTTGAATGTCTCCTGTTTCTGAACATAATAAGTGTACAGAAACCAGAAGCAATCACAAACACTGAGACAGACCGTCTTGTTTCTGATCATAGTAAGTGTACAGAAACAAGAAGCAATCACAAACACTGAGACAGAACGTCTTGTTTCCAATCATAGTAGGTGTACAGAATCAAGAAGAAATCACAAACACTGAGACAGACCGTCTTGTTTCTGATCATAGTAAGTGTACAGAAACAAGAAGCAATCACAAACACTGAAACAGAACGTCTTGTTTCTGATCATAGTAAGTGTACAGAAACAAGAAGCAATCACAAACACTGAGACAGACCGTCTTGTTTCTGATCATAGTAAGTGTACAGAAACAAGAAGCAATCACAAACACTGAGACAGAACGTCTTGTTTCCAATCATAGTAGGTGTACAGAATCAAGAAGAAATCACAAACACTGAGACAGACCGTCTTGTTTCTGATCATAGTAAGTGTACAGAAACAAGAAGCAATCACAAACACTGAAACAGACCGTCTTGTTTCGCTCAGTTTGCATTGCCCCGCTCCTAAGGTTTTTACGCCCAAGTTGTTGTAGGTTAAATTGTTATAGACTGTCCATACATTTAGCGACGGTTGTCAACCCAGGGACAGGTTTGAAAAAAAAAAAAGGGGGGGGGGGAATTACGTTACTTGCGTGGACTTTTTGGGTCGCAAATCTGAACTTTATTTTGTACTCAATATTCAAGAAATCGTTGAGTGAATGCGTGTTTAACTTACGTGCGATAATAAATTCCGAACCCGATATTAACCAAATGTAGATATTCAATGTAGAGAGAGAGAGAGAGAGAGATAGAGAGAAAGGGAGAGAAAAAGAGAAAGAGAGAGAGAAAGAGAGAGAGAAAGAGAAAGAGAGAGAGAGTTTTAGTTAGGGAATAGAGCTTTCTAAGCTTTCGGTCAATTGTTATGTAATTGAATATGTAATTGAATATTCACAGTGTGTCACTGATGTGTGGGTATACGTTCAGTGTGTTAATGGTGTGCAGCCATGACGCCTAGTGTGTGTTGTCGGGATGTACTGTCTGTTTCTCGTGACAAAAGACTCAGTTTGATTGATAAGAAGTTACAGCGATATTGTGAATTGACAAGAGGACGAAGCTATTTGTCGCCAAGTAAAGCAGTGATCTTTGAACGCTATTAATAACTTTATGCGACAGTAAGGGCCATGACTTCTTGAACAGCTGTTAATATTTGGAGTACCCAGGTTCATCTAAAACAGTGGTTCTCAACCTTATTAATCCCGTGACCCTTTAATACAGTCCCTCATGTTGTGGCGACCCCCAGCCAAAAAATTATTTTTGTTGCTACTTCATAACTGTAGAGTATATGTGTTTTAAGATGGTCTTAGGCGACCCCTGGGAAAGGGTAGCGCGACCCCCAAAGTGGTCGCGACCCACAGGTTGAGAACCGCTGATCTTAAATATAGTGACTCTGAGGTTAGTAGAAATGTAGCAAATTTATTGTGGACAGAACCGCGATGTAAGTACTCATTTTCTAAAAGTATTTCATTGGGACTTGGACCTTATAGATTTGATAATAATTATACTTTCGATGATTAGACTCGACATCTGTAAATTTCGTCACACATTGGTCATTCAACAAAAAGATGGTTGTACCACGGTCCAGTCTCCTTAGGTGCACTGACCCGATGGTGTGAACGTCTGACCTGGAGCACGTGCAAGGGTCACTACGAAAGGTCATCTCCTAAATAAGAGACACAAAGTGCCATCTGTGGTCATGTCGTGACCCAGCTTGTGGCAAATGACCCATAGCGTGGGTGGCATTTGAAGGCTGTAGTCTGAGTTGACCCCTTAACTTTTAGCAATCGTTGGGGTTAAAAGTTAACTAAATGTGTGGGCTAATGTGAAGGGTCATTCGAGGTAATGATTCTGTCCAAATCAATAATTTGCTTCTCCTCCCCTCATGTAAACATACCAACATAGACAGATCTAGCTTCTATAATGTACTATATCATATTGTATCAGTTATAAATAGCTTTATTACATACGCAGTGTCGCAGAAAGGGGCTGCGGAGGGGGTGGTCCACGGCCGGGCGGCCCTTTTTTCTTTATATGAGGGGCGTCCTTTTCATCCAACTGCCGAGTTTTGATTTCCGGCCCGGGGTTTGTACAAACGCTTTGCCATTGCATTCATTAGCAAGTAACTCAACTATTTTTGGATATTAAATTAGAACTATGTTTGAGGGACAAATATGTTTAGAACCGTCATTCTGAAACAAATTAAGAGTGGCTTTTACTCATTGACCAGAAAACTCGCTGTAAAATTGAACTGGGGCAGCCGTGTATCATCTGCTTGTAAGACTAACTACGCCCATTGAGATGTACGTAATGAAGCATTCAAGTAGTTCGACCATCTTACTTCTTCAGATTCAGGTTCTGTGAGTTTAATACAGCGGACTCACGAACTCACGAACTCTCGGGAATGACTTGGCTCCCTGAATGTAGAATATTCCTGAGCACAAGAATTTTTTTAATGCTCACGAAAAAGAGTTTAATATATAATATACATAGGCCTAGTCTCATACAACATAATCACACATCCACTAAAACTAGTGAAACTCAACACCACATAGCTCACTAACCACTAGTGAAACTTAACACCACAAAGCTCACTAACCACTAGAGAAACTTAACACCACATAGCTCACTAACCACTAGTGAAACTTAACACCACAAAGCTCACTAACCACTAGAGAAACTTAACACCACAAAGCTCACTAACCACTAGTGAAACTTAACACCACAAAGCTCACTAACCACTAGTGAAACTTAACACCACAAAGCTCACTAACCAGTAGAGAAACTTAACACCACAAAGCTCACTAACCAATAGTGAAACTTAACACCACAAAGCTCACTAGCCACTAGTGAAACTTAACACCACAAAGCTCACTAACCACTAGAGAAACTTAACACCACAAAGCTCACTAACCACTACTGAAACTTAACACCACAAAGCTCACTAGCCACTAGTGAAACTTAACACCACAAAGCTCACTAACCACTACTGAAACTTAACACCACAAAGCTCACTAACCACTAGAGAAACTTAACATCACAAAGCTCACTAACCACTAGATAAACTTAACACCACAAAGCTCACTAACCACTAGTGAAACTTAACGCCACAAAGCTCACTAACCACTAGAGAAACTTAACACCACAAAGCTCACTAACCACTTTTTGAATATGTACACCACATAGTTCACTAACCACTAGTGACACTTAACACCACATAGCTCATTAACCACTAGTGAAACTTAACACCACTTTGCTCACTAACCATTGGTGAAACATAACACCACATAGCTCACTAACCACTAGAGATGAATAATCCTTTGTTGTTTTTTATAGCGTAATCTCCAATCACCTTAATTTTTTTATTCGCACATAAAATTTGTACAACTTTTTATTTTAAAAAAACAGTATTAAAGTACCCCAGTATAAAAGTAACCCCAGTCTTAAAGTAACCCCAGTATGAAAGTAACCCCAGTATTAAAATGACCCCAGTATTAAATTCACCCCCGTATTAAAAGTAACCCCAGTATTAAAGTAACCCCAGTATTAAAGTAAACCCAGTATTAAAGTAACCCCAGTATTAAAGTAAACCCAGTTTTAAAGTAACTCCATTATTAAAGTAGCCTAAGTATTAAAGTAACCCCAGTATTAAAGTAACCTAAATATTAAAGTAACCCCAGTATTAAAGTAACCCCAGTATTAAAGTAACCCCAGTATTAAAGTAACCCCAGTATTAAAGTAACCCTAGTATTAAAGTAATCTAAGTATTAAAGTAACCTAAGTATTAAAGTCATAATTAAATCAAGGTTTCACTTTATTAAGCTCCAATTGACCCTTCACAAATGAACGATTTAATCTATGACCCACTCTGATAATCAAGAAAAAATACTTAAATAGTCCCAGATCGGTTCTTTCACCACTTATTACAAAGCTTATTTCTTAAAACTTATTTTTCACTTCGTTGTATGGCTCAGAAGACCGAGGTCAAAGGCCAAAACCTCGCTCATTAAATCCTGGCCAAACGAATCTGATAGCCGAGTGAAGTTTGAAAGCTATTTTTGGAACGTGTGTGCATCTGTTCTACCCAGCATCTCTGGCTTCCACCCCTTTTACACCCTCATCCTTTTCATGTTCAATGTGAAGTGCACAATACAACAAAAGATTGGGGTCGGTGGAAAAGGGGGGAGGGGTGCGTGTGTAGTGTATTGTATACATTTAATGCAAGCGGAGATCCGAGGGTGTCGACTAAAGAGGATTGAAAAGAGGACACGGTGGTGTTAGAAGATGAATGGTGTTTGCTGGAGGCTGCCAGAATGTGCATCTGTCGTGAAAGTCTCGAACAGGAAAAGTGTTAACATCAATTTTCCTTGGCGCTATGTCAGGGCAAGTGGGCTTTTGGCTACTGAAATATCAAATCTATTAGTGGTGACCCGGGGGGGGGGGGGGGGGTCTGAAATATCAAATCTATTAATGTTAACAAATTCTTGGTAGTGACAAGACTGGTAATTTGTTCTGAAATAAGATTAACAAATACACTGTTAGGAGAATACTTTTTGTGTGCGTGTGTGTGTGACATTTCTTTATACCAGTTAAAATATAACAATGGGACAATCCATAAATGACGTCACGCATTAAGGGGTTAGGAATGGCTCACATTTTTGTAACGATGTATTTTGATAGTGACTACACTTTGTGACGATGTATTTTGATAGTGACTACATTTTGTGACGAACATCCGGACGTCATTTCTACATTTGACATTAAGTCCAATCAGAGTCATATGCCCCTTATTAAGTTTGTAGTGACATGCGCGGACCAACACTTACATCGCTTTTTTTTCTTCTTTTTTTTTTTTGGTCTATTGGCAACGAAAACGCTGAAATGAATTTGTCCCACATATGCCTTTCAGTTTCCCGCTTCTTGTAGTAAAGTAAAAAAGCTCCCGCTAAAACCTATTTCTGGCACAATCAAACGTGTACATTGTTTGGTTGAACTTGCGGACAGGTGAAAGTTAATCATACGTAACTGGAGCTTAAAATACGGATAGTTATGAGCCTAATGGGGATGGTGTAAGGTTGATAGAAGCCTCGTTTAGAAAATTGCAGGGGTCGCATTCGTAGTCACGAGCTTGTCATTTCGTGGCAGGGGGTGTTGACAATAAGGGTCTGTGCAAGTTACAGAGGGGTGCTGCTAAATTGGAGGGCATGCTCGAATTTCTTCTTGAAGTGAAAATGAACAAAGCATGATCGTGCATATAAGCGAGAATAAAGATGAAAGAGATGAAAAGGAAAACAAAAAAGTAGGGGATGAGGGCGAAAGAAAGAGAGGGGGGGGGGTGAATCCCATTACAGCATTATGTGGTTAACTAGAGTTAGATAGAAGCGCCCTGTTGGGGTGTGAGTAAAATTAACACCGGATGTTTATATAAACAAACAGGAAATTACACTGTTATGACGTGAACGTATTAATGCTGTGACGTCACGCTAGGAAAATTCTATGTTAAGGGATATCACAAACATAATTCTTTATGGAGAAGAAAATAGGGAGGAGTGTTAATATCTTGCCAAATTACCCCCCCCCCCCCACACTTTTTTTTTTAAATGATAGGTTGTTATGCATTATTGGTATTTTGTATCTACCACGAGTTTCTGGCATACTTGATTAAGTTATTTTTGATATGTTAGAGTTTATGGCATACTTGATTAAGTTATTTTTGATATGTTAGAGTTTATGGCATACTTGATTAAGCTATTTTTGATATGTTAGAGTTTATGGCATACTTGATTAAGTTATTTTTTATATGTTAGAGTTTATGGCATACTTGATTAAGTTATTTTTGATACGTTAGAGTTTATGGCATACTTGATTAAGTTATTTTTGATATGTTAGAGTTTATGGCATACTTGATTAAGTTATTTTTGATATGTTAGAGTTTATGGCATACTTGATTAAGTTATTTTTGATATGTTAGAATTTATGGCATACTTGATTAAGTTATTTTTGATATGTTAGAGTTTATGGCATACTTGATTAAGTTATTTTTGACATGTTAGAGTTTATGGCATACTTGATTAAGTTATTTTTGATATGTTAGAGTTTATGGCATACTTGATTAAGTTATTTTTGGTAAGAATTTGTGATTTTGTAGACATACATCTTCTGTTAACACTTGTGACTTATACACAGTGACGTGGTAGTTTGTAATGGTGGGGCGGTCCTTGACTTTGCTCCCCATATGTTTACGAAAAACACAAAACACACAGAAAACTTCAAAAAAAAAAAAATAATAATAATAAATGCCCCCCCCCCCCCAAAAAAAAAGTGTTGTGGCTGCTCGGGATGGACCGCCCAGTAGCGTAGCCAGATTCTGACACTGGGTTCGGGGGGGGGGGGGGGGGGGTCAAAAATTCAAATTTTAAAAAAGGCCCATTTACCAAACTAATAAGCTGAACAAAGTAAACATATACGGTATCTTTAAAAAATAAAATGGGTGCATGGACTGTCACTGTAATGAGAGATAGTAGAAAAGTAGGGAGTAAAAATGGGGGGATGGGTCTGGGGAGGGGCCGAGCTCCCTCCCCAGAAATATTTTGATAAATTCAAAATGCAAGGATGCGTTTTGGCACATACCTGAATTTAGTTTTTCATCATTCGAGATTTAATCTGAGAACAACAAAAGAGTTGCTATAGGAAATTCAGGTTCCCTTGACCTTGACCTTGTTGTGTTTATAATGAAAAAAAATTTGGTTTAAGTTTAATAATAATTACGGAAGGGAAGTTCTCCTGAGCTTTGACTTCTCTTCTGACTTGTGCCCTTTCTTATTCTTTTATTTTCTTACATGTTTAGGTAGGATATATTAGGTTTGTCTTATATGCGTGAAAATACGTTATTTCTTAATACGAACGAACGGTACAGTGTGTGATAATGAAGGACGATTATTGCGTTCGATATTCACGCTTCACGATTTTCATTCCGTTGTAAGAACAAAGTATTCAGTAATGACCACGTGTACCGATCCAATGAAGGCCACTTCAAATTTAAAATCCTTTCGTTTCAAAGTTTTGTTTACCAATGAAGCCGCCTTACATCTGACGTTTTTGTTTCTAGAATCTAGATACCAGGTCCTCAACCCATCCTCTATTGGCCCACCAGGTCCTCAACCCATCCTCTATTGGCCCACCAGGTCCTCAACCCATCCGCTATTGGCCCACCAGGTCCTCAACCCATCCGCTATTGGCCCGGCGACGGATAAGAATAAACAATAATCGTTGCTGTCCTGCCTCAGACAATTCTTTGATCTACCAGTAAACTAAAAGTGGTAATGAAGCCTTGTTTACATCCGACGGGTGATGAAACATTGTACAAATTTATGATAAAGGAAAGGAAACCACTGGATATAAATTGTTCAGTGCGGCAGATTGCTAGGCCGCGTGCATTTTATGTAATTTTTGTTTACACAAATCGTCAAAACCCGCGTTTCATATACGGATGCGTCTTATATGCGCGAAAATACGGTATACATACATATATATATATATATATATATATATAATTAAATTTAGATTGTGTGTTGGTGTTGTACTGCTGAAGGTATTTGCCGAAAGGTTTGCATGTGTATTCTGGTAACTATTATTAAAGTTAAACCTATATTGTTTGATTTACAAAAATTGTTTGTGTCTCATTAATTTACCTGAAAGCTTTATCGCAGTCCAACTCTCTCATAACTATTTAATTGTACTTAGAGAAATTATTTATTTCTGGATGTTTCCAAATAGTAATATTGTTTAACAATTTTTTTTACGTTAAACTATTTCATTTTTAAAAATAATTAATATATATGATTTTTAAAAAATCAGTTTAAAAAAGATACTCTGTCACCCCCCCCTCCCTCTCCCCACTCACGAAATGTGTTTCTCCCGGCCCCAGATACAAAACGCGCTTTATTGGTCTCTCAGGGTTATTTGCGCTTCTACTTCTACGGCAGCTGTTGTTGCTGTCACTCGTTTGTCTGTTGTTACTGTCACACATTTCTCTTTCGTTACTGTCACACATTCGACTGTTGTTATGTTCACACATTTAAATGATTGACTTATATAGACGGCTTATATTCAAGCAATAGCAATTCTTTCATCATATAGCGCAATTCTTTCTTATTCACATCATCCTTTTTTATCTACGCTACACTACACGATGTGACAAGACACATTTGTAAATTTCTTTAATGTTTATTAAACTCGTAAAAATTAATTTTGGCTTTTTATATTCAGAAATTACACCGATGAAAAATATTTATTTTAAAATAAAACAAAGTTTTTATCCCCAAAATATTTAGTTTTCGATTAAAAAATTTAAATGTTATGTACTTGATTTTGGGGGGGGGGGGGGGGTATTATTATATTACTTACTTTAAGCAAGGGGACAATTCTATCTTTTAATCTACTCCAAGTTTTATCTTCTTTGACTGCCGAAGGATATTAATCCATGATGACCAGGAAATAGGAGAGCAAATCTTCACAGGAGAGCAAGTCATGCGAACTTCGACGGAAACGAATCGCCCGAGTTTTCTGATCAAATCCCTGGCGATTTAATCCCATGATAGCGGAAAACCTTTTAATTGTGAAGGTCTTAAACTTTTGCCGCTAGATGTCAGCAGTTGTTGCGTGCCAGCTATTAGCCGCCCTCTTTACAAACAAATTGCAAATATAATTGAGAGACGAAAATATTTGTTTTTAAACTTTTCCAAGTTTTCTTCCAAGAAAGGAACTTCATGAAAGGAACATTCTCAGTAGCATTAAATATTTTTTTTTTTTTTTTTTGGTTTAAAGAAAAAGTTTTCACGTTTTAAAAGAAATTTTAAATGGGATTTACTGATTACAACGCTTCAAATTTGGACGGTTGGGGGGGGGGGGGGGGGTCTCAAGCCGAGTTCTGTGACGGGAGTCTAACAGGGAAGTGAAAGTTAAGGATGCAATCCTAATGGGATTTTTTTTTCTTCAAAATGATATTTTAAATTTTTTTTTTTTGTTGTTGGGGTTCAGAAAGGAGGCCAATGTCCTAAAGAGGACAAAGCTCGACATTACATGGGAGGGGCATAGGGAAAACAACGACAGAAGGGAGAGAAGTCGGTCGATCAATACGTGTGACCCTCTCCTATTGTCTCCCCATTGAAATGAGCAGGCAAAAAGTAGTAGCGAGGGGAACATACAGGGTTCGCCTAGGGCTGAGATGAGGGTGTCGTGGTGGAGCGATCCTGGGTGTCGGGTGGGGGGGGGCGGTGTTGATTGTGTGATGTTCATTCACAGACATGCCGAAGCCCGCTTTTTTTTTTAAAGCACAGATATTTCTAGTGAAGAGTGTAGTGGGGCTTGGGGGGAAGGGGCACTGAACACAACAGTGGCATCAATAATTGTTCTTGTTGTTACTGCCTATTGTTATTTCCCTTTGTTGGCACGTGCCACTGACGGTGAGTAATGGGGAATTGGGATGAGACCCGGCGCATCAAAATTGATATTCAAATCCAAGCGGCGCGGGTTCGCTTTATGATTAACCCTGTCCCCGGAATGAGTGCCATTTGTGATATGCCAGGCAGGCGAGAGGCAGCGACGACGGACAGCTCTGTGTTAAGGAGCGAGTTTTTGGATTACTGTTGTCAGCAGGTTACCGTGGCCAATGAACAACTCGCTGTGATTCTATGGAAAGTATGCAAGTTGGCTTTTTGATTTATCTAACTTCTTCCTAGAAAGTAATCTGTGTAATATTTATTTGTATTCTTTTTTTTATAAATTTGATTTTTTTTTCTTGCTGCTAAACAAAATATTATTTTGACATTTCTAGAGTTAGTTCAACTTTATGTTGCCGATTTCATTCTTTGGCATTGTACTTCCGATTTTATTAATTAATTATTTTTTTGTATGTAATTTAAAACAAAATGTGAGCCCTTTCCTTCAGTTTGGACAATACTCCTTAACATTATGTTCATACCATACCATCCTTCTTTTACTTGGCAATAAACACCACGTCAAAGTCCCATGAATAACTTCATATCACCGCAAGTCCCATGAATAACTTCTTATCACCGCATGATTAGAACGGGATAGTTCACCTACCACGCCCCCCTCTCCTCTTCCTGTTAAACAAAAATTCATTTAATTTAAAATAACGTGATATGCATTAGTATATTATCCTGTTTTGTTAACTTCGTATGGGCTAAGTGTCCATTCATACAAATGCTTATTGCCCTGGAATATTACAGAGCTTGTATTAGGTTCATAGCTAGGTGTAAACGTTTGTTTTTAATCAATAACAATCATTTGGAGTTTGGCGTTATTCAACTCTGAAGTGAAATTTTGAAACGTCTGCTAAAAATGAAGCATGAGCGCCATTACTTCCGTTTAAAAAAGATTGTGTTTTAAACAGTTCAGCAGTGGCGAGAAATTCATTATAATTTCATTTCAGTGTGGACGATATAAATTCGGTTTTAAAAACAAATTAAAAGGTATTTGTTGTTGATATAGGTTTTTGTGGCTGTCATTTTGGTAATTTAATTATATTTTAACGATTATTAACTTGTTACCGTTACAACGTCACATTGCTTGGACGCAGTGTCCTATAACGTCACATTGCTTGGACGCAGTGTCCTATAACGTCACATTGCTTGGACGCAGTGCCCTATAACGTCACATTGCTTGGACGCAGTGCCCTATATATATTATTCAAAGTTGATAGTTTTTTTTTCACATCCCAAATTTGGGCCCCTAAAATATCAGAGGTCCCCGTGACGGCTTTGTTGTGACTATAGCCAGATGCGTACCGACAGTGAGGCAAGACACTTTGGAGAGAAGACAGTGTGGCAAGACAATTAGAGAGGAGACAGTGTAGCAAGAAACTTGGAGAGGAGCGCAAAAGCAATGAGCTCGATACAAACATTTTTATACATTTTTATTTAAAATCATGCATGCTTACGTTTATTGACCTGTATTTTAGCTTTAAAAAATTGTGCACTCCACTTGCTTACTCTAATTCTACTTACTTCCTCTTCAGCTACTATCTACTTGCTAACTCTGACTCTAATTGCTTACTCTACACTCTACTTACTTACTCTGCAATATATTTACTCTGCCATCTTTATAGACTCTATGGTCAATCTCGATTATAAAAAAATATGTTTCTTATGCTTGATAGGAGAGCACGTTTAGTTCTAAGCGAGTTGCCGGGGGTGCCACATGTCCAAGGTACGCCTCTGACTATAGGTAATTTTGCATCTATTTATCTTTCTTACCTTTTTGTTACTATTGGAAGCCTTGTTAGTCATATTTGCTCTCAAACTTTATTGGCTACCATTGTATATAAAATATCACAATGTCGAAATCTCTTCGTTCAATTATTTATCTTTAGCCAATGCCTCTACCCGCCCAAATGTTTTTTAAATCTTTATTACAATGAATTATTTTAATTCAGCATAATTTGGATTATGGGTCGGGGGGAAGGGGGGGGGGGATGTCTTAAGAGAATCTTATTGTAATCTCCCTTTCTTCGTGTTTATATTCGGCAGTGTCTAGTCATTAGTCTTTCGATTTTTCTGGCCTGATCAAACTAAAGTCTCTCGATGTCTGTAGTTCTAATCCGGCTTAATCCCTTACCATCGCTCTTTGTCCAGGGATAAGCCTCATTTTTTTCTCCTCTTGGAAATGGTCCCCTTGTTGGTCAATTATTTCAGGCAACTTCAGGGGTCCTCAAATTAATGAGATCCACTCGTAGAACATCTTAAAACTATCGTGACCTACTTTGCCCAATACCGAGCCAGTAGCAGACACAATAACGTTGAGTATGCCAAGTCCATTATTTTATCCACAACTTCGAATGAACAGGAAAGTAGCATAGAAAATCGATGTAGTTTTATTACAATTGGTCACTCTTTTAACTTCACCCGCCCCACTCTCACTCCCACCGCCGGGGTCTTACTTTACGAAGACTTGTCATTTTGTTAATGGTCAATTCATTGATTGTAGTAACAGCGTGTTAACCTTATCCCCAGCTAGCGTCAACCCATTATATCGACACAATAAACATATGGCCACAATAAACATATGACCACAATAAACAAATGGCCACATAAACATATGACCACAATAAACAAATGGCCACAATAAACATATGACCACAATAAACATATGGCCACAATAAACATATGGCCACAATAAACATATGGCCACAATAAACATATGGCCACAATAAACATATGGCCACAATAAACATATGGCAACACAATAAACATTTGGATACAAAAAACATACATACATAATAAAGATATGGACACAATAACCATATGGAAACAAAAAACATTTGGATACAATAAACATATGGACAGAATAAACATATGGACACAATGAACACAATAAAGATAATATGGACAATGTACACAATAAACATATGGAGAAAATTAACATGTGGATCAATAAACATGTGGATACAAAAAAACATATGAACACAATAAACGTATGTATATATTAAACATGTAATAATAATACATGAGACCACAATGGCCGTTAATGTTCTAAATAGTAATGATAATAATTCTGAAAGTAATAATAGTCAAAACAAACATAACATTACATACAAACACATTTCAATCATTCAAATAATTAAATAAAGCGACTTAGACATGCATTCACTGATTTCACCCGGGAGACGGAGGACATGCTTGTGATACTGGGGACATGCTTGGGATTCTGGGAGTCTGGGGACATGCTTGTGATTGTGGGACATGCTTGGGAGAATGGGGACATGCTTGGGAGACTGGGGACATGCTTGGAAGAGTGTTGACATGCTTGAGAGAGTGGGGACATGCTTGGGAGACTGGGGATAAGTTTGGGATTAGTGGGACATGCTTGGGATTTGTGGGACATGCTTGGGATTTGTGGGACATGTTTGGGATTTGTGGGGCTTGCTTGGGAGAATGTGGACATGCTTAGGATTTGTGGGACATGCTTGGGAGACTGGGGACATGCTTGGGATTTGTGGGGCATGCTTGGGATTTGTGGGGCATGCTTGGGAGACTGGGGACATGCTTGGGATTTGTGGGACATGCTTGGGAGAATGGGGACCTGATTGGGAGACTGGGGACATGCTTGGAAGAGTGTGGACATGCTTGAGAGAGTGGGGACATGCTTGGGAGACTGGGGACAAGCTTGGGATTTGTGGGACATACTTGGGATTTGTGGGACATGCTTAGGATTTGTGGGGCATGTTTGAGTTAATGTGGACATGCTTGGGAGACTGGGGACATTCTTGGGAAAGCGGGGACATTCTTGGGAGACTGGTGACATTCTTGGGAGAGCGGGGACATTCTTGGGAGACTGGTGACATTCTTGGGAGAGCGGGGACATTCTTGGGAGACTGGTGACATTCTTGGGAGAGCGGGGACATTCTTGGTAGAGCGGGGACATTCTTGGGAGACTGGTGACATTCTTGGGAGAGCGGGGACATTCTTGGGAGACTGGGGACATTCTTGGGAGAGCGGGGACATTCTTGGGAGACTGGTGACATTCTTGGGAGAGCGGGGACATGCTTGGGAGACTGGGGACATTCTTGGGAGAGCGGGGAATTCTTGGTAGACTGGTGACATTCTTAGGAGAGCGGGGACATTCTTGGGAGACTGGGGACATTCTTGGGAGAGCGGGGACATTCTTGGGAGACTGGGGACATTCTTGGGAGAGCGGGGACATGCTTGGGAGACTGGGGACATTCTTGGGAGAGCGGGGACATGCTTGGGAGAGCGGGGACATTCTTGGGAGACTGGGGACATTCTTGGGAGACTGGGGACATTCTTGGGAGACTGGGGACATTCTTGGGAGAGCGGGGATATTCTTGGGAGAGCGGGGACATTCTTGGGAGAGCGGGGACATTCTTGGGAGAGCGGGGACATTCTTGGGAGACTGGGGACATTCTTGGGAGACTGGGTACATTCTTGGGAGACTGGGGACATTCTTGGGAGAGCGTGGACATTCTTGGGAGACTGGGGACATTCTTGGGAGACTGGGGACATTCTTGGGAGACTGGGGACATTCTTGGGAGACTGTGGACATTCTTGGGAGACTGGGGACATTCTTGGGAGAGTGGGGACATTCTTGGGAGAGTGGGGACATTCTTGGGAGACTGGGGACATTCTTGGGAGACTGGGGACATTTTGGGAGAGTGGGGACATTCTTGGGAGAGTGGGGACATTCTTGGGAGAGTGGGGACATTCTTGGGAGAGTGGGGACATTCTTGGAGGCTGGGGACATTTTTGGGAGAGTGAGGACATTCTTGGGAGACTGGGGACATTCTTGGGAGAGTGGGGACATTCTTGGGAGAGTGGGGACATTCTTGGGAGAGTGGGGACATTCTTCGGAGAGTGGGGACATTCTTGGGAGAGTGGGGACATTCTTGGGAGAGTGGGGACAGGCTTACAGTATGATTTAACTATTAGGCAAGAGCAGATATTTTAATAGAATGATAAAATTCTTTGTTTCCCAGGGGGTCCTTGCTGTGAGTTCTGATCCCATTATGTCTAGATACCTACTAGCAGATTATTGTATAGTATAAAGAACTTCTTTGTCTTCCAGGGGTCCTAACTTCTAACTGTGCTTCTTTAACACATTAAGTTCAGGTATATTAAGCTCATTGTCTCAAATTTACTTACCCCCACCCCACTCCACCCCGCCACATACCCCATCTCCTCGAACACTTAAAATGGACGTGCCATCATTTCAAAGAAATTGAAAGCCCACTTGGGAAAAAGGAAGAAGACACGACAATGATTAATTTAGGAAGCCACTTCCGTGAGACGCCATGTTGCCCCGCCATGACCACCGGATGTCGCCATCTCCGTGCACGTGCCCACGATAACTTCGTGACGCGACAAACTTATGATCACTTAACATGACTTTACATTTAGCTGGGTTCGTTTCAGTAAGTGCCCTTACCTTCCTCGGGGGAGTCGCCATTTTAAATGGGGCACTTAATATCCAAGGTTGAATCACGGTGAACTTTGTAGGTCAAACTTTCTACCAAACTGAAGCCATCTTGTTATTTCCCTTGAGCCGAAAGTCCTTATCGAAACCTTGGTTCAACTAAGTCGCTAAACATTTAAATGGCCGTTGGATTTGATGAATCGAAAAATGTTGCTCATTTTTTTAAAAAAAAGTGTTATCAAATTTTTATCATCAATCTTTCTCTTCGGGGCATCTAATGGAGATAACAATGTGAAAACAATAGTTGATAATGCTTGACAATAGTTGGACATGGTTGGCATTGGTTGTCAATGGCTAATATGTGCACGTTTTAAAGGAGATTCAATAGCAATCAAAATACCCCCACATTATTTTGACAGGAATTTTTAAGCGGGGGTTGTGTGATTTTATTTATTCAAAACCACACTCACACGTTTTATATATCTACCTCTACTTCCAATCTACCTCCCTCCTTCTCTACTCCTCTCTCTCTCCTCTCTCTCTCTCTCTCTCTCACACACACACACACACTATTGTATGATTAGTGCTACCTCTAACGAGTATCTACTCACTGATAGTCAAGTGAAATCCAACCATGTGTGTTCTACTGATAATGCTGTCCCAAGCCAATCATACCTCGCCTTGTTCCATCGTTCAGCTTAGAAGTGGTTGCAGACAATAATGGAGTGAGGTAAACAGTAGACGGAAGGAGAAGAGGCTCAATCAGGGGTAGGGTGGGGTTAAGAGGATAGTGTGGGGAGCGGACGTTATCATTATTTTTTTTAAAATAATAATAAAAAAAACTTTTAACTTTCTTTTCTGCGCATGCGTCACCTTCATTATCAAATATGAAGCGCCGCTGAGCACTTGATTGAATGTGACATTGATTCCGTTATGCAGTCAATCCACCTTGTGAAGCGCCCCTGGGGAACAGGCGTGTGACACGTGACGCAGAGATACCGTCAGACTACATCAAAAGTCTTTTAGTGCCATTACAGCGACTCTACCCACACAAACGTGTTAACGGCCACAGGCGTGCTTTTATGGCTAATATTTGTCCACAACAAACCATTTGTCCACAACAAACCATTTGTCCATCCTTCCATTTCGTCCATCGTTCCATTTGTCCATCATCTCATTTGGAAAAAAAAGTAGAAGGGATCATAATAAATATAAATGTAAAAACAAAATCAGGTCTTCTTGTTCTTGGCTGCACTTAACTTTGGTGTTCAAATACATTTCTGAGATTGTTTTAGTCGTTAACCGTAAGAACGGCTGGTTTACTCAGTTAATACTAATAGAAACTTCATTACCTAAAAATATGTTACTGTTTTGTTCCCTGCTATAAACAACATTTCTACTAACGTAATGGATAAACTAAATACCGCAATCCCCCCCCCCCTCCTCTTTGCCCCCACTAAGCAGCATTTCACAGTTACCACGATTTTATAGTGTTGCGCATACGTGATTGAGTTCCCTTGACAACACGTTATTTCCCCTTATGGCTCGTGTCATATTTAGTGTGTGCAGTGAGGCTCGTGTCTCGGGCAGTGTTTCTCTCTGGCATATCTCGATGAGGGGGGTGGGGTGCAGTGCCTCCTCCAGTACCTCCCCTAGGGGAAAGTCAAAATCCCCCCCCCCCCGAGCAAATCGGGTACAACAATATAACGATTATATATATATATACTTTTTAAACGACTAAATTGTCATTTTTAAACAGTTTTAAAACGAATATTATCTGGTGCCTTTAACACTAACAGATAACAATTAGTGGAATCTATGAAATATCGCTACGCTCGATATATTTCATGATCCGTATATTTAAATAATCTTTTTATAGGCTTAGATTTTACAGCATTCCATTATAAATATCGTACTGGCCGCTCCAGATTATATGCCGAAGTTTCACATTCCCTTTAAGGATATATAAGTGGCAATTTGAAATTTATCTGAAAAAAAGTTATAGTATTTTGAAATTCCAAATACAAATTTCAATCAACTGAATATTGGAAAATGTATAATTTGTATATGATTTCCCTCAGATAAAAACGCAAATTAATAAATAAATAATGTTATTTTGTAAACAACTCATGTTTTCTTAAACATAATAATGCCGTTCACATACGATTTATAAAAATAACACAATTTAATAACCCATAAAAATGTAAAGACCTTTCTACATTACAGTTTTTTTTTAATTTCTTTTTTACTCTGGTAAAACTTTGAACTATTTAGAAAAGGCAATTATTATAAGTAAGTTTTTGTTGTTTATTGTTTTTTTGCGTTAACTCTGTCCAATGATGTTAGCGTTAACTATAACTCTGTCCAATGATGTTAGCGTTAACTGTAACTCTGTCCAATGATGTTAGCGTTAACTATAACTCTGTCCAATGATGTTAGCGTTAACTGTAACTCTGTCCAATGATGTTAGCGTTAACTATAACTCTGTCCAATGATGTTTGCATTAACTCTGTACAATGACGTCAGCAGTGCTTTTTTGTGATGGAAACCATTTTTTAAATAATTTTTTATATTATTTAATTCATTTATTAACTTTGTAGTTAACCTCAAAAAGGTTAAAATAAAAAAACGAAAGCCATATTACCATTTAGTTTTATTTTTTAAATATGTGCAAAACTAAAGCAGGTCAAGCAGAGCCGTTGCTCGACTTTTCGTTTTCTCCTACCCTACCTTACATTAAAAGGTGATGAATAAGAAAATATCCGCATTTCATCTTGTATTTTAACTTATCAAAAATTTTCCAGGAACTCTAAATATTTAATTTGAAAAATGTGCCACAGCTGGAATGAATTTAGTTCATGTCCTGCTGGTGAGGCGTTAAAGATGTCTTTGATCATTATGGTTGTTAATTTTGGCGCTTACCCCATGGAAGTTTGAAAGGTCACCTTAAAATTTTCTGAAAGAAACACCGAATTCAAGAGTGCGCCAAAAAAACTGTCTTCAGCAACATCAATTTATGCACCCCATTCCCTCACGCTGATCAATTTTACAGTGCGAATTTGAAAACAAGCTTGTGCCAAATGATTACCATAGGGCACGTCACAACCGGGGTGAATTCAGTGTATGTATGGCACTGGTATGGTGATGGGTAGCCAAGTGGTCTAAACTAGGCAAATCCCAAGTTCGATCCCAAGATGGTCTGGAGTTCAATCCCCACCAAAGCCCAGTCAAACATAAACATCACCAGCAAAAAAAAAATGTCAGACACTTACAAATTTTCTTCCCCTATTTCAATTATTCTAATAAAAAAATTGAATTCAAATATAAAATGCACCTCTTAATGCACCTCTTAATGCACCTCTTAATGCACCTCTTAATTTTGAAATAATAGGCTCCCCCACACCCCTCATCTTAGTTACTTATGACTTTTACCCCGCCTAGGGGCCGTCTACAAGAAGTTTCCTCTATCACATTCAATAGAACACATATGACATACGCTAATATCACAGTCAACAGAACACACATGACATACGCTAATATCACAGTCAACAGAACACACATGGCATACGTTGATATCACAGTCAACAGAACAGAACACATATAGCATATGCTAATATCACAGTCAACAGAACACACATGACATACGCTACGATCATAGTCAATAGAACACACATGGCATACGTTAATATCACAGTCAAAAGAACACATAGACATACGCTACGATCACAGTCAACAGACCACATATGACATACGCTAATATCACATTCAACAGAACACACATGACATACGCTAATATCACATTCAACAGAACACACATGACATACGCTAATACCACAATCAACAGAACACTTATGACATACGCTAATATCAGTCAACAGAACACATATAACATATGCTAATATCACAGTCAACAGAACACACATGACATACGCTACGATCACAGTCAATAGAACACATATTGCATACGTTAATATTAAATAATATCACAGTCAACAGAACACATATGGCATAAGCTAGTATCACAGTCAACAGAACACATAGACATACGCTAATATCACAGTCAACAGAACACATATGGCATAAGCTAGTATCACAGTCAACAGAACACATATGGCATAAGCTAGTATCACAGTCAACAGACCACATATGACATACGCTAATATCACAGTCAACAGAACACATATGACATACGCTAATATCACAGTTAACAGAACACATAGACATACGCTAATATCACAGTTAATAGAACACATATGACATACGCTAATATCACAGTTAACAGAACACACATGGCATATGCTAATATCACAGTCAACAGAACACATATGACATACGCTAATATCACAGTCAACAGAACACATATGACATACGCTAATATCACAGTCAAAAGAACACATATGACATACGCTAATATCACAGTCAACAGAACACATATGACATACGCTAATATCACAGTCAAAAGAACACATGACATACGCTAATATCACAGTCAACAGAACACATATGACATACGCTAATATCTCGGGTTAGGGCTACCCAGAGTGGGAAATTTGTTTTGCCGACCTCCAATCTCTCTCCCCCCCCCCCCCCCCCCCCCCCACAAAAACAATCCGAAATCGGACCAAAATGTGGCGCTCATTTATAGAAAAAGTGCCCTCGACGCGGACCACCCCTTATCTCCCTTTTCCTGTCCAGGCTAGTGAGTGTTCCTGATCATCCATATAATTGTGTACAGCATGACTTATCATCAATATAATTGTGTACAGCATGACTTATCATCCATATAATTTTGTACAGCATGACTTATCATCCATCTATAATTGTGTACAGCATGACTTATCGCCCATATAATTGTGTACAGCATGACTTATTATTTATGTGATTGTGTACAGTACTCATATTTTCCATCTAATTGTGTAAAAAAAGTCATATTATTCATCTATGTACAGTATGACTTATTATTCTCTAAATATGTATAGTCTTCATATTTTACATCTAATTGTGTACAGTATTCATTTCATCCATCCAATTGTGTACAGTAGGACTTATTATTAATCTTATTGTGTACAGTAGGACGAATTATTTTCCTTCTAATTGTGTAGTGTGACTTATTGTCTATCTAAGAAAATACAGTATGACATATTGTTCGCCTAATTGTGTACAGTACAACATATTGTCCATCAAATTGTGTACAGTATTCATGTTATCCATCTAAGTGTGTACAGTGTGACGTATAGTCCATCTAATTGTGTACCGGTAGCATAACTTATTGTCCATCTAATTGTATAGAATGACTATTTGTCCATCTAATTGTATAAATGACATTTTGTACATCTAATTGTGTACCGATACAGTATAACTTACTGTCCGTCTCCTTATCTACAGTTGCCATGTGTGATAGTCTGCCTCCCACTAAAGATCCACCAGAGAACTACTATGTGGATAACATCCAGAAATCAGTAGGTGAAATTGTGACAGTTTTTTGTAAGAACGTCACAGTTGCTGTCATCCAATGCATGCCCGACCTGAAATGGAATGCTACAGTACCAGCATGCTCTACTGATAGTAAGTAACGCGCTTAACAAGATCGAAATATCACTAAAAGTACTTTAAATAGGTCTTTACTTTAAATCAATTAACTTGGGTGAGTTTTGTTTGTTTGGAATAATCAGACTTCTTTGACGCCATGTAAAATAAATGTGGCTTAATTTTTTTAAATTATTTTTTTTTGGAACTGCTCACAACCATTTACATGGTTTGTCTTCCTTCCACAGAACCCCAAAACACAATGACAACGCTCCTCATCATAGTATGGGCAGTTGGTGCTGTCCTTTTGGTGGCGCTCATCATCCTTATAGTCTTGATTGTGTCTTACCGATCTAAAAACGGCTGCAGGTCACGTGGGTGAGAGTTCAGTGTCATTTTAATATTAAATTGCATTAATAATTTAAAATGTTTTAATTATTGTAGTTTATTGTTTAAAATATCACAAAATAAATGTAATGTTGTATTATCATCTCACAGAAACTCTTTACCGACATCGTCTGTATTCCACATCAGCGGCGGAAGACGTGAAGGGGGAGATAACCTAGCTTTTACTAGAGCAGATGAGAGATGCGGAGAGTGGTCTTTTCATCGCACAGCTGATTTTAGAGGTACCTTAATTGAAGTTAAAGTTACAGTCATAAAGTGTTAACTAAATAGCCAATACATTCTCAATTTAAATAATAAATAAAATTTCTTTTCCATAGGCAGGGCAGATTCATATAATGAATGATAGAACAATAATTCAACTAATTTCACAGGATTAATGTCACAATGACAATGTGAATTTTCTTGGTTTATAATATTTATATTCAACTACAAGATGCTATAATTTAAATAATTTTATTTTGCATAATTTTTTAAAAAATGCTTACATATCATATCATTAGTTTAAGTTAGCAGTCCAGTATAAGCAGACGTGGCTATTTTAGATCAAACTTCAGTGTCAAATGTGGTTTTTTTTTTATAATAGTTAAATAATAGATCTTTATTTTAATTAGTTTTACTTTGGAGTTGAAGGGAAGTAATTAAATATGTTTGAAAACTGCTAATTAAACTAATTATCTTAAATAAATTCTTAAAATTATTTTTAATGATTTCAATTCTTCTTTTAAATTATTGGTAATCAGAAACAATTTTAAAAATCCTTTAAAGTCATATTGTAAAATTTGTAATACATTTTTCATTCTGTAACTCTATTTTAGACTCAACCAGACTTCCATCATATCAAGAAGCAATATTAAACAACTATTTAACTGTTCCTGCTGCTGCTGGTAATTTGAGCCATCCTGAAAGAGCAAATTTTATCAGAGCCAATGCTCCCCCCAGCTACAGAAGTAGCCAACATCAGAGTGTTGCACCAGACAGTGTTAGCGTTATATCAACCAATTCTCCTGTTCCCCAAATTCCAACAGCAGAAGAAAATCCCACACCATCAACTGAAACCCCACTGACCAATGAGGGGCTACAACAAGTGGCGAGTTCATCAAGTCAAGTAAATACACCTGTTTCAAGTCGTTATGCTGAAAATTACCCACAATGCTTTTTCCAGGAAGAACCCCCACCTCCTTACACTCCTGGTCCTACTAACTATAATATTTACAGATCACCTGTCAGGCAGCCACACCCACAAAGGGGAGGATACAACAGAAGAGATATATTTGGTGCCTCACCATCTTATTCCCCTCAGAATGATTCAATACATTTTTCAAATGTTAGAACAAGCACACATGAAAGTGCAAGGACACCTCAGCGACAAAATGAAATATCAACTGACCCTGTCCATCAACAGATAAATCAAGACTTGCTTCCTTCTAGCCAGAATACCATTCCATTTGCTCACCAATCAGTTTCCACACAGTCTGACAGTGGCTATCAGTCACCAATGACTAATTTAATGCCATCAAATTCTTGTACCAGCCAATCCAGCCATAACCAATGCTGCCTGAACCAAAGCAATAGCTTGACCTGCCAAAGATCTGGTGTGCCTAAAAGAGACAATTCAATCTATTTTCCTTCTGCAATGCTGGGAAATGAGAGACTTATTGATAGCAACAATGAACCTTCTCAAAGGGAAACACTATACATTGTTAGAAATTCCCAAGCCACCCCTACAGCTCCAATTTATCCTTCATCGTCACAGCTCTTTCAATTTGATGGACAACCCATAGGTACATCAACACCTTTAACTCAGTCACCTTTGGCAGCTAGAAAATTTTTCCCAGACAGTCATCCTTCACCCCAACCAATATCTCACTTTCACCAGCCATTAACCACATCTCAGCATTCTCTGACCCAGCAAGAGCCATACATATTTTATACTGGTTCAAGATCACAAAGTGTTTGTCAGTCCCAAACAGTTTTGACAGCTGATCCGATGTTCTCACAATACTCTAATAATCACTTCAGAGAGGGGTCTGCACCAATTGCAAGGTCAGTTGATCCATCAAATTTGAAGTAGACATAATGAAAAGAAAATCATTTTAGTTGGTTTAGCCTGGTTTTTTTTTTAATATTTGGGCTCTTTTAAAATTATCAGTTTTATAAATAAACTTAAGTAAAAATTTAATATGATTATATTTACCGCGATTTTACAGTATTTATTTATTTTTTTCCAGTTTTAAATTTTTTATAATCTATTTAACAATGAAATATTTTTTCAGACTTGATGTTGATTACTTTTGAGCTAAAGGCTAAAGGTGGAACAAAAAGATTTTCTTTGGTGAGGATATTTCAGCAGCAAAAGGAATGGGAACCAATATTGGAAACAACCAAAAAATTATTTGCACATTCTAAATAATATCCTGCTTGGCTAATCCAGAATATTTACAAAATATTTTAATTAAAATATTCTCACACTATTATCAAGGTAATTTGTAGCAGATTACATTCTCCACAATGAACTTGAAAAACAAATTTTAAAAGTCTGGATTGACTTTTATGAACAACTAAATAAGTAGGCTTCATTTAGAGCACTGTTGTTTATTTATATAAAATTACAGATCACCAGAAAGACACAAACATGTTCATTGATTAAATAGTGAAAATACTAAATGTTTCTTTTCTTCATACATTATTTCATTTCTACAAATGCTGCAATAAATCAATGCATGTAATGTAAGAAATGAAAGTTTGACAGTTTCTTTGTAAATTAATTCAAGTTTTGATCTTTAAAAAGTTATAAAATTGGTCTAAATATTATGATAGCATAATTCCAAGAAAAAGAATAGCATACAGATATTATAAAATAAATTAAATAAGATACTTGAAATGTGTTTCCTTTAAAGTAAAGACAATGGTTATTTTGTAAGTTTTAATTATCTGTACATGAAGTTTCAACATTGTGTAAATTCTCCATTTTCTAAGTTTTCTTTTTACACAAGGATCCAGTATTAAATTTAAATGCATTGGCTGTGTGCTAAACATCAAAAACAGTACATTATCAAAACCAATGAATGTTTTTCACATGTATCCCTTTGTTTGATAAATATATCTATATACTCTCACCATTATATTTATTGTATGTGCATTATGTATTCAGTTCATGCTGATTGTGCCAAAGCTGACCTATGAACTATATTATTATTAATAACTTGAGTTATTCCTTTATTTAATTTATTATATGTATTCAATCCCTCTGTTAACATACACAGTATTATATTTTCGCACTTCAACTGTTAACAAATACTAACTTTGTAGTACGGTAGAGATTTGGTTCGTCATTATATTTAATATTATTAATCTTTTCAATTATGTAAAATTAGAATCATCTGCTTTTTATGATGTTGAGATTTTGTTTTACTGAAGTAGATTGTGTGCCACTGAGTAATATAAAACTATAGCTTGTCCAGTATTTACTAACACATTGAATATTCTCTTGCATTAATTTTCATTATAATGGACTTTATAATTTAATTCCAGTGATTTTTACTTTTCAGTAATTGATCCCTCCTCAAAATATCAAAGTAATGAAGATTCCTTATTATTTTTTGCTTTCTCTTTCAATACCTTCACAATGCACCTCTTACTAAAACCCAGATATTTTCCATCTATCAATAATATTAAGCTAGCTATAATACTATAATTGTAAATGCAAAAATTCCTTTACATTTTCCCTGTTGTATATTTGTAGATACCATTACAACAAAAAGTTGAAATTTTAAGTTGTAAAAATTTTTGAAACTTTGTGACTTAAAATGGCGAATGAACACACTAATATTTATTTGTAAGCCCTGCATGATCCATATTGTATGAAATTTTAAGTTAATTTGCTTTTATAAAAAAGTTAATAAGATGATGATAAAAAGATACTTAACTCTCCTTTATTTTTTTTTTTGTAAGTTCTTTTACTTTTTATTTGAAAATGTCAAACAAAAGGGTGATTACATAGAAATATTGTTATTTGTTTCTAATTAGTTAAGCTGTAATAATGCTGGTGTATTTTCGTGGCAGTTTCAGTGGAATTTGATGTCAACATATAAATTGTAGTCAACAAATGATTCTACCAAAGCAGTATTACCAAAGTGTACATAGGACGGTATTGGTGTCATTTTTATGTTGTCATTCATTGGGAACTATATCTATAGATATTCTGTTGCTTTTTTATTACCGGTATTAATTTGAGCTTGAATCTATAAATGATTATTTTCATAAGGTTAGTTATTAATTATTATATTATAAGACCTTTTAGCTCAAAGTCATATAAATTAAACCAGTAGCCCCCATTGACAATGAATTTCTTGAGTTCATCTCAAATAATCATTGACTTTCTAATTTGAAATAGCTTACAAAACACCTACGCTTACACTTTACATGGTCTGAAATTCACCTGGATAATTTATTTGTCATACCGGTACACTTTAACTTTAATTATCACATAGTCCAGGAACATTTACTTTGTGAGAATTTAGAATAAACCATTTGTGTCTTGTGCAATATTTGTATATTTGATAATCACCTGTTGTAATTACTATCATTATTGGAAGTTTATTTTTCTAAGTGCAGAACTTGACAATTTTTTATTGCACTGTATCTCCAGTTAGGTACCTGAGCAAAATACTCATTAATCCTTTATATGAATATGATGGGTGTGTAAGTGTAAGTCAATAATCATGTATGTGTCCATCAATGTATCATTTGTGTGTCTATCTGTATATCTTGGGTGTGTTTTTCTTTATACAGTTTTTAAATATTTATATTATTATATTATATACCCGGTACTGTTTTATTCAATAATATTGAACATAATAATTCACTATATAATTTATAATGGGAATATAACTTAATATACCTTCATGCAAAAGGTAACCACTCTCTCTAACTAACTGAAGTAACTGCAGGTACCATGGAGATAACTTTCATAAGGTTTTAAAATTCCACAGAGTAATACTGTACCGGTACTAATTGAATTCTACTTAACAACTACAAAAACTGTCAGTCCAAAGTGTTAAGATGGTGGCAAATTTACTTACTTCCTTTTACTAGTTATACCTAACTGAAAATTCGAAAATTACGGTACTCTTCTTCAAACTTCTTGATTATAAATATTTATATACACTAGTTGAATAATTATAATCTATATATATTATATTATGGAAATTTGATTTAATTTTAATACTTATTTGTATGTCTTGTTGTACAGCCTCATTCTTTATTTTTATTTCAAATCTACATAACTTAATATTAAAATAACAATAAGCCAGTCAGCATTTACTTTTCAATGTGTATTTTTCTCATTTTCTTTGGTCTTTGCTTTATACAATTTCAATTATTCTGGGAAATTTTTCTTTGAATATCAACATCAATATGTCTTCCTCTGTGTACAAAATCCCTAACTGGGTGTTGTAAGTTGTACTTGTACCTGTACCATTATAAATATTGTCTTTGATCTGTGTTGTGAAAGTAGATGTTATAAATTTAAATTAAGGGAAGAACTGTTGTGCAAATATAATTTTACCTCCTCTACTGTAAGGTAATGTAATTGATTGTATGTGGGCAGGCAATGTTCCATAATTACAATTGAGCTAAAGAATGATACATTCCTGTCATTATTATTATTACTTATTTTAAATTGACCCCCCACCAATTTGTTCTTTTAATTTGCAATAACAATTAACATGCTACACCATATAATTATAATGTATGGTATATATATATAACTATAATATCTTTATTTTTTAATGCCATGTCATTAATTCAGTGGCTTAAAATATTTAAGTTTTTGTAAATGTGCAAGGTTTTAAATATTTTTAAATACGGTACCTGTAGTAATATAATTTGTTGGGAGTATTGCAGCATGTCATTAAATACCTGCACCATTTCTTTTTGGACCAAATTAACTTGTAAATGTAATACATACCGTACGGATATTGAAACTTAATATGCTTATGAATATATATTGAGCTTCAATTCCTTTTACCAGTAATGATACATCAAATGGCAGGCGTAATGAATGGTAAATATATTGCTTTTAATTAAGGTTGGCCACAACTAAGCTTGCCCCACCATCAAAAGTGTGATCTTGATCTAGATCATAGTACGGATTTAATACATTTCTCTTGCTTGTCAGTCATTCTTGATTATTCTGGCTACACTAATTACTAGTACTTATAGATTCGTGTAAGAATCAAAATTTAATGTTAAAATTCATGTCTGTACCGGTGCCATACTTTATTTACATGGTACCGGTACAACAGCTAGGACTAGGAGATGATGCCAGATATTTTCATTGATAATTATTTTCTGGAACTGGAATGGACATGTACACACACTAAACAGTATTTCTATTCCAGGTTCTAGGCAATTATGAGTATGAGCATAGCTTTTTATCGAGAGTGCAATATTTTGTTCATAATAAATAATGTATTTTTTAAAAATCTTTACTCTGACTTGATATAAATTAACACTAAAACAAAATTTTGTATACAATTTGACAGCAAAGTAGTGCCATTGGGTGCATGTGGAGTTTGACTTGATAACTGATATTTTATTTTTATCAGTCACAATGACTCAATCTTTAAGCTTCAGAATGTATTCATCTCAATAACAATTTTGTATGCCATTTATTTTATTTCATTTAAATAAACTTAGTTAAAATATCCATGTGCAGTTGATTCTTGCCCTTTCTTTTTTTCATAGTATATTTAAATTATAATCAGTACCAGGTACAGAATTTTACTCCTTTAGTTCCAGTTCAAGTATGAATGTCAAAAAGACCAGTATTGTCTATAATGATATCAGGCCTAAATTTTTTGTGGTACGGTATTAATGAAACTGGCACTGGCAAATCGCCAGCCATGGAACAGGGTTGTAGAGTGAAGCTGAGAAAGAGCTAGCAAAAATGCATACTATTAGAATACTACTATAAATGTTATGGTATAATTTATCAGAAATAACACTGCACTTCACCATTTTTAATATAATTTCACTTTAAATTCTGTTACTTCACATATCTTTGACCAGAAAGATATGGACTAAGATCCAATCACTTGAGAAATTGCTAAAATATGAATCCAAGCACCCCAATGACCCCAAACATTTGAACCTGGCAATTAGCTGAATGATACCATGAAAATCAGTCCATTGACTCTCTATCATGATAGTTATGTCAAATCAAACAGTGTAATGTCATATGGTGATGTAGAGTGAAAATACTAAAGACATCACAAAGAGGACCCAAAACAAAATAAATTATTGGGAAGAGCGCAGTGGTGTAGCTTAGGTTAGTGCTACCCAGAGTGGGCTCAAATACTCAGGTGTATAGGTAAACCAGGAAACCTCACACTGAATTCAAACAAACTCCAAAATACATAAATTATATTTGGTTTAATCACCATTTTAAAAAGAAAAAAAAAAAGGAACAAGTTCACATCCTTTTAGTGCTGCTTCTTCCTGAAGGAACAACCTGTGCAAAACAAAATTGTACAAATGAATATTTAGTCACTTAATAAATCCAACTAACTATGAAACACATAAGCTAGGAAGACATTAAAAAAAATTATCTAGCGTACACTCCAGTTTAACAACTAACTTGACCACAAAAACATCCATATTGTCACAACTTAAGGGGAATTACAAATTGAGCTCTTTTGCAAAGAACAACTTAACTCGCCATTATTTTATTGTTAAATATCTCAGTTTAGCTTGTCCTGGCACTGAGCAAAACAGAGCTCATCACATAGGTGTGGGTTACATAAAACACATCCAAAAACAGTTTCAGTTCTTTTGTTTGATTCAGTGCTAGTCTGTCTGTCGACACTGAAAACATTGCTTTTAGCGCCCTGGGTGCCTAATCCTGCAATGCTCCGAAGAAGTTCCAGGAACACCCAAACCACCAGCAGCAGGGACCCCCACCTGTCTTCGTTTCCTTGAAGAACCTTTCATAAGGCTGCGGGCAATGTCCAAATGGAACTTGAAATGGGACACGCCCACCCATATTGGCATTGTAGATGAGTAGACTGGGGGATCTACTTATAAACAGGTCCACTTTTTGTATAACGTAATGCAGTGCCAAGTGTAGGTGAGTCATTGGTCGAAAGCATGGAGATTGCATGTGCGTCCCTCCACCAACATGCAACCATACTGCCTATCTGCCTCATTTCACATTGGCTTTTGTTAATCTTCCCTTTCAGTGTCCCCTGTTCTAGCGAGTTTTCGAACATGCCATGAATATGTGCCATGTGATAGCAAATCAGATGCTAACTGCACTGATGAAAAGATATTGATAAAATAATAATTTTTATGTAGATATATTTCGACTAATTTGTGGATGACACTATAGCCTAGTCCATTGGGCATCATAGTGCCCGATTTTCCAGTAAAATCAAAGTCTAAAAGGAACGGTGACGTTGAGTCACAGCAGCGTCAAACTTTGATACCCCATGGGTGGGGATTTCCTTTTATATATTGTTTAACTCATTCTTTACAGAAGTGCTACCTCCGTACTTAATTTAAATTCCTCAGAAAGGGAAATTGATTTACATTTTTTAAATATTTTTTAAGCCGCTAAATATTAATAAATGTTAATGAATTAAGGACGAATGCATCAAAAAAATGAATAAGGTTTAATAAAAAAATATAACATTAGCGCAAAAAAAAAAATGAATGGCCAAAATATCTATCTCGGACAAACACATGCTAGATATAGAAGCGCCGTACTAAAAAGCACGCGTAGTTTTAAAGTGAAACAAGTGTCAGCCAGGTGAAAGTATCTCAAAACTTCTTGATATACATTTTGGACATAACATCAGCCACACTGGATACTTTTAACAGAGGATCTGTTGACCAGTAAATAGTGTATGCTGGGTACTCGTGAGCACCAAACATCATATTGATGTACATAAATGATTGAATGTCCCCGACAGAAATGAAATTGTAAGCATTCCTGTTGGCGGCATAAAAATTAGTCTGGTCAGAAATCAGTTGTATTTCATCAGGAGTTTCGACAAATCAATTTTCAAAGTCACTTTCTTTTGAATCACCAAGCTATCACTTGAATTACAATTGTTTGAAACCAAAATTTCTAAAAATAGGAATGACATGCTTTCAATTCAATGATTTTCAAAAATATGTAGCTTGCGTGCTTCTCAATATATTTCGTTTCTGTAAAAAGGAAAACGAATTCCAACATTTCTACTTTCCAACTATAAATTGTTTCTAATTTTAAACCGTTTTCTGGTCCAATACATCGTTTATTTGGCATGTGTATATAGCCGACGATGGCTAGCGATACAGTATAAAATGGTAGCGGGTGATGGCGGAGGATACAGGAAGTAGCATAACTCATTCCCAACAGCAGTGCTACTTCCGTACTTAATTTATATGCCTGAGAAAGGGAAGTAACTCCGTTTTGCAATTAATTTAAATTTGTAAAATATTTATTTAAGCTGCTAAATATTATTTAATGTTAAAGAATTAAGAACAAATGCAAAAAAAAATTAATAAGATGTAATAAAAATATAACATTAGCACCGAAAAAAATAAACAATGACCAAAAAATCAATTTTTGGCACCTCAGACGATCACATGCTACATATAGACGCGCCGTACTAAAGTACACATAGTTTTAAAGTAAAAAAAGATAAAAACTTCCAGTTTTTAAATTGAAATCACACTGAACCAGGCCATCGCCAGTAGTCTCAAATGATGCGATAACTCATTGCTATTTTTAAATAGAAACGAGAGAGGTCTGTGGAAACCCACAAAGGACGCATTTAGTCGCAACCGTCGGGAATGAGTTAAGCATATTTCAATGCATGAGTCTTAGTGCTGAAAGGAGCTGTGTCAAATCAGAAAAGGTGCTGCTAGTGTTTCGATTAAATGACATGCTAATGTTGACAAATGTCAAACCCAAATTTACCTTCCGTAAGCCTGGCCTTGCCTCCTGTAGGCTGGCATAAAACTGTCGAGCAACCAACACACAAGACTACTGTCTGAGCATGGGAGAAAACTGTTGTAATTTTGTAGCAGCCTAAAAATTAGAAAATTTAAAATATATAACTGGGTATGAAAACAATAGGAACAATGTGCTGAGCACATCAGCCATCTATAAAAAATAACAACTAACTTCAAGACAACTTCATGTTAAACTATAACAGCCTATAAAGCCATGTGCAACGTTAGGTTAATAATTTGCCAAAAGAAAATTAATATGTTTGTAAAATACATAACATTTAGTTTCGGACTTTGATAAAAAAAAAAAACTATGATATATAAGATCCAATTGACAGGTTTGTAAGTTACTACAATGAACTAGTAAAAGAAAGAAATCTCTCAAATATATGTTTTAAGCTATTCATAATGTACTACTTTTAGAATATTGACTTCTTGCAAGAATTGCCTTTCTCAATTGAATCTAAACCCTATGTTCAATGTAACCATAACATAAAAGATAAAGATATTGGGATAAGATGAATCTGATGAGGAAGAGGGGGGTGAAATTGCTGAAGGAAGTAGGCATACTCTAGCACAAAATTTACACTTACGTTAGCCTGTAGGTTATACAGGTTTTAGACCTATGCCTAGTGCCAATGTAGATATTAATTTAGATGAAGATCGTCTGGAGGGGTGGAGCAAAGAGGCCACCACCCCTCCCAAAACTCCTTATAATCCCCTAGCAAAGGAAAAGTGTGAACACCCTTATCCATTTCTGAACAGATAATTTTCTACATGTGATAATCAATAGTGTAACAAAAAAGTTACAAAATAATTTGCAAACCTTTGGATCATTTCAAAATTATGTCTGGGCCACATATAAGCAAAATAATAGCTTTCACTGAGGCTATACATAGCAAAAATTAGGGCTGTACCGGTACTAGAAGGGTTAATTTACTGCAATAATGCATTTTACATACATAATACATAGACAGGTTATAATTTATTTATTGTTGCATATATTAAATTTAATGTTAATATTTAGAACTTAATAGCATTAATGATTAATCCTGAAAATGAAAGTTGTATAAAATTATCATTTAACCAAGAGTTATTGGGCATGCATCAGCGGAATGAGATCACAAAATGTGGAGGTCCAGTAAAAAATATCAAATGTACTCGCACTTTAAAAATGTATACCTCAAAAAGTACTAAGGCTAAAAAATGTAAAATTAGCTCTATACAAATAATATTTGTATAATTTTTTTTATTACCGAATTACCCACATTGTTTATTTAGTACACACTGCCTGATCCCCAGAATTGGGAATTTCACTGCCTGTTCAAACTAACCAAAAATATCAACTTTATGGAGTATATACTATGGCACATAAAAATAGACCTACCAGGACATTTAACATCCATAAAATAACTGTTTGGGCTCTGCACAAGACGCTTTAGCTTGCATTTGCGTTTCTCTTCCTCCAAAGAGGGATGTAAAAGATCCTTTGCCAACTGTTAACAAAAAGAAAAAAAACAATGCCTAAATTTATTGTACAATTTAAAGGTTTTGGTCAACTTATGATCTCTGCTCCACAGCTAGTGGCTGCGTAGAATTCTTTCCCTTTTGCTGATATTGTTACTGGAGTTAACTTTTCCTTAATATGACAATGGCAAGTTTTATATTAAAACTTCATTGGTTGTTTAATTTTAGTAATCAAAATTTCATTGGTTGGGTAATTATAATATTTTAATTTTCCCGGCATTTTGAAATATGGCTTAAATCCTTGTACAGTATTAATTTTCTGACAACTCTTTGATTTTCTAACTGGTTGAACCTGAAATGAAGTGTGTAAAGGTGTATTCTAAGAATCCTATAAATGGGGGTTTTCATTATTTTACAATTATACTGTATTGCTTTTCTTTATTCGTGCAGTTTTCTTACCCAGTGTGCGTTTTAGTTTTGGGGAATGGAGCATGTACGGGCTGAAATTAAGCGAGGAAAGGAAGCTGACGCCAGTCATTGACACTTCATGTTGTAAATCTAGAGGGATACAGTGTAGTAGCTACACTCACTGTAACTACATACCCGCTGAAGTTTTTTAATTATATCTTAACATTTGGCTAATGTAAAGAGAAACCACCCATTCGCAGACCTGTTTACCCTCAAACTAAAATCGTACAATATCGTCTCAAAATCGTACAGTACAGTATCTTAATAGTAAATAAATACAAATACACTATACTTTATGTCTAGAATAACTACTCGTTTAACATGTTCAGTGGAATCGAGCTAAGCTGACGTAAAAAAATGGAGCGCGTCGTAAGAAATAATTTATGTCATAAAATTAGGTCATACAAAGCAAGCAAACGCGAGGAGGGGCCATCTATATAGCACGTACCGGTACCCATAAAAGTCAAATTATTATGTAATCCCCTCCCCCCTGTTGAACGCGTACTTTATTTTTTACGACCCCCATAACAATGATCAAAAATTAACAAAATCCATTATATATTATGATGGTACAGTAAAAATGTGACAGGGGTTTTCAGAATATACGCCATATCGCTCTCAGTTCTCATTGCCCTAGGACAGGGCTGTGAGAATGCGGCAAAGAGCAATAGCGCGAAAATCGTCTTTAGAAAGGAACTTATTTCGAAGTGTACTTGTAAGAATTTCACACAGGGAGCCTGGTGAAAACCTAATATGGGATAGACGTCCGGCAAACAATTTTAGAAACACTGTAGCCCAACGAAATATATGTCACACGCGCTTTGCGGTGGACTAAATATTACTGTAATTTCTCTACTACTAAAGTATGGCTAGCGAATTCATTTGTGAAAATACAACTTGACAACATCACAAAGTTAATTCCTACTAAAAATAGGGTGGTATGATACAGAATTTGAGATATAATTAGAATGCTATTTTTGGACTTTCAGAGTCTCGGGATGAAAGTTGTATAATTTTTTAATAACGCACATACTTTATGTCCAGGAATATCCCCCCCCCACCCAAACTGGCATTACGATATGATGGACTCTTCTATGAAGAACGCAACTCAGTAAATTTTGTCTGATATAATGTATGTATGGCATCTTTCCATCAACGAGAGACGATAGATTTATCTTTTCTGATTGCAGCTCTTGGTGTGGCTAGCGAGACCAATCCTAGAGTGGCAGACTCTTTTTACAAGCTAGAATATCAACTTTCTTGTTGAATCTGATGTTTATCAGTAGAAGTTTCCTCTTCATCATCAGTTGCGCATGCCTTTCATTTTGTCGCTGAAATATCGTAATATACTAACTAAGTGAGCTGATCTACGGTAAATAAAACAAAAAGGATCGCCGATACCATTAATGGTAACATTAAAATCCCGCAATGTGCACATCAGTCAATGCAGCCAAATGAGCTGTTTGGACAATGAGACTTCTATATAATAAAAAGTATTCATTCCCCCTCCCAGCCGCATCATGTCAACGTAAAGGGCTATCTAACTATTACGTGCGTGCTAAGGCAACGATACGCATGACAGCTTTGATGGGAGAGGGATCACCAGAATACATCTACATTTATGCATGAATTCTACAGTAATTATCCTGACGGTCTCTTATAGAACCAACTGAAAATCTGCATGAATTCTAATGAGGATTTTTATTATTATTAAGGCTATAAAAAGATCGCCACAATGTTTGTCCGTTATCGTATACTAATGCTTTGTATTTTCATAAAAAGATCGCTGTAGTGGTAATATCTAACATGACATAGCCACAAAACACTAATATTGTGATTCCAAACTTTTATGTTAAAATCATTGAGGGGACAGATTGTTTGCGAGTTCTAAAATTATTTTTTAAATGATCATATAAAATATGTCCAAATCCAACGTTCCAGTGCAGAACAGGATAATGTATTTTATTTAAAATTTAAAACCCATCTCTAGTTTTCTCTTGCCCTCGGGCGGTTCAGACGAACAAAATAATTATGCAACAAAACTATGTCACATGCTTGGTAGCAGTCAAAGGGGATGGTGAATGAAGCTGTCGCTAGGGCGACTAGTCTAAATATTACTGTTGACGCAGATAGTTCACTGTGACAAACAAAGCAACAATATAACCATCACTGGGTGATATTTTTATAACCTTTAACACTCCCACCAAACCCCTGCCCCTACCCACGTGTCTCGTATGCCACAAATTTCCCCAACAATCCCCACCTCACCATCAGTGCGTACATAATATAATGAAGGGTGGTCCCAACTTTAAAAAAAATTACAATTAATCATTTTTCTCTGTCCATTCACTGCCAGATCTTTTTTTTTTCCACCGGGTCTATGAAAATCGTAGTTTTAGCGGGTCTCTGCTTACAATCGTAAAAGACATCTAAAAATCGTACATTGTATGCCAAAATCGTAAGAGTAAACAGGTCTAATGACGTCATTTGCGTGTTTTGTCCCTGGTTCGGATATGGTCAAAACCCTGGTTCCGATGTCAAAACCCAGGTTAGTTATAAGTTTAGGGTTCAGGTTGGGTTTAAGGATAGATTTAGGGTTCAGGTTAGGTTTAGTGATAAATTTAGGACACTAATTCGCGGGTCGCAGAAACGAAGATGGCGGCACGCAGTGATATCTCTTGCGCTTACCTAACAATTTTGCCATATTTTCATTTCTCTCTGTAAATAGTTAAACCAGCATTCTCTCCATTTTCCCGCCCATGTTAATTTTTTTACATGGCCACCATCTTGGTTACATGACAACCAAGATGCCGGCAGTGAGAAACATCATGGCATAGAGAACACAAGTTGACCAAACTTTATTTTCAAAAATTTAAGTACTTCACAGATCTGTGGCTTACCAGTACAGAGTCCATCATGTAACAGTTCGAGCGGCCTAAAGGCTGAGAAATTATTCTAATTAGTCTAAACTCAGTCATGCCGAAAGCTGATGCTAACTTACCTTAAAATTAAAATGTTTAAAACTCACCAGTCATATTACAATATCTTAAAAATGGAATGGTTGGGTGAATACACATTTGTTTTTTTAATTAATGTAAGTTAATTTTTAAGTTCATGATTATGTTTGTTAAATTGTATGTACAGCATGGTGAGGCCAGCCCTAAGCTAGGTAGGGTACCAAGCTATAGAAAACTACCAATAATAATATCCAAACAAATTGCATAAAAACATGTATAGCTCCCTTCCTAAAAATACAATCAACTGAATTCGTTAAATGTTCTGAAAGGTCTTACATTTCCTTAAATCCATGCTGCTGCAAGAAGCATACTCGATAATTGGTGCTAGTTATAAAAAGGTCCAAATAGTATCAACAAATCTTTTAAATCATTAAGAAAACAGAGAAAAAATAATCTTTTTTGTGTTTTTCTTATATTAGGGATGAAAGAGAACGTCCATACAACATTTCAGAAGTTTATACTTTCAATATTTAGTTAAATAATAAATTTACGAAGGGAACTTCACTTACAGGCATGTTTAATGTTTGTGATGAGCGAATGAAAAGACAGGACGTGGGGTTGCACTTGGCGTTAAACGGAGGGCTCTAACAGATAGAGTGAAATACTTTCGTTTCGTATATAAATTAATGTTATATATCTATTTATGGCTCAATGTATCAATAAAAGAATTAATTTGGATGTTTCTCATAAATAATTAATAAAGAAATTGAAAACATTATTTTTATTTATTTTTTTTCAAATTTAATACGAAACAAAAATGTATTTTATTTAAGGAGCAATGTCAATATGGGTATTTCCCGTCTCACACTGTAAACAAACACATTGCACCAACTTGAGTAACTAAGTCTAAACTCTTATTACTCAGTGTTGTGAAATAGCTATTTTTACCTTTATTATGCAAGATAAATTTGAAAATGTATATGAAATCATTAATAAATGTTCTAACTGGTTATTATCAACCAAAGTAGTCACCAGTATTATTTAATTTATATTATTTATAGCATACAAAAAAAATAAAACGATTGATTGATGAATGAATGATGATACATACTAACATACTCAGGCTAATGTGCTTCTGTGGTCCCCTTATTGGGAGTCACTTCCCTTTGTTTATGATAGATTTAGGGTTCGGGTTAGGGTGAGCGACAGAGGGACCAGTAGCGTGCAATTACCACATACTCATACTGCCATATATACACAGGGTGGGCCAATAAAAGTGAGAACATCTCGTAAAATGTGATTTAATCACATAAAAGTAGTTTAATTATACCCATACTAGATTAAAAGTCGTTGAGAAGCACCGAGGTCACATTGAACATGATTTCTGATTAGCTAAATATTTCGCAAAAAAATGTATGAAGAATTATAATTAATAAAATTATATTTTGAAATAACTCATATGCTACGACATGTTCTCACTTTTATTGGCCCACCCTGTATATGATATAGGCATATTTATACTTGTATATAGGTATAAATAAATCAATATTGCGATTATTTCCACTTGCTAATACTAATAGTAATACTATTACTATTGCGAAAACTCATCACAATTCCGTTTTTTTTAAAAAAGTATCTATGTAATGATGTTTATGTTTCTTTACATAATTTACCTCATTAAAAGTTTTGAGAAGTATTTATCTGCTATAATATATTATTATACTTATACGCCTATCCTACCCATTTTCGCACCCCTAAACTTATACTTACAATTATTTTTTATATAACATGATCGTAAATTACAAAATCTAAATGATCACTAATTAAATGATTATTGTCAGTGTCTCAGTGTCAGTAAATTAATTGTCTGTAAAAAATTTAGGATACCCATTAAAAATAAGTGACATTGTCCTAAAGCTGCCTACAGGCTTATTTTGATGATTAACAAAACTGAAATTCTCAGTAAATATAATTTTTGTTTCTTGCTTCCTTTAAACTTTTATTATGATAAGCAGGAATAATTAAAGGAAATATAAGAGTGTCAATGTCATACGATAAATTATAGGATTTTTGCATCAGCAATATTTTTAGCAAAGATTTACAATTTACAGTTTATTAGATAAATAGTCATAGGCCATCGGAGGTTCTATATTACTTGCAGACACAGAGACACCTTCTCTTCCCCGCTTCTCATTGTTTTTAGACGGGACAAAAATCTGAGAGACCTCCTGGTGCACAGTCGTATCAACACTGCCCCCTCCCACTTCGGGACCAAGCCATGTGGCCGCAGCCGATGCAACACTTGCCCTTTTGTCTTCTAGACTCAAAACATACATTTCCCTAAGGGCAGTTTTCAGATACGCGGCGGTTTCCTTTGTACTAGCCGCAATGTTATCTACGCTATTGTTTGCACCCGCTGCCAGATGTCATACATTGGGAAGACAGGACGCCGACTCTCTGACCGGTGTACTGAATACCTCCGTAATATTACACAAGATAAACAGTGTCCTGTCTCCAAACACTTCAATAGAGCCGACCAGCTGGGCAAGGCGGACTTTTCAATATGCGCGATTGTGGCCAGCACAAACACACCCAGCCGGGTGAATTTGGAGCACAAGCTTATTTTGACCTTTGACACCTTGTCCCCACATGGTATGAATGTCATGTCTCTATTCACTGTTTGAACCTAGCTCCGCCCCTCCACGTAATGACCTATCGCAGTGGACTTACTTCTCCTCTTTTCTTTCCCACTTCCCTATTTAAACCTTTCTCCCACTTACTTTCTGTCACTAATCTTTTGCTGCCCTCTTGGATACTACTTCTGAGCTAAGTGCTACATTATATTTTTTGATACAATTTTATTTTATTCGTTTTTCTGTTTGTTTGCTGATGAAGGCTTCCTGCCGACACGTTCGTTGTTTTGTTGCGTTCCTTTTATCAGGTTTAACCTTATTGTGTTTTACTAATTTCCTATAGAAAACTACTTATAATAAAAATTAATAATGTCAAAGAATGAACAAACCAAACCATCAAAAGGGTTGGTTACTTTATAGCAGGGGTTTAGAACAGGATATTACTATCTATTGAAAAAAACATTCACATACTTTCCATTACTTTTTTGTTGATTAAAAATGTTCACTTCAAATGTTGCATTATTTGTTCCTGGTTGTTTTTTTTACGCTACAGATACAATATGTGCAGTGTGCATAGTTTTGCAAATTCAGTAAAATTTTAGTCTTGCCCTCAATGGTATCAATGAAACTACCCCTCCTATTGTCTGCGGGACATAACCAGCCCCTGATTAAAATAGTGTGGATCTCTTCTTTATAGACTAGTAATAGTATGGAGGTCTTCACAGCAGAAAGTTGCAATGTTTTATGGCATTTGTATTGTTATGTGAACATTCACTACCCAGTAACTCTTGAAACAAGAGATAAACATTCAATGGCATGTCTAGAGACTTTTACATATCACATTGAGTACACATTTTAAACATCATATCCAAACATAAAAGAGTTATTTAGAATCATCTAAATTTTACAATTTGTGCACCTTTTTTTTAAATATATTCAAAAGCCAAATGATTTGTCAAAAAGGCCATTACATATTTATGAGCAACATGGCAGATTACTGCTGGATTGATTGTTGCAATTATAATACAGACACATACCGATACTACAGAGTGTATAAAACAACATTGGCCCAAAGTAATTCAATTTTTTAATGAAACTTTTCAAGCATAGAAATAAAAATATATATTTTTAAAAAAGGCTGCCAAACAAGGTTGAAATCAAATGATTTTCTTTTAAAGTAAAAGCATTAATAACATTATATTGCATGTGGAATATAATATTTTGATGATTAAAATCAAAGAGTCAAGCCATGAGATATAAAAGAACTATTGGCACTTGTCATTTCCTCTAGTACTGTAGTGGTTAAGTCAAACATTTGATCAACTACAGAAGCAATAGCTTCCATGGAGAAGTTTTTGTGCATCAAGTTTAAGAATTGTAAATGACTCACTTTATGAAACCCGGTATGCAAATAGTGACCATACTAAAAGGATTATCATTAATTAACAGGTCAATATAGGCCTACATGAAAAAATTCATAACAGATGTGAACAAACAACTTGCTTCAGCATAAAACTCATTGAAGCTTTTTTCACAGCTATATTTGTAGATCTTCCAAATTTGATTAACCTTTTGAAGTACATGGCCAACATAGGTATTTTACAGGTGAAAGTTAGCATTACAATTATATATGGTAAATAAGACTATTATTTCAAAATTTAAAACACTTCTTCTTGGTCATTTGAATGTGGTAGGTAACGAATCAGACAAGAGCATTCACCTTGTTGTACAATTCCATTTAGAATGAAAATGTAAAATAAATGTGTTCAAATGGATCTTTGGTTTTCCGAGTATTTAATTAAAAAGATATTAGAGGGCTTATTTCTTTTGTGATGGAATAACTTGGAATAACTGTTTCAATTAACAGAGCGCTGGTGATCAGCTCATATCTTTAACTGTAGTATAAGTGATTAAAATTCCATCTTCTTTGTCAAATCAATATGTCAGGGTATGCCACTAAAATTAATTGAACATTAAAAAAGTAAGACTTTTTATAACTTAAATAAGTACAAACAGAAAAGAAAATACTAGTAAATATTATGTGTGTGTTCAGATCTATTTGTTAAAAAATGCTCAAGCATGAACCTGTTTATTGTATGAGTTGTAGCCAAGTGAAAAAAAAGGGAAACTTGTAACTTTACTTTATCCTTATAATTATACTCTATGCAAATATCCATGTATACATTAAAATGTTACAATCAGACAGTGGAAAGAAGAAATGTTAATGACTGACTCTAAATAAATTTACACTATAAACTTCATAATAAAGTATAATAAATATTATTTATAAGTTAGTAAAGTATCATAAGTAAACAAATTGAGGCAAGAGCACTTCAGCCTCACCAACAAAAATGGTACTAGAAAATAATGATGGGTCTCAATACTGGAAAAGTTCTCCTAATTCCATCTCCTTCATGAAAAATTTGATTGTTCTATAAAATATCATGAAAAATATTAAAAAGATCCCTCACGAAGAAGCGCAATGTTTTCAGAATCAATACTTACATGAGTAATTATGCAACAATTATTAAAATTTTATTATTACAGATCTGCAACTTTCCTGGAAGTGTAAGAGACTGTATCTTAATATTTTTTGCTGGTACAAAAATACTTCTGCTAAGACTGCTAGGATATTTTTTAAATTCTTTATGCACCATGATGCATCCAATGTTGCCAAGGCCTTATATTACTTATAAATCCTACGTTGCATAGGCTTTGCTTACATTTAAAACTGAAACCAACTCCTCAAAAAATAAATTCTAAGTTAATTTCAAACAACAATACATTTTACAGTAACTATTGTAAAGTTACTTTAAAATAACATAAATGTGAGTAAGATCAACTCAAAAAAACTAAATCTAAGTAGCTAAGCTCTATAAAAATTATAAGTAGTTCAGAAATGTGTTGTGTATACATATCTTAAAATATGCCCTTCAAATCCATTAATTAATTTAATTAGGATAACCTTTTTTTAATGCATCAAACAAGATATTAATTATTCATATTAGCTGGCCAGTAGTCCTACTATAATAAGAAATAGAATTGAGTTTATTAATTTTTTTTTACTGAACAAGTTTACCCTGAATTTGTTTTTGATGAAACAAAGACCCAAAAGGGCATTCTAAGCTTTAAAATATTCATATAAAACATTAATGTACAAGTTTTCAACGCTTCTATACAAACACTTAAAAGCATATTGGAAAAGTTATAGTTATTATACATACAAAAAAGAAATTAACACCAAAATTTAAGTCAATATAAATTAATCTTGTGGGATCACTAGCTAATAATGAATTATTAGAATATTAGTGCCCAAAATAAACTTAATATTTTATATAGTCTAATGGCACTAATGGGCATGTAGTAGTAGAAAGACAGGTGGCTAATGGTTTAAGAAGTGTGGAGTTTTTCTAAAGATCATAAATAAGAAAAAAAAAATTTAAAAATCTTCCATTAGATTATTAATTAAAATCAACGGTTTTTTATAGCAGTCCAGAGACCGACAAAAGATATGATCTAATGTTTTTTAAAATATTGAAATATATATAAACATCAGAAGTGGTAAGCAAAGTTAGACTATGCATTTAAAACTGAGCTTAAAATTACAGTAAATCTAGTATTGAATTGACACTGTAACAAAGATGAGTACCAGGTATCACATAATTAATAATAGTCTGTGATGTAGCCACTGTCTATTCCATACATTCCTCGCCAGGATGCAGAGCAGTGACAATGTAATCTTCCTGAGACTGGACTTGGTTTAAGGCCACTTAAAGTTAAAGGAGACATTAAAAAACACACAATTAAAGATGGTAAAGTATGATTTTAAGCTGATCTACAAACATAACCACAACTAACTCTTTAATTTATGCTGTTCAAGATGTCACAGAATAGATGTTAAGGAGGAGGGCTCCAGTTCTGACTTATAAACTATTTTGACTCAGTAGTGTAAGGAGAGGACCTCTCCTCTCTGTGATTTATATTTTGGGTATTATGCATTGAGACAGACAAAAGCACATTGTAGACTTGAATCAATCCACACAAAAAAAATCCAGGTGTCCAGATGATGAAATAGTACCGGGTATTTATTCATTACTAATACTAATGTAAAGAGCTCTCCCGTAATCCTCACTAATTGTCAACTATCTCTACGTTTCTATAACTATATGTCCACATGTTAAACTTTAGGTTGACTTTCTTAACTTAACTCTACTTAACTGAATCATCTAAGCCCGTCAACTGTCCTCTCTCAACTGTCCAATGTTCCCAAACCTCTAGCTTATACCTAGCACTTGCAATAGACAAACAACCCAACACTTAAATCCCAAAGTTATTGACTTGCTACATTACTAGATACTAAATTTTCCCGACCAGATATTTTATCTCCCACGATACTTAATTAAACTTACACTACCCATGGTAGTGCAAGGACATACTTTATGAAAAACTTGTGCCGACTGAAAGAAAATAGGACAGGGGGGGAAGCTATTAAGAAAATAATAATAAAAAATAATATTTTGTTACTTCGAAGGCCACAAAATGGGTGCTGGCCCGCAGTATGTTGTGCAGGCCTGCCCTAACTCATTCATGATACCCTTTTCCCACACTGTCCCTTAGTGATCCCCTGATCTACCCTTGACCGGCTAGTTCCCAGTATATGTCTTCCATGTATTAACATAAACCACCATTAAATGCCAAAGTCGACTCCTCTCTCACCTATTGTATCTTGGTCCGGTACCTACGACTACCGTTCCCACATACAGCCTTCGTTAATTGTAACAAAGGACATAGAAATCCACATCTCTTAATACCGGTACCTTAAACAATAATTATTATTTTCAAAATAGGTGGTTAGCACCAAATGTAATTCATTTTCATCAGGACCAACTACAGCTGAAAAATATTGATTGGACCAGCAACAGCTGAATAGTGATTGAACCAGGTATAGGTGAAATAGTGATAGAACCAATTACAGCTGTTAGTTCTAAGGGAGTTTCAATATTATTAGCAAAAAGAAATGAACTGTAAATACCTGCAGGACAAAAATGCACATGTCCTCACACTATCTCCATAGTCAATATCCTGAGGTGCTGATACAGGAATGGGACTGGATGCATATTGTGTTGTATCAGGAAATAAATCAGAATCCATTGAGCTACACATTGTATTCATAGATCCATTATCTTCAACTAGGCTTCTGGGTAAAAGAAAGGATAAAAGCTTTAGGTCAACTTCTCCACAGCTGGCAATTGAAGTATGGTACCGGCAGCAACTTTGATGTTAAAACTTTTACTGACTAGAGTCTATACTTATTTAGATTGTAGATCGCTTTTACTTTAGTATTATATTTATAAGCTAATAAATGTTCTTATCAAAGACAAAGGGGACATCTATAATCTATGTGTAAGTGTAAGCATGTGGGGTGGGGTGGTGGGAGGGTTGTTGATTTAGGAGATGTGTGAACATTCTCATTTGAATGTACACATAAGGTCCAAGAATGGTAATTGTGAAACAGGGTGGTGGGGCTATGAAAATTTATCTCTTTTCCTTTTGTAATATTAGGGTGGGCCTTAAATTATTTTGTATACCAGTTATTGATATACGTAGGCTACAGTATACAAGTTTCTATATTTATAAATTATAATTCACAGTGCATGAATGTCCAGTACCAGTACCCAAAACATGTGTCCACTACATTGACCATAACAATATAAACACCAATAAGTAGACCCCTCTCTCACTTCAAACTTTTGTAATAATCGAATATCTTTAAAAAAAGTAAAAGTGGAAATTTTAAAATTATGTTTTGGCTTGTTATATGGTCAAATTCAGTGACAAACCTATGTAACCCTGTTAAGTGGATGTCTGTCAGATGATTGTTGTTATAGCCATCAGCTCTATTATTATCATCTACATTTAAAATGTCATTTTGCATAAGATCTTTCTCTTCTTCCATCAGCTCATCATCACATGACCAGTCAGTCTACAACAAACAAAAATAGGCATTGCCCATCATTTATAAAGCACATGACTTTGTTCACATCACATGTGAATTATTTTTATTGCCTACCTGACTTCCTCAAAAAAGCTAACTTGAAAAAAGTCTTGTGCAAAAGAAACAATCATAGTATATCAAAGTGATGTATAAAATGAAATAAAGTTTACATTAAGGAAATTGTGAAAGGAGCTGTCTAAATAAATTAACTACATATTTCTTGATAAAATGACTATTAAATTCTTAAGTCCCCTACTGTCCACTACATCCACAATTGGAAGTTAAACTGCTAGTTAGGTTAAAATTGGTTGATATAATTTTGTTCTATTTTTTTAACACTTTGTTCCATGCATTGTCTATTTATATATTACTGCATCTAAAATAATCAACCACTGAATTATCTCTAATTACATCAAAATCACTACCCTATCAAATTCATCATCTGTCAATTTTTTTTACAATATTGCAAGTGATTAGTGTAAAAAAAGCAATCTGAGTCTTGTGGGTATAAAGTGTTTAAAAAACAAAGGCTTAAATAATTTAATCAAAATGAAACTACATCCCTGAGATAAGTACTGATTCCATTACCGCTGATACTGCTGTGGGTTTGTTATTGTTCAAACTAGATGTATTTCCCTGCTCCCTGTGCTGTATGCAAGATAAAAAGTGTAGAGCTAAATTGTTGCTCCCCATGTTACGAGGTAGTGGTACAAACGATGACGAGGAAGCAGATGAGTGACATGAAGATGAGCACAAATTTGACATTGATGACAGAGATGATGTTAAAGATGAGTCTTTTAAGCAACCTGGTAATGTGTCCTTGTCCTGCTAGAGAAAAAAAGAATAAAACAAAGTAAACAGTTAAAGATAATTGTCAGGCTCTAAGTCAGGGGTCGGGAACCTATGGCTCACGAGCCAGATGTGGCTCTATTGATGGCTGCATCTGGCTCGCAGACAAATGTTCGATTATAAAAAAAAAATGTTTCTTTAGACTTCTTTGATCTACATATTAATTGAATATCAATATTTCATTCTACAAATGAGCTAAAGTCTACTGCAGACGCATCTTAAGCTTTCATTGCATCCTACACCAGGAGGCGCTCTGTGCTCAGATGTGTGGCGAGCAGCTTGGTGAGGTAATGTCGCTGGTGGTTCGGGTAGTCAACTTTATTGTTGCCCGAGCATTAAATGATCGCCAGTTTAAAACACTGCTTGATGAGGTTGGGAATAATTATCCTGGTCTGCTTCTGCGCAGCAACGTGCATTGGTTGTCAAGGGGGAAGGTGCTCAGCCGATTTGCGGCTGGTCTGAGAGAAATCCGGACTTTTCTTGAAATGAAGAATGTCGAGCATCTCGAGTTAGCCGACACTGAGTGGCTCTTGAAGTTCTATTAACTCGTACACATGATTGAACATCTAAATCAGCTCAATGTGAAAATGCAAGGCTTTGGAAATACAATCTTATCCCTGCAACAAGCAGTGTTTGCATTTGAAAACAAGCTAGAACTCTTCATCACCGACATTGAAACAGGTCGTTTACTACACTTTGAAAAACTGGGAGAGTTCAAAGATACGTGCACCTCAAGTGACCCTGCTCAACATCTTCAGCAGCTAGCAGGCTTCGTGTGTAACCTCCTGCAGTCATTTAAAGCGTGCTTTGGAGAATTTCGCGAGCACACCCATCTTTTTAAGTTCATCACCCCTCCACACGAGTGTGCAGTTGACAGCACTGACCTGAGTTGCATCCCTGGTGTCTCCTTCAGAGATTTTGAGCTCCAAGCTGCTGACCTGAAGGCCTCAGACATGTGGGTGAATAAGTTCAAGTCACTGAATGAAGTTTTGGAAAGACTTGCACGACAGCAAGCAGAGTTGGCGAGCCATCACAAGTGGGCAGAAATGAAAAACCTTCAACACGCAGACCAGCTGATTGTCAAAACTTGGAACGCGCTTCCCGTCACATACCACACACTGCAGCTTGTGAGTATTGCTGTACTGACAATGTTTGGCTCTACGTATGCATGCGAGCAGTCTTTCTCACATCTAAAGAACATTAAGACCAACCTGCGATCACGTTTAACGGATGAAAGTCTCAACTCATGCATGAAACTTAACCTCACCACGTATCAACCAGACTACAAAGCCATCAGCAAAGCCATGCAGCACCAGAAGTCGCATTAATGGTAAGAAATACTCATTATTGATTAGCAACAGCATAACAATGTTATTAAAAAGAATTCAGAGACATAATTATTGCATTTTTAGTGTTGAAATTACACAAAATGCACACATTAATTGAATTTTTAGTTTTAAACATAATGTATGGCTCTCACAGAATTACTTTTCAAAATATGTGGTGTCCATTGCTCTCTCAGACAAAAAGGTTCCCGACCCCTGCTCTAAGTAAATGATGGCAAATTGAGATTTGGAAATGCTGAGTAAAAGTTCAAGAGAAATTTAAATAAATTTGATAATTTTAAAATGCTTTATTTTTTTTACTATCTGCTAGAAAATAGGTCAGTGAAGCCACAAGAAAGATATTTAGAAACATATTGGTAAAAATATACATTAATTGTCCATGCCGTAAATTAATGTTTTCAAAGCTACTTGACTATTGCAACTTAGAATTTCAGTTAGTTTATCAGAGATGTTTATAGTTTATTCATACGATTTTGACGTACAATGTATGATTTTTAGGTGTATACATTATATATACTGTATGTTTATTTTTTACTATTAAGATAATGAATTGAACGATTTTGTTATGATATTGTACGATTTTAAGAGTTTGAGGGTAAACATGTCTGGTTTATATATAATTTGAATATTTCAATGCTGAAACATCTCAATTGGATTGAAATTTTTTTGATTCAAATTGATTTCTTAATATTTATTTTGTCATAAAAACGTTCCCTCAATATTTGTTTAATTTAAAAGAAATGCTCAATGAAACTTTCAAACTTGTATTAAGGTGAAATACAGAGCCATCATAAGTTTTAGAAATTATGTTCAATTTTCTAAGTTAATCATAATGCAACCTGTGAAAGATTTCTACCTAATCCATACATGTTTGTCCTTAACTTATTATTTAATTTATATTAGCTTAAGTTGAATGACATGGTAAGACTTATACTCCCTTATTATGTAGTAAATAGACTTACATCTCCAAAATTATCAATATGATGATGACTTGATTTTGTTGACCAAAGACATTTTCTCTTAGGAAAACTCTCTTTCGGTTCATACTGGGAAAAGACAAGTTAACGACTACCAGTATAGAAAAGAAACTTTAAAAATAACAAAAGTTCATAACAACATACTATACTTTACTATATTATGTACTATTAACTGTTGCAAGGAGATCCAAATAAAGTCATAATTATAATTAGTTGACCTTGTCGTAGGTCTCAAGTTACATAGTTTCTTAATCTCATTAGTAAAACATAAAAATGATTAGCTATTTTTATTTTACTATCAACAACCCAATACCTTACAATCTCCTGACTCTGATAACTCATGAATATTTCTTTCTCCACAAAGATCCATATCCATCTTACGCTTTTGACAATGGCTTTTAAATATTATGTCACCTGGACCACTACATTCAAACCCTTCAAGGATCTGACTGTGTGAGAGAGGCATATTTCTTCAGTATAAGTATAAGTCACCAGTTCTCCTCTGTCTCTGAGCTGAAATAGTTATTGAAAAAAAATGTTATGGCTATATATTATAAACAAAATCTAATACTAAATAGTGTAAATCTTAGTGTAATTTTCTTTTACAATTTTGTGAGGCGATAATGACTGGAAATGCTAAATTAACTAAGTACATTTCTATTATTGCTTGTCATTGACATAGCAAAATCATATAAAATGAATAAAGGCTGGACTTTTTTCTCTTACCTTTCCCTGGTGAAGGACTACCTTGGTAATCTCTCACCTTCGCCCTGGGGAATAGACGTAACGACGTGAGTTTTTTCGCTTTGGGTAGTCTGCTCTACCGTACTGGTCCGTCGCACCACGTAGAGGCAAAACTCTTGCGGGGACTGCCGAAACAGTCCTGAAAAGCTAACATAACTTATTCTTTGACGTAGTAGACTAATTATAAAAGATGTAAATTAATGAAAGAAAGAAGCTAACTCTGAAAATGCATTCTTAATTATACTTAATTACTTAATATTAATAGTAATTAGTAGGTCTACTCAATTAAATTGTAATTAGTAGGTCAAGTAGGTCTACTTTTATTTAGCGTAACAACTTACTGGTAGCCGGCATAATAATTAATATTAATAATAATCAATGACGGTGATTCTCTTAAACGTCAAACAAATTAAATAGGGAAGTATAGTGATAGGGCCTAATAAGTATTTTTTGTATTGTTTTTGACCATTTTCCAAAAAAATGTCAATAAATTTATAGATATTTTATTAATATTATAAATTTGTAAATAGCAATACTCGGACTCTTAGACTTAGTGACTCGAGTCTTAAACTGAACTTGCATGCTGAGAAGACTTAAATTTAGAGAAACTGTCTCGAGAAGAGTTTAAAATTTAATCATATTATATTAATTATTAATCTTAAACTTCTCAACGTTGCCAACTACGTCACTAGTCGAATTCAATTTCAACATTTCTCAGAATTTCTGGATTAAGTTTTCATTCCATTTGATTTGATTTGAAGCCATTTCTCATTTCTACTCAGTCTCAGTAATGACTTAAGTTCACTTAAGTTAATTAAGAGTAAAAGTTAATGAAATGTTCCATGAGATTCAAATTTTTGGGTTCTTTTTTTTGTAAATCTCACCTTCACCTTTCTCTAACCCGGCTCCTTTAACTTTAGCTCTCAAAAGTTTTTTTACTATGCTATCAATTTGAATATTTTTGGAAGTCTATTTTTATTCCGACGCCTAGGCTTTTTGTTTGCTGTATTCGCTTATACTTATATATAAGTTTAACTAGTTTCGATAATTGTTGTTTATTTACATTTTCTGCAAGTATTCAAATAAAAAAAAGTTATTATTATTTTTAAAAATGTTAATCCATTTAAGTTTTAATGATTTATATCATTTATAAATCATTTGTTTTGTTTATATTTATAAAAGCTTTAAGCGATTTTATTTTTCTGAAACACATGATTGGGCATTAAAGATTGGATGTTAAATTCTCTTTAAAATTGCAATTTTAGTTTTGACAACATTGTTTAATTTTAAGTCGCTCTATTCTGGTACATTGTACATTTTTCTCCGATCCTCCCAGGCATGAGGAGAAAAAAAAAAGGGGGTGGTGTAGCCGGTACATTGTTCCAGGGGCGGGGGCCAAATGAAATGGTGCTCAAAAGTAAAAGGCCATCTGTGGTAGTTTATTTTATTAAAACTGAAGAATTGAGGTTACAAACGTATAGTACATTCAATTATCTTTCATTTGATACCTCATTTTATCTTACAAACTCAACAATAATATTTTTAATCGTTTTTAATCCCAACCTCTCAATTCTGGTACCCGGGTACTAATAGGTGCAGCCTTCCCAAAAATAGAGTATAGATAACCAGGTTTTTCCCGAACGTATTTTAAAATTTCTTAATTCTTATCTTTCCAAGTCTAAATGTTAAAAAAACGTGACTGAGAATAGGCTTGTATGGAGGGCAAGATAAACTAGCATTATTTTGCTTTCCTTTTTGACTATTTTGGAACAAAGTCTATTGCACTAGTTCAGCATCTTAGCCTATGCTTGCATCAACAGTTATGAAGTGGCGAAAATTACGTATTCGCATCCATAGACATAGAGATATATTATAAATCTGTGATTCGCATCCCAGAAAACAGAACATGAGAGAAGCAATACTCGTAGGCAGGGCTATCTGGCTTTGCGAGAACTAGAAAAACGTCTGTCTTCTTGCCAAGACGAAAGTTTATTGAAGACATCAAATAAAACAGAATTTGTCAAGTGGTTCAACATTATCAAATGAATAATTGACGGTGTACTATTCATGGTCAACGGGGGCGTGCTTTGCGTGGCACTGGTGAAAAAGACAATGGAAAATAATCTGGGAGTCACAGAGTTGTTGTCTCATTGGATACATTTCTATAAGAACACGTGTCACAAGAAAATGGAGAGCGACTTCAATTACACTATCTCAGTGATGATTCCCAAAACGAGTTAATTGAATGCGCATCCCATTGTAAAGCAACATATTTTGGAGGACAGTAAAACTACAAAGTACTTTTCTGTTATTGTTGGTTCCACCACGCCCGATTCATCCCATGTTGAACAAAAACTATTTTTTTGCCTTATGTAATAGCATATGAAAACCCGTATGAAACCGTATGTAGATTTTCAGAGGCGTAGCGTAGGGGGGGGGGCAGGGGGTACAGATGTACCCGGGCGCTAGCTAGTTAGGGGCGCCAACATGTGCTTTGGTATTATTTTATTGATGAAAATAATGGGTCTGAGAGTTGAAAAAAGGAAAAGAGGGCACTTTAAAATGAATCTTGTCCCCGGGCGCGAATCTTGTCCCCGGGCGCCAAACACTCTAGCTACGCCTCTGTAGATTTTTACAGTTTGTGGACAAAAGCAATAAAACAGTATATGTCAAAGTACAGATGATAGTAGAAACATTGAAAAAAAAACGATATTCCACTGTCAGATTGTCATGCACAGGGATATTACAATGCAGCCAGCATATAAATGTGCACAAATGGAAACATACTTAAATTGTGTGGAAATAATGCTGCAGAATGAATTCCTGAAGCCATAAATACTTTGGAACTGTACAAACTGTTAACATCTTTTTAGTAGGGGTCGTCCATTAATTATGTGAACAAAATAGAGGGGGGGGGGGGTGTTTGCCAATTTTTGAGGGGGGTGGGGTTTAGCTCAGTTGACGTCAACAATCATGTTTTCTCTATTAAAGTTTTAATCTTAAAAATTGAATGGTTGTTACCTTATTTAAAACAAAATTAATGAGTGTAAGTTAAAATAGTTATATAATTTAAGACTTTTAATAACAAGATTTATTTAATGTGTGTCTGTCTGTGCACTGCTGATGGCTGGTCAAAATGTTAGCACACTTTGTAAATGCACGTAGCTGCCAGGAGACAGCTTATGGCAATTATATTGCTCACACTCTGACAATGCTTCTATTTTAAGTGCTCAATGGTTAGATGAGAATGATGTTGACTTGTGTCTGGTATATCAGTTCCGCAAAATTAAAATAATAATCAGCTACTTTGCCCATTGTTACGATAGAGCAACACCTGGCTACTCCCTGGGAAGATGATAGTTTAACAACCTTTTAATTGATTCTGCAATATAAAATTTAAATTTAAGGTAAAAACTTTTTTACTTGTTGATTAACAAGCTAGAGATGCAATAAAATGTTTTTCCTACAATTCTCTGTTATTAAAATAGATCAGGACAAAGTAAAATGTAGACTATTTACATATTTATTTATATTATAATTCATTTTTTTTTGGGGGGGGGGGGGATGTTATAAAAATGTTGATATAATTATTTGGGGGGGGGGGGTCACTGAAAGTTTGACAGTTGTTGACAATTGGGGGGGGGGTAAAAATTGGTTAAAAATTGTTGACGTAATTAATGGACGCCCCCTTATAGTCCAACTTGCAAAAGTGTATTCGCTGTTCTCTTTAGTTTATGGTATGTCTAGCACAAAATGGTCGGACTGTGTTGAAAGTTTATGATCCTGTGTAGCCTACTTGCCAGGCCTGAAACTAACATTAGAAAACCTCTTACAATTGAATCTAACTCCCAAAACAAGAGAAGATATCAATGGAGCTTTTTTCGGTATATGATGAAAGTGCTACAGAAGAAGAAGATTTGTCAAAATAAGATGAAATTGGTGAATCTCACGAGGACGCATATTTCAGAAATACTGTTTTCCTAAGTAATATTGGAGAATGTTATTGGTGGACTCACTTTTCGTTTCAATGTTGCAGTAAAAACTCCCAAGAAGTTCAGTGTCGAAGTACCTATGAACTCCTCAAGTTGAACTGATAGAAAAAAAAAACAAATCATGACAGATCAATATCCCGCTGATGTCAGTGAAGGTCTTGTAATGGAGATAAGTCATTTCCCATCTGTTCATCAAACAAATTTTGAAGAGGGCCATCTAAGTCCATTGGAGCTATTGACTTGCTTGAAAGGATGCAAAGCTGGAAAGACTCTTTCCAAATATGTGTCTGCCTCATTATATGTTAACAATTCCTGCAACTGCCGCCTCTGTAGAGCGCTCATTCAACAAACTTAAGCTGAGAAAAAGAATGTATCAACTATGTCACAGTGGCAACTGCTACATTTGGCAAGACTCATTATTGAGTCTGATATTGAAAACCGTTGATTCTTAATGATGTGAAAAATGTTGTCATGAAAAGGCTAGTACCTTTGTTTAACAGAATATAAATGCCATTAAATTTAGAAAATTTCCGTAAAAGAAAATATTATGCACCAACGCATTTGCGGTATTTTTAAGAATCTTATTTAGTGCAGTTATCGTGAATTTTATTTAGTGAAATGGGCGCCAGTTGGTAGCGTTAACGACATTGTTACATAGAGAATTGTGCATTTAGATAAAAGCAAATGTACCCCAAAAAACATTTTTTTAAAAATATGAACTAAATTTAAACCCATACATCGCAAAATTCAAAAGTTCTTGATTTTAACTGTGTGTGACAAACCTGATGTTTCCCCCCCTCTTTTTAAATAAATATAATTGCTTGATTTTTAAATTGTAAACTGTTAAAAGCTTTTTATCCTTAAAATTTATTTAATTGTGCCTATTTTTGCATCTAAAAATTTGCAATTTATTAAATTTATAAGCACAAAATAGAAACTTATTGTTAACCTTTTCCGTCGCAACTGGGTGTAATACACACAGAGACAGACTTTGATTGCTGATATCTCGAGTCTCCTTTTAATAATCGTTATCATACTCTACCTAATCCACAAGGTAGTTGGAATGAACACCTATTGCAAAAGGTAGTTGGAATAAAACCTTGGAGGATGAATTGTATAAGTATAAAGCATGCGAAAGTGACTTATTTTTTGGGGCCTAAACTTTTTTTCCAGTCCCTCGCAACTGGGTGTAACACACCCGTACATAATTTAATAGAAGAAAAAACATATAAATTGGCTCGTGAACATTGGTCATTTTTTTATTGGTTGATGTTTGTTGATTATTTCAGTCTGTAATCCATGCCATAAAATTGATTTTAAATTTTGAAAAAAATTAATATTCTGAATGGATTTGGGTACCGGAGTACCAACATTAATAACATGTATTCAACTTGACAAACCATTTCAAAGCAAAATAGTCACACGTACACATGGGAAATAGGGGCTTTGCAGCTCAGCTTACAGTACTTACACAGTTTTTACATAAAAGAACAGAATGTTCTTTGTCTAATAAACTATCTGAAATGTAGTGGTTTGGGCAGCTGTTTGAAGCGTTTGTAAAGATTTCTAAACACTGGCGATGTACTGCCTCACAATATCTTGGTGCGTCGGGACAAATCGTCTCTACTTGCAGAAGGGTGAAGAAATGTGCAACGTCAAAATTGACTGTCTATTGTCTTCACGAGAAAGTGAGTTAGTCGGATATTTATATTTAAATGCCACTTTTGCTAAAATTGATGCCAAGTCAACAAGTTGAAAAACACAACCAAAGGTCATCTTTTACTTTTAGTTTTTTTGTATTCACCAAGACCACCTTCACCATTTGGTCAATGGCGAATATACCTCCTTTGATTTTGTTTTTATTTAGCACAATCTCTGGTTTCTTGCATTCAGTTTCACTTTCTATGTCTGGAAGATTGTGTATTGTGTCCAGGAGCAATATATTTTCCTCCTTCGAGCTCTGGTAATTTTTAAAAAATTTATTTTAATCTTATATCGCAATAATAACAACGCACTAAAAAGCACTATAAACAACTGATGTTTGGGTTTTCGAGATAAATGTGATTACGGTGTAATTCTTAGACTTAGATCATAATTTTAAAAAAAATAATTTTCATAACTATCAAATGCATATAATAAGATAGTTCCTTTTTGTTATTTTAAATGTATATGTAGTTTACAATAATAATACTTAAACTTTTACTAAAATAGAAGTGGATATATAATATTTTTGCGCATTTAAATTTATTCGATTTCCGTAAAATAATAGAAAAAACTATGATTGTTTTTAAGAATCCGAACGTATTTAAATATTTTAGGTTCTTTGGCGTTTCGGTCAGCCTAGCTCATTCTTGTATATATATATAACACTAGCCTCACTAGCCTATATACCCGGCGTTGCACGGGATTACATTCGGAAAAATAACAACTTCTACAGCCTTTTAATTAACATTGAAATTAAGCACAAAGCAAAACAAAAAACACCCCTATAGTAAAACAAATAAAAGAATTAATTTGTCTCCTAACAATTAAAAAACCCATTTTAAAAAAAATAACTTTATTAACATTTCATTCCCCAATGGGATCCCGATCCCAGAGGGATTCCAATAGGTTCCCATTTACCGATGGGATCCCGTTTTCCGATGATATTCCATTACCCAGAAGGATCCTGACTCCATTTGGATCCCAATCCTTGTGCGTTCCTGATCCCTGTTGATCCCTATCCCGGTTGGATTCCGATCCCGGTTGGATCCTGATCCTTGTGGGTTCCCGATCCCGATGGATCGCAATCCCGGTGGGATACCGATCCCAGTGGGATCCCGATACCGGTGGGTTTCCAATAACATCTGTATTCCAATCCCTATGGGATCCTAATCCCGGTGGGATATGATCCAAGTAGATTACGATCCTTGTTGGATCCCGATCCTTTTGGGTTCCCGATTCCCTTGTGATTCCGTTTCTCGGTGTGATACCGTTTCCGGTTGACCCATAATCCCGGTGTGCTACCATTTCCGTTGGGATCCCGATATCGGTGGAATCCCAATCCCGATGAAATCTCGATCCCATTGAATCATAATCCCGATGTGATCTCGTTTCCAGGTGGGATCGCAATACCGATCGGAACTAAACTAATTTTTCAATAAGCTTTTAGATCCCATTATATTTCCCCTTGGAAGAATTTGGAATTTCTCGAATATTCTAAATTCTAGATTAAATTTAATAACCTGCTCGAAACTTGTGTTAAAACTACTTTCTAATTAATTTTCGAATACGATACAAAATCTACAACAAATGCCATAAGTATAATCCTTTTTCTTTTAAGTTAATCGAGACGCCTCGAGGGCCCATTCCTTAATGGCTACACCTATTGGTACATGGGTACCAAAATTGAGAGGTTGAGATTAAAAATCAATTTAAAATATTATTGCTGGGTTTGTAAGACCAAATGAGGTATCAAATAAAAGATAATTGAATGTACTATACGTTTGTAAACTTAATTCTTCATTTTAACTAAAATAAACTACCACAAATGACATCCGAATAGCATTAGTCAAAATGGACCCGGACACGCAGCGCCCCCTTTCGGACCCGGGACACAGGGATAAGGATAATGAAGTGTATTTTTACAACGCTAGGCCTATATTATTATTATTATTATTAGTAGTAGTAGTAGTTTTATATAGCGCGGTAGCCCAGACTAGGGCTTGGCTCACCACGCTGTACATACAATTTAACAAACATAATCATGAACTTAAAAAAATTAACATACATTAATTAAATAAAACAAAACAAATGTGTATTCGCTCCAACCATTCCATAACTATTTACATGTCAAGCCATGGACGGCACCCAGCAGCATCGTTTATCGGTCAGAGGGGGGAATCAGTCAGTATAGTAGAGTTTAAAGAGATGTGATTTGCGTACAGTTTTAAAGGCTGTGATGGTTGTTAAATTGCGGATGTGTAATGGAAGAGAACTCCACTGTTTGGAAGCACAGAAAGAGAAAGATCGTTCACCGTATGTTTCTGTGCGAGTCTTGGGGACAGAAAGAATAAGCACGTCTGCGAAGGAGCGAAGCTGTCGAAGGGGTTCAGGCTTTCGCAAGCCGCACGACTCTAGAGAGCCTGGATCGGATACAAAATCTAGCTCTAAGATTTGTATGCGGGGCGTTACGTACCACACCCACGGCTGCTGTGGAAATTATTTCAGACATAGAACCACTACACATTAGGAGGGACAAGGCTATCCTAACGACCGTTGAGCGCTACCGTCGAATGGAAAAGACGGAACCCTGTTTTCAACTCCAAGACCGTTGGGTAAAGCGGACAAGGCTTAAGAGACCCTCCTTTATGGATGCGGTCTATGCACTCGAGGAAAAGCACCCTTTACCAGAAAACAGGGAGAAAATACGCCTGATCCAGGAGAGATCACCACATGATAGCTGCGAACCACCTGATGTTCGTCTGACCCTGTCACACACAGCAGTTACTAAGTCGAGCACCCAAAATGAGCAAAAGGGAGCCGCACTAGAGACAATTGAGGCCTTTGGAGACGACATGATACAAGTCTTCACAGACAGCTCCTATCTCGCCAGCGAAAAGCGGGCGGGTTACGGTGCACTCATCCAGTATCATAAGGGGATACCTCCAGCTGAGGAGATTTCAGGCCCAAGTGGCACAAATAGCACTGCAACTGATGCAGAGATAGAGGCTATATTGATGGGCTTAAAACAAGTGCGCCGCAGACTAGTCAGACGCAAACCACTTCCACCCATCGTAGTGTTCACCGATTCACAATGTGCTCTGGAAATTGTGAAGAGGAGCTCTATGAACACGAAAATGGTGAACGCAATTATGGAGCTCGTGCGAGACATACAGTCACACGGAGGCCAAGTGACCCTTCAATGGATCCCAGGACATGTGGGGATTCCACCACAAGACAGAGCCGACTGTCTTGCGAGGCAAGGTTCTTCCCAACCTCAACCTAACCGGCCAATGACCCAACTGGGGGCCCAAGCCTGGATCAAGGACCTCTGCCACGAGGAGTGGTTAAAAGAATGGGAACAGGGGAACACGGCCCATAAGCTTTATCGGAACATGCCTAAAAACAACCGCAAATGCGATGAGTGGTGGAGTCTTAAACGCCACCACCAGAGTCTCATCACCATGATGAGAACAGAGCATTGCCCTACCCGCAGCTATTTGAACAGATTACACCCATCGCGGGACCCGAGCTGCCGCCACTGTGGCCAGGCACCGGAGACAATCGAGCACCTACTAGCCGAGTGCTCAACGCTGGCGACTGGCGTGATTGGGGTCCTCCCAGCCAACCATGTCGAGAGTCTAATTTACGGGACTGCCCACCAGATGAGGCAGGCCTGTACCTTACTTGCCGGGGCCATAAAAGAGCAATAGCTCGGCCCTTTCCAATGAATTTAATATTTCAGAAGGGGTGAATAGACAGAGAGAAGTTCGGTTAGATAGGAAGGGCAGGAATCCGAGAAAAGGTTGTGGCAGAGAACAGAGAGTTTATAGTCAATCCGTGCTTGTACAGGGAGCCAGTGAAGTGAATGAAATAGTGGTGTGACGTGATCACGTTTTTTTTTGCCTTTCGAAATAGTATAGCAGCTGAGTTTTGAACCTTTTTTTAATTTTTCTAAGAAGTGTTTTGGTGAACCTGACAGAAGAGAGTTGCAATAGTCAAGACGAGAGAGAACAAGAGCAAAGACTAGGGTTTTTGTTGCGCTAACTGTGAGGTAGTGACGGATGGAGCTGATCTGATGGATAGCGGTGTATGCAGAGAGACAAATGAGAGAGATATGATTATCAAGAGACATGTTGTTAGACAGAATATAACCAAGATTCCTAGCGGATGATGTAAACTGTATATGTTGGAGTTACCTACTTGAAATGAGGTGGGGAGAGCTGAGTTAGAGGAAGATTTGTGATCGTGAATAATGAGTGCCAGTAGTATATAAGGTCGGGTTTGGGTAGTATTTTGGCGGGTTTTGGCGGGTATTTCTGGCGGGTTTCTGGCGGGTTTCTGGCGGGTTAATTAAGGATCGATAATCGATTAATCGATTAATTGATTAATTGATTTTTATATTGATTAATTGATTTTTTAATTGATTTTTTATATCGATTTTTATATCGATTTTTCATATCGATTTTTATATTGATTTTTGATATTGATTTTTATATTGATTTTTTATATCGATTTTTTATATCGATTTTTATATCGATTTTTATATCGATTTTTTATATCGATTTTTTATATTGATTTTAATAAATATAAGGCGCAAAGAAAATATAGCCGCGCCTTAGGCGCAAAGGAATATAAGAAGAAAAAAAAAAAGGTTGTACCATCGTGTTTTTTTAGTAATTATTAATTAATTTTTAATTAATTTATTAGCTATCATAATTATTATATAATTATATAGACAACAAAAATTATTGGCTATCAAACTTATAGACAACAACAATTAACAACAAAGAGGTGTAGTTTTATATAGTATTTTATTCAAATTGATAATCTTCGTTAATCATTATTAAAAATTTATCAGTATTACAAAGGGTATGTACATATATTTTGCTGACATCAGCATTTAAGCTGGGCGGGTTCAGGTATTTTAAGTATTTTACCACGCACTCCGTGCGTTCGGTGAGCGAGCAAGGCCCGAGAACGTGTGTCTGGTATTGTAATTAACTATCCCCGGACCCACAGCAAGCGGTCAAGGCCAGGCGAAGCGGAGCATTCTCACGGACGATAATTGCTTTTCAAGATGTTGGCGAGGCTAGTGGTCAAGGAGGGATACACTAAAATGAAGGTTGGCCACATCTGGAATTGTACTCAGATGGTGGGTTGTATTATGACTTTGTAATTAATCTTGTTGTTTTAATTAGTTTTAGTTGTCTTTTATCGAGTGGTTCTCAATATGTGGGGGTCCTTTTTTATTTTATTTTTTAAACAACATTATTTTAAAATAATGTTTATTATAGGTGTATTTTAATAGTATTTTAAATTTTGAAGGATTCCCAAGCTCGGGCTAAGGGTCAGTAGTCAAAAGGGTGGGTGTTTTGTCTTCTTTTCGGATATACGGTATTGTGTTGTATGATAATTTTATCGATTGATTTTCAAAATTATTGTCAGTTTGTGTATTTTCTAATTAGTGGTCATGTATTTTTAAATGTGTTTTTTTTTATAATTGTATATTTTAAGTAGTTTTCAATTCTTGTAATTTTCTTCAGACAACATAGATACGTGTTTCTCTTCATGTAGGTTAGGCCTGCTCACGAGTCATAGGGGTGGGCTTTGTTGGACGATGGCTGCCAGAGGCGCACAGCGGTCAAGTTTTCGCTCACATTAGACTCCCCACTGTCGCGAGGGCAGCAGTATTAGTCATTATGACAGGTGTATTTTTACTTTTTTAGTACTTGTTTTGTAGTTGCATAGGAGTTTCTAGTGAGTTGTCTTGTTGTTTGGAAGTTTATCGAGTTCTCAAGCTTTGGTTAGGGGTCACTATTCATGACAGGTGTTTTAAAGCTTCTTCTTGTCTGTTTTGATGGCCGATTTTGTTTTCTACTTAGAGATCGTATAGTGTATATTGTAAATCAGTAGTCCTGTATAATGGTATGTTTATTTATTATGGGTGGTTTTTAAACTTGGTTAGGTGTTATTAGTCATAAGGACGAGTGTTTTTACTTTCTTTAGTACTTGCTTTGTGCTTACATAGGATTTTCTAGTGCGTTGTCTTGTTGGTTTGGGAGGTAACCTGAGCTATTGAGGTAAACTATGTTTTTAAGACCATGACACACTTGCATAGCAAGTAAGTTTGATTGTGTTAGTTTATGAATGAGCCGTTTGTCTAACATCCTAACACCGCTTAACGATTTTGTCTTCTCTGACCACGTCCATCCTTCTCATCTCATCACTTTCCATCTTTCACACTTACACAAAAAGTTCTCCCTTCAAACTTTTACTATGTCCAATTCCATCTTTCTCTGTCTCAGCTTTCCCCTACAACAAAAAATGTCTCCCTTCAAACTTTTACTATGTCCAATTCCATCTTTCTCCGTCTCATCTTTCCCCCTACAAGAAAAAATTTCTCCATTCAAACGTTACTATGTCCACCTCCAGCTTTCTCTGTCTCATCTTTCCCACTACGACAAAAAAAAAATTATCCGTCAACAATGTAGTCTTCTCTGACCACATCCATCTTTCTCATCTCGCATCTTCCACTCCAACACAAAAATTTTTTACTATGTCCAATTCCAGCTGTCTCATCTAGCATCTTTCCCTCCAACACAAAAAATTTCCATCTTCAACCTTTGCTATGCCCAGCTCCGTCTTTCTCACATCTTCACTTTCCATCGTTCCCACTGACACAAAAATTTCCCCATTCAAACTTTTACTATGTCTACTTCCATCTTTCTCACAGCGTCACTTTCCCACTAACACAAAAATTTCCCCCTTCAAAATTTTATCATGTCCAATTCCATCTGTCTCATCTCGCATCTTTCCCGCCAACACAAAAAAAGTTCCACCTCCATCTTTCTCACATCTTCACTTTCCATCTTTCTCACTGGCACAAAAAAGTTCTCCCTTCAAACTTTTGCTATGTCCAATTCCAACTTTCTCACCGTCACTTTCGCTCCAACACAAAAAAATTTCCCCTTCAACCTTTTACTATGTCCACTTACATCTTTCTCACATCTTCATTTTCCCACAGGCACAAAAAAGTTATCCCTTCAAACTTTTACTATGTACAATTCCAACTTTCTCACATCGTCATTTTCCCACTTACACAAAAAAAATTCTCCCTTGAAATTTTAGTATGTCCACTTCCAGCTGTCTCACATCTTCACTTTCCATCTTTCCCACGTCACAAAAATTTTCCGTCTTCAAACTTTTACTTGTCCACCTCCAGCTTTCTCACAGCGTCACTTTTCCACATCTACAAAAAATTTCTCCCTTCAAATTTTATTATGTCTACTTCCATCTTTCTCACCGCATCACTTTCTCACTAACACAAAAATTTTCTCCTTCAAACTTTTGCTATGTCCACATTCATCTTTCTCACCGTCACTTTCACTCAAACACAAAAACATTTCTCCCTTGAAATTTTAGTATGTCCACTTCCAGCTGTCTCACATCTTCACTTTCCCACTAACACAAAAATTTCCTCCTTCAAACTTTTACTATGTCCACCTCCGTCTATCTCATCTCCCAGCTTTCCATCTTTTCCACTGACACAAACAATTTCTCCCTTCAAACCTTTGCTATGTCCACCTTCATCTTTCTCACTAACACAAAAATTTTCTCCTTCAAACTTTACTATGTCCACCTCGTCACTTTTCCACGTCACAAAAAATTTCCCCATTCAAACTTTTACTATGTCCAAATCCATCTTTCTCACCATCACTTTCCAAATTTCCCTCTAGCACAAAAAATGTCCCCCCTTAAAACTTTTACTATGTCCACATCCATCTTTCTCTGTCTCATCTTTCCCACATCCATAGCCAAGTTCCCCATTCAAACTTTACTATGTACACGTCCATCTTTCTCATCTCATCACTTTCCTTCTTTCACACTACCACAAAACAATTTCCCACTTCAAACTTTTACTGTGTCCACCTCCGTCTATCACACATCTTAACTTTCCATCTTTCCCCCTACGACAAAAAAGTTCTCCATTCAAACCTTATTATGGCCACCTTCATCTTTCTCACTAACACAAAAATTTTCTCCTTCAAACTTTATTATGTCCACTTCCATCTTTCTCACATCTTCACTTTCCTACCAACACAAAAAAAAATTCCCCCTTCAAAATTTTACTATGTCCACATCCACATCTCTCACATCGTCATTTTCCTTCCAACACAAAAAAATTCCCCCCTCCAAACTTAACTATGTCCACGTTCACATGTCTCACATCGTCACTTTCCCACTTACACAAAATATTTCTCCCCTCAAACTTTTACTATGTCCACATCCGTCTTTCTCACATCTTCACTTGCCTTCAAACACAAAAAATTTCTCCCTTCAAACTTTTACTATGTCCACATCCACGTCTCTCACATCATCACTTTCCCGCTTCCACAAACAATTTCTCCTTTCAACCTTTACTATGTCTACTTCCACCTTTCTCACAGCTTCACTTTCCATCTTTCCCAGTAGCACAAAAAAAAAAAAATGTCCCCTTCAAACTTTAATATGTCCATCTCCGTCTTTCTCAAATCTTCACTTTCCTACCAACACAAAAAAAAAATAATCCCCCCTTCAAAATTTTACTATGTCCACATCCACATCTCTCACATCGTCACTTTCCCACTTCCACAAAAAATTCTCCTTTTAAACTTTAATATGTCCATCTCCGTCTTTCTCACATCTTCACTTGTCTTCAAACACAAATAATTTCTCCCTTCAAACTTTTACTATGTCCACATCCATCTTTCTCACATCTTTACTTTCCCTCCAACACATTAAATTTTCCCATTCAAACTTTTACTATGTCCACCTCCAGCTTTTCTCCATGTCATCTCGTCACTTTCCCACAACACAAAAATTTCACTCTCCAAACTTTTACTATGTCCACCTCCAGCCTTTCTCCATGTCATCTCGTCACTTTCCCACAACACAAAAATTTCACTCTCCAAACTTTACTATGTCCACGTCCACATGTCTCACATCGTCACTTTCCCACTTACACAAAATATTTCTCCCCTCAAACTTTACTATGTCCACCTCCATCTTTCTCACATCTTCACTTTCCATCTTTCTCACGGACACAAAAATTTCCCCCCTTCAAACTTTAATATGTCCATCTCCGTCTTTCTCACATATTCACTTTCCTTCCAACACAAAAAATCTCCCCCTTTAAAATTTTACTATGTCCACCTTCGTCTTTCTCACATCTTCACTTTCCTTCCAACACAAAAAATTTCCCCCTTCAAAATTTTACTATGTCCACATCCACATCTCTCACATTTTCACGCTCCCTACAACACAAAAAATTTCTCCTGTCAAACTTTACTATGTCCACCTCCAGCTGTCTAACATCGTCATTTTCCCACATACACAAACAATTTCTCCCTTAAAATTTAACGAGGTCCACATCCATCTTTCTCACATCTTCACTTTCCATCTTTCCCATTCACACAAAAAAGTTCTCCCTTCAAACTTTTACTATGTCCAATTCCACCTTTCTCACATCGTCATTTTCCCACTTACACAAAACATTTCTCCCTTTACACTTTTACTATGTCCACAACCATCTTTCTCCATCTCATCTCGTCACTGTCCCAGTTACACAAAAAGTTTCCGTCTTCAAACTTTTACTTGTCCACCTCCATCTTTCTCACACCGTCACTTTCCAACATCTACAAAAAATTTCCCCCTTCAAATTTTACTAGGTCTACTTCCATCTTTCTCACCGCAGCACTTTTCCACGTCCACAAAAAATTTCCCCATTCCAACTTTTACTATGTCCAACTCCATCTTTCTCACCGTCACTTTCACTCAAGCACAAACAATTTTCTCCCTTCAAATTTTAGTATGGCCACTTCCATCTGTCTCACATCTTCATTTTCCCACGGCCACAAAAAAAGTTCCCCCTTAAAAATTTTACTATGTCTACATTCATCTCTCTCCCTATCTCTCTCTCTATGTCTCTCTGTCTGTCTCTCTCTCTATATCTCTCTATGTCTATCTTTCTCTATGACTTTCTCTCGTCTGTCTCTGTCTGTCTCTCTGTCTGTCTCTCTGTCTGTCTCTCTCTCTCTATGTCTCTCTGTCTGGCTCTCTCTGTCTGTCTATCTGTCTGTCTCTCTGTCTGTCTCTCTCTATGTCTCTCTGTCTTTCTCTCTGTCTGGCTCTCTCTGTCTGTCTCTCTGTCTGTCTCTCTCTATCTCTCTTTCTGTCTGTTTCTCTGTCTCTGTCTCTCTCTCTCTCACACACACAGCAATCCATCTACCATCTTGTTACATCTGTTAATTGTTTGGTAATTAATTATATATATATATATATATAATTTATATAAACACATAAATATATAATTTATATAAACACATAAAGACATAATTTATATAAACACAGACATATATATAATTTATATAACCTAATAATAGTATAAAGAAATCTCTATGTCTAATTACTTTATCATAAATTAAGACTGTCCTTAAAATAATTTTACGACTTAACTTTAATTTTTAACATAACTTATTACCAATAGGGTGCAGGAAGCCCGGCTAGATTATTCTAGGGACACCTGACCAGCTGACCTCCTGTTCACCTTTGGTTAAGGTTACTTCATTGCTATTACTAGGCCTAGCTTTTCTATTTCAAGTATGGGATAGAGATGGAACAAAACGTTTGTGAGCCAGTTGGTCTTGACAAAGACCACTTTAAGAAGGGATCGGGGTGGAACAAAACGTTTGTGAGCCAGTGGGTCTTAACAAAGAACACGTTAAGCGGGGGATAGGTATGGAAAAATAAAAAAAGCTTATGACCCAGTGTGTCTTAACAAAGACCACCCAGGGTCTCGATGGATATTTCCTATTTAACAACTACAAAAAACCCATTACTCTAGCTCAGGTGTGATACCACGCCATTTTCCCTCCACTGTCCTCGGACAGTTATAGAATATATTTGATTATAATTAAAACTATTAAATTGCCCACAAGGGCAAAAGCCTTGGGTTCCTTCTAGAAACAAATTATGTTGGTGTTAGACATGTAAACTGATACTAAGTCCCCATAGCCGAGAAAAGAGAAGAAAGTTGCCTGGATGTGAGTGTGTACTGGTTGACCATAGGTAGCCGTCCTAACATAGGCGCTATGTAAACCTACACAACTGAACCACCCAGTCTTAATTTATGATAAAGTAATTAGACATAGAGATTTCTTTATACTATTATTAGGTTATATAAATTATATATATGTCTGTGTTTATATAAATTATGTCTTTATGTGTTTATATAAATTATATATTTATGTGTTTATATAAATTATATATATATATATATATATATAATTAATTACCAAACAATTAACAGATGTAACAAGATGGTAGATGGATTGCTGTGTGTGAGAGAGAGAGAGAGACAGAGACAGAGAAACAGACAGAAAGAGAGATAGAGAGAGACAGACAGAGAGACAGACAGAGAGAGCCAGACAGAGAGAAAGACAGAGAGACATAGAGAGAGACAGACAGAGAGACAGACAGATAGACAGACAGAGAGAGCCAGACAGAGAGACATAGAGAGAGAGACAGACAGAGAGACAGATAGAGAGACAGACAAAGAGACAGACGAGAGAAAGTCATAGAGAAAGATAGACATAGAGAGATATATAGAGAGAGACAGACAGAGAGACATAGAGAGAGAGATAGGGAGAGAGATGAATGTAGACATAGTAAAATTTTTAAGGGGGAACTTTTTTGTGGCCGTGGGAAAATGAAGATGTGAGACAGATGGAAGTGGCCATACTAAAATTTGAAGGGAGAAAATTGTTTGTGCTTGAGTGAAAGTGACGGTGAGAAAGATGGAGTTGGACATAGTAAAAGTTGGAATGGGGAAATTTTTTGTGGACGTGGAAAAGTGCTGCGGTGAGAAAGATGGAAGTAGACCTAGTAAAATTTGAAGGGGGAAATTTTTTGTAGATGTTGGAAAGTGACGGTGTGAGAAAGATGGAGGTGGACAAGTAAAAGTTTGAAGACGGAAACTTTTTGTGTAACTGGGACAGTGACGAGATGAGATGGAGAAAGATGGTTGTGGACATAGTAAAAGTGTAAAGGGAGAAATGTTTTGTGTAAGTGGGAAAATGACGATGTGAGAAAGGTGGAATTGGACATAGTAAAAGTTTGAAGGGAGAACTTTTTTGTGTGAATGGGAAAGATGGAAAGTGAAGATGTGAGAAAGATGGATGTGGACCTCGTTAAATTTTAAGGGAGAAATTGTTTGTGTATGTGGGAAAATGACGATGTTAGACAGCTGGAGGTGGACATAGTAAAGTTTGACAGGAGAAATTTTTTGTGTTGTAGGGAGCGTGAAAATGTGAGAGATGTGGATGTGGACATAGTAAAATTTTGAAGGGGGAAATTTTTTGTGTTGGAAGGAAAGTGAAGATGTGAGAAAGACGAAGGTGGACATAGTAAAATTTTAAAGGGGGAGATTTTTTGTGTTGGAAGGAAAGTGAATATGTGAGAAAGACGGAGATGGACATATTAAAGTTTGAAGGGGGGAAATTTTTGTGTCCGTGAGAAAGATGGAAAGTGAAGATGTGAGAAAGATGGAGGTGGACATAGTAAAGTTTGAGGGGAGAAATATTTTGTGTAAGTGGGAAAGTGACGATGTGAGACATGTGGACGTGGACATAGTAAAGTTTGGAGAGTGAAATTTTTGTGTTGTGGGAAAGTGACGAGATGACATGGAGAAAGGCTGGAGGTGGACATAGTAAAAGTTTGGAGAGTGAAATTTTTGTGTTGTGGGAAAGTGACGAGATGACATGGAGAAAAGCTGGAGGTGGACATAGTAAAAGTTTGAATGGGAAAATTTAATGTGTTGGAGGGAAAGTGAAGATGTGAGAAAGATGGATGTGGACATAGTAAAAGTTTGAAGGGAGAAATTATTTGTGTTTGAAGACAAGTGAAGATGTGAGAAAGACGGAGATGGACATATTAAAGTTTAAAAGGAGAATTTTTTGTGGAAGTGGGAAAGTGACGATGTGAGAGATGTGGATGTGGACATAGTAAAATTTTGAAGGGGGAATTATTTTTTTTTTGTGTTGGTAGGAAAGTGAAGATTTGAGAAAGACGGAGATGGACATATTAAAGTTTGAAGGGGACATTTTTTTTTTTGTGCTACTGGGAAAGATGGAAAGTGAAGCTGTGAGAAAGGTGGAAGTAGACATAGTAAAGGTTGAAAGGAGAAATTGTTTGTGGAAGCGGGAAAGTGATGATGTGAGAGACGTGGATGTGGACATAGTAAAAGTTTGAAGGGAGAAATTTTTTGTGTTTGAAGGCAAGTGAAGATGTGAGAAAGACGGATGTGGACATAGTAAAAGTTTGAGGGGAGAAATATTTTGTGTAAGTGGGAAAGTGACGATGTGAGACATGTGAACGTGGACATAGTTAAGTTTGGAGGGGGGAATTTTTTTGTGTTGGAAGGAAAATGACGATGTGAGAGATGTGGATGTGGACATAGTAAAATTTTGAAGGGGGAATTTTTTTTTGTGTTGGTAGGAAAGTGAAGATGTGAGAAAGATGGAAGTGGACATAATAAAGTTTGAAGGAGAAAATTTTTGTGTTAGTGAGAAAGATGAAGGTGGCCATAATAAGGTTTGAATGGAGAACTTTTTTGTCGTAGGGGGAAAGATGGAAAGTTAAGATGTGTGATAGACGGAGGTGGACATAGTAAAAGTTTGAAGTGGGAAATTGTTTTGTGGTAGTGTGAAAGAAGGAAAGTGATGAGATGAGAAAGATGGACGTGTACATAGTAAAGTTTGAATGGGGAACTTGGCTATGGATGTGGGAAAGATGAGACAGAGAAAGATGGATGTGGACATAGTAAAAGTTTTAAGGGGGGACATTTTTTGTGCTAGAGGGAAATTTGGAAAGTGATGGTGAGAAAGATGGATTTGGACATAGTAAAAGTTTGAATGGGGAAATTTTTTGTGACGTGGAAAAGTGACGAGGTGGACATAGTAAAGTTTGAAGGAGAAATTTTTTGTGTTAGTGAGAAAGATGAAGGTGGACATAGCAAAGGTTTGAAGGGAGAAATTGTTTGTGTCAGTGGAAAAGATGGAAAGCTGGGAGATGAGATAGACGGAGGTGGACATAGTAAAAGTTTGAAGGAGGAAATTTTTGTGTTAGTGGGAAAGTGAAGATGTGAGACAGCTGGAAGTGGACATACTAAAATTTCAAGGGAGAAATGTTTTTGTGTTTGAGTGAAAGTGACGGTGAGAAAGATGAATGTGGACATAGCAAAAGTTTGAAGGAGAAAATTTTTGTGTTAGTGAGAAAGTGATGCGGTGAGAAAGATGGAAGTAGACATAATAAAATTTGAAGGGAGAAATTTTTTGTAGATGTGGAAAAGTGACGCTGTGAGAAAGCTGGAGGTGGACAAGTAAAAGTTTGAAGACGGAAAATTTTTGTGACGTGGGAAAGATGGAAAGTGAAGATGTGAGACAGCTGGAAGTGGACATACTAAAATTTCAAGGGAGAATTTTTTTTGTGTAAGTGGGAAAATGACGATGTGAGAAAGTTGGAATTGTACATAGTAAAAGTTTGAAGGGATAACTTTTTTGTGCCTGTGGGAAAATGAAGATGTGAGAAAGATGTAAGTGGACATAGTAAAAGGTTGAAGGGGAAATTTTTTTGTGTTGGAGCGAAAGTGACGGTGAGAAAGTTGGAATTGGACATAGCAAAAGTTTGAAGGGAGAACTTTTTTGTGCCAGTGAGAAAGATGGAAAGTGAAGATGTGAGAAAGATGGAGGTGGAACTTTTTTTGTGTTGGCGGGAAAGATGCGAGATGAGACAGATGGAATTGGACATGATAAAATTTTGAAGGGGGAAATTTTTGTGTTAGTGGGAAAGTGACGCTGTGAGAAAGATGGAAGTAGACATAGTAAAAGTTTGAATGGGGAAATTTTTGTGTCAGTGGGAACGATGGAAAGTGAAGATGTGAGAAAGACGGAGCTGGGCATAGCAAAGGTTGAAGATGGAAATTTTTTGTGTTGGAGGGAAAGATGCTAGATAAGACAGCTGGAATTGGACATAGTAAAAAATTTTTGTGTTGGAGTGGAAGATGCGAGATGAGAAAGATGGATGTGGTCAGAGAAGACTACATTGTTGACGGAGAATTTTTTTTTTGTCGTAGTGGGAAAGATGAGACAGAGAAAGCTGGAGGTGGACATAGTAACGTTTGAATGGAGAAATTTTTTCTTGTAGGGGGAAAGATGAGACGGAGAAAGATGGAATTGGACATAGTAAAAGTTTGAAGGGAGACATTTTTTGTTGTAGGGGAAAGCTGAGACAGAGAAAGATGGAATTGGACATAGTAAAAGTTTGAAGGGAGAACTTTTTGTGTAAGTGTGAAAGATGGAAAGTGATGAGATGAGAAGGATGGACGTGGTCAGAGAAGACAAAATCGTTAAGCGGTGTTAGGATGTTAGACAAACGGCTCATTCATAAACTAACACAATCAAACTTACTTGCTATGCAAGTGTGTCATGGTCTTAAAAACATAGTTTACCTCAATAGCTCAGGTTACCTCCCAAACCAACAAGACAACGCACTAGAAAATCCTATGTAAGCACAAAGCAAGTACTAAAGAAAGTAAAAACACTCGTCCTTATGACTAATAACACCTAACCAAGTTTAAAAACCACCCATAATAAATAAACATACCATTATACAGGACTACTGATTTACAATATACACTATACGATCTCTAAGTAGAAAACAAAATCGGCCATCAAAACAGACAAGAAGAAGCTTTAAAACACCTGTCATGAATAGTGACCCCTAACCAAAGCTTGAGAACTCGATAAACTTCCAAACAACAAGACAACTCACTAGAAACTCCTATGCAACTACAAAACAAGTACTAAAAAAGTAAAAATACACCTGTCATAATGACTAATACTGCTGCCCTCGCGACAGTGGGGAGTCTAATGTGAGCGAAAACTTGACCGCTGTGCGCCTCTGGCAGCCATCGTCCAACAAAGCCCACCCCTATGACTCGTGAGCAGGCCTAACCTACATGAAGAGAAACACGTATCTATGTTGTCTGAAGAAAATTACAAGAATTGAAAACTACTTAAAATATACAATTATAAAAAAAAACACATTTAAAAATACATGACCACTAATTAGAAAATACACAAACTGACAATAATTTTGAAAATCAATCGATAAAATTATCATACAACACAATACCGTATATCCGAAAAGAAGACAAAACACCCACCCTTTTGACTACTGACCCTTAGCCCGAGCTTGGGAATCCTTCAAAATTTAAAATACTATTAAAATACACCTATAATAAACATTATTTTAAAATAATGTTGTTTAAAAAATAAAATAAAAAAGGACCCCCACATATTGAGAACCACTCGATAAAAGACAACTAAAACTAATTAAAACAACAAGATTAATTACAAAGTCATAATACAACCCACCATCTGAGTACAATTCCCCCCCCCCCCCCGGGATTCCGGTTGACAAGTCTGTAGTGGCTTGTCGATTTGGAAGCGCTGGCCACCGACCCCCTCGGCGTAAACCCGGGGCACACTAGCACCATTGCGTGTCCCGCGTGGCAGACACGGCCATGCATGGTAGTTGCTGGAATAAACGGCTCCTACAGGGCTGCCACCTGTGATACTTCGCAGGGGGAAGAAAAGGCAAACACAGGGTAGGGATCATGATTACAAGTTGCCGTTAAGGGATATGAGGCTATAGGCTGTGGTGGAAGCCTATAGCCGGTGATTCTAAATATGCAGCCCTGAGAAAGCTGCTCCTAGGCAACCGTTTCGTCCCAGCTATCTCGCAAATTAGTTGCGGGGTGGAAACCCACTGTAGAATCCCTCTTAGAGGGCGTCCGATGCTTCCCCGGGACGGGTGGGGGGAGATTTTAGGACGTTAATTTACCGTCCCGGCCCCTAGGAGAGTGGACCACGGACGCTTGAAACACAGCGTCTTCGGTCGACCAGATGTCTCCGGGCGGGGAGGGTCTCCGTCGGCGAACCCGATCGAGCGGTTGCGGGCGGGGACGCTCCACGTCCGGGGAGGTCTCTGACGCCCTCCCGCACGGCCTGCCGCCGAGGCGGCTGGCAGGTGCGAGTAGGCGCCGGGGAGGGCATTAGGAGCGTAAGCTCGACGGCCCGCTGACGCCATTTCCTAATGAGATATTCGAGTATAATTCCAGATGTGGCCAACCTTCATTTTAGTGTATCCCTCCTTGACCACTAGCCTCGCCAACATCTTGAAAAGCAATTATCGTCCGTGAGAATGCTCCGCTTCGCTTGGCCTTGACCGCTTGCTGTGGGTCCGGGGATAGTTAATTACAATACCAGACACACGTTCTCGGGCCTTGCTCGCTCACCGAACGCACGGAGTGCGTGGTAAAATACTTAAAATACCTGAACCCGCCCCGCTTAAATTCTGATGTCAGCAAAATATATGTACATACCCTTTGTAATACTGATACATTTTTAATAATGATTAACGAAGATTATCAATTTGAATAAAATACTATATAAAACTACACCTCTTTGTTGTTAATTGTTGTTGTCTATAAGTTTGATAGCCAATAATTTTTGTTGTCTATATAATTATATAATAATTATGATAGCTAATAAATTAATTAAAAATTAATTAATAATTACTAAAAAAACACGATGGTACAACCTTTTTTTTTTTTTTTCTTATATTCCTTTGCGCCTAAGGCAGCTATATTTTCTTTGCGCCTTATATTTATTAAAATCAATATAAAAAATCGATATAAAAAATCGATATAAAAATCGATATAAAAATCGATATAAAAAATCGATATAAAAAATCAATATCAAAAATCAATATCAAAAATCAATATAAAAATCGATATGAAAAATCGATATAAAAATCGATATAAAAATCGATATAAAAAATCAATTAAAAAATCAATTAATCAATATAAAAATCAATTAATCAATTAATCGATTAATCGATTATCGATCCTTAATTAACGCGCCAGAAACCCGCCAGAAATACCCGCCAAAATACTACCCAAACCCGACCTTATATACTACTAGTGCCTCTGTTTTGTCATTGTTAAGCTTCGCTTCAACTTGCTGAGTGTCATTCATGTCTTGACATCACCAGTGCACCTACGCAAAGTCCTGACAGTGGAATCGATCAGAGATGGATGGGTATGCTTGTATAGCTGCGTGTCATTCGCGATTGACTGGTTCTCCACAACATGCCTCTCGATTAAGAGGAGCTGTGGCCTGGTATACATTGTGAATAGAACCGGGCCCTAAACGGGCCCCTGTGGCAATCCGTACACCAAGTCAGCATTGCCGGAGAGACAGCCATCGACAGCGACTGCCTTCGTTCTATTGGAGAGGTAGGACCTAAACCAAGCCGAAACTGAACCAGAAATTCCAAAGTAATTTTCAAGTGTTTTGTAATGGGTTTCCTGGTCAACAGTATCAAAGGCGGCACTGAGGTCTAAAAGGATCAGGATGGAGATATCCCCTCTGTCCAATGCGAGCAAGAGATCATTGGTGACTCTCAAGAGAGCTGTCTCAGTGCTATTGAAAGGTCTATAGGCCGAAGGATTAGGACTGAGAAGAGTGATTGATTGATTGATTTGAGTACTTATATAGCGCTTATTTCCATGCTATGATAGCATGCTCACGGCGCTCCGATGTGCGAAAATGTTAGAGAGGTCTCAGGGCTGCCTGCTAGGCGCACATGAACTCTAAACATATTATAGAGATACAGATGAATGCGCATTAATGAGCCAATGGTGCACTATCTTGTGGGAGCTGAGTGTCAAGATCCCATCTTCCTTCTTCCCCCACGAAAAACTCTTGGTCGTTTAAGTAAAGAAAAAGTTATTTTAAAACTAGTTTTTCAATGACTTTAGATAAAAATGATAAGTTAGATACTGGTGTATAGTTTTTTTAATTATTTTCATCCAGACCAGTCTTCTTAAGCAATTGTTTGATAACAGCTGGCTTACAAATAGAGGGAACAGTGCCAGGCGACAAGCTTTCATTGACAATGTGGGTTATTGTTGGGAGTAAATGATCTAACGACTTAACCAATAGGGGGTTGGGGATGGGGTCCAAAGAACACGACGTAGGTTTAGACTTCAGAATAGTACTTTTCACATCTTGTTCTGAAACCGGTTTAAAAACATCGAAATGTGAACCACAAGAAAAGGGAGGCAAATCTACGGGTGATATGTCAAGACGATCAAGCTTAGCGCGAATGTCAGTAGCTTTGCTTGTACGGATACACTGAAGGAAGAGCAATTCCTTTGTTACTCATGCTGAGTTGGCTACAAACATCAAACAACTGCCTTCTGGCCTTACCCATAATTATCTTTTGGCTAAAATACAAAGTCTTAGCACGACAAAAAACCCGGTCACACGTTTCTTGGCAGCGTAATACATCTGCCTAAAAACAACAAGACCTAACCTCAGCCACCTGTTTTCCGCATTTGCTGCTTTTTCTTGGGACTGCGTGGTTCTTCCCTTATGTTCGCATACTAGGGAGCTGACTTGCTGACCTAAAATTGCGGCGGGTGAGGGGGGGGGGGGTCGTGCCGGTCAAGCACAGTGTGCAATGCAGTGTCTAGTGTTTCCAAAGCAGAGCAGAGGGCGAGGGACACTTCTAAACTCAGATCGTGCTTAAAGGCATCCCTATTTATAAAACGCACACGGTGGACCTCCCTCAAATGATAGAGAGGAGAGGGAGAACTAACGACGACTAACATTAAGCTCACAAACAACACACAAGTGTTCTGAGGACAGCTCCTGGGCAATTGAAGTAGAGGTAACTACACCATCCCGAGGCCTATGTGTAGCACCCAATCAATAACATGTCCACGATTATGAGTCGGTTGGTCGACTGATTGCTTGGCTTATGTCTAAATAAGTCCAAAAGATCCATCATCTTAGCAGTTGGTGGATTCTGTGGCTGGTCGAAGTGAAAGTTCATATCGCCTACAATATACAATGTGTTACAATGATCTAGCAGATCCGGGAACTCCCGATGAAACACAGCATCAGTAAGTTTAATTTTCCTGCTAGGGCAGATGCGATAAATGCACATAAAATGAACGGTCTGCTGGCACCGACAAGGTAAGTTTAACCGCTTCAAACGATCTGCGAGAAAATTGAAAGTCTGTGACAAATGATAGATAACGGGACAACGTGTCAGTGTTTCTTTCAGGCATACCTCCGGGGGGGGCAGTGCCCCCCCGGAGCAAGTCAAGTGCCCCCCGGGTAAAAATGAGTAAGAAAAAATAATTTTAAAAAAAAATAATCTAAATTTAATTTTTATAAAATTTTTAAAAGTATTGAAATGTGTGCCTTTAATCGATTACACTTATTGGAACAAATAAAATATCGCTTTGTTCGATATATATTGATGATCCATAGCGTTCAGGTTAATCTTGTTAAAGTCTCGCAGAAATCGATTATAAATATGGTATTGTTTTGAAAATTGGCAGCTCCTGATCATAAGCTAAATATTACTTTTTCTGATTCGCAGATATTGGTATCTTTTATTTAATTACATTTTGCAGCTGCAAAAGTTGAAATACTTTTTAATAACCCTGTATTAAACTACCTTTTCATCGATATAAATGTCTGTAAATTAAATACAGTTCTTGCTATGAAATAAACATGTGCAATCTCAGTCAATCTGTTTTCAAATTATATTGTATAATAGCATCATACTTTAAAAAATCATTTTTTAGCAAACATTTTAATGTAGTAGATTCCATAGATGTATACTGACTTAGATAAAATGAAAATTAAAAAATAATAATAAAAATAATTTTAAAACAAAAAAAATTACGAATTTACTGGTTACATACAAATAGTGGACATTTCATCATAATTATTAAATCGAGTGTTTCTAATTTTTTAACACAGTTTCGGGAACAGAGTAAAATGATTTAAAAAAATAGTCTTTATTTATTAAATCCCCAATGACTTTTCTCTGTTAATATAATAATAATAAACAATCTTCCCCAGCTACTTGAACTATTTAAAAAAATTATTTTAAGATGATAATCCAGTAGAAAGAATATAATATATATTTAAACAACGAATTAAAAAAAATCGAGTATTTCGATTATCTTGTAAATGCCATATTTGGTAGTAGTTAAAAAAAAATTATATGGAATTGGTAAAAAAATTGTTTTCAAGTATAATATCGAAGAGGCAAGTTGTAATGATCTGAAGCAAATTATAGTAGTCTAAATTTCTTAATTAACATTTCAATCAACTGAATATTGAGAATTGAAACTTTAATAATTTATACGAAAAAAAATCACACATTAATAAAAATATGAGTCTTTTGTAAACAATTCTTGACTTCTGAACAATTATGTCGGTTACATATGATTTATAAATACATACCAATTTTGAAAACCCATAAAGATATAGTCTTTAGCCTTTTGTACAGAAAAGCTTTTTTTCTTTTTGACTTTGGTGAAACTTGGAAATATTTTGAAATAAACGTATGTTTTTGGTTTTTCTTTTTCGTTTTGGAGACAGCGATACGTTTCTCATAAGAGCCAAGCGACTGAGTGTTAAATGGGGCGATGCGAAGCTGTCTGTCGCTGGAAGGTGGAGAGGTGATAATGTGAATGATGTTGACTGAGTTAGAATAGCGTAGAGTAAGCCTTGACGATGAAGGAGTGCCAAGTGGTTTTATTTTTATTTTCATTCTACCACCAGGAGGGGTACGCTTTCGGGGCAGGCCTAGTCCAATGGAAAGTTCCTTCAGTCGACACACGAGGTCAGCGGTCAAAAGCGTACGCCGGGCATTCTTTGACAATATATAGGCGATCGCGTGTATATTATATAAGCACAGGTCGATAACCTCCGTAGGGTCGGGATGTGTCTCCAACCGTATTATCAGCTTGCATGAGCGAGGATCGTCCGGTCTACAAAGATGGCCGACCGTGTCGGCGGAAAATTTCACAGAGTTTAACCACGAAGAAAAGCCAAAATAACAACAGTCTGAAGTTGGGAGGGACAAAAAACGTAGCTCGATCAAAGCAGCGATCCATGGCGGATATCCCAATATAAAAAATATAGAAAATCAGACAAAAACACATTAAAATTGTAATATAATCAAGACCTCGAGCCTATACATGCCTGCAAGGCGTAGTCTCGTTCTCAAGACAGATCTGAGTGTCCCGAATTGAATTTTTATTATTATAATACAATAATTACAGAACACTTTCCTGTTTTTTAAAACAATTTCGGTACACATAAATGTGTAAGGAGCCATCTTGATGCTCGCCGGAAGTTGCACTTCCATCAATTCACTTGGACTTGGAACCTATAGCGTTGTCTAAACTCATTGATATTTATATAGCTTATATAAGGAAAAATGAAACAAGGACCCCGGCCCCAGAGGTGTGGGTATTATGAGTTCAGTACCCTTTATTTTTTTAATATGGATAATCAAGTATATGTGTACTGACTTTTGTAATTATCGTTCCGTTCATGTTGGAGTACTTACTGGTCATTTTATTTATATAGCTCATTAAATGGAGGGAAAAAAACGAATTCAGGGCCCCTGGCCCCAAACGGAATGTTATAAAAAGTTCACAAGCCCTTAAGAATTCCTTTCGGATAATGAGGGTCAAGTTTTGTCAAAATCCATCAATCCATTTAAAAGCCTTTGTGGAACAAAAAAATCCACAAAAAGACAAACATTCACTTTTATATATATGATATTTGACCTTATTCTGCTTTTTACATTTCAAGGGCGAGGAAAATTGGGGCAAGGTCGTATATTCTGAGTAGAATTTATGTACATTTCCGTTATAACAATATTTCCACATCACAAAACTATATAGAATGGACTACGATTAGTCACTTCCTTGTTTTGTCACGTGATACGTACCAGCCATTAGTAGGCTTTCTGCTACACATAACAACAGATAAACAGCTGATCAGCCATTGCCATTATCATTAATTCTAAAGCAAAATGTTTGTCTCCATCAGCGCTTCCCCAGTGTTAATTAAAAATTTTACTTTTCAAAATATTCTTGAATACACGCGTTTCTTTAAATGACATTCATTAAATGTGACAATAATTATAATTCAGTTATGATTAAAGGAAGAAAGTTGTTTGAAGAAAATTTTGTGAGCGACTAGTGTGTTGCAGACAGCCTCCCGGAAGTATTATTTGTTTTTAAACTTATCACGTGACAAAACAATCGACTAATCGTAGTCCATTGAATATTGTTTTATATAATTTAAAATAAAATTATGAACTAACTCCTCTACCATATTCTATCTTCACATTTCATGGACTTAAAAAATAAAGGTGGGGTGGGGGGGGGGCGCACATACATATTAATAGTAATAGCTCAAAACCCCATTATTTTATAGATATGAAAATTGATGTGTAATTTACTTAAATATACGGAATTATGTGTTAAACTATTTTATTTCAAGAAAATTTAGTACCTTGTGTGGTAAAAGAGATGGAACATTAATATAGTTTAGGGGTGTGCAAATATGTTCTTTATAGCTATAGCAATATATCAAAGCCTAAATATGTTACACACCGGATATTAGTATATAGTTTTAAAACAAATGAAATATTGTATTTAACCTTCTTCAGACAACAATTTTCAGAGGGGGTAGAGACAGTGTGTACATTTTTATGTGGATGACAATATCTTTAAATTCGAAAATAGTCGTGAAAAGTAAGTTTTAGATTTTCCTCTTACAATAAATAAATATTTGTTTTAACAATGTCAGAAAAAGTTCATGGACGTTGACACACAGTGGATATATTTACACAAGTATACACGTACTTCTTACCTCAATGAAGGTGGACAGGGAACAATTGTGGATACGATTTTTTATGTAACTAGGGACATCTAGATTTTTCCAAAGATACAGTTCACGGGCGAGAATTAGGACACAAATTAATAAGGATAATAATAATAATATGTTATTATTAAATAATTTATTTTAAACATTCGTGAAAATAAATTTCAAGTGCGAAAGAGATAGACAGGAGAAAAAATTTAATGTGGATAACAATATCTCCAAATCCAATCATTTTAAGTCAAATTTAATCATTAAAAATAGATTTATTTTGTTTTCATTTCTGGAAAATACAGTTGAGGGTCGTGAACAAGGATGGGTTAAGATTTTCTTTAAAGATAAGAAAATATTTCTTTTAACTTTGTGCAAAACACAATGATGGACAAGGGCGGGTATGTGTTTATGAATTAATAATATATCTTAAAAGAACACAATGCTGTTCGAGACGTGACCATTTATATCTAAAGAAAAATCTAAACTTGAATTCTGTGACAAACGATTTTCCAAATATTCATCAGGGCCTAGGCAAAAGTTTGACGACATTTTTCTTAATGAAGATAGATTTTTAGAAAATATTATTTTTTTGTTATTCAGGAGCTTGAAAAACGGTTTGGTATGCATTGAATATTTAGAATTAGAAGATACAAATGTCTCAAAACAGAATGTTAGAATAGTAAACATCTCTACACTGATACGTCTTTAAAAAAAAAATAAGGAAAGTCTAATTTACTATTTCCTAATTATACATTTAAAGGATATAGACTCTAAAAAATTGTCGCAATTTTCTTTTGAGGATACAATATATCCTAATCCGATTAAGTCACATACTTAAACATTGGATTTTTAGATATTGAGACCTCGCAACAGCAAGTAGAAAGTAGCCCAATTTATTATCCCGGTAACACCTGGTCATATCTCATAGCTATTTATTATAGTCAAGTGAGTGGAAATCCCTAAGTCTACAGTCTTTTTTTTTAAAGCGGGGGGGAACTCTACTTTGACAATCATAAATTTTCAATGTACTAGTTATGTAACATGTACTTGTAAACTTTACATCAACAACGCGATAACCAATCAATGATCCATACCATTTAGATTCGCTGAATACACTACTTATTCTAAGTTGTTTGTAATCAGTGGGGTCGGAAGGGGGCAGAATAGGCTTTCTCCACTCCTCCTCAGGCGGAACTTTTTTCTTTATATTGAGGGGTGGCAATTTCGGCCAACTGCAGTGTTTGTTTTGTCGAAAGGGGTCGGCTAAATCTTGGCCGTGGGCCAACTAAGATGGCATTAACCTTAGCTACGCCTCTGTTTCAAATGCAATTATTTTGTAATTTATAGATATGTAAATATTCAGCAAAAAATGTCTGATTTGTTCACTAGTCTTTTAATGTATAGGTGGTGGTATAATTCTATTCATCCTTTTGGAATTCAGAGTTTTGATTCAAAGGTTATATTATTAACAGTCTTATTAGTCAACCTCATTATAATGTACAGTTGTTAATCTCATGATCTCATCTTGTTAAAAGCTTAAAGTATTCGATTAAAAAAATCGTACTATGGCCGCTCATGATTACAAGCCGAATACTTACTCCCCGTTGTTCGCACTTTCGGGATTTGTATTCATTATTTTATGCAACTTTACACATTTAAAGACTTTCATAATGCTATATTAAACTACCTTCACATCAATATCAAGGTCTACAATTTTCATAACAGTTCTTGATAAGGGGTCGTCCATTATTTACGTCAACAATTTTTAAGCAATTTTTGACCCCCCTCCCCCCTTGTCAACAACTGTCAAACTTTCAATGACCCCCCCCCCCCATTTAATTATGTCAACATTTTCGACCCCCCAAACAACAAAATGAATTATAAAATATATTAAATTAATGTATAAATACATTTTACTTTGTGGTGATGTATTTTAATGACACATAATTGTAGGAAAACAATTTTTACACTTAAATTTTATAATGCAGAATCAATTAAAAGGTTGTTAAAGACTAAATATCATTGTTTGAGGAAATATAAATATGATTATTTTCAGTATAGCTGACAATTATAGTATAGTTTCTAGCTGCTATCATCTTCCCATGGAGTAGCCAGGTGTTACTCTATCGCAACAATAGGCATCGGTGACCTATTTTGGGTAGGGTAGGGGGCATTTGCCCGCCCCCACCTAAATTTGTAGGTCTTATTTAAATTGCTATGTACTTTGGCGCCTCCAGTAATAAACAACTTTACAAGCCGACCAAGTTTTGGTTTTGCCCCTACCCCCCCCCCCTGAAAATCCCTGAAATGACGCCCCTGATGGGCATAGTCTATAGTAGCTGATTTATCATTTTCATCTTGCGGAACTTACATACCTGACAAGTCTTCTTCAATATTTTGAGGGCTTACGATCAATGAGTTGATCATTCTGGCTCCTATGTTTCAGAGGGGTTCGCGATGTAACTGTGCATGATTTTGAAGGGGATACTTCACTGGTTGCAAGGGCTACTAAGCGATGGTATTATGAACTGGGGGTTGGAAGACAGGAGGCAATAGACGCAAAATGTGTCAAGTGTAGTTGCCTGAACTGTTGCTTTTGGTAGCTTGTTCCAGTCCCTTAAGTCAAAATCATCCTAATCTAACCATTCATCATTTATAATAGAAGCATTGTCGGTGTGAGCAATAATTGCCATTAGCTCTCTCGGTCTTCTGATAGCTACTCGCATTGGTCGAATCCTTTTTTGTTGAGTTGCAGGTGATAATTTCTTATGTTCAAGAGGGCATTGTCAGTGCTGTTGGATATGCTTTTCAACATGACCTGTGAAGCAAAATAGATGCTACAGATTTTGCAAATCCGTTCAAGCAGCGATGCTATTATTGTTACTCACTCTACTTTCCCTTAATTCTCAAAATATCTTATTCCTACTCAATCAATATCATTTATCTTGACTTGAACCTTGTCCTTGTTCCATACCCGCAACATGATCGCAAACATACCATCCTAGTCATTTGCGTCAAACAGAATCTACAGTTGAAGTGAGACCAACTATTAATTTCTCTTGCATTAACAAAGAGCACTAACATTCTGAGAAGCCATAAGCAGCGCCAAGAAAGACACACATTAAATAAATCTTGTTAAAAGCCTAAAAATCATATGCCTATTTACACTCAATATTTTTTTTTAAAATAATGTAATACCAGTAAACTTTTAAGATAAAAATTTTAATAGTGAAAACATGATTTTTGACCTCAACTAATCTAAACCCCCTCCCTCTCCCTTGTCAACAACTGTCAAACATTTCCAAAACCCCTCCCCCATTTTATTGACATAATTAATGGACGCCATTTAAGTATCAAATTTACGCAAACTATTTAAAAAAAACACAATAATATTTGCATAACTCAAGAACAGTCATCGCTCGACTTTATGAGGCCCCTTTGCCACTTTTTGGTTTAGTCCTCCCCCACATTGCATGGAAACATGATAAGGGAGAGAAAATACACGTCACGTTTTTTAAGTCCCTATAATATCAGAGGCTCACTGCAGTCATAGTGGTTGCAGGGCTCACGCGATGTTACAAAGATTAAATGACATCTATAGTTCCTGAAATTGGCATCATTTCCGTTGCTTTCCAATTAAGTGTAGAATTTTGAAAAACTAATTTAAATCATTTACTAAAATGCATACTTGTATTTTGAATTTATCTGAAAAAAATTTGGGGACTATACAAATTTAAGAAGTAATAATAAGCTAAGGAAAATGCCTTAATGCACCCAATCAAGGGCGCCACAACTGGAATGAATTTAGTTCATGTCCCCTGGTGCGGCGTTAGAGCTACTGACATCCCAAGCAAGACTGTTCGCAGATGACCCGTCGATGTATAGGACGATCGCCAACAGATCTGACCAAGACCAGCTACAACAGGATCTCAATCGGTTAGCTGAGTGGGAGATGAGCTGGGACATTGAAATTCATCCTGCCAAGTGCCAGACACTGTCAGTTTCTAAAAGTTGTTCCTTTCTACACCACAATTACGAACTGCGTGGCCATATACTTGAGAAAGTTTCCTCCGTAAGGTACCTGGGTGTTACCATTCAAGTAGATGTCCGCTGGGACGACCATATTAACAATGTGTGCAACGAGACAAACAAGACCCTAGGGCACTTAAGGCGTAATCTAAAAATCGGCAACTCCAGTGTGAAAGAAAGAGCCTATTAAGCCTTTGTCCGGTCACTTTTAGATTATGCATCTTCAGACTGGGACCCAGAAGCGCATCGACATGTTGGAGGCGGTCCAGCGACGGGCAGCACGCTTTGTACTGAACCGCTACAGGAATACCTCTAGTGTTGGCAGCATGCTGGAAACACTGGCCTGGTCACCATTGGAGGAACGATGACGACGATCCAGGCTCCCCATAATGTACAAGATAAATAATGGGCTGGTCCACTGGTCCAGAAACTCGTCCCTCTCCCCCATAGACATCGACGAGGCAATGGCAGGCAGTTCCGGCTCATACCAGCAAGAAGCCAGCACAGTGTCCTCAGCAACCTCAATTTATAAACCCCATTACCTCACGCTATCAATGTTACAGTATGAATGTGAATTTAAGTATGTGGCAAAAGATACCCTGGGGCACGCCACAAAAAGGGGTTGTGTGAATTCAGTTTTTGTATGACACTGGCACCAAAATGCCCCAGACCCTTAAAAATGTATTTCCCCTGATCAAAAAGTCTAATAGAAACATTGAATTCAACTATACTCCAAAAGGCACCACTTGATTTTGAAATAATAAATAAAAAAATTATTTGGAGAAGGCTCCCAGTCCCCTATACCACTCAAGATTCATCTTACTTATACTTACGTATGCCTTTTACCCATCTGGGACATTGGTCGTCTACAAGAATTTTACATTCATCTAAATCCTGTGCTTTCCTTTTTCAGTTGCTACCACGTGTATCCCATGTTTTATGTGTGAGCTTCTAGCTCGCGTCTCCGTGTATTTTTAGGGTCTCCTCTCTTTCTTTTTTCCCGGTGGATTTCATGTTAGGGATTGTCTGTAGATGTTATCTGTGGGTTTGCGGAGAGTGTGCCCTATCCACCTCCATCTTAATTCCTTATGTCTTAACCAATGGGCTCCTGGTATGTCCTTTCTATTAAGTCTATGTTGGTGATGTATTTTGGGCAATTTGATCTTTCAAAGGCAAGTGTCTATAAAGGTTTGGACTTTCTGCGTAATGCTCGCTTTTGTTCTCCAAGTTGCGGCTCCATGGATTAAGGATGTTTTGACATTTGTTTGAGACTTCTGATTTTGGTCAGCTCCATTGATTCTCAAATTTTCTTTAATAGCACAAATGCTGACCTAGCCTTTCCAATTCTAGACTTAACAACCGTCACGGATCAACCATTTGTGTCAATGGTGCTGCCTAAGTATGTAAAGGCCTCCACTTCTTCCAGTGCATTTCCTGCCAGAGAGATATGCTGTTGGTTGGCAAGATTTATCTGCCCTACATCCCGGTTAAAGTGATCCATAATTTTGGCGACGATAGATAGTGGCGTAGTGGCGTAGCTAGTTATATTTTGGCGGCCAAATACTTTTTGATTTGCAAATAGCACTGCCCCCCTACCCCCCCCCCCCCCGAAATCTGAAAATCCCCCCCCCCCCCCGCGAAGGTTACAGGAATTTAAAGACACCATTAACTTGTAAGCCATAGTGTAGGCCTAAAGGGCTCCCTCGGAGAAATTTATTATAAAAAAGACTCATCTATACTTTAATAAGTTGGCAACAGCTTCTTTAAATTAAAGGCATCATTTTAATCTGTATGACTACTCCTAAACCACCTGTCATTCTCTTGCGCCCCACCAATGCGGCAAAACTCATTTGAATAAAAAGCAGGGTTGTGGAGCCGATTTTTTTGCCGACATCCACTTCAGCTCAAACAGTCTTGGCAGTGGTTGCACCAATCAATACACTTCAGCCCTAACAGTCTTGGCAATGGTTGCACCAATGAAATATTCCGACAACTCCTGCGACGCCACTGGTGCCAAGCTGTATCATCCAAATGATTTTCCCTTGGTGTCATCCAGCGACGTGGAGAGAGGCGATTTGCTGTTGGGCAGCCTATAATCCTAGAAGAAGAATACCAGGCCTTGTGGATTTCGTCCTGCGCATTCCCTAACATCGTCACCTTGTGACGTACGGATGCCAAGTATACCAAGCTAAAGGAAAACCATAACTTTGTCAGTTCAAAAAAATCATTGTATTTACAAACATCCAGCGCTTTTTTTAAAATATTAAAATGTGTCAGTTCTGTCACTTTAAGTGAGGAGAGAGACGAGATCGAGGGCTCCAAACGAAACTGGGGGGGGGGGGGGTAAGGTCTGGGGAGAGGTCTCAGTTAGCCCCTCCCCGTAACATTTTGATAAACTCAAAATGATTCGATGCATTCTGGCGCATACGTGAATTTAGTTTTGTATCATTCTACACTTAACCGGCTAGTAACAAAAAAGATGCTTGTTGAAATTCAGGTTCACTTGACCATGCATGGGTTACACAATGCCTTTTATTATTAGTTGTATTTAAATAGTAATGTTGTTTCATAATTTTTTTGAAACTATTTAATTGTATAAACTAAGTTATCAAAGAATTAGTATAGATAATTTTTTTTGTCCGTTCAAAACAGTTTATCATTAATTTTAAAAAAATCTATTTGTATGTTGGTATAATAATTATAATTTTGGATTTAATTTAAAACTTAAGGTGGTTTTCCCGAAAATTACAGTTACAAAAAATGAGACAAATATTATTTTGTAGAAAAGGTTTATAGATTTTGTATGACTGTCTAAAACAAATTTCCAAACAAATGCAGTATTTGCAAAGCTAATTTTGACTTTCTAACTACTATAACTTGCTTCATTTAAATTAATAACGAATGAATGTTTAGTGCCTTTTGCAAGACTCTTTGATTTACTCCTACCCTACCCCGGCCACGAAACTAATTAATTGATTCTTTTTTCAAATTGATAATTTATCAGATGAAACTGTTCCTAAGCTAATACCAAAAAGGAATTGGTGTGAGAATAGAAAAACTTGTTTAATAAACTGGAGAAACGGTATTGCCTGTTTCATTTTGAAATCAAAACAAATAGCCAATAATATTTCAATATTCACTAATAATATTTGCAGCATGAGGCACCCTAAAAGCGTGTGGCCCCCTTGAAACGTGCGCCCATGCCTTAAGACGGCACTGCACAGGGCGGCACTTTTTTCTTTTATGCATAGGCGGCAGTTTCTCCCTATCACATTTTTTTCGTGGAAGGGGTGGCAAAAATCTTGACCCTCCCTATGCGGGGCTAACTATTGCTACGCCACTAGTTGTACTCCTTTGTTGATCTCACTTTTTTTAATGTGCATTTTTTTCAATGCAGTGAAATTATGCAAAATTTCACAAATGGATCATTAGTATTTTTATTTTTTCAAATTAATTTATTTTTACTTCCTCAGCTCCAGCAAACACTCTGATTCATATTCCAGCTTCAAACTCCGTACGACAACCCTGATAAAAAGATATTGGCACTGTTTTTTATTGTTGATGCCAAGCACATTCAGAGACAAAAGTTTTCAAGAAAAAAATATAACAGCAAAGGAATTTACATAGACTATTGATGTTAACGAGTTTTCACCATATGGTAACTTAAGTTAATTTTGAATATCCGAAATTGTTCCAGGGTCCGGTGCCATATTTTTAAATTTTATGTTCTTTTGCCATAAATATTCATATTATGCGCACCGGTACCATGTGGCTCGCAGACCGGTGCCGGTCCACTATTTGTGGAACGCTGAATAAGAATGAGCTGGGCTGACCATATAACGCTTAAAAAACTAATCAATTTAAATACGTTCTGATTCATTATAACAATGATAAGGCTTTCTATCATTTTAGGGACATCGAATCAATTTAAATATGAACTAGAATATATGACCCAATGTTATCGAGATAATATTGGTAGGCAATTGGCGATAATTTCTACCTGCTATTATGCAAATTCATCACAATTCCTTTTTTTTAATAAGTATCTATGTAATGATGTTTATGTTTCTAATAACATTAAGTTTTGAGAAGTATGTATCTGCTATATATTATGCGCCTACCCTACCACTTTTCGCGCCCCTAAAATACTTTTTTTTTCTTTAAACACGTCCTTAAATTAACAAATCTAAATGATCGCTAATTAAATCATTATTGTCAATAAAATAAAACACCTAATTTTAGCTTTGTATTTTTAACATTTAATAAGTTTTTACTTATTTTTCATTCCAAATATGTACTTTTATAAAATTTATAAAGTAATAAAAACTTAACCTTTAAATTTACTTCTAATAATAAAATGCCAAAAAACTACTAAGACATTATGGAAACTACTAAGACATTATGGTATTCCATAAAAACTAACTAACTTAATTAAGAACACATACAAGGATATGAGTTGCAGAGTTATACATGAAGGTGAACTCACAAACACATTTATGATAGAATCTGTAGTTCGACAGGGATGTCTGCTCTTCCCATTCCTCCTGCTATCCATTGACTGGATCATGAGAGAAACAAAACGGGATGGGAAAATGGAATCCAGTGGACAACTTTCAGACAGTTGGAGGATTTGGATTATGCAGATGACATTGCACTTTTATCACATAGTCATAAACAGATGCAGGAGAAAACAACAAAACTTGACTCTGTATTCCAGCAAGTTGGACTTAGCATAATTAAAGGGGAAACCAAGACCTTAAGAATAAATGCATTGGATGATGGAGTCATTAACCTGAGAGGAGTCTCTCTTGAAAAAGTTGAGACTTTTAAATACATGGGATCATCATAAATAAAAATGGTGGCACAGATGAGGACATAAAGTCTAGGGTCCAAAAGGCCAGAGGAGCATTCAATGCCCTGCGAAACATTTGAAACTCAAGTGAAATACTGACAAAAACAAAGTTTAAAATATTCAACACAAATGTCAAGGTACTTCTTCTGTATGGCTGTGAAGCTTGGAGAACAACAAAACCAAACATTAAAAAACTGTAGGTTTTTATAAACAGAAGCTTGCGAAGGATCTTCAAAATAAGATGGTTTGACAAAAATTGTAACACTGTCCTTTGGGGGAGAACATCAAATGTTCCAGTGAAGACGGAGATAAAAATGAGAAAATGGAGATGGATAGGGCACACATTAAGGAAATCAAACACTAACATCACAAGACAGGCCCTGAACTGGAATACTCAAGGTACCAGGAAAAGAGGAAGAGCTAGAACCACATGGAAGAGGGGAGTAGAGACAGAGGTGACGAGAATGAAGAAAAGCTAGGCTGAACTAGCAAAGATAGCCCAGGATAGGGACAGATGGAAAAGTATTGTGGATGGCCTAAGCTCCATTGCGAGTGAGAACGGCTAAGAAGAAGAATAAAATGCCATTTAAGTCAATGAGTGCAGAGAAACTTCACAGCCAAATAGCATTCACTAATTCACTTATCACTCGTCAAAATAAGAAAAAAGCAAATGAAGTTGCAATTGATTTATTTTGATATATATATCTAAAGACTCAATTATATGACAGATTTGAACTTTGGTCTAGTTTTTACTTTTAAAAGTAATAACCATAATATTTCAATATACGAAATTATGCGGAGATTAAAAAATGTTAAATAGAAATTATAAAACAATGTGTGGTAAAATGAGTCTGGGACTTAAGAATTTTAATTAAGTTCAGGGACGTGCAAACAAATTGTGTACGTATGGGGCTTATTTTAATTTTTAAAATTTAACTGTGGGGGAGGGGAATTCGATACTTTGCATTGTGCCCCAGGCAGCACAAGATACGCTTCCGAATAATGTTATTTACTTTTCTAACATAACTTAGTTTTGAGAAATATTTATGTTTCTATTTAATCTATTTTAAAGCTTTATCGCAGTCCAACACTTTTATACTCAGAATAAATGAATGAATGTGATAAATAAATAATTTTCTTAGGTACATATATATATATAGGGGTAGAAAATAGAGTGTGTACATTTTTACATGGGTGGCAATATCTTTAAATCAAATGATATTACAGTCGTGATATATAGGTGTGATGTTCTCTTTTTACAACAACAAAAAATTAAGAAAATCAATGGCATTGATAAAACGCGGGTACTTGTATATAAGTAATATATATACCAATGAATATCTAAACCTAATCCTTTTACACAATTAAAAATGTAATAAAAAAAATAAGACATATTTTTTTTTTAAATTAACATTTCATGGGCGTGAAAAAAATGGGTTAACATTTTCTTTCGAAAAATAAAAATATATTTTAGTTACCACTTTGCGAAAATTAAATTTCATTGAAATGTGGATGTAAATTCGTATGTGATTAAAAATATGTTTTTTTTAAAATACTGAAGGTTGTTACAGACTTGAAAATAGGTTAAGAGATTCTTCTTTAGATAATAGAATTCTGAGTTTTACTGAGAAGCGAGGTAAAAGTTTGGTTACATTTTTAATGAAGATACCAATATACTAAAATCCGTTAATGTAAAAGATATTTTAAATGGTATATTTTACTTGTAAATTTAAGATATGTTTTTACAATTTTTAGAGAAAAAATGTAATTAATGGGCGGGAAAGAGGTAGTGTAAACATAAATTGTTTAGCACATAAATATTTCTCAAAACTAAGTTATGTTAGAAAAGTAAATAACATTACATAGATACTTCTTTTTTAAAATAAGGAATTCTGTTTAGCCTTTCCCTACATATACATTTCAAAGGCGTGGAATATTGTTGTATTTTTTATATTTTTATGAGAATACAAAACATCTAAACATGTTTCCTTTATTTACGTAAAATTTGGATTGCAAGCTGTTGAGACTGTGCAATATCAGGTAGAAAGTATCGCAAAATGCCTTTCATTATCGTGCCGGTAACATCAGGTCATATATTCTAGTAATATAAGAATGAGCTAGGCTGACCATGTAACGCTTTCAATAGCACACAATAGGCCTATTTAATTCCCTATAAGTGCACCAAACAGCGTGTGTTCAATATCCTTCAAAACTAAAATTCGTGCACTAAATTGATGTCTTAACAAAAATGATAAAAATGTATTTTTTATTTTACTGAAATCAAATAAATTTAACGCCGATTAAATTAATAAGCTTTTATATAAATATATGTATCTTTACAATGTAAGTAGGCTATTATTATTCTAAATATGAAAAAAAATATTTATACAATTTTAACAGTGAGATTACGATAATAGTCGTCCAGGTTTTCACTAAAAGCCTAAGAAAAGAAAATTTATAATCTGTATATTACTATTATTAATTTGCAATTAGATGTAATTTAAAAGTATAGCAGTTTAAATTTAAGCCACAGTGTGAAAATATGCTTTTTATCCCATTATTATATTGATTTAACTTTAAGTGAAGATGATCTTGCCGTACATATGGTCTTTTGATCAAATCTAAATGAATTTTAATGGCACAAATGACCCGAAAATCGTCATCATTTACTTTCACTTTCGTGATTTTAACCACGTGAAACACAACTAGCTTTGTTTTTTTTTTTTGTTTTTTTTGTGTTGTTGTTTTTTTCATTCTTCATAAAATAAATATGCTTTTTAAATCTTTAAATATTAACTTCGCTTTTGATCGTAGCTGGCAAAATCTTCGTACGGCTAAATGACCCACTTCCCGTCCACCTACCGAGATGAAACTTGGCACATAGACTCGTTGCCACAATGACAATACATTCTACCAAATTTTAAGCCCCAACCCCCAAAAATAAGTTTTTTTTCTGTTTTTCAAGGAGAAGATGAAAGAAATATGATGAAACTGATTTCATGAAATAAAATTCCCGATGTCTACGCAAAATGAAATATTAAAAAATAAATTTTTAGGGCAAGTGCGGTTGGTGAGTAACATTCTCTTTTGTTTTTCTGATATAGTGAAATGAATCTGTGGCTTAAAAATGGCTGAGTAATTAAAATATTAATATAACTCAGGGGGGCCTGGAAAAATGTACTATTGCGAATCTTTTGGAAAAAAAAAAGGGGGGGGGGGCGCTAATTGGGATTCTTATAAAGTGCGCTACTTGTATGCATGTTTTGTGAAACTTTCAGCCCCCACACCCACCCCTCAATTGCTCGATATTACATTTTAAAAAGGATTTATACAAAAACTTTGTTTTTAGGGTTTTTTAAAAATCATTTATATTAACTTCGTTTTTGTTCGTTGCTGGTTGGGAAAATCTTCGGACGGCTAAATGACCCACTTTCGGACAACCTAACGCGCTGTAACTTTTCAAATAGATATGTTGCCGATTACAACACATTTCCTTAAATTTTCAGGACTGCCCCCAAGCCCAAACCACCAAAAATAAGTTTTTTCCTGTTTTTCAAGGGGAAGACGAAGGAGATTTCATGACTTTGAGTACACGAAATAAAATTCCCGATAACTCTGCTAAAGGAAATTTTGTTTGTTTAAATCTCATAAGTGTGTTTGATGCATAATATTTTCTTTGTTTTTCTGAAATAGTTGATGACGTAAATCTGCGGAGTAAAAAGTGGGTGGTTAGTTAGAATATATTAATATGGTTCAGGGGTGTTAAAAAATGTGCAGTTGTGAGCCTTGGGGAAGGGATGGGGCCAGGGCCGGATTAAGCCATTTTAGTGCCCAAGGCACAAACCCACATGGGTGCCCCCTTCTGCCCGGGGCCTCTGATCTTTCACTGACCGTGACCGCTGGTATGTTCAATATTATTCAAAGAAAACAGTTGTTAACAAATATGTTTGTAGTTTGTATTACTATCACTTATATAAAACCTACAATAAAGTATTTCTGTATTAAAATTAATAGTTAATAAATTTTGAAATAATGATAGACACAAATACTTTATTTTTTATTAGATGAAAAAATCAAAAAGATTTTGTCATTTACATTTTAAAGATTTTTTTCCTAGATTTACATCTAGCGAAGTTTTTGAGTATATCGTCAAAGTTAATTTTGCGCAACACATCTGCCTCGATCATACGCAGAGATAAGGAATCGAGCCTTTCTTGTTTCATTGTTGATCTATTTTGATCTTTTGTACGTTTCAACTGAAAAAAAGAGCGCTCAGTTGAACAGTTAGTAACCATTAATTTTAAAAAATATGCGCAAGGCGATTTCAACATTTGGAAAGGCACACTCGATGTTGTCTCTAACTATTACTTTGTATAATTCTCCATGATTAAACGTTTTGTTTTCCGATTTTGATGCAGGAAACTTGTGGCGAATATATGAATGAAACTGTTGTAATTCAGTACATAAATTATTGTTCACATCTTTAGGATAAGCATTTATTAGTTCTTCACAACACTGAGATGTTTGTGATAGTGATACATCGACCAAACAAGAAAATCGAACTGCTACATCATTCTACACCTGGTAGTATTATTTTTGCAGCTTCTTCAAATCTTTCAAATTCATTCCTAGATTTATGCAAGTGATCTGCTAGTGAAGAATACAAATTAGCACACGTTTTCAAGTTCACATGCTCATTTTTTGTCTATTACTAAAGGGTTCCCGGTCGAATTAATTAATTAATGTTATTATTTTAATATTATTTATTGAAAATATAAAAATGGTTTAAAATTATTTATAAAACTTCCCAAAAATTTTTAAAATTCGAATACGACGCATTATTTATTTACAAGCCGAGTGAGTCCGCATGGTCCGCATTTTGCTCATTACCATTTACAAGGAGTTTTTTAAATTTTTTATGCGCGTAATTTTTAAGCATTCAAGATTGTAATAAAATTGAATGTGAATTTTTATTATAATGTATTTCTTCATTTTCATGGCACTTGTTCAATTTTCAGTTGTTTCTGGACTTAAATTTGTTCCAAAAAAAAAATTATTGAGGACTTGTGGTGCCCCCAAACGCTTGGTGCCCAAGGCACGTGCCTTGTTTGCCTAGAAGTTAACCCGGCCCTGGATGGCGCACTAAATGGTATTCTTAGAAAGTACTTAACATGTATTCATGTTTTGTCACGTTTTCAGGCCCACCCCCATTGCTCGTTATTTCATTTTATAAAGGATTTATTCGAAAATCTTGGTTTTTAGGAGATGTTTCATTAAACTGCTTTCCATTTTTTAACACACCATTCAAAATTTAAACTTTTTATCTTTAGTATATAGAAAATTTAAATAAATTTATGAAATATGTACTTTACCCTTTTATGTTTTTATGTCATATTGCCGATGAAAATATGGTAAAAAGGGGATTTAAAATATATATTTTTGGGTACATTTTAACATCAGTATCAACACATCCGATTTGTGAAAGATTGAGCTTTGGTGTGGATTATTTTGTTAACATGATAAACATAGTCTTTAAAATATAAGGAAATAAGCAATACACCATTTAATTTTTAAAATAGAAAATGTGTGGTTGGGATATTATATGGGGCATTAAGATAAGCCAGGGGTGGTGAAAAGTGATCAACGGTGTTATAAAATGGGTTACTTAAAAAAAAAAAAAAAAAACCACACTAAAATGTTTGAGAGTTGGGACGGGGCCTGCAAGATGCGCCACAGAATACGTTGATGCATTTGATGGATAAATCAATATTTCAAAGTTCAAACAGGTTACACACAAGAAATTGTTTTAATTCAAGACGAATGCAATAATGTATTTAACTTTCTACTGCCAATACATTTCACTGGGAAGAACGGGGGTGAGTACATTTTTATGTGAATAACAATATATTTAAATCTGAAATTACAGTCGGGAAAAGAGGTTTTAAATTTTCTCTCAAAATAAAAAAGCACAAGTTACAGTTATGTCGGAAAATGAAGTTCAAGGGCGATGACACACTGTGTACACATTCTTATTCATATCTTAAAACTCAGTGAAGTCGACGAGGGGAACATAGTGGTGAAGACTGTCTTTTTTCTTTGAAACTAGGGACATCGTTATTTTTCAAAATATACATTTCAAGGGCGAGGATAAGGGGTGGGCACATTTTTATGTGAATAATAAAACTAAAAACCCAACCATTCTTTAAAAATGTATTTATTTATTTTTATTTCTAAAAAATACAGTTCAATGACGTGAAAAAATGTTGGTAAATATTCTAATTAAATAAAAGAATTTTTTACCCATTTTGCGCAAAATGCAGTTCAGGATATTTATTTTTGAGTTTGCGAATAGATCCAAAAAAGCACAATATTTTAAGGGTAATTGGGGGGGGGGGGGGGGGAGGAGGAGACTGCAATCAGGTTAGCTCAATAGGAAATAAGTAAAACACAGTAAGGTTAAACCTGAAAAAGGGAACGCAACAAAAAAAACGAACGTGTCGGCAGGAAGCCTTCATCAGAGAACAAACAGAAAAAACGAATAAAATTAAAAAATATTAAAAAAAATTAAAATATTATAGCACTTAGCTGAGAAGTAGTGTCCAAGAGGTCATCAAAAGATTATACAGGTGTACTGAACACCTCCGTAATATTACACAAGATAAACAGTGTCCTGTCTCGAAACACTTCAATATAGCCGACCACCAGGGCAAGGCGGACTTTTCAATATGTGAGATCGTGGCTAGCACAAGCACACCCAGTCGGGTGAATTTGGAGCATAAGCTTATTATGACCTATGGCACATTGTCCCCACATGGTATGAATGTCATGTCTCTATTCACTGTTTGAACCTAGCTCCGCCCGTCCACGTCAAGACCTATCGCAGTGGACATACTTCTCCTCTTTTCTTCCCTCTTCCCTATTTAACCTTTCTCCCACTTACTTTCTGTCACTAATCTTTTTAGCAGCTGCAAACTATGCTACAATTGTCAGCTTTACTGGTAATAATCCTATTTATACTCCCACAAACAATGTCTTTAACAACCTTTTCATTGATTCTGCATTATAAAATTTAAGGTAAAAACTTTTTTACTTGTTGATTAACAAGCTAAAGATCCAATAAAATGTTTTTCCTACAATTCTGTTTTATTAAAATAGATCAGGACAAAGTAACATGTAGACTATTTATATATTTATTTATATTATAATTCATGTGTGTGTGGGGGGGGGGGGGTATAAAAATGTTGACATAAATACTTGGGGCACTGAAAGTTTGACAGTTGATAAAAAGTGGGGATTGGGTCAAAAATTGCTTAAAAATTGTAGACGTAATTAATGGACGCCCCCCTAAGCAGAACATAAAGCCCATGCCTTACACCGGTATTCCAGTGGCCAACACTCCTCAAATTTACACGTGGAATTATTCATTAATTAACTTAACTGCATTGTATAAGCTTAGAACTTAATTTATACCAAACATATATTAAATTAATCAAAACCAGGACAAAATTATGCAAAACCGACCAGGACAAGTTTGTAAAATCAGGATAGTTGAACAGGGAACGTCTTGGCAAAAGTATACTTTAAAAATAAAAGGCCCTTGCCATTCCTTGGTTTCAACTTCTAATCTAAAAAAATATGTTTTCGGTTGGCCACATACATTCATATACAAAAAAAAAACAATTAAGAGCTGAAATTTCTATCTGATCAGCCCTCGCCGGAACTCAATCGCCTCGCAAGTCGGACACTTCAAGAGGCTCACCAAAGTTCTCTGATTGGCCAAGCAGGAGCCCTGTGTCAATCAATAGAATCAGCTGCCCGAGCGAAAAACGGTGTCTGGTTCTCATGCTGGTTCCTTTCACAATACAAAGTTCTTAAACGGGGCAAACAATATCATACGGAACGTTGATAATAATACAACAGTTTTTTTCATCAGACGGATAAGATTATTTTAACTATTAAGAAGGGAAAATGTTTCCATAACTAAATATTAAGACTCGTGGAACCGTTTGAAATTTACGTTTACAAGAATACAGACTATTCTCCGAACGGTGCAATTGCCATTTTGTGCAAACGGGATGAAAACACACGCCTTCTAACACTGGAAAAACATACGCCATCGGTAAAATACATCAAGTTGAGTTAAATTCGTATTTTTTGTGGTGTCAGATTAAAAAACTGGATGATAAGATTAAATATCTTCAAATAATCATATGCTAATTTGTACAAATATTGTGCACGTCATATTTTCACCCGTTTCTTTCTTTCGAAGTCGGTGTAGGGATACGTGTGTTGCGAAGCGAGCGATGAAGCGTCACCACAAAGGATTGGAATAATGCCTGCGAGTTTGTGTTAGACTTGATTGTCTATCGTCGATAATTTGATCACGAGTGGCCCTGGATATATTGTCATAGACCGAGGAGTAGGTCGAGATTTTCTCGGGATGCAAAATCAAGGGCAACATCCCGGAGTAAGCCAGCACTGGAACCAGATCCCAGAAAGGTAAGAAAGTGCAAAGTGATGGGGTCGCCATTTTGAGAGTTTGAAACGCATTGTGTTGTTTTCATTCTTTCTTTACAGCATGAGTAGGAAACATGAGAGGTCTGTGAGCACTGCCAGGTCAAAATGCCAAACTTTTATTACTGTGACCGAAGTAAAAAAATGTTTTAAAAATTGTGGCATTAAATTTACCAGTAATTAAGCTGTTAAGGCTTTAAACTTCAGACCGAAAAAAATAAGAAATAAAATAATATTTCGGCTATGTACGAGTATGAGGAGTCTTTCTCTTATGATGAGCAGGCCTATGAAACTATGAGTTATTATCAGATTTATGAATAGAAAATTGGGTAAATCTTGCAGTTTAGGTACGTATATTATTTCTGATCGAATTTCGTACTATTGCGAGTAAACTTAAGTGTATTCTTTATAAAATTAAGTCCAGACAGTATTAGTATTAGTTAACACTTAAATTAAAATTTTTACAGCCCCATTGGTACATAGCCGGTCGGTAGCGTAAATGATCTCTCAATTTTCTTGTTTTGTTAAATTCCCCCTTAATACCAGATTGCAAGTTTCTATTTCTCTGTTTTTTTACAGGCCCCATAATTTAGATGTGTTCTTTATAAAATTAAGTCCAGATAGTATTAGTTAACTCTAACACTTAACTTAATTGTACAAGTACAGTGATAACTTTTTATTGATTTTTACAGCCCCCATTGTTGGTACATAGCCGGCAACATAAACTATCTCTCCATTTTCTTGTTTTTTTAAATTCACCCTACATGCCAGATAGCAAGTTTCCATTTCCCTGTTTTTTTACAGGCCCCATTTTAGATGTTAACGAAAGGGCTTATTAAAGATGTTCATTTCCAAATGCCATCACGAGAGACGCCGTGTATATTGGCTAGTTTTAGGAAAAATTAAAATTATGAGGACATTACCCTACAGTACCAATTTTTTTAATATGAATAATAAAGTGTATGTGAATGTGTACTAAGTTTGATCTCGTTCCATTCGCCCATGCAGGAGCCTTTGTTTGGAATTATATTTATACACGCCATTTAAGAAAAAAGAATTTTGGGACTCTATAAAAAAACCGAACATCTAATTTAGTTCAATCCCCCCCCCCCACACCTTTTTTCTAAATTCGCCCCCCCCCCTCCCCATTACATTCTTTTTGTGAACATGCCTACCGTTTGAAAATTTCATTAAGCAGCATATCAATTTAAAAGTGATCAAAAATCTGGCAACAGGGTGAAAAATACAAAACAAATAGAGCTATGGACCATGGAAGGTTGGTGGATGTTCAAATACGCTTTAGAAGTAAATAAAATGAAAATAAGCGCTGTATAATTCACTATTAGCTAACTATCACTGCCTGAATTTAATATAATTAAGAATACACATAAGTGTACATGCTATAACACGAAATTCAATCAGAAATAATATACGCACCTGAACTATAAGATTACCATATCGGGCCCATTAAAAACTCATCTTTTGCGTTTAAAAAGTTAAGCAGATTTTCTTTGAAATGAGTGTAGTCCTAGGAACTATAATAATCCACGCTCCTCTCAATGTGGCTTCCTTGGACTTGGTTTATACAAACTAAATATAATGTAAATACAATATAAAGTATATATTATAGGCCCTACAAGTATAATAATAAAGTGAAAAGCATTTCAATAAAATTATTATAATTTAGCTTAATATTTAAAGTTAGAAAGTGTCTACACTTCCGGCACGCCGGACTTTTTAGTGCGGGAGCTATACGTCCGGCGACCAAGTCACATGACCGCCGTAACAAACCCTATTTCTGAGTACTGACCTAGTTTTAAGATAAGGCTGTTCAATATGAATCAGTGTGGTCTTGTGGTAGAGTAGACGCTTAGCGACCTTACGATATAGACGCTTAGCGACCTTACGATATGTGATAGGTTACTGGATCGGGATCGAATTTTACCCTTTTTTTCTTATTATTTTAATTAAAAGTATATTTTATATTTAATTTATTATGTTTCTTTGTAACAGTAGTCAGAGCTTTATGAGATGTTTAACCAATTTAAAGGACTTTTTTTTTTTTTGTTGAGTCGGAATCAAATAGTAATACTAGTACGTCTACTAATCTACTACTAGTTAGTTAGTTAAGTATAGCCTATGCCTATACTATACTATAGGCCGACTAGTTTAATATTCAGTCAAATGCTTACAGTTTATGTATCTCATAGTTATAGCATATGAATATATTAACATGTTCAGTATTTATTTATTATCTAGGGATCGGCTGACTAATATATGTAATTACTGTACACAATATTGGAATATCATATGCAATGCAACTATTTTGCCGGCTACCTCTTGTCACATGACCTGACGGAATAATAACACCTACTAGTCCGGTGATCACATGACATATCTTCCACTAGCGGTCACTAGCTCGCCGGAAAAATTTCTCCAACTAGGCGTCCGGCGGTCATGTGACTTGGTCGCCGGACTTTTTATCTCCCGCACTAAACGTCTGGCGCGCCGGACGTGTAGACACTGCCTTAAAGTTAAAGCCTACAATTAATAGGCTTTAAATACTATAACTACTTTTAATTGTTGCAGGCCTAATTTTTTATAATTTTGCTGATTTTTTAAATAAATGGCGCCATACTACTATTACTTTATTGCCAGTACTGCTGGTAATTTAATTTTAGTTAGGCCTAGCTATAAATAAGAACCATCTATCTATGCTTTTATTCAGTAGGTCTTGATAGCCCAGGTATACTATATATGTGTATGAATCACTATGGCCATGCCATATGCACCGAAATATTACATATAGGCTACGGCTATTGGTAGTAAACTACCATCAGATTCTGTTCGGTTAAAAACATTAATTCTGCATAGAATTAAAATATAAATAGTAAATAGCGATTCCTGGTCTTTAAATTAATTTGTGTTAAAGATAAAGAATTTACCCTATCAAATTTTTAAATTATCCATTAAAATATTGATGCCTTTATGAGTTAATGAGTGCTCAATAACTCAGTAGGCCTATCTCCCACCAGAAAATCAATAACAAGTTGTTGTATTTTGGGTCATGTGACCATATTCCTAAACAGAGATTGGTCAAAGCTTTTTCTGTCATCTTTAACTCTAAGCACATTACAACAATTCATATAACTAGTAATAATGTTAATCATATTTATTAGCACATTCAGAATTTGTACAATAAAATTATTTTTCAGCCTCAGCTGGATTTTATTTTCAAATTTGCACATATGTCTAATGTATTACTTTGGCAGAAAAAAAACAAAAAAACTTGATATAATGTTTTCAGACTATTATCACCTTTCCCCCCAGTATCATACATCTATCTATATTAGCTCTATATTATAAATTATAATTATATAGCAATATAGAACTCTTTTTTTAAAAAAACATCATTTTGAAACTGTTCTAAAGCTTTGATGGCATTTTCCAAATCTTTTAAAGTATCCAAATAGCAATTTAAAGTTTACAGCTAAACTTAAATACTTTCAGGATTCATAAACCAGCTGAGGTGTTGTCACTAATAAGAACTAGTAATAAAAGAAAGGGGCAATACTTCGACAGCGTGATTGAAAGTCAGTTTTTAGTGTTCCGATTTTGCTTGATTTGATTGGCTGGACTACCAATAGTTCTCCAGAAGCTATAGGTATTTTACTACAGATAGGTCCCTATAAGCTATTGGTGGCAAACATTACATATTAGTATTAGTAGTAGTTAGTAGACTTTGACTACTTTTAACTTTTGTTGATTATGCCTAGGGCCAGGCTGTGTCTATCTTAATTTGGAGGCCTTGCCCTTTTAGGCAGAAATAAGTCCTGTCTTTTGATAGCTCTGCTATGCTTATAATATATTTAGTAGGCCTAAGGCCATGATCTGTTGTTTTGTTTTTTTGTAAGCATGACCATAATGATAGGGCTAGTCTACTCAAAGTAATACAATGCAAAGTAGTCCATGACTTCGACTGAAATAGGAAATAGGTGCAAAGTAGGCCATGGCTTACAACTACAAAATGCCAGCATTTGTTATATTACGTAGGTCAGGGACATACCCAAATTTTAGTCTTGGCATCATTGCCATATTATTAATTTTAATGACCCTTTTTTAACCCTCTCGAGACGTAAGGTCCGTTCTATCGGCCCAAGGTGCACTAGCGAGAAAGACAAAAGTCCGAGCTATTGGCCCGATAAATCGAGCCTCGTGAATGGCTGGGTTGGCGTTGTACCAGCCAATCAAATTTATTCTTACGTATTCCTGCACATCCTGGCATTGTAATGGCGGTGTTCTTTGATGGTGAACTAAATGTTTTTGTGTGTGTAGTTACATCGTGAAATTCGAAACATGTCTGACAGTGACTCTGATCAAACTATGCTTAGTGATTTTGATATTCTAGCAGTGAATTTGACACTGAAACTGATGAAAAGAACCAGGAAATTAATGAAGACTTTCTAATTGAGGGTAATGCTAATGTTGTGAACTCTTGGTTTATTATTACTAGTATTAGGGGTCCTCAACTGGACAGAGATGACCCCTCTGAATTTTTAGACACCATAGGTCCTATAAATAAGGCATAAGCATCCCATTTGAGTACTTTATGCTATATTTTACACAAAATATCACTCAAATGTTTATGAGAGAGATCAATAGATATGCAGACAACTTTCTTAGTAACATCCAGCTTAAGAAAAGGTCCCTAGGTCATAAATGGAAGGGGTTGGGGCTGTTACAGTGAGTGTCTGGAACAACTGAAAAATAGGGGGGAGGGTCTGGAAAAGGAGTAGAACCATGTGCCAGAGGTGTCTGAAGGGCCTCCATGGGCCTTGTTTCCCAAAAACATATGTGTTAGGACTTATTCAGGCTTCATACATAAAAAAATTCACGCAATTGATAGAAGTAAGTCATGTTTGTTTTAGGTTTTTAAAAAAATTACATGCATAAATTATGCAAATCAAGGTAGCTCATTTGCATAAATCTTGATATTTAAGTTTGATTCATATAGATTGTATTAATTCATTCAATTTCCTACAAGAATATATCTAGTTTTACATATATTAAGGAAATAGTTAATTTTTATAAATTGTTTTGCAATGCGAGTGCCGAGCTCGTAAAAAAGAGCTCAGTCTTTTTGGCACGTACACCCCGAAAAGGCTCCGTCTCAAGAGGGTTAACATAGATGATTGACTGGGATATTGGTTTTCATTTTGAACAAAAATAGTCTATCAAAGTCAATAAAAACTATCACAAGTGGCCCTCTAGATCATGGTCTTAGAATGAGGGGTAGGTTGAGATTTTCTGGGGATGAAAATTCAGGGGGCAACATCTGGAATCAAATCCCTGAAAGGTAAGAAATTGCAAAATAATAATGGGGTTGCCATTTTAAGAGCGCTAAAATTTGGAGGAGTCAATTTTAATACAATATTAACAAAACACATGGATTGTGAATAAATTTATTATATTTCATATACTAGGCTCATATAAGCTTAATGTGTCTAAAAGTTTAAGTTAAAAAAACAAACTACCAGCTCTAAATGCTTGCAGAGTTCTTGTAAAAAATAGTTATCCAGGGTCCAATTAAAACTTAACTAAGGAGACCTATCATGACAATGGCATATAAATTAAAAGGAACAGTCATAAAATATCACTTTAATATTTACATTTAAAAACAAAACAAAATGTATAGGTTACATAAGAAGACTTGTAGTTGATTGGCACGTATACTGTAATTATTAATACATAACAACATCAATAACTGATGAGACATGAGATCAGAATCTTGGGCAAATTCTTAAGTTTTAAGAAGTAAAAAGAAAATGCAATTATGTCTTGAATATGATAATGAACATCGCAATAAAGGGCCTAGTTTAGCATTATTTTTCTCAGTATTTTGTGAGATTATGTATCATAATGTTTAAGGGTTTTATAAAAATATATACATTGTATGAAATCACTGTTTACAATAGAAAATTTTGACTCCAATAGATCGGTGCATTAAAAATGACCAATATTAGGCTGACCTCAATATGGTGACTTTATTTAAGTTTGGGAAACTATGATTTAATGTGGAAATCATTATCACTATTTTAAAGAGGTTATTTGAAATATTTTAAATGTCCTGGTTTTGAAATATACTAATGTTAATTCTTCAGTTTTACTAAAATAAAGTACCACACATGACATCCGAATAGCATTGAGCTTAATGGTACCCGGGTGCGAATGGTGGCGCTGCGTGTCGAGGTCCATTTTGACTAATGCTATTGGGGTGTCATTTGTAGTAGTTTATTTTAGTTAAAATGAAGAATTAAGTTTACAAACGTATAGTACATTCAATTATCTTTCATTTGATACCTCATTTGGTCTTACAAACCCAACAATAATATTTTAAATCGTTTTTTAATCCCAACCTCTCAATTATGGTACCTTTGTACCTATAGGTGCAGCCATTATTTAAAGCAATGGTTCTCAATCTTCCTAATGCCGCGACCCTATAATACAGTTCCTCATGTTGTGGCGACCCCACAACCACAAAATTATTTTCCTTGCTACTTCATAACTTTAAAGTATATGTGTTTTCCGATGGTCTTATTCGACCTCCAAAGGGGTCGCGATCCACATGTTGAGAACTGCTGATTTTAAGGAACATTTTAATAAAGAAATGTTTAAAAATATATAAACATTTAATTTATTTCAAAGTTAATGTCCCCTGTGTTCTTAAAATCCCATTTCTCTAAACTCCTGAAATGCCAACTCATACCTCCTATGGCTGCCAGCCCCCCAAGTTGGGTAACCATGATTCAACCCTGTCCGCAGAAACGTATATTTTACCCTGTCCGTCGTGAGTGGGTGTGGCTCGTACACTAATTATAATGGGAAAAAGGGTTTCTGGCGATTCCGGGTACTGGGTTGGTTACACCCATAGTTTAATATCACAGTAAATGGTTCTCTTCAGAGTTGAAGCTGGGGTAGGGGGGGGGGGACGACAGATTTCTCTTTATGTTATTGACACACATGAAAAGCATTTCAGTGAAATTTTTTCAGCACTGTTGAGGGAAATCCTCTTTTTATGGCAGCATTTTCAATGAATAGATTCAGCAAACTGATTGGCTTTGACAACAATGATACTAAATCATTCCTTTCTTGCACATGACATCTTTGATCCCTTAATAAGACATGTATGAGAAGCATTCCTGAGTAATTTGACAAGGTACTTTTTTCCTGGAGAGAACATCACAGTAGGTGAGCAACTGGTTGGTTTCAGAGGTCAGTGCAGATTTATTCAATATATGACAAGCAAGCCCGAAAAATATGGAATAAAAATCTTCTGGACCTGTGAATCATCTTCAAACTATCCTCTTAGATGCTGCCCTTATCTCGGCAAAGAAAATGCAAGTCCCTTGCCAGCAAAGAGAAATGTTGGAATATTCCCAGAGACCATGATTTCTCTCACAACGGACTTCTATGGAAGTGGCCACTTATTTCAGAACAAACTATTATTTCATTCCCCATCAACTTGCAGAACCAATGGCCAAACAGAACAAGATGTTCCTATCCAAGGGGTTCGGGCAAAAGGGATCTCTGCCCTTCAACAAATCATTGTTTTTGTTCAGACTAGATACAAGCTTGTCAAACACCAGAGCTCGAAGCAGAAAAATATGTTGCTCTTGAGCACAATACAAAATCGTCCAGATATAGAAAGTGAAACTGAATGCAAGAAACCAGAGGTTGTGCTCTTAAACAACAAAATCAAAATAGGCATATTCGCCATGGACCAAATGGCGAAGGTGGTCTCTGTGAATACAAAAAAGGTAAAAGATGGCCTTTGGTTGTGTTTTTCAACATTCCCTACTAACTCACTGTCTCATGAAGACAACAGACAGTCAATATTGACATTGCACATTTCCTCACCCCGCCGCAAGTAGAGACAATTCGTCCAGATGCACCAAGATATTGTGAGGCAAAACATTGACAGTGTTTTGAAACTTTTACAAACCTTTCAAAAACACAGCTGCCCAAACCACTTCAACTCAGCAAGTTTATTAGACTTATTTGCAAAGAACATTCTGTTATTTTATTTAAAAACTGCTTTGAAATGGTTTGTCAAATTGAGTACATGTTATTATTGTTGGTTCTCCGGTGCCCAATTCCATTCAGAATATTTATTTATTTTCAAAATTTAAAATCAATTTTATGGCATGGATTACAGACTCAAATAATCAACAAGCAATAACCAATCAAATATGTTATCTTGTTAGCCAGTATTTTGTGCGGGTGTGTTACACCAAGTTGCGAGGGACTGAAAAAAAAAAGTTTAGGCTTCCAAAAATAAGTCACTTTTGCATACTTTATACAATTGCATCCACCAAGCTGTTCATTCCAACTACCTTGTGTATTAGGTAGGGTATGTGAAATATTATTAAAAGGAGACCTGAGATATCAGCAATCAAAGTCTGTCACTGGGTTATTACACCCAGTTGCCTCGGAGAGTGATCTTATTGGTGTTAGTTAATATAAATATGCCAGTTGTTTGAGTAGCGCTGTGTGTTAGTTAATATAAATATGCCAGTGGTTTGAGTGGCACAGTCAGATTTAGGTCAAGTTAGCTGATGATCTGGGGCTCACATATCATGCCTCTAGTGTCTTTTCAAATAACATACCTATGTCCTTGAAATGGACGTATTTATCAACCTGTAGTGGAACACATAAATATATATGGGAAATGTTATTCACATGGTGCAGAACTATATTCCAGCAAAAGCTATAGATTTATAGTGCAGTTTTGTGAAGGAAACTGATTGAGATTGTAGTTATATAAATGTTTTCCTGAACATTTGTGGTTTATTATATATTAAATGACTATTCATATGAGAACAATACTGTTTTTTGGATATTGTTCCTTTTTAGTCGTGAGTTGTAACCTGCCCAATTTAAGACTACCAAATCAAAATTTTTGAATTTATTAAAAGATTGATTACATTAAAATTTGATATCCATACATACAGAAAAAAACACAGATAAAAGAGTTAATTTCTTTAAAAGAATGCAAAACAGACAGAAGAGTTCTCCATGTAAACACAAATGTTTTTTTATGGACAGCCATGGCGCCAAAGTGGTTTTAAATTTAGACATTTTTAATGTCCTAGTTAAAAAATTTGAAAAAAAAAATAACCTTAATTTTTTAAATTAATTTTTTTATAACAACATTCAGATGCAGTGTTATTTTTACAACAGCAATTTTTTAAAAAGAGACAGATTAATCTTTAATAATTTTCCATTCTTTTTCTCTTACATTGTAACTTTTGTGATTACTGGAATGTCCACTCTTTAATGTATTACCATATATATAATAAGTAAATAAAGATAAAAGTATAGAAGTTAATGTCAAAACTATTTTTATTTATTTAATTGCCTGGAGCAGTTTGCAGAGCCATGAGAAGTGCTCATGCAGCCCTTATCACAGGTTGGAAACCACTCTACTAATGCGATGTTAAAATTATTTTACAGGTTAAGCTCTAGATCTTATAAATGTGATGAATAAAAAACGTATATGCATATAACATTAAACTTAGCGGTTTTAAAGAGTTTCAGCAATATTTAGAAGTTCCTGTCTATCCAATAAAAGCCCATGCAATGGGTAATACAGCTAGTATCCAATATACTTTCAATAAAGGCAATGGAGATGAGATGTTTCAGAGGCATTCTTGGCATCTGCTATAGAGAACATATCATCAATGAGCAAGTGAAAGAAAGGATTTGTCAAGCGATTGGGCAGTACGGTGTCTGTAAAAAAGCACAAACTTGAGTGGTATGGCCACGTGACAAGAAATCAAGGGATCGCCAAAGAAATCATGCAGGGCACAACTAGAGGAAGGAGAAGAAGAGGAAGACAGAGAAAAAGATGGGAATATAACGTCAAACAGTGGACGGGATTAAAACTAGGCGATGCTATGCGTAGCGCAGAAGACCGAGAGGAATGAAGAAGGATAGTTTTCATGTCATCTGTGGCGCCCCAACGGTCCAAGGACTAAGGGACATTATGATGATCCAATATAAACCTATGCAATAACCAATAAAGAATATATATAAGTTTTGTTTTTAACCTTGAAAACGTTTTTAAACATATAGTGTATTTTTATACATTGTTATTGCATAATTGTAAAAAAGTATCATATCCAAGCTATTATATGCATAACTTATTTTTACTATATTTTATTCAATATAATGATGATGAATATTATACAATCAAACGTTTTTGAAAATATAAATCTTTTTTTTTTTTTAATTGTGCTTGTGGTACCTACATTTCATTTCTGATAGTTTTGCATGAAAATCATTTTGTATTATATGAATGAAATCATTTTTTATTATATGAATGAAAATCATTTTGTATTATATGAATGAAAATCATTTTGTATTATATGAATAGATTAAAAAGATGACAATATGTTAAGTCCTCAATTTTGCTGGCTGTCCCTTCACCAAATGTTTTTATACAAATTATGTGTTGGATTTTAAAAAATTATTTATTATTATTTTAATTTGTATATATTTATACTAGGGCTGCTAAATTTAACGATTAGTTAATCGATTAATCGTTAACATGTTTTAACGATTAAATTTTTTTTAACGATTAATCAACCCATCACTTACAAATGTACCGGAAGTCTAAAAGTAAAAAAAATGTCAATAAGACACGCTCATCACTTGAACCAAACTTGTCTGTTTGCGTAGTTGGTTAAAAGATGACATTTAAAGGAGACATTCCAGTGTTATTTTGATTTTGACAAGTATGTTTAATAAATGTTACTTATGACACTATAAATTTTAATTTTTGGATTTAATCAAAATTAACTATTAATTAATCGTTAATTTTTAAAAAGTTAACTATTAGATTCAAATTATTCGTTAACAGCCCTAATTTATACACATTTTGCATCTCACTTTAGATGTCATGTTTTTTTATAAGCTATTAAGAAAAACATTTTTTTTTAAGGTTATTACATTCATGTTTTTTTTTTTTACCTTACAGGCCAAACCAAGTGTCATTTGGAGACAGGATGAATGTGGGGGACAAGGAACTCAGTGACCTATTGGACTTCAGTGCTGTAAGTTCAAATTTGTCTTAGCTGTCAATCCCTTGTAATTTTAAAAAAAAAAAAATTAATTGTATCATTGTTGTAAACAATATCAATGTTGTAACAAAAATTAGAAAGTAAAAGGTGTTCTATATTTTTCTACATGGCCAACTACAAAACTGGTACAATTTTGTCACATCAGTTTTTGACCTTCTTGAGAGTTGTTTACTTTTTAAATGACGAGAATAAAAATATTCTCACTTTTGATTTCCCATCATAATAACTAGTTGCAGTTGTCAAATACAAGGTATCTGGTAGGTAGTGGCAGCCCATACTAATGATTTCATCATACAAACTGTGAAGGGGACTATTCCAAGGCAACTGTTACATCCCAGCCACTTCACAAACTATTTGCGAGGTAGAAACCAAATTTAAAAGCCCAATCAGAGGGCATCAGACTGCCTCCGGGGTGGGAAGAGGGGAGATGATGGACATTAATGTAACCATCCCAATCCTAGGAAATTCGCTTGCTAGTGTTATAAAAAGGCAACATCACAAACTAGCCAGGTGTGTCTTGGTTGCCCCATTTGCCTAGGCAATCGAGTGATGTTGTGGGTGGGTGCTATCTCAGCAGGAGGGGGATAGCAACATGCCTCTTTGCTGCCCGAAAGTAGGGGCTATACTGGCTGGAGTGGGTAGTCTAGGAAAGGCATGGTTTAATTAATTACTATTATAAGACTTTATATTAATAGAGTGTAAGTGCTAATTTAATGTTTGTCCCAACCAGAAATTCCCACTAAACACCAGGGATTCCTAGTTGGTGTGCTGTTGAACCATTTGTCCAATATGTGACAAACTTTTTAATGTGTAAAATTTCTTTAGTATTGATGCCGGGAGTTCTTAAGCTGGAGGTCCTTGAAAACATTTCATGGTGTCAGTGAGCTGCATATTTTTTTGTAGTTGTATGCATTTAAAATAATTAATTTTATGAAGGGATCCGTGGCTTCATCTGACTTAAAAAATAAATCTATAGCTCTAAAAAATGTCAAGAACCCATGAATTAACGTATTGATTGTTATGTAAATTGAGGAGTGCCCTAATATTAATGTTAAGAGAGTCCAGTTGATGACTTTGATTTTACTCACGTTTTATGGCTAGCACATGAAAATCCCTGGACCAGCAAATAGTTTTGATTACGTTAGGACCTGTTTACTCTTACGATTTTGGCGTAGAATGTACGATTTTGAGGTGTATATATTATATATACTGCATGTTTATTTTGTACTATTCACATAATGTATTGAACGGTTTTGAGATGATATTGTACGATTTTTAAGATTTTGGGGGTAAACAGGTCTGCGTTAAGAGGACTCTTTAGTGTATTACTTTTAAACTACTAAGCCATTATTTAAATTTATGTTAACATAAAATACATGTATGTAATATGCCTATGTCATGTTATATATTATAAGATAAGATTCTTTTATGGATCCAAGTAAAAAGACATGTTTTTTATTGCATTGGAAATATTCATGTTCTGCACATAAATATATATTTTAACCAAGACATTTTACAATTACTAAAGTTTGAACACAAGAAATCTAAAGTATTTCTCTAACATAAAAATCAGCCATCATATACCAAAAAAAAATGAACTACCTTTGTGACAGTAATGAGTTAATTAGTGATCATTTAGATTTGGTTACTGCTGTTTGTCATATTGAATATGTAAGTTATAAATTGAGAAGTAGGAGGCATATTTATTTTCGGGGACCACAATGTAATTCATGCTGACATTCACATAATGTTAGAGGTATGTTTCTTATTGAATACATATATATATATTCTATGGAGGAATGAGCAGTTATATTCTACAGGAAATCTAAATACGTTTAAGGGAATAGATCTAATTATTGTATTTTTTTATTTAATTAGTTTAAAAAAATAAACATTCAACCAGTTACAAATTATTTTAGTGAAACACATCTGTAACCCTTGATCCTCTTCTCAGTATTGATAAGGAAATGTAAAAACCTGGACAGTTGACCTAATCGATGTAATAATAAAGTCAATAAAGAATGATGGTAGTTTGCTATACATTTAAATGCAGCCTTTCTTTCCCAACCCTTCTCATCTATCTGTGTTACTCGTTCAGCGTCCACTTTGACATTTCATGTTTGAGATGTAGTTGAAATCCTTATAGACCAGGGGTAGCCAACACAAATGGCATAACAGGCAACTTCGATCGTTAGTCAGCTCTTCACAGCCGCGTGTCATTAAACCTAATAAGCAAAATACATGCCAAAGAAACGATGTACGGAATTATTTATTTATTCTTAATGCATATAATTGTCAGTTGATAACACATCTATTTGCGCCGCCAAACACATACTTAAATTGTATATATTTAAATCGAAATATATTAAATGGTAATTAGGGGGAGATACTGTTATCAGGTAGATATTTAATATACATTTATGTACATTGCTTTATTCTAGAGAAAAGTTGCCGTCGTTTTAACTCATATTTATTTTAAAATAATTTCAAATTTAGAGATGCATTGTGGTGCATACCTCAACAGAAGAAATACTAGTGGAGATATAGGTTCCCTTGACCTATCTATGTGTATATGAAACCTTTAAAATTTTAGTAGCTACTAATTAGTAATAATGTTTTTAAAATATTTTTTAAGCTTTGAATTTTTTTTAAAAAACATATCATCAGTCCAAAATAGAGGTCGGTGCACCAAATTGGCACATGCCGTTCAAAAGTGCATTTTATATATTTAAAAATAAATAATCTGGGCTTTGCCAATAAGGAAAATAATCGATTTAATCGATTATTTAATGAAGAAATAAGTTCATTTGTGATACAGCCGAAGTACCGCAAAACTTGACGCGAAACTGTTGGAGACTCTTATATTTCATTGTTGACATTTTGGTGATAGATTTTGATGTTATATTTCAGCGTATTGATCTCGTCAGTTTATGACATACGAGTTCAAAATAGTTGTAGCCCAAATATATACAAAGCGATGAATATGTTGATTTCAGACATCACACAACACCGTGTTATGTATACTTCGTACAGATTTCACTCAACCTCTCCCTTTTTATGCGCATGTACAGTGCGCTCTCCACCCCCTCCCCACTTTTATGTCTTCCCCTTTTACTATACTGATAATTAGGGGCGGCTTTTCAGCTAAATGCTGGTCGTGACAGTGTGTGTCTAAAATTTCTGACCGCCCAAGGTGGGGGAGGCACTAAATAGGAGGGGGAAAGGACGAGGGGTGTCGTAGTGTTTTTTTTTAAAAAGTTCACTTCCTTTGTTTTTTCCATAAATTGACTACATTTTGTTTTATCCTACAATTGGGAATCTTAAGGCCTAAGAGCAGCAGAGTTGCATGAAAACATGTTAAATAATCAGTTGGTGCGTGGGGGTAAAAAAACAAAAACTTGGGAAGCACTGCCATAAGTTTGTTACAATTATGTCGTTGGCCTCTCTCTCCACCCCCCCTCCGCCCCAACCGCTTCTGTTTGGTTCAGTCCAGATAAATTATTATGTCACAATTTGTGTCACACAAAGCAACATTGCAACGATAAATACAAAACTTTGGGGGGATTCATTTTAAGTCTATAATTAAACATGATTTTCACATATTTTTCGGTGGCAGTTGGCTTTATTAGAGATATACGCAACATTACGCAGAATCTTCTAAATCGGCAGCCCACCTCCCCCAAAGTGCGTACATAATCAATGGATGGACCCGTTAAATACTGATATAGAATTTTAATTAATTAAATCTAGAGACTCTTTGCACTTTATAATTTATATTGTTGTTTTACTTCGTGGCAATTCGCACACCTAATTTCCGTATGCACTTTCGGGCGTTCGCAAACCCCCTCCTCGGGGGAATGAGCCACTTGCGGATGGAACAAGGGGGGGGGGGAGGAGGAGAGAGTAATGCGTTTTTTGTGCGGACATCCTTTATGGGCGACACCTAAGGGCAGATAGGCATATAACATAGCGAAACAGTCATATTGTTTGATAGCTCCGCTTGCGAATGTGAACATAGTTTGAACTGAATATACAGTTATAGAGAAAAAACTAAATAACAATTGAAAAAAAGTAAAATTGTAACAAAATGTTTCTCCCTTGTGATCCCCTCCTTTAGTAAATTGTTGACAGATGTTCGTTGGACAGATGACAACCAACTTATCTCACACACCGCGTGTACTTTCTACTAATAATAGTAATAGTGTTATTTATCTGAAATATGTATATTTAAGAATGACAAAACTTGCAACGGACTATACTATTGTTTATATATATTATATATGTTTTACTAATACCTGTTATAAATATTTTGTACTGTTATAAATATGTTGTACTAACTCTACTGTTATAAATATGTGTTGAATAGTTAAACAAATGCACCGTCAATACAAGTTGGGGCAAGTAAAAATTGTCCATTTATAATTTATCTTTATTATACAACCCATTTGCCATTTTTACCTAAGAAGTTCCCCCCTTAGTCAAAGTAGGTCGCACACCTGCGCTGAGAACCCAACCTGCGAACTGGTGAATAGACAGACATAACGTCCGTCTATCCAAGCAGAAGAGTGAGAGCTAAGATGGTTTACCTGGATTCCCGCATCAAAGGGGCGGGATAAATGGGGTAGGGGCAGGCCTTGTACAGTGGCCGCCAGTTGCATTTGTTCATTTCTCTAATGTGGATTATCCGCGTGCATCGAGACCAACCGTCATAACTGACCAGTTGCTTCTGTGATTGTCCAGCGGCGCTGGTATTGTACCCCAGTGACCTTGTGACGCGGTGGTGTTGCCGTCATCTCTAATTCGTGTTTCTTTGGATGTTGGCGAAATTGAGACATTGTTTCTCTTCGTTCATTTGTGTTTAACTTTAAACGTCATTCTAGTTCTAGTGACTTGGTTTCTCTTTGTTCGTTTGTGTTTAACTTTGTTATTCTTAACGTTGACTCTAGCTCTAGTGCCAGTGCGATTCTATTTGACCCCGCTTCATTGTCAATACAATTTTATCTTAGCCGTCTGCGGTATTGCATATCTTGCTTTACTGGTTTATTGTGCCGTCAAAAGAAAGTTGATACCGGATACCTATAACTTTTCTAATTATAATTCAACTTAAACACGTTTTTAAAGTATTTTGTTAAATACCTGTAATGTATTTTGACTATGTTATTGTATGTGTAGCTTTCTACACAGCGCTGGTGTGAAACAATATCTTGAGACTTGTGTACGTCCTTGATGAATTGTCAAACAATTGTTGAATATTTTTCATGGATTAATGTCACCTCAATTCTCCCTAATCCAACAGTTGAGTTTGTTGTCTTTCGCCCACGGAGACATTTAGAAGAATCTCCACCTGGTTCTTATAGACTCATATTCAATTGTAGTTTTTGTAAGCCCCCCCCCCCCCTTTTTTTTTTATTTTTTTTCCTCCTAACATTCTCTTCCCTTCATCTGTCTGATATCCATCAGCCAAAGCATAGATTACATGAGCTTATTTCAACACATGGCCACGAGCAAGCACAGGTGCTGAGGGGGTTTGGGGGGGGGGGGAATCCAGATTTCTCAATCGCCCTTTGGTAAATGACCAGAGTTTATCTTGCGTTAATTTGAATCGCCATTTCTCACATGTCCAATTTAATGTGGGCATTAGCTTGAGAGGTATGGTGAAATAGATTTTTTAAAATTTTCTGTAAAATAACTATTACCTTCATACTTTCGGCACTGACCAGTCTATTAATATCTGGCTTCCTTTATCATCTTAGGCTTTGGTATGTTCAGATAGGAGACGTACTGAAGTGACTTGTGCTAGAGACGCATCGCTTGTTAGAGCTTCCTCGCAAACAGTATGTTAAATTTATACGAATTTTTGTTAATGGTGCATTACAATTGTAGGCCTATACTTAGCTAATTGCGTTGTCGCATTTTTTAACAAGTGCGCACCACTGAGTGACTGTTACAGACATACCCACAAATTGTGAACGTACCCCATTGAGTAGCTGTAAAATACACATACCCATAAGTTGCGCCCTAGTGCGCACCATTGAATCACTGTACAAGACATACCCACAAGGTGCGTATCTGTTTGCACCATTCTCACACCATCTTATCAAGCTTATCAGGAATGTGATGCCCACCGCCAATTATACGCTCTGATAAAAATCCCACTTCCTTACGTCCGCTGTTTCATTATTCGGATCCTTAAATCCCGACCGTGTGAACAAAAATAACACTATGGCGTCGGTGGTAAATGAAAATGTATTAGTTTTTTTTTTTGTTTTTTTTTGTTGTTGTTTTTTTTTGTTGTTGTTGTAATATTAATAAGGGACCGTTAGGAAGTCATTCGTTTAAGTTTAAGACGTTTAAAAATATACAAAATTGTTTGTTATAAGTTATACGGTATCGGTAGTCTTACATTTTTCTCAACTATAATTTTGCTGAGTTTCAAGACCAAGGAGCTACTTCTTTTTAACACTTGTTTTGATCAATGTTCTCCTAACCTTCCCTAGGAACCTGGGCCTGGGTGGTCGTAGGCGTGGTTATAGCCCCTCCCCCCACACACACTTTTTTGGCGCTCCTCATCCACCTCACCAAACACCACACACACCCCCCTCCCATTCTTTACCTACTCTACCTCATCTTTCCGTGGGACACGCCCGCTACAGTTTTGCCTAATTGTTAACTTTAGCGTCCCCGTCCCCCCTTTTTTTTTCTCCCTTGCTAGCTGGGATTAAAATAATACGGAAAATTTATTGAAACGGTTCTGGCTTTTATCTCTGTACGTATAACTGTATATAGCGCCATTGTTGGTTTCTCCTCCCTAGTTCGAGGCCACTTGTACACGTTGGATCTGATTCTGGTGACGTAGGACACTTAAAAATACTGTGGGGGAGAAGGGCTAACATACCGGCAGTTGACTAAATTTAAATTATTTGATCCCTCCATAAATTGAGAGTCGACGAGCCATAGGTTGCGGATTCTGTGATCTACATTTGCATTTATGTTTGCTCCCCAAATGGTGGTCAGCGGACAGGCATCGTCCGTAAACCCTACGTTGCCGGTCCGCAGAACATAAATATAAATGATGAAATAAAAAGTTTACAACTAATTACTTCTTGTTCAATGCTCCGTGATTCTCTGTTTAATTCTAATAGAAAGGTTTGTCATAATGAGTAGATGGTTGGAAGCAAAGAACAGTGGCAGTCACATATAATATTTAGTTTTACTAGACATGTTGAAGTTGTAGGGCTTGAGAATCCCTGTATTTGCTCCGTGCCCACTCCTTCAATGAAAGCGGCGCACACCTGGGCTCGGCATGTCTGTAGACCTCAGCAGACGAGATCTTTCACTGGAGTTTTAACAGATCCAACGAATTTCACAAACTCTAAATTGGGGATATTTTGTTATTTATATTCTGACTTGTTAAAATCAGTGTCTCGATGTGTTGCAAGCAATGCTGAAAGTTAACGAGTAGTAGTATGATTACTTACTATTCCACATTCGCTTTGTGAAATTAATCTTTCTAAGAGAACTCTATTTCCAATACTTGTTTTCGCCCTGGGAATAGACTGAATAGTATTTAACACTTGGCAACCCGTCAGTAAAAAGTGAAAACAAAAAAAAAGAATGAAAGCTTGATTTTTAAAAAAATAGAAATTTCGAGACACACGTTAGATTGTTATTGTTTTAATTTATCAAAAACTGAAACCGGTATTTTTGGGGAATACTTGGATAAAACGGAGTGTCGAACGAACGTGCAGCTGTAACAAGACCGTTGTTTGGACTATTACTGTTTAATACAGGGGCCATGAATGGATGATGGTGTAGTGTTGGAGGATTTCTCTGTTTGGTAACAACAGTCTAGCGTCGGACTGTGGCCTGTGGATTTTATACTTACATTGATGCAGGCCCGTTAGGATAAATTGATGTGCTTATAGTTGAATAGTGGACTACGTTGGCTTAAAGTATTATTGTTGTATACACAGTGTAGTTATGACTTTCACGTTCTGAAATCTTAATAATATTGATGTGGATGGAGTAGTGATGGAACAACAATTACTGTAGTTTTGTTTATTGTTGTTCGCCGGTTATTTTGTGTAAACATTTGTCTAGTGGTAACTTTGTTGTCAATGATTCTATTGGTTCACACCCATAATACTTGTAAGATTTACTTAGTTAATATCTTCAGTACCGGTATTTGTATGATGTAGCGTGTAGACAGTAATTTTACGATGTATTTTGTCGTAATACGTGTCCTATTTCTCAGTATAGAAAATCCAAGTTACTAACACACCACTAAGTCTCGAGGTTCATTGAGGGCATGGGAACAGGTGCTGTGACACCATGTAATTTTGGCGTAAAATTGCTGGCCAGACCGGCATAAAGGAACGTAACTGGTTAGATCAAAAGTCATGGAGATTTGTTGTTACTCATTCTGTTTGAGGTGTAGGGGTGCGCGCAGTTTGCAAGAAACACACATATATATGTAGAGGATATTTATATATATTCTCTTAGCATCTGATTGTTCCAGTTCAAGGATTAAATTACGGATTTTATGAACGATATACAATATCTATTTAATAGCTATATAAAAAATATTCCAAAGTGATTTATAGTTAAATCTACTTCGTTGTGCTTTAATTCCCAGTCCCCTTTTTTCAGTTTGATCTTTTATATTTAACAATTTTCGTTCTATAGTTTCCTTTGTTACAACTCTCAAACTACATAATATATATCATTCATATTGGGAGCCGCTCTAAACACCCTTCTCCTGAATAGGAAAATTAATATTATATATTTGAATCAGCTTCAACTATGTTTTAATAAATCACAAAAAACAGATTCAAATATCTGACTTCCATCACAACTTTCTGGGTGTCCTGTCCATTTATTTAGCATTTCTATTTCTACTAATTCTTAATTCCTACTGTCTTAATTCCCAATGCTAATAATTATATATTTTTAAAGCCAATATCTTCCTATCAACATGGGCATTGTGTGTATTAATCTATATTTATAAAGGTGCTTGGGTAATTTCATTTAATTTTTTTTTTTAAAGCTGACACGGGGAATTTAATAATGTATCAAAATTATATTTTATAAAAATTTGACTTCCCAATATAAAACTATGTGTCGCGAAATTTCGATTCGTAAGCGATAAAATGCAGACATAACTTTTGTTTAAATATTGAACATTTAACAACTGTACAGAGGTGTTTTTTTTTAAAAATAATAACTACTTTTCATGATTAAGAATACAGAAAATATGTATTTCAACAACGCCAATAATAACTTGGTGCCCAACCATTCATAAATAGAAGACCCACCATTTATATCCAGATGACCCACCATTTATATCCAGATGACCTACCACTTATAATTAAGTAGTTAACTGCCATTAATAATGAGATGTTCCACTAGATGACCCACCAATGGATGAACCACTATTATAAATAGTTGACCCAACATTTATAACTATGTGACCCACCATTTAACTAGATTAAACATCATTTTAAAGTGCAAACCAGCATTTTTAACTACATGACCCACCATTCATAACTAGATCATCCACCATTAATTATTAGATGACCCACCATTCATAACTATATCATCCACCATTAATTATTAGATGACCCACCATTCATAACTAGATCATCCACCATTAATTATTAGATGACCCACCATTCATAACTAGATCATCCACCATTAATTATTAGATGACCCACTATTCATAACTAGATCATCCACCATTAATTATTAGATGACACACCATTCATAACTAGATCATCCACCATTAATTATTAGATGACCCACCATTCATAACTAGATCATCCACCATTAATTATTAGATGACCCACCATTCATAACTAGATCATCCACCATTAATTATTAGATGACACACCATTCATAACTAGATCATCCACCATTAATTATTAGATGACCCACCATTCATAACTAGATCATCCACCATTAATTATTAGATGACCCACCATTCATAACTAGATCATCCACCATTAATTATTAGATGACCAACCATTCATAACTAGATCATCCACCATTAATTATTAGATGACCCACCATTCATAACTAGATCATCCACCATTAATTATTAGATGACACACCATTCATAACTAGATGGTCCACCATTAATTATTAGATGACACACCATTCATAACTAGATGATCCACCATTAATTATTAGATGACCCACCATTCATAACTAGATGATCCACCATTAATTATTAGATGACACGCCATTCATAACTAGATCATCCACCATTAATTATTAGATGACACGCCATTCATAACTAGATCATCCACCATTAATTATTAGATGACACACCATTCATAACTAGATCATCCACCATTAATTATTAGATGACCCACCATTCATAACTAGATCATCCACCATTAATTATTAGATGACCCATTATTCATAACTAGATCATCTACCATTAATTATTAGATGACACACCATTCATAACTAGATCATCCACCATTAATTATTAGATGACACACCATTCATAACTAGATCATCCACCATTAATTATTAGATGACACACCATTCATAACTAGATCATCCACCATTAATTATTAGATGACACACCATTCATAACTAGATCATCCACCATTAATTATTAGATGACACACCATTCATAACTAGATCATCCACCATTAATTATTAGATGACCCACCATTCATAACTAGATCATCCACAATTAATTATTAGATGACCCATTATTCATAACTAGATCATCCACCATTAATTATTAGATGACACACCATTCATAACTAGATCATCCACCATTAATTATTAGATGACACGCCATTCATAACTAGATCATCCACCATTAATTATTAGATGACACACCATTCATAACTAGATCATCCACCATTAATTATTAGATGACACGCCATTCAAAACTAGATCATCCACCATTAATTATTAGATGACACACCATTTTTAATTAGTTATCATGTCATTTTTAACTAATGATCCGATATTTTTAATTTTAAGTGAACCCACCATTTTTAACTAGTTGACCCACCATTTGTAATGAGATGACCCACCATTTGTAACCAAATGATCCACCGTTTATAATTTGCTACCAATAACTTGTATTTCCACCACACGTGATCACGAGGGGTCGCAAAACCGGTCCCTTTTAGCAAAACCGGTATTTTCGATATTGAAGTTTGCGAATACCGGAATCCCGATATTTTCGATATGTTCGATATTGTCGATATTTAGAGAATTTTGTGTTAAGATTAGAGGTGATGATTTATTAATGAAATACAAACATTAAAAAAGAAATAACAATTTGATTTTTCATATTTTAACAATAACACAAATGTCTAACTTCAGAAATTATCAAATATTAAAATAATTTGTGTTGTTTTAATCTTTGGTCAAATTTAAATAATGAGATCGTAAAAATGACAACATGTCTAATGTTTGATCACTTAATTTTGATCGCAAATGGTAACAAAGGGTAACCCGATGTCGAGAGTATCCGCTCAGACTCCACACCTCTCGGGGAAATAGACCGTATACTATCATATGCAATTTCTAGATTGTTTCTTCTATAACTGCTCTTCTCAAATAAAGCCATCTTTATTTTTTCCAATGTATCAATGTCTCCATCAGTTAGTCTGTAAGTATTATCTTGAGCCTGAAGTTTCTTTTGTATTTCAATTTCTAATTGTCTTTTAAGCGGCAGTGTGTCTTCAAGTTCGTCATGCTCAGATCCAAGATGTTAATCTCATTGCCCACTGACATTTCCAATGAGTAATCCGCTGTTAGACCAAGCTTTTGAATATCCACGATATGTTTTCGCATAACTACTACATGAAAACTAGGAAAAGCGATATATATTTTTTGAAAAGGAAATCCCGGGAATTTCAAGCGTCCATTATAGCCCGGTATTTTCGAAACTCGGGATCCCGGATTGCAATCCCTAGTGACCACATTATTTTTTTGTTAATTTTAATTTTTTTTAAAACTGGTTTACGATTTATAATTATGAAAAAATTTAGGTGATGCCATCAAATTAATACAACACTGGTCAACACTCTTCAGCACTATGCGGCGGTGGTCTATATACATATATATTTTAATGCTGTCTGTCTTGCAAACTGTTCATGTCTCCCAGCAAACATGTTTTCAGCTGTGGTGAATGACCCGGCATAGAATGTGGACCAGTAAAAATGATAACTACCGTTTGTGACGTCATTTCTACTCAATACATTTTACCACCACGCCATGGTTCAGTAGAGGAGATTTAAATCACTGTGATTAAGATACCCCATATCCCCTATTAATGCCTCCTACCTGTCGTATAACTTCATTCTATTTTCTATTTCCTCAAATCGCACTTTTTTGCCATTCCTTCCTGTCACCATGTACAAATATTGGGTGGGGTGACAAAAGGGGGTCCTGCACACCTGGGCTGGAGAGGTGTGAAAAATCTGAGGGCTTATCTACGCTCTATGACCTGGGCCTTCTACCTGCTTAGTGAGGTAAGGTAAAGTAGCAAGGCTATCTGGGTGTTGGTAGCATTCCCCAGGCCAAGCATTACGGCACTAGATGTTTCTTTAAAAAATAAAATAAAATAGCCATTACTAAAATTACTTGTCTCAAAAAAAGAATTACAAGACTCCGGTTTTAACATAATAAATAATAGTTAATTTCTGCGGTTGTTTCTGTGGCTTTTTTCTTATATGGCTAACGTTGTGCATGTGGTTTTCTAGAATTACATGTTTATTTATTGTTGTTGAGTTCGATATGGTTATATTTTGTTAACGCTACAAATGCGATTCTGAGAACAATTTACACCTATATGGATATATATTTTGAATTCTACATATGCTATTATGTGAGCAATTCAAACCTATAATATGGATATATACTTTTAAAGTTACAAATGCGATTCTGTGAGCAATTTACATTTTGTGATGTGATTCTTATAGTACAAACATTTAAATTGTACTCAACTGGATAGTTCGTAATACAAACAGTTGATTTGCACTCAGCTGGTTAGTCCCTACGATTATTGTGATTGATGATAGCATTTGTTATATCTATACTTATTTGATGGTTATGATGTTCATTTCCATTCGCGTGTACGTGTCATACCACATTAAAAACATGGACGAGAAATAATTTTAATTATTAAAATGTTGTTACTTTCACACAATCGGTTTTTAGTCACTGAGGCATTGCCTTGGATTTTTTGAATGACGTTCATTATATATACACAGATGGTCTAGTATGTTAATATTATAGGGTAAAAGATCGATAATTTCATTTTTTATAAATAATAATTTGACTTGGTTATTTGATAAAGTTCACTGGATTAAAATTCGGTAGTGACTTTAGTGGTTATTGAGCAGCTAGCTGTAAGCAATGTCCCTCGGCTTTAAACTCTGGCTAGAGAGATATGTCATTGGACTGTAAATTTTGGCTAGAAAGTATCTGTCAATCAGCTGTAAATTAAAACTCACAGCACAGCGAAATAAATAATTATACACATTTCAACATTAATTTATAAAGTTAAATTGCTTTGGTTGCGTATATTACATAATAATAATACTGATTGGAAATAGACAAAGAAATTGATTTTAGGTTTAAATAATTCAAGAACCGGTAGTTTTAAATTACAAGATCTATATCGTAAAAATGCAAGTTACTTATTTCTTTAAATATGATTATTTTCCCCCTCTTATACATTTCTTTAATAGGCTTATTTGATGAAGATTCTGATTTACCACTATATGCGCATTAATGGTGCGTTTCGTTTCTTTTTATCCGACATTATCGTTTTGAATTGTTCAGTGACGTCAAATCCGTTTCTTTTGTTTTGTCTGATAGCTGCTGTTTTAGGATTAGGATTTTCGAATAAATTGTTATGGAAAATAATTGGAATTTTACAGCCGGTAAATAACTTAAAGTCTTTTAAATGACTTTTACAGTACTTAAATTTTGTAATCAATTTTTACTTTAAAACCTGTTTCCCTTCGTTGAAATATTGAACTAGATAATTGTAGCAATCACCTTCCCCTTCACTTTCACTAAACTACTAAACTTAAACTCGGTTAACTCTATACAAATTTATCGAAATTAAAGATTAATTATTATTTTATATAGTAGATGGCAAATTATTTCTATCTATATTGTTTAGCTAAAAATTAATACAGTGTTTCCTTTTCCCCTACAGTCGATAACCATAGTTCCTCACCTCTTTATTATTTCATCCTTGAATTTTTAGAAGTGATTCATACCGATTAGCATTAATCAATTAATGCGATAAATAACCAGTCCATTGTTGTTTTCATGGGGTGGGTTACCAGTTTTCATACTTATGATACGCCAGGTTTAATATTTATAATACCAAAGGTTTTATACGTAGGATACGACAGTTTCCATTTCCATTATCTCTTTAAATCTTTAACTGTTTACCTTTGTGTGAGTTCCCATAATTCTACTGAGATTTTGATCTATCAGGGCCTTACCGGCGGCACGAATCGGCAGAGGCAACAAGATTTGATGATTACTTTGGGCCGGCTAGAAATGAATTTTTCACCGGAGCGAAAGGGATTCTCGTTAGGCCAGGAACCAACCGATTTTATACACAAACCAAAGAAGGAAAACAGGATTATAAGAAAAGACCACACAGTCTTGATTTGCGGATCTTGGGCTCTACTGCCCAAGAGGATTCATCTAAAATCACAATCAATGATTTAAGCGTGCCGACTACTCTTTCCGCCGATGCCAGGAGGGGAAGGTTTGATTTCAAAAAGACAGCAACTAGTATTAATTTAAAGTCTGAACTAAAAACCTTTGCAGGAACAGTATTTCTTAATGATACTCCAGCACCAGCACCCATTCACGTTAACACGCCGCCGTCAACTAAAAGTCGCAATGCCCAGGTTCAAAACTATCTTGAAAAAGGTCTGGTTCCCACCAGACTCGACCTTATACCGGGACCGACGATTCTGAAAGTTGCACCCGGACCAACTGTCCTGGATATTAACCCAGAGCCGACACTGCTCGATTTTATCCCAGGGCCGACAATGGTTGAAGACACGCCAGGGCCAACAATGCTGAAAGATGTCCCCGGCCCTACGTTTACAGCGATCAAACCTAAGAAAAACGACAAGAAGCTCTCGGACCTGGCAACCAAGCAAAAGCTCAAGAATATGCTCAGTAGAAGCCTATATTCAGATGTCCCCACAATGCTAGAGTTGGCCCCAGGTCCAACAATGCTAGATGTTTTAGCTTTGGACAATCTTGATGAGTCTTTAGTAGCAAACGAAGACGTTGGTGCATTATCAAATAAATTTAGCAAGTTAGTTCCGACCCTTCTCGAGTCTGCTCCTGGACCAACAGTTCTTGATGATGTGTCCGAAAATATCGACTGCAGTCAATTGTCTTTGCTAGTCAGTCCTACCAGGTCATCTAAAGTCAATAAATTTATCGAATCTGTCCAGAGACCCATTGGACTTGAAGATATTCAAGAATCCGACCTGGGCGTAGTTTCCTTGCAGTCTAGTCCCATTTTGAACGCGCTATCTAGTAAGTTCATTACATTTATGCCGACATTTCTCGAGTCCGCCCCTGGGCCAACAATCCTAGAGGACCCCGAAGAACCGAGCGACACTACCCTATCTTTGCCCACCAGCCCTGTCATGAACGGGAAGTCTTCCAATCTCAAGCTGATGCCTACATTTCTTGCATTTGCCCCGGGTCCCACGATCCTCGATGAGGTCCCGCATCATGAAAAAGAGGAAACTTTTGCAGTTTCCAATGTTATGTCGCCTACTAAGCGTGAACCGTTGCTCCCTACCGTCTTAGACTCCAGCTCGAGCACCACCATTCAGAATGATCGTCACGACTCAATATCTGCCTCAAGCGCCGATTTCAATAAAATGACTATGAATAGGATAAAACGCGTCCCAACATTCCTCGAGTTTGCACCAGGCCCCACGCAGCTTGACACGGAGCCGGGGCCAACGAAAGATAGGTCACAAGCGTCCGAGTCCCTTGAAGTGTCAAAGTGTCCAGACAATGTCTCAGCTTATAGCAGTATGGAACCCAGATGTAGGACCAGGCAAAGCTTTACAGCCAGACAGAATAAGTTCGAGCCCAAGGCTAAAGGTACCGACAGCGTTGATCCTAGAGGAGCTGAAGTTTCGCCAGTGTCTAAGCGTGTAACTTTGACTCCATTTCAATACAGCGATGTTAAGCAACTTAACCGTGGGCTCAAATCGGAATCGGAGAAACCTAAAAATAAAATGGTTACTGACAGGGGAGATGATTTTAGGTCACCCAAAACTCCCATTAAACCCACGGTCCTGGACACCAAAGCGGATTCAAGGATCAATGACACCTCAGCTAGCCTTGATCTTAAGACCAGGTCTGGTCTTAGAAGACGTGACTTGAGATCGGAACCAACTAGAAATAACTTAAAATCCGCTGTTAACAAAGACGATTTATCATCTTACGAACGCGGACGACTGTCCAGAGACGAGGCCAGAAGTATATCACAAGTGTCCAGCATCGACACCGTGGTTGATCCAAATGGATTCGAATCAACTAACGAACAGTCTCGACAACTTGTCAGTTTCGCTAAAAAATCCCCGGTAAATGCTATTGTTAAATCTGGACCAGCCCCGCGCATAACAAAGTTTCAGTCGCAGTCAAACCGTGGACAATCTGGGGCAAACAATGAAAGTAATAAAACTGTAGGGGCTCCCCAGCAATCGGTGTCACCCAATCGAGGCGATGGTAGACCATCGTCGTCCCCCCTTCGGTTTGATGCGATTCCTCCTTCACCATTTCATAGAGCGGATTCTAAATTAGAGTCTCCTTTTCGGGGATCGTCTCCATATAGGATTGAACGAGATCGTAAAGAAGAACCAGCCAGATCTAGTGCAGCTGCTAGGCCCGGCTACGTTCCCTCACCTGGTCATCGAGACATCAGCCCTTATGCAGACACTATACGCATTAACCTCAGGCGATCACCGTCAAATCGCGGGGAAACTCAACGGGAAACTTCACCCAATTACGTGGTCGCTAAACCTGGATTCCAAAGCCAATCCGTCGATGGGGCTGCTAAATTGACGCCCGATGTGGTCTACATCAAACCTAACACGGCGAATCGAGACTTGAATCTGGTGCCGAGCAGTGTGCCCAACAATGCATCTAACAAAACATCTCCGTCTCGACCGACGAGAATCGTTGTCACGTCGTCTCCAAGCCGTCTAAAACTGAAATCGTCAAAGCCGTCCAAAACGCCATCGAAACAATTTGTTGGATCGTACAGGTCTAAGAACGATACTGCACTTAAACGACCAGCGCGTACACCCAAACCAGAAACAAGCAAGAATAGTACCACCGCCAAAATAAGCACGCGTTCGGAGACGAAAGAATCCACTCCAAACAGGCGTGCTATCAAATCAGGACCCACCAATATTGATAGTATATTAGGCACGCGCGAGTTTGGATTTGTGTCTACTGGAGAAAGCAGTGAAACCCTGACAGTCAGAGACAATACAAGATCAAAGCTAACATGGGAGCGTATTAAGTCAGTGCCAGCCAAGAAAGAGATCCGGTCAATGACACCCAGGCAGGAAAGTAAAAAAAGTCCAATCAGGGAGGAGAACAGAGATACCATGAAGACACTGTTTACCAGACAGAGCACTAAAGAATCAATTATAGAGTTCCCTAAACGTTTGACCACCAGAGAGAACACCAGGGACTCATTCAGACGCTATCCTAAATATGTGCCGACTAGAGAGGACACAAGAGAGTCAAACCTAGACAATACCACATCTATATCAACTAAAGATGAAAGCCGAGAATCAAAGATAGACTATAGAAAAGCAGTGCCAACCATGGAGGATGCTAGAGATTCAAACATAGATTATAGTATATCATTGCCAACTAGAGTTGATGCTACCGAACCTTTCGAAGGGTATGGTAATTCAACATCAATTAGAGACGATGCTAGAGACTCGATAAAAGATTACAGTAAATCGTCAGTTAGAGGGGATGCTAGAGAATTAATCAAAGATTATAGCAAAGCATCAAAAGAGAATTCTAGAGACTCCATCCCAGATTATACAAATAGAATGCGTTGTAGAGAGAATACGAAGGAATTGATAAAAAATAATAATAAATCAATGCCAACGAAAGAGATTGATAAAGAATCGTTGATAGATTACAATGTATCGTTGCCAACTAGAGAAGATGCTGGAGAATTTAACAGCGATTATAAAAAATCACTGCCATCTAGACAAAATCCTAGAGAGACTTTCGAAGATTATAGTAAATCTTTGCCAACTAGAGAAGATGCTAGTGATTCAAACAAAGAGTATAACAAACCACTGCTTAGACAAAATACGAGAGATACAGTCAAAGATATTAGTAAGTCTTTACCAACTAAGGAAGATCCTAGAGAATCAAACATAGATTATAAAAAATCACTGCCAACTAGACAAAATACATTCAAAGATTATAGTAAATCTTTTCCAGCTAGAGAAGAAGCTAGGGAATCAAACATAGAATATAACCAGTCAATGCCATCTAGACAAAATACAAGAGAATTCAAAGATTTCACTAAACCTTTGTCAACTAAAGTGGATATCAGAGAGTCCATTTCAGAGGATAAATCAATGCCAACCAGCGAAAATACTAAAGCATCAATAATAGATTATAAGAAAACACTGCCAACTGGAGAGAATACGAAAGAATCATTAACAGATTTAAGTAACTCAGTTCCATCTAAACAAGATGATGTTAAGCAAATAAAAAGAGATTATAAAAAATATGTGCCAACCAGAGAGAATACTAGAGAATCGATCAGGGATTACAGAAAATATGTGCCCACTAGAGAGAATACGAGAGAATCCATCAAGGATTACAAACCAGTGCTAACTAAAGAGACAACCCGACCTCAGTCGGCCAAAGAGGACACCGATGCCCCGTTCAAGTCGTTGAGATCTATCAATCATGGTGTACGGAAGTCTGAGCCAGTGAAGCGTGACCAAAAGATTCATCGTTTCACCGCGGAGTCCTTGAGATCGGAAAACAGATGGAGAGCCACGCGGTCCGATCATCACAAACCAGGTCATTTCAAGTTTGATAGCAGGCCACACAAACCTAATGTAAGGTCGGACAAGACAGAGGCTAAATCCTATTTAGCTCATCCCGTGATTAGCTCCCGACAAGCCGGTTTTGATAATAAACAATCGCAGTCCATGTTTGACGCGCCCATCAAACAACAAGAGAAATCCAAGTTGGCTTTTCTTAAAATTAATTCAATACCTACGAAACATTACAACCGATCCCAGCCAGCTATTCCCGGCGATACTATGTCCCATAATAAGGCTGCTATGTTTGAAAGGAAACCAGAGTCTAACAAAGTAGATGCTGCGCCGTCAACAATCACTGATATGTCGACGGATCTAAGCAAGTCTGATAACAAACACAACAATTCCATTCACGACGTTTCTGATCCCATCAAAATTGATACGTCTAAAATTTTAGAAATCAAACCAGAGCCAGGCATATTTGAGCCAACTCATTCCAACCCCATGCCAGAGCCAAGAAAACAAGAGCCAACGCACGTTGACTCCAAGTCTGAGTCTAAGAAGCATGACGACAAAGCGGAACAACCCAAAGCGGAGCCGGCCAAACCTAACATCAAATCCAAGTCGACTATACAGCTTCTTCTCTCGGTACCACTTAAATATCTGGACCAGTCGTCCTCGGAGCCGCCCAAAACTGACGTCAAACAGGAGTCGCCAAGAGTTAAGATGGAGTCACCAAAAGATCTTAAATCCGATTCCCCCGCTGGTGATCATTCATCAGGTCACGAACTCGAAAGTGAGAGTTCCTTGAGCTTGATAGCTACCTCCAGCCTATAGCAGTCCACACGAACTTTAACGGCCCCTGTCGTTAACCATTTCCCCTTTTGCAAATAGAACAGGTTGATCTCTTCAAATCCTGATATAAACTTTACCTTATATACGGTCAAGCATAATGACCCACTGAAGTTTAATTTTCTATGCACGAACTTTTAAAAGCTTTCATTAATTGAATGTGTTTTTGTGTGTTTTAAGGCAAAAAGTCAACGAATTATTAACATCCTAGTGTTGTCCTGTAACTATGTATAAAATATCTTTCAGAAGATTATTGCTATTCAGAACACGACATGCCGCAATTGAACATCAGTGCAATAATATTATGTATGTAACTCAAAATAAAAACATCACAAGCGAGAAATATGCATACCAGTAAATTGAATACGAGTTGTTTTCATTTTATTAGCTAGTTTTCTATCGGTTGTTCATCGTTATACTTTTGTATTCCAATTTTATTTCAGAATTTTAATTATTTTTTTTTAAAGTGGGTGGGGTGGGGGTCGTCGAGTCTAGCTCTTATTATTTTGGCAGCTGTGAAGACTGTAGACTTTCCGCTGAAAAATCCTAATTTTTCGTATAAAATCCTAATTTTTCTTATCCTGAACCCCGAAAAGGAAACATTAACAATTTTTTCTTGTCACCATTTGTTTATTACATATTAATCAAGTCTGCATACCTTGGATGAACCTGGACCTAGTTTGAAAAGCAGTGGGGCTTTTCTGATTTCAGTTCCATCACTATTCCAAATGGCTAATTATACCATGAAATATTATCTTATCGAAATATAACATGGACTCGTATTTTGCCGTTATAGTTTTGTTTCATGAAGTGAAATCGCTTGTGAAAATGTGTGGTTCACGTGGATGAGTTTTTTCAGATTAAAAATAAAATAACTTTTTACATAGTTTTCATCATTATGGTACCTTACATTAAAATAATGCGCGAAAGCCTCCCTTGTAATAAGTTGTTAGTAGTATTTCTAGTTGTGAGAAACCCCATACCACGTAGCTTAGTCGAAAACCTTACCATTGGAACATCCTTTTGGGCATCATTCGATTCAAACAAGTACCCATCTATCCTGACATCCCAAAATCTTCCAGCAGAACGTCCTTCCGTCTAAATATCTTCACATATATCACCCATCTAATGTTGTCTTAACTTACACAGATCTTGCGAGTTTACCTCTTGACCTCTCCCTATCTATTGACGTTTAACCCCTAGGGTCTGAGATGGTGTCAATTAAGTGTAGTTGACAATTCCTAAAGGTGTGGACAATAAGGCGTAGTTGACAATTCCTCTAGGTGCGGGACAGCGAGGGGAGCGCGTGTCTCACCACGTCAAGGGACGGCAAACAATTGGGTACTAGCACGCGCTGGACAATGAAGTGAATAATATTGTCAGCTTTGTGTTCTGTTACATTGCAGTGGTCACCGTAGAATGTATGAGGTCACTAGTACATACAACAACACGGTCACGTGTCGCAGTGGAGCCGTGGGACGTGGTTACCTAATAGTCCATTGTTGAAGGCGGCGGTCTAGATACACTTCAGTGATTTACTGGTGTTCGGTTTATAAACCATTACAACAGCACTTAGAGACCAATGTGTCATTGTTTGGAATGTACATTTAGACGTGCAATGCTAGGGGCGTGCACATTAGGGGTTCACGGTGGGAGAATACTTTCCTTTGGGACTTCCTGTTCATATTTGTTGGCGCATAATTAACCCTAACTTTGTAATTGATTGTAATGTCATTTTTATATTCTTGTTTATTATTAATGTGACTAGAGACCGACCGAAAGTGATTTTCTGATTTCGGCCATAGCCGAAACTAGTCAGAAAGTTAAAAATGTCTTTCGGCCAAAAGCTTAACGAGACCTTCGGCCGAAACCGAAACATATAGACATTTTGAAATTCGTTCACGCATACATTCTGCATACATCGAAAAATGATGGAGGGATGTATCATTATTTACATTCTTTTTATAGAAAATGAGATCATCGTGAATATTAATAAATAAACACCTAATGAATACTTAGGCTTTTATCATTTTAATTAAAAGTAATTTAAATTTCTTTAAAATGTTTTTGAAAGTAGTATGAGAAAATTTGGGGGGAGGCAAAATTCATGCAGAATAGACCCTTGAGTATAATATAATTACAACCTAGAACAAATACCTACACTAATTATTGTGTCTTTAATAGAGCCAATTGTCACCTAAATATCAGTTATTAAGGCTATAAAAAATATCACCACAATGTTTTGCGGTTAGCGTCATACTAATGCTTTGTTTTCATAAATAGCTGTCAAGATATCGCTGTATTAATATTTAGCCTAGTACCAACACATTAGTCTTTTCGTGCTGGTGACGTAATTATTTCGTTCGGCAACCAACCTTCCTCAATCCCCCTGGATGGGGGAAATTATTTTTTTTTAACCGGGTCTCTTAAAATTGTTCTGACGGGTCGCGATGGAGAATCGCAAAAGACATCTAAATTGGTCGCAAAATCATCAAAGTAAACAGGTCTGCAGTAGGTCTACTACATAATTATAATACGAACTTGTGATACATGTAGACGTGTGTTATTTCGTCAATACCAATGTTTATGAGCATGACAATGATGAATTTCAAGAAATGAATCAATTGAAAAAGCCTATGTTTCCTTAATTTTTTTTATTTTTAATTAAAATAAAACAAAAATATTAAAGGGGCATATTACCATTCCCTAGTATTATTCAATGTCATTCATCTTTGCCTATGACATTAATGAGCATGATAATGATCAACCAAAAAGAATAACACAAATGAATGAATTGAATAAACCTAGGGTTCCCAAATTTTATTTTTGAAAGAATTAAAACAAAAATAATGATGCCATTCCATTAGTTTTTCTTCCTCACTCTAAACTGTTTACATTTGTCTAGGCCTAAATGAATGTTAATCTTTTGGAAATAAAGACAAGTAGGTCATCATGCAGCTGTGAGCAGTTTTCGCGGAGTATTAGTCATATAACATACTATGACAACAAGACGTCAAGCAATAATGAATATCGGATTGCCGGCCTAGAGACAGACAGTCTGACGTCTGGTAGATGACCGAAAACCTAAGTCACTTTCGGCTAGATGGCCAAAAATCTCAATCACTTAAGGCAGAAAATCTGAATCACTTAAGGCCGAAACTTAAACGAAAGTTAACTTTTCTGTTTCGACCGAAACTAAATCGAAGGTTATCAAATGACAAATTTCTGCGCCGAAACCGAAGCCGAAATTCTATCGGTCTCTAAATGTGACTATAATATATATACTCTCTAGTTTTGTGTTGCTGAATTTTTATCCTGACCTCTTTTGTTTTTGGTGGTAAATTGGACTAACTCTAAAATACGAAATTCTTAAATGATGTGGTACTTTTTCCACGGGATTACAAAACATTTAGACCTAGAAGGTTTATCAGTCTCGCACTTTCCTCGACCCCCATTGCTCCAAAACGTTGTATCCCTTGAATCTGAAAGACACGTCAGCTCAAGTGACTTGAGACCACACATATCGCTGGGGGGGGGGGGTGGTCTTTTTCTCTCTCTTCCATCAGGCGATTTTGGGGTGACGCGTGAATCTGTTGGGCATAGCACGCTTCAAGTCCATTGTGTGGTCAGCTAACTTGACACATCATTATGCTTTAAACCAGGTGTGGGGAGTAGATACACGAAGACATAGGTACAGTGCTGGGATACAGTAAACTGGCTCAAGTCAGATGCGATTCTTTTTGATAATTGAATTATCGGATGTCTTGGTTCATTTTCTACCAACGATTGATTTTACACACCAAGTTCTTTATATGTGTTATTGTGTTCATACCTTTGGTTAACGAATGTGTATTTCAGTGATAAACCGTCCACGCATTGGTGACCGTGCATTAGTTTGTTGCTGATGTATTTAAAAAAGAAACACTCTATAAACCTGATTTTATTAGAAATCTAAAGTAAGTAGATTTTATTTTAAAGGTGTTTTGTGTTTATTTTAACGTGTTCATCGCGAAAAGATTTTCTGGATACTTGTACACGCACTACTGAACATTTGCTCGTGGATTATCAAGGAGCAGTCTGGTTTAAAATTGCCGAACCACGGATGACCACGACAAGATGGAGCCATATTTTTAACCTCTCTTCCATCGATAACCATGACATATCAATACGGTGGTCCGCCTTATACTTGCCGGACCCGGTACCCGATGACCAGTGGGGTTTTTAACCCTCGAAGCCCACCTAATGTAGTGCCCACCGCGTCCTTGGTGCAGATGACGCCTGGAACTTGTCTCAGAACATATGCTACCCAGGGTGGACATGGTCTCCCCCCTGCATACCCCTACCAGCAAGGGTTGACGAATACTCAGTCACCGCCTATGAATCACGTATCCCAAAGAGAGCAACCATCTCTTAACTCAGCCACATCCTCGCCGTCACAGACGGTCAGCACTTCTCAAAGCTGCATCATGACTCCACACGGCAACAGTGTCGGCACCATGAGGATGGGTCACCCCGCACAAGGGATGTCACCGTATCACTGCCACCCAGGCTACCCTGTAGGCATGAGAACGTCTCCGCTGTCTCCCATCACTTGTCATCCTAACCACATCATGATGTCCCAACATTCCGTCTCACCGGGGGGCGGGGCTGGTGGTCAGTGTAAGGTTTCTCCACCACTTTCTCCACACGGACTCATGTCGCCTCCTTACCCACACGGTGGCGCACGGCATGCAGCGCCACAGTACGACACGCGCTTTGGAGATCCCAATCCACACGGACATAATCCAATGCTAATGAGTCACGACCATGACAGGGGTCATTTTCTGTTCCCATCAAACGTAAGTGTGACGTCTTCTATTCTCTATTTACACCTCATTAGTTTCATTCATTACTACCGTTTTGTGTGTGTGGGAGGGGATGGGGGATGTTGGCACTTGACCTTATAAAGGGGGACGACTTGGCCTACAACACAACCGATTCCACAATCATTAGAAATACACATGAATCATGAATAGTTTTGTCATAGTTCATTAAAACATGGCTAAATCAATGTTGGACATGAACAGGGACGAGACATAATTTTACAGATGAATGTTGGACATGAACAGTGACGAGAAACAGTTTTATAAATGAATGTTGGACATGAACAGGGACGAGACAGAGTTTTACCGACTGATATTGGACATGAATAGGGACGAGACAGAGTTTTACCGACTGATATTGGACATGAACAGGGACGAGACAGAGTTTTACCGACTGATATTGGACATGAACAGGGACGAGACAGAGTTTTACCGACTGATATTGGACATAAATAACACAAATCCAAAAACTTCAAAAATCTAGAAACTGTGACTTAATTTTGACCCCAAAGTCAAGGGCTACTAAACACATCGGTTGGGGGGGGGGGGGGGGGTCGACATTTTAGGGGATGAGGAAAGGTGTTCTTAAGAACAGATGAGTCTTTCTTGATACAAGTCTTTATAGTTTTTTATTTCTCTATTCATATTTTCTTTAAACTTTTCCCCCCTGAATTTTACAGTTCTCTTTTTATTCATTAAAACAATTAGAAACTCGTGTTTTTACAATTTCAAAATACAGTATTACTTTTGTATGGGCTGCGTGACTAAGTCAAATAATTCAACGGTTGTGCGGAATAGAGAACCAGTTGGGAAACTCTGTCTTCAGTGGTAGGTGGGTATGAACAGACACCCCCACCCCCCTATCTCTTCCTTTCCAATTACAAAAAATACATTAAAAATCGATTAATAAACTATCATTTAAGCAAATCAGTCATCGTGATTAATACACTGTTAATGCTTGCAATAACACTAAACACAGTACTGGACTGACTTGCATCAGGAATAATTTTAAAGCAACGCTTGCTTTCGCACCAAAATAAAATAAGTGCTTTAAATTTAAATGGCGCAGCCATGCTTATAAAACAATATTTTTAGATCAGAAAGGTCTACCCTACATGGCATAGGTTTATAAAAATTAGTTGTTTGAATTGTAGTGCTGTTTATATTTAGTCACTGTATACACTAGCGAGTAATCGGATCAGTAACAAATGTAATGTATACAAATAAAATTGTATACTTTCTCTTTAACTCAGTTATCACATGTTTAAACATGTTTAGTGGCTGTGTTCTTTGGCTACTCACCTTTGGAAAGACAAGGGGTGATGACACTACTCACCTTTGGAAAGACAAGGGGTGATGACACTACTCACCTTTGGAAAGACAAGGGGTGATGACACTAATAACTTTTGAGAAAGAATGGGGTGATGACACTACTCACCTTTGAGAAAGAATGGGGTGGTGACACTATTAACTTTTGAGAAAGAATGGGGTGATGACACTACTCACCTTTGAGAAAGAATGGGGTGATGACACTACTCACCTTTGAGAAAGAATGGGGTGATGACACTACTCACCTTTGAGAAAGACATGGGGTGATGACACTACTCACCTTTGAGAAAGACATGGGGTGATGACACTACTCACCTTTGGAAAGACATGGGGTGATGACACTACTCACCTTTGGAAAGACATGGGGTGATGACACTACTCACCTTTGGAAAGACATGGGGTGATGACACTACTAACTTTTGAGAAGAAACAGGGGTGGGGGGATGACTTCGAACTTTTATATGTTCTTTAACGTTTATAAGCAGGAACCAAATTGAGTATAATTAAATCTTCTCATTGAATAAAAATTACTTATAGTGGACGCTTTAATGAAATATCAAACAAAACATTCCTTAAAATGGTAGTTTTCTTGAAGTTGGTTCATTTAACTCCCTCTGATTGGGGTTGCTCCCACCCCCACCCCCTTAAGTTTGATTGCCCCTCTCTCCACACCTGGGTTGTAGTCCCCCCACCCTTTTTTGTCTTTCTTTCCTTGGCTTTTCATTTGACCTCCTCGCCTCCATTTCATTGACCACCTTTATTTGTTGGTTTCTGTAGTCGGGAGAGTCATTAAGCACGAGTCAATGCTACATTTTAGGATTGGGAGAGTTCAGACCATTGTTGATGATAGAAAAGTACTCCTTTATTTAAATCAATCCCCACTAATTGGGTTTTCACGGTCACCGCGCATTGGGAAACGTGTGCCTCGCTGCTAATTTATTATTTGTTTTTAAATGGTGGTTTACTAGCCCCTTGTTCCACCCACTCAAGGTGTGTGGTGTGGTTGCATTAAATGTGTGGGGTGTGGTTGTATTAAAGGTGTGGGTTGGTGTTGTACTATTATTATACGAAGTTTTATAAAGCGAGTACCCCAACCTAGGGCTGGGCTCACCACGCTTTACATATAATTTAGTAAACATGATCATGATGACAAAGGCTAGATAACGGCACAAAGGGTCCTTGTAGATGACAGCAAGTTCGCCACCACGAGATGGAAGAGGAAATGACCGGGCAGAATGAAGGTGTGGGGTGGGGTTGTATTAAATGTATTGGGTGTGGTTGTATTAAAGGTGTGGGTTGGTGTTGTATTAAAGGTGTGCGATGGGGCTGTATTAAAGGTGTGTGGTGTGATTGTATTTAAGGTGTGGGGTGGGGTAGGTTGTATCATGTGTGCCCTGTCAAATAAAACGTTGTAATTTTAGAGCAAGTAGTTACACTGAGGTACACTTTCATGCAGACCTCTTACTTCAGTGGTTATGTCTTCACTGGTCGACCCCTACCATCCAGGCTTCTGTGTCAACACTGGCTGACCCCTTCCTATAAGGTCTATGGATTCATTGGCTTACCCCTTCCTGGTTTACCCATACCCGCCCTTTTTCTAAAACTGTCACACGTTCTTAGGCCCCCCCCCCCCTCCTTTTTTTTTCTAGAACGTGACATACTTTATGGACGGCACTAAGGGTTCTGTGCCTTCACTGGTTGACTCCTTCACTCAAGGCTTCTGTCATTGTCTGACACCATTTTAACCCATGATATTATTTCTTTCTTTTAAGGACACTGCAAAAAAGATAAGATCGTAATACGCAAAGTTGTAATTTCTGTTTTATATAAAACTCAGATGTTACATACATATTTAATATCGTTGTCTTTAAAACCCTATGAATATTTAAACTTGGTTTAGATATCCAGTTATAGGCTGTCGACCCTAGTGACAGTTGTTAAATGTACAAATCGCTGTTCCTGATAACGAACTAATCGATGTACCAAGTGATCGAAACCACCTTTTCTGTACATCCCCAGATGTTTTCCCCACCCGTTCCTGGCGCTGGAGGTGTTGTAAAGAATGGCCCCTCTGACACAGGAAACATGTACCCACACGGATATAAGCCAGCAGGTGAGTGCAAATACACTCCATAATCAGTAGTGTGTCGTACGAGAGGAGTTTTTCTGAATGGATTTAAGATATAGGGAGAAATTACAGAACTTCGAAAGATCATTTGCTTATAACTATCTGACCACATCTTCAATTGTTCAACATCTTCAGTTTTTTTTAAAGTGATTAAACTATAATTTTTATTTCTATTTAAGGGGAAATATAATAAATTATATGTATAACGCTCTCTCTCTGTCTATCTCTCTTGGAGTTGAAAGAAGTCCATCATCTTGTTTTTCGATCTGTCCCTTCTACATTTTACCGAAGATTACCACTCCAACAAATTTAAAAAAATTAAAAAAAAAAAAACCTCAAATTTTTACTTCAAATTTAAATATAATTTTCCACTCCTATGACATCTTGTTTCTGCCCAAAACTGGATCTTTCCACTAAGTTACTAAACCAGGGTTGGCCAGAAAATACTTATAAATAAATGATTTGAAATTAAAAACTATGTTCCCAGATCACAATGTTTCTTTCCCAGTCTCCACCGAGCGCTGATCTGGGAACTCACAATTCAGTTATTTCCTATTTTGTAATTTCTGATAAAGAATGTGTTTAGCCAAAACGTACTTTTAATTGTTCTGTCTTTTTCTCAAGCCTATACATTTCTTGTTCCAATATTTATTTGCTTCACACGAATTTAACGCAGTCTCCCCTTATATATATATATTAATCATTGTCCATGTTTTTATTTAAATATCTTTTCTCCTTCATTTTATTTATGTTAGGTTTTTTTTTCTTGTTCAAAAAAAAAAATTAAAAAATTCAGTTTGTCACCGAGCAGAAGGGGGAAAAACTAAATTAGAAGCCACCTAATTAAGGAAACCCGTATTGAAATTGCAAGAAACCAGCGTCCCCGTTATGTTGACAATTTTCTCTAGAATGGTCTCCCCTGCCAGGCAGTGCCAGAACCAGATGGCTCCTCCATTCATTCACGCCGTCTCCTCCGGGATTGCTTTCGCTGTTCTCTACTTCCGGTTGGCCATTTGAGTGCGGTAATTGTTGGAATCTTCGTCGCCTTAATTAATCACACGACAAATTGGACGTGTTTTAGCTTGTCGGGGCTAGGAGGGGGGTGTCAAGCAGAGGCGGGCTGACAGGCTTGCTGTAAGGAACGAGGGGGTGTGACTGCAGGTCAGTGCAAACACGTAGATCTATTTAATTTATGTAAAGTATTAACTGCAACACTGCAACAATCGAAAGAAGTTAGGTTTTTTATTTCAGACTGGATACTGACAATATTAATATTGATTAGGCACTGGCAATCGTGACTTGATGGGCTGTTTTCTAATTTGACTAGACAGATTGTATATTATCTGACAGCTCTGTTGACAGGAGATTTGCTGTTTCTCTCTATCTATTTCTATTTCTCTCTCTATATCTCGTTTATGCTTTCTCTCATTCTTTTATATATATATATATATATATATATATATATATATATATATATATATATATATATATATACATACACACACACACATGTATATATATGTATAACGCTCTCTATCTCTCTTGGAGTTGAAAGAAGTCCATCATCTTGTTTTTCGATCTGTCCCTTCTACATTTTACCGAAGATTACCACTCCAGTCAGCCATCTACACTTTTCCATATACATATTTTATAGAGGTCAAATCGTTGTGGTTGTTCCACCGAGCCCTCGTCTCTTGACCTCTTGCAGTTTGCCCCGTTAAGAGATAATGAAATAAAGTTCTTCTCATCGCGAAGACAATCCGCTTGACCCTGAGCTGAGACCGATCACTGGATATGACGTCACGGTTAGGCGCTTAATATATTTTGTTGTATGGTTTATCTGTGTATTTGACGAGAATAGGAAACATCGGCGTAGTTAAGTCTTTATTTGATAGGAAGGAGTTATCTCATTCAAGCTGGTATTTGATTAGAGACATTTATCTGATTCAAATTTATACCTGATAACCAGCGGGGTGGCTATGTTAGTGATGCCCGGGACCGGATAAGATTTTTGCGGACCCCATTCCAAGAAGAAAAAACTCTACAGTGTGCCAAAAATGCGCGCCCCCCCCCCCCCAATATTAAGAAAAAATACCCTCCCCTCCCTACCCAAGCAATCCGTTGATAAAGGTGAGTTATCTAAATAAGCCTATACATTAGGTTGAGTTATTTAATTCAAGTCCATACATATGGGTGAGTTAACTAATTCAAGTTTATACATACGGTTGAGCTATCTAAATCAAGTATATGCATAAGGTTGAGTTATCTAATTCAAATGTATGTATAAAGTTGGGTTATCTATGCCGCTGTATTTATATAACCTTCTTCCTTTTATTCATCTATTCAAAGTACCGACTGGCCCTTCAATGTCAATGAATTTATATACTAAAATATTTTGATAGGTAGATATTATTAGATAAGAAAGTTGTATCCACCTGCAGACAAGTAGTGAAATTATGAGTTAGATGTGGTCTGTTGCTATAAAACTAATCCATTAGTTTATCAATAATATTACATCTATCCACTGTTGTTTTTTTTCCAATATTTTTATTGTCTGGTTGGATCACAAAACCATATTCAAGTCTTTTGTTGTGATATAAAGTGTGTCCGTAATGATCCACTTAATTCAAACACTACTTATGTTTCTGTTCTCACTTGTGTGTGTGTGTCAGAGTGACAAGAGCCCCTCACTTTTCACTAACCCTAATTTTTCCCCATTTCTACCTGTTGCTTGGGTGAACATCTCCAATCTGTCAACTCGTTTCTGTGTCTCTAACAACTCATTAGTAAATGGTCTAAAATCTCAATAGTACAATGGTTTAACAACTTTTTAGTACATTGGTCTAACAATACCAGGACTCAGGTAATTTCAAGTATATATGGAGACACACACATATACATTAATCTTGTATTATCATATCTAGGACTTTACCTAGGAGACTGATATGTATTCAACCTTCACCTAGTACACTTGTAGCCAACTTTTACCAAGTAGACTTATGTATCCCACAAAAATTGGGGGAGGGGGTAGGAGCTGGCTTGTCATTAAAAAAATTCTTAAAGACATCCATGCTATTTTATATCAATGTTGATTGTTTGATGTGTATGCCTATGACTTTTTTAATACCTTATAATAATTTGATTTACTATAGGGAAATGGGAGTGTAATTTACTTCTTAAAAACACATTATTTTCAACTAATTCATTAACTCTGAAACATTAATACAATCCAACACATGATAACATGATAGTCACCTCATAACAGGATGTTGTTCGTTTGTCAAATCGACTAGGACCATCCAGTCATCCGGTTAGGGGGGTGGGTTACTGTTAGTTCGTAGGTGGCTTGCCAATCCTATTCGTGCTTGGAATAATCTCTGGCACCGCGGGCAGGGGATAGTTGCTGCAGTCTGTGATTTAATATTGCTCTTTCGGGCTTGCCTGCGTGTCTCAGTGGTGGCTATCCTACTGGCTTCATAAGATTTAGCCCCTCTCTTGACCGCTGATCTCCACCTGACTCTGTCCTGAGCTGTCTGCACCCATATAGTGGGGTCGATGATGAAGGCCTTTAGTGCCACTTTCAGTGAGTCTTTGTAACTTTTTTTTTTACCTCTTTGGGTGCGCTTGCCTGTCGTGAGTTCTCCATAGAATATTTGTTTAGGTAGCCGGTGGTCTTCCATACGAGCGACGTGTCCCATCCAACGGAGTTGATACTGCATCAGGGTGGTGAAGATACTAGGTAGGTTTGCTCTAGCGAGGACCTCTGTCTTGCCACCTGATGCCGAGAAGTTTGCTGAGGCAGGTTGTGTGAAAATGGTTCAGTTTCTTAGCGTGACGCTGGTAGACTGTTCACGTTTCACATCTGTAGAGTAATAACTGAGGCAATTATTTGTGATTCAGACGCCAATCTTCGGAAAGTTACCATCACATCAATAAAAGTTGGCGAATCAGAGATCCCGTTGTTCTCCACTGTCCGAGACCTTGGCTTATATATTGACAGTAAACTCAGAATGATTCCACATATCAGTTCTGTGGTCAAGACATGCTACTGTCATCTGCGCGCTCTGGGTCAGCTGCGTCCTCAACTCAATAAGAGAACGGCCAATGCTGTACCTGTAACTCTAATCCAGTCAAGATTAGATTACTGTAACAGTTTTAACAGTTGTTTGTGGGGTTTACCTCAGAACCAAATTCAGAGACTCCAGAAGGTACAAAATACTGCAGCACGCATTGTATTGCGGATAAAGAAATCTGATCACATCACCCCAGTTCTACGAGATCTCCATTGGGTTCCTTTGAGTGAGCGCATTAACCACAAAATTTTGTCCCTAGCGTACAGCTGCATATAACTGATTCATAAACATGTATCCTTAAAGAACCTGCGGTCTTCAACACAGTCCTTACTGAAAATTCCCAGTGTGGATTAACTACAGAAAAAAGTCTTAGGGCGTGCGCTCTTTTGAAGCGATAGTTTTCCTCAATCTTTGAGGGGTCTTGAAAAGGATAAAAAATGATTTAAGAAACATTTAAAGACTTTTTTGTTTAAATAGATTGAAGAAAACCAGAGCGCAGTGAGCATGCTAAAGTAGCATGGATACCAGCGCTATATAAATATCCACTCAGTAGTTTCGAGAGGACTGATGCGCTATAGACCTTGATCTTCGTTTCACGTCTGATACCTCTCCTGTCCCAAACAGTGTTGTGGACCTGCCAAATATGACACTAGCGTTTGTGAGTCTGGCATTCATTTCATCTTCCCAAGTAAGTAAATTTATCAACAGACGCTGTCCGCTGATGATGATGTTGGGTTCAACGTAGGGCCTACTGGGAGCTGACTGTTACAACACTTCAGTCTTCTTTGCGTTGATTGTTTGGCCAAAGTTGTTGCAGGACTCAGCGAAGATATCAACGCTGTGTTGCATGGCGGCTTCAGAGTCAGCATTGAGGGCACAATCGTCCGCAAACAGAAGCTCGTTGATAGTGCTATGGTTGACCTTTGTTTTAGCTTGAAGCCTCCTTAGGTTGAAGACAGATCCATCGGTACGGAAACGGATTGGCAAGCCCATGGTGGAGTCCTTGAACGCATCAGACAGCATTGCAGATTACTGAAGAGTGTGGGGGCCAGGACACAGCCCTGCTTCACATCGTTTGTGACAGGGAATGCTTGAGATGGCTCACCGTTGTCCTGCACCCTGGTCATCATGCCATCATGCAGCTGACGGATGATGTTGGTGAATTTGTCTGGGCATCGTCAGATCGATAAATGTGGAAAATAGGCCCGTATTTTGCTCCTGATATTTCTCTTAGAGCTGCATGGCAGCAAACACCATGTCGATAGTTCTTCGTTCTTTTCGGAAACCGCATTGACTTTCGGGTAGGAGACCTAGCTCCAGATGTGCATTCAGGTGGTTCAGAGGGGCTCGGGCCAAAATCTTGCCCGCAATGGACAGCAGTGAAATTCCACGGTGATAGTCGCAGGCCTGGCGGTTTCCTTTGTGTTTGTACAGGTGGATAATTGAGGCATCTTTGAGGTCCGGTGGTTCAGTTTCCGTCTGCCAGATGCTCTAAAAATAGACGCAGTAGCTTATCCGTCAAACGCTCGTCCACCCTCTTTGTAGATTTTGGCAGGAATCATGTCGGAGCAAGGTACTTTACCATTGGACATTTGACGGATTGCTGTCTGTATCTCGACCAAAGGTGGGACAGCTTCCAGTGACTTGTTCGTTGGGACCTGGGGCAGTCTTTCAATGGCCTCATCATTAATGATGGAAGGCGTATTCAGCCCATCTTTCCAAGATTTTTTCCTTGTCTGTGATGAGGGTAGAACCGTCTGCACTAAGGAGAGGGGAAAAGCCTGAGGTGGCAACTCCATAGATTTCTCTCAGGCCACTGTAGAAGTTATTCATGTCTTTTTTGTCTGCAAAGCCTTGAATCTCATCAGCTTTCGCATTCAACCAGGAGTCTTGCATCTGGCGCAGTTGCAACTGGACCTTGCTGCGGATGCTCCTTAGTACAGCTGTCTTTGCTGTTGACATTGGGTCATCATGGAGGGCTTTGTACGCCCGACTTTTTTTGCATTTGGATTGCATTTGGATTGCTGTGTTGTTTTCATCAAACCAATCCCTGTGTTTCCTGCTATACACCGTCTCTCGAAGTGTGGTCCACGCTGTTTCCGCGTCCTGGTTGTCCAGTGTTATGGTATCAAGGCGTTCATCCAGGGTGTCAACAAAGGTTTGGCTCACATCAGGGATCTTCAACTTACTGATGTTGAGGTGTTTCGGAGCTTTGGTGGCCTGAGGTCGTCTCTTAGGTTGGATGTGAATTTTCATCTTTTAGACGATGAGGCGGTGATCCGTCCAGCATTCTGCGCTGCACATGGCCTTAGTCACTCTCACATCCTGCTGGTCCCTATTTCTGACGATGACATAATCTATTAGGTGCCAGATTTTAGAACAGGGGTGCATCCAGGAGGTCCTGTTGCGCGTAGGCAGGCTAAAGGTGGCGTTTTTTATTAGAAGGTTGTGTTCAGCACAGGTCTGAAGTAGCAGTAGGCCGTTTCTGGAGAGCTGGAGAGCCTGCTCGCAAGAGACATTTTGATAGCAACTCCAGCTTCTCGCCATGCGTCAGGGTCTCGTCCGCTCCAGAAGAAAGAATAGCCAGCAAGCCTTTCTGTGAGTTCACCTTTGCCAGAGAGTCTGGTGCCACCGAGGGCGGCAATGTCTATATTGTATCTGGCAAGTTCATTGGCAATGAGCGCCGTGCGTCGTTGAGGTCTGTGGCAATTTTAAGGGAAAAAGAGTTTATCTTTGATTTTTGACAGCAAAAATTGGGTCCCCACCGACCCTGTTTAGCCGGCCATGGTGTGAAGGAGCAGGCAATGTTTTGGGCACCTATTCTAGCCCCTTCCTCATGCATTTAGGAGAGAATGCCCGTCGCCACAGGATTTGGGGTGATGGGAAATGGATGACTGATGACTTGCGGGTGACTTTGTTTAAAGTGAGGAAAAGTTGCGTAGCGTCAACCTCACTCTCTCCTACGGTGTCACCATGTCCAGTGGCAAGACTAAATCAAGATGACTGGAGATGAGTACGGATGCAGTGGATGACCAAGATGTTCTACGTGCCTCATCTTGCTCTACATACTTCACGGTGCGTTGCTGTAATCGCCTTCTCCTCCGTTGAACTCAAATGGTCTCCTCCACAGGATCCGACGATGTCCAGGCTTCGCAAGCAGTAGGTAGGCAGTCCTAAATCAGCCCATCAGCTACCCTCACCTGGTTTAGCCGGCTAGAGGAAGCCGTTGCCCAGGGTATGGACGCTGTTGCATGCTAACAGCTGCTGGGATGTACATGTGATAGTATAGTTGCAAGGGAGGACCAAGGCAGACGAACTGCTCCTTGGAGCAAAACATTTTCCCCCTTCAGGGGTACTATCTCTGTATCTCTGCCTGTACACCCCATTGAAAGAAGGGAAAATACGTAACTGAAACAAAAATTTCGACCAGAGTCTTAAGTATATTTTCCACAGATATGACTATCTCCTATAACCAATTTTTTTTTTGAAATTAAGAATTCCTTCCTTTTTTGTACTTCTTGTTTTTATACCGCCATCTTGAAGCAGCCGGAAGTTACCTTTTGTATAATGATAATGGAGATTTTGTTAGCAAAATGTGGTAGAAATGAAAAAAACGTACATGAACCAAAAACTCCGATCCTGGCCAGAGTCTTAAGTATATTTTCCAGAGAAAGGACATTTTCCTACAATTAATCTATGTTGAAATCTATATTTCCTTTCTTTTGTTCTCTTTTTGTTTTGTTTTTTTTCACATAACAGGATAGTTACCTCATAACAGGATAGTACCTGATAACAGGATAGTCACAATATTATAGTATAGTCACCACATAATAGTATAGTCACCACATAATAGTATAGTCATTAAAACAGTATGCTTATTACACAACAAATAACATCCACACTTGTTATACTTTCAGATAACAATAGTTGGGGGCTGGCGAGATGTTTATGAAATTTAGCAGTGTATCCTTAAATTAAATATCAGCTTTACTCAGAATATAAGTTCTATTACATAAAATAAACTAAAATATAGCATTTAGTGTGTGTGTCCTTCTCCAGGTCTGCCTGACAGCACTGGGTGGAACAGCAACCAATCAGCAGGCTTCGAGGGAAGAGTAAGTCAGCATCAACTCTTTTAGTTCTCATGATAGTTCATATTCTCTTCTGTCACTCCTCAAGATAGTTCATTTTCTCTAATGTCTCACCTCTGATTTACCTTTACTTTAACTGTTTATTGCTTATACAATAATCTCTTACCTGTGAAGTCTACAATAATTTATCATAGACTGGTGAAACTTATTAAGCTTTCTACCACATTTTATCTCTCTGCTTCATCCTTCCAACCAGCAAATGGTGGGTGGGTTTAAGGTAAAATTATTCACATTTTTTTTAAATGGAAATTTAAGCCACTAGTAAATTTTAAAAGTCTGTTATTTTTAACTTGTTCAGCTTATGAAGCTATGTATTCCTAATTGACCTGGCACTTCTTCTCTCCTCAGTTTGAGGACCACAGGCCACAATATAACGGTAATGGTCCAGATCACATTGACCATTTTTTAGGTCCAGGCCCAACAGATGGTAAATTGGTTTACTAGTCTGTTCGCTTGTTTGTCAGATTTACAATAGCAATAACCAAAAGGAACGCTTTTGTTTTTTTTTGCCCCCACGTAATCGTAAGAAATGCCTAAAATTTATTTTTGGTTTGTTGCAAATCTGACAGATCTAAAGCAAATTAACAATTAATAAACCTTTGCCAATGTATAGAAAATTTTGATTCCGCAATACTGTGGAACCTCACTATCGGGCGAAAGTGGGATATAACACAGTGTTAAATGGCTCATGAATCCGTTATATTCACAACAACATGAACATCTTTTTAAAGTCTCTGAAAAGAAAAAGTATTTCAAAATTGTTAAGTTCATTACTAGGATAGATCTCTTAATAAATATTGTAAAACCCCCAATAAATGCAATCCTGCTTTTAACACAAATTAATTTCAGTGACCAGAACAGCAGTTTCACTTTAAATATAAAAGTTTGCATATTAGTACAGCTATGTCTTAGTGTCACAGCATATTAGTAGAGCTATATATTAGTGTCACGTTTTAAATGGACAAAGGGTAATAAGTTGCTAGGCAGTAACCTTAAACCCAAGATATTACCTATCAGTAGCTTACGATTTTGTTAAATCAGGCCCCATCCCAACACCAAAATTATTTCATTTAATACATGTTGTTAGGTGTTTTTAAACAATCATTTTAAATGAATATTTACAAAGATTTTAGATGGTAAAAAAAGTAAGGGTCTTATCCTGATAATTTATGTGGATGTTAAATCAAGTATATTGTTTAGTGTGACTGTTGCATGCTGGGAATGTTCAAATTCAATGTTAACTCTGTTGCAGACCCTCGGCCTGGCTACCCTGGAAGAGATGGGTTACCTCCCCAGGTGAGTTTTGAATCTCTGTGTTTGTGCATGTAACCAGTTCTCTCACAATTAAAAATCGTTTGTTTCCTTTATTTTTCACTTGTGTAGGTAACTCAGGGTAGCTAACTGAAACTCAGGGTAGCTAACTAAAAATTAGTTAATAATTCAAGCTGCTTCCCCCTCTACATGGATTAGAATAAATGTCACACAAAAATCACCGGGTATAAATGGTAACCAGTAATCATTGCCAGTAGAATGTTAACTTCATGTAATCATTGCCTGTAGAATGTAAACTTCATGTAATCATTGCCAGTAGAATGTAAACTTCATGTAGTCATAGCCAGTAGAATGTAAACTTCATGTAATTATTGCCAGTAGAATGTAAACTTCGTAAGCTTAGTTTAAATATTGAAAGATAATAATTACGATCACTTGACACCATTAAGTTATTCCATCATAAAATAATAATACTTGTTTTACAGTTGAATTTTGTTGTTTACATTAAACAGGAATTAACAAACTTTTATTTTTTAAATGGCACATCATCAAGTCTCATTAGTTGGCCTTTAGTTGATATCATTATATGTGCCAACATTTCAGTCATAGACATTACAAAACATGGAATCAATTGGCTGCTCAGTAAAATTCAGATGGTTCCTTTAACATTACCCAAAAAGGAAAAGTATAAATGAGTTAACATTGTTAGAATGGTATTGCAATTGTTGGAACATTATAACAAATGTTGGGAACAGTGTTGCAATTGTTAAAACAGTATATGAAATGTTGAGGAATAGTGTTGCAATTGTTAGAATAGTATTACAATTATTGTCCTTAATCATACCCCCTATTATCTGATTTATTTCACTCGTTAATAAAAAAAAATTGTTGTTAAAGCTGATTCAAAATTTTCTTAATCAAATTAAATGTTAAGGAAATATTTTGATCCAGCTGACTTTTCCTAACATTGCAAATTGCTATCAATAATGTTTAAATATAGCTAAGGATCAAAGGAATGCTTATCAACTTTCTAGACAATATCAGTTTCAATACATTTAGTTAATCTGGGTATTTTAAAAAAAATTAATTTAACTTCCCACCTGAGCCCTGGGGTTTGACAGAATCTTTAAATGAATGTTTTTATTGTGGGATACTGTGTCTCTGGCGTGAGATTTTAACAAATAAATTATATTTTAAAGTATAATTTTTCTTTAAAATATATTTTTAAATAAGGTCAGGCTGGTTGTTATCATTATCAGTGCTTTGCCTGATGCATGTACATGATTGATTTATTTATAATTAATCAGAGAATTATATTGGCAACTTGTGTTTTGGTATTCAGAGACAAGTAACATTTCCATTTTAAAATTAATGGAAGTAAGTGGTGACAGAAATATCATGTCATTTACTGTCACAAATGAGTAATTTTTTTAATTTGTAATCATCTTTGCAGATCAGTAGCAACAATTCAAATTTTAATACAATAGTTTCAAACAATTCAAAGACAATTTTAACAAAACAATTTTCAATATAGTTGTTTTTATCAATGTTATACATTTTTCCTCTCACAATATCAATAGTGTTGGGAAGACATTAATCATTGTGATGGAAACATGTTTTTAAAAACAACAAATAAAAACCCTAAACTTTTGGCCTTCATTAAAATCTCCCATTTTATCACCACTTATATTTGTATGTAACCCCAGTGGTGCTCCCACTTCCCCATACTATTCCTTTCAATTGATCTTTGTGTGCATACTGTGTGTATGTCTTTTTGAAGAAATTGGCTGTTAACAATTAGTGGCAGTACTGAGTCACAATTGTAAATTTTTTACGTCTGATTATCACTCAAAAACCTAATATAGAGGGGTCTTTACTTGCTCTTGTCTCCTTTGGGGAATTGATTAGAGAAGTAGCCTACCCCTTGGAGGAACTCTTCATTCTGTGGGACACAGGAACTGCTACTCTTGTATGATTGATTATGCTGGGTAGGAGAGAAAAATTGAGGGAAGAAAGTTGAAGATTGGGAATGGAATATTTGGCATTGCCTGTATATAACAGAATTCTCCATAGCACAATTATAGAATGAGTTAAAGCCACTGATACTTTAACCCAGAGCTCTGCAAGCAATGTGCTGTTGCACACCAAGATGATGCTAGGAGTTTCGCTTCAAAATTTCTTTAAGCGGATCAAAATCATGTGAAGAAGATATAATTTTGTTGGAAAAAAATGGACAATGATTGGATTACTACCAAGCTGTCGAAATAGTGAAGTCAAATAGCACAGTATGTCTGCATGTACCATCTCAATTTGTCTGAAGAACGAATCAAATAAGTTTCTGCCACTTTGACCACGCTTTTCACACCTGTACTGCAGGGGTCGTCTGCAAACTTAAGGTCCATCGGCTGGATTTGACCAGTTGCTTTGATATATCCAGCCCACCATTAGCTTATTAATTTAAATGATTATTTTCAACATCACAACTTTGGGTCCCTTAACTATCAGAGGCCCCCGCCACGCGATGGAATTTATTCTAGCTATCAGAGGCCCCTGCCACGCGATGGATCTGATTCTAGCTATCAGAGGCCCCTGCCACGCGATGGATCTGATTCTAGCTATCAGAGGCCCCTGCCACGCGATGGATCTGATTCTAGCTATCAGAGGCCCCTGCCACGCGATGGATCTGATTCCAAGTACACTTATTCGTTATCTAAAATTCAAAACAGTCATCATATTGTGCCAACAAGTATAAATAATATTTTCAGCAAATTTGAATTCAAATCTAAAGCAAAGGCAAAAAATGAGAGCGTCTCTAATAGTTTCTGAAAGGCATTAGAAGCTATTTAACAAGTTTCAAGATTAATGTCATGTCAGAAAAACACATGCTATTGGTGAAACACTTATTAGGCCAGAATGTAGGCCTATGAAAATCATTTGGATAATGCTTGGGCCTAACAATGCTTAGGAAGTTAAACAAGTTGCACAATCAACTCATACTGTTTAAAGATGTATTGGGACATATTAGAGATGTTAGGAAACACATTTCAAAAAAATTATCGAAACATGCCCAAACAACACCAGCTTCTGGATAATCACTGCGAGGCAAAACTAGCATACTTGGCTGCTTTGTTTGAGCACATGAATGAACTAAACAGAAAAATGCTTGGTCGGTATGAGAATTTCTTAACATACTCTGATAAATTAAATGGCTTCAATCAGAAACTTGAACTTTGGCAAAAGACTAGGTTCTTTAGAGATGTACCAGTGAACCAACTCAACGTCTATTGCAAGCTAATAAAGCATTTTTTCGACCTATACAATTGGATCCGAAACCCATTTACTTAATACGCCCAAAATTCTACAAAAGAACTCTACCTTCAGTTTCAAGAAGAATTTCTGCAGTTGAGGAATGACTGGACACTCAAATCAAAGTTCATTGGATGTTTTCTGAGTGTTAGTCTAGAGAGAATATCAAAGAATCTCGAACGAGGCTAGTGCAGTTCTGCTAAACTATTTAATCAATTATATATGTTAACTACATTTATTTACTCTTGTCTAAAAAATGTCGTTCTTGTAAGACATTAGTGGTGAACTACAAATACGAAACATCTATGTTCAGCAAAACAGACTCAGATGTCTCATTAGTTTCGTTAAAATTAAATCTTTTAATTTGTGTTTATTGTTTTTATTATTATTTTTTTCTATACTTCTATTCTATTGTTATTTGTGTTCAGTATCTATTGGCTCATGTTAATTTTATGCCAATAGGGACTTAAAATTAATTTTTTCCCTCCTCCACCCCGACCTTAATCAATTCTGTAGGTCATTGTATTGGTATTTAATTCGATAGCTCAATAAGAATATAAGCCTATTATTATTAGTAACACAAAGATGTAAGGTTAAAAAATTAAATCATTAGACTGATAGCCTATTAATAACAAATGATCACAATTTGGGCATATTATTGTTCATTATTTATAAATCTTAAAACTCAAGATGTGTTTTGTGTTCAGCACATTGTCCTGACCGGTAAAAAAACAAGCCTGGGGGAACCAATTGCTTCTCTTTCATGGTTGTGTCACATTGAAAAATGAATAAATGTAGAGTATTTTTGTTTCCTTCTAAATACTTACTTTGTCAAGTGCAGAAATTCAAAAGGTGCTGAGGGGAGAGAGATTGGGATTTTTATTCCCCCCTCCCAAATCAGATTGGAAGCAACTGCCCCTGCATGTAAACAAATATCAACCATTTTAAAAAATGTTGTATGTTTTAATGCAGAAATATGGGAAGAGATAGGATTGCTGTGTGCCTTTAGTGAAAATGTTGTGGACACTGCTTTAACCCATGGCACATTAATCCCAGCAAAGAGTTTAAATTTATTTTTTTGGACATGAATTCAATGAAACTTTTTGGGCTAACAACTGTATAAAGTGTATGTGTCTTTAAAAAAGTAATAAATAATTTGCAAACAGAATTTTGAAGATGGTTTTATATTGTGGCAGCTTTATAATATTGTTAAATTACTTAATTGATAACTAACAATGTATTTGGTTTCTTACATTTCTTTATTTAGCAATAATTTTAAAAATAATAAATACAATTAAATATGTTAAAAACTGTATTCTTTACTGATTTATTTTTTATTATCTGGGGTGGGGGGTAATTTATTTTGGATGTAAAAATGCTAGTTTACTAGCATATTTTGTGTAGTAATATAACAAGTTGTATTTTGCAGGGTTTGATGAGTAACTCCATGCCACCAGACGCCATGGTTGGTGGCAAAACAACATGTCCCACATATTTTCCATACAGCAAAAGACCGTTAGATGATTCTACAAGAGGTAATGTTTCAATGTTTAAGTATTAACTATGAGACAATGAAAACTACCAGATATATAATTAAATTGTAACTTTTTTTTTTTAGTGCAAAGTCATTTTTATAAATTATATCTACTAGGTTAATATTTTGTGAGCAGGGTTCCATTGTAGATCAGATTTAAAAAAAGAATAGCTTCATCGACTTTTGAGTGAGGGGTTATACACCATTTGGTTGCCCAATACTGGGTTAAGATTTAAATAAACTTATTGTAATGGGGAAGCTGTCAGGGAGATCATTAATAAGTTTGTTGATATTGTTATAGGGCGCTGGGTGGCCGAGCAGTCTAAACTGACTCCAAATAGCTGGTGGTCTGGAATTCAATCCCCACTAAAGCCAATATCCCAAGCACCCCGGGTGGATGGGACTCGTTAGCCTTGGAAGAGAAGGCAAACTCTGAATTCGAACCAGGATCCAAAATAATCAATAAATTTATTGTGGGTCCTCAAATATATATATTTTCTTTTGCTATGCTTAAAGTTAAATTACTTTTGTGGGTCAAAATGAATTATTGCTAAAGATCAGCGTGGAATAATTGCTATAGTTTAATGTGGAATAAATGCTGTGGATCAACATGGAATTGGTAGCTATCTGAAGATCAACATGGAATTGGTAGCTATCTGAAGATCAACATGGAATTGGTAGCTATCTGAAGATCAACATGGAATTGGTAGCTATCTGAAGATCAACATGGAATTGATAGCTATCTGAAGATCAACATGGAATTGATAGATATCTGAAGATCAGCATGGAATTGATAGATATCTGAAGATCAGCATGGAATTGATAGCTATCTGAAGATCAGCATGGAATTGATAGATATCTGAAGATCAGCATGGAATTGATAGATATCTGAAGATCAACATGGAATTGATAGCTATCTGAAGATCAACATGGAATTGGTAGCTATCTGAAGATCAGCATGGAATTGATAGATATCTGAAGATCAGCATGGAATTGATAGATATCTGAAGATCAACATGGAATTGATAGATATCTGAAGATCAACATGGAATTGATAGCTATCTGAAGATCAACATGGAATTAATAGCTATCTGAAGATCAACATGGAATTGATAGCTGTAGATTGACATGGAATAATTGCTGTAGATTTAAGTTTGGTGTGGTTGAAATTTTTAAAAAATTCTATCTAAATGTGTCTTCAGTGAATTAAACATAATTAAATTATGTATTTTACAGGAGGGAAATCAAGTGACAAATTTACAGATTCTAGGAGGAGAAAAAACAGTTCAGTAAGTACCTGTAATATACATTGTAACATTAGCCTGGTACCTCTAGGTATTGATTTGAAACCCACATCACTGTAATGAAACTATATTATATGTGACTCATTTACAATAGGTTAAACCTTTATAATATGTTACACCATAACACTGTTACACCTTTACAATACATTTCACCTTAACAATACTTTACAACTCTACATAACAACTTGCACAGCGTTACCCTCCTACAATACCTTCTTGTTTATATTAAATTGCACACCTACTTTACATAAAAGCTTTCAACACCTTACATCTCTTCTGCTCAGAGTTGATATTAGTAAGCTCAACAACACCTGACATCTCTTCTGCTCAGAGTTGATATTAGTAAGCTCAACAACACCTGACATCTCTTCTGCTCAGAGTTGATATTAGTAAGCTCAACAACACCTGACATCTCTTCTGCTCAGGGTTGATATTAGTAAGCTCAACAACACCTGACATCTCTTCTGCTCAGAGTTGATATTAGTAAGCTCAACAACACCTGACATCTCTTCTGCTCAGAGTTGATATTAGTAAGCTCAACAACACCTGACATCTCTTCTGCTCAGGGTTGATATTAGTAAGCTCAACAACACCTGACATCTCTTCTGCTCAGAGTTGATATTAGTAAGCTCAACAACACCTGACATCTCTTCTGCTCAGAGTTGATATTAGTAAGCTCAACAACACCTGACATCTCTTCTGCTCAGGGTTGATATTAGTAAGCTCAACAACACCTGACATCTCTTCTGCTCAGAGTTGATATTAGTAAGCTAAAGATGAAACGTTTCAGACCACAGAAAAATAAGAAACAATAGATAGAGTTCTGGTCCCTGCTGCTATGTGAATAGTTCCCTTAGGTCAATTATACTGAAAAGTTTGAGAAGCACAGCCTAACATTTCTGTAATCCTTAAACCTCTACAAGACCTGAAACATAGACTATGTGAGTACACCCTATGCCTTTCCTAAAGTTTAAAGGCATATCAAAAGTTAAAACATGCAAAAATATACTTTAAAAACATAATGTAGTTAACATGCATAATAATTTTTAATGTTATATATGGCATCCTTCCGTCTTCTTGAGAGGATGGAGTAGCTATGTACACTTCATCCAATGGCTTACGATGCCGATCCTGGAATGGCAGTCTCGGCTGCACTTCTCGCAGGAGACCCTTGACTCCTGGTTAAATGTGGTCCTCCGTAACGCTCCTTTTGTTGCAAGGGCTTTGTTGTTTGTGCATATTCTGCCTGTTTGACTCATTCATACACTGCTGTCCACCAACTGGAACGGTGCTCAGCGACGATCCCCCATTTGTTGATTTCTATGTTGGCTTCCCTCATATTCCTTTTGCAAATGTCGCTTCCGTTCAATAAGGCTTGCGCCCTGTGCCAATGCAGCAGATCCTTTCTAATACGGCCTTCCTTGATTCTCCGTACATGGCCTAACCCAGTGGTCGGCAAACGCATTAGTCATAAGTGCCAAAAAATCAGCAGCAGGACGATTTAAAAAAAATTAGAGCCAAATTTCTTTTAAAGAACCGGTCAATAACCACGTTTTTCGCATTCGAAACCGACTTGTGGCCGGCTGGCCGAGCCGCACTCAGATCGCTAAAGAGCCGCATGCCAAGAGGTTAGAACATTCTACACATTTTGGCAGTTTCCAAAACTTCAGTGTTATTATGCACTTTGGCCTGCCATGGAATTAAAATGTTTATAGATTACAGACAGTATAGTTGTTATAGTTGCCTTTTTTGGTATCGTTGCCAATAATGCGCCTATGTAACTGTATTTAACCAATGTCCATTTTGTAGCAACACGCTAACCAATGTCACTTTGTAGCAACACGCTAACCAATGTCCCCGTTTGTAGCAACACGCTAACCAATGTCCCTTTTGTAGCAACATGCTAACAAATGTCCCTTTTGTAGCAACATGCTAACCAATGTCCCTTTTGTAGCAACACGCTAACCAATGTCCCTTTTTTAACAACATGCTAACCAATGTCCCTTTTGTAGCAACATGCTAACCAATGTCCCTTTTGTAGCAACGCAGATTTATCTTATTTAAATGCCTACATAACCTATGTGTTACTGTGTTTTTCTTCTCTTGGAAACTTTTTACGTGCACACCTGGCATCATCTTGCGGCACCCTAGAGTGCTGCGACACACCAGTCGCGGAGCTCTGCTGTAGCTCTTTATGTTGGTACTAGGATATCGATGGTCTTTTTTTTTTTTTTAGTTGTTATAGTTGTCCAGGCTCTATGTGTATCTTATATTCAATGTGTTATTAGTAAATTGGTTGCGTAGTACCGGTACACAATTACTATGTCGTGGTATATAAGCTTGTAAGTCCTAATATTGTGCACATTTTATCATTACTTCTCACAGTGGGAAGCTTCTTAATCTGTGAACCTTGTAGATTGTAGACAGCACTGCTTGGGGTGAAACTAATCTATTAGCTCTGGGAAAGATTTTATAGTAAATAGAATGTGGGTCCCAATGTCATGGATAGTTAAGGGTAGTTGGGGCCCCTTTTCGTCATAATATACAGAGGATGTGGACCCCCTTACTCTCGTATATAGTAACAGGGCTGTAGGGCCCCCTTTCTGTCGTGGATGGTAGTGGGGATGTTGGGTCCCCTTTTGTCGTGTATAGTAGCAGGGCTGTAGGACCCCCTTGCTGTTGTGGATGGTATTTGGGATGTGGGGCCCCATTTTGTCGTGTATTATCAGGGTTGTAGGACCTCCTTGCTGTTGTGGATGGTAGTAGGGGTGTGGGTCTCACTTTTGTCATGTTTAGTAGCAGGGCTGTAGAACCCCCTTGCTGTTGTGGATGTAGTGTGGATGTGGGGCCCCTTTTCAGTTTGTATAGTGATAAAATAATGTTTATCTGATAACTAACTCTCATTACAAGGGTTGAACATTAAACTAACATAACCACCCTACACCCTTTTGTATATTTTGATACTACATATTGCCTAGTTAAGATAAAGTTTAAACTAACAAGATCCAGCTGTGAAGAGAATAAGGGTTGCAAGTGTGCGTTGGTCGTGTACTGAAGATAAGGGTTGCAAGTGTGGGTTGGTCGTGTACTGAAGATAAGGGTTGAAAGTGTGGGTTGGTCGTGTACTGAAGATAAGGGTTGCAAGTGTGGGTTGGTCGTGTACTGAAGATAAGGGTTGCAAGTGTGGGTTGGTCGTGTACTGAAGGCAACCTTAATTCTAACCTCCAACCGTCAGGCCGCATGAAATATGTTGTCATTATATAGTTTATATATAAATTTATGTAAGAGGAATTCGATTAACACAACAATCAACATTCTACAAACATTTGAAACAACAATATCATTCGACTGTCAATAAGTGTTAATGACTTTAAAATAAATCAGGAGCAGTAGAGTGGACTGCAGTCGAGTTAAAATCGTTGACCTTCATACTACAAATAAAAATAATTAATTTGATTTAACGCAGACAGCACCTTCCGGGATAAATTGTTTGCAATTCTTTAGTTTAAAAAAATACTTTTGTTATTGTAGAAATGGTGTCACTGGAATAGCAGGAACTGGTTCAGTGACCTTGAACTTATTTTAATGGTGAGCCTTTCACTGGCGTCTGGCTGGTGTTGTGACAGACCACTGCCCATCTCACCCACCCCAAACATGGTCGTTTCACCCTTCTTTAATAGAACAGTGAACATGGACCAACCCACACCCTCCGAATATGGGCCAACCCCCACCCCTCTTCTTTGCCCACATTCACTTAAAAATTATTTGCTCCATGATATGTAAAAGAATTTTATCAGCAGCAGTTTTTCATCAACGGCTAATTGAAAAGCCTGAAATAACATGTTCTAATGTTCGTTCGTTTTGCCCCGTATAGCAATACTCCTAAAGTGGTGGGTCGGCACTGGTCCGCGAGCTTTACGTTTCTGGCCCGCACAGCATGGGACAAAAGTTAAATAAAATTAAGCAGCCCTAAAATAACAACTTGTAACAGCTAGTATTAAATGGTACTGGTTAAAAGAGTCCTCTCACAATGGCTGATCACGGATTCAAATATATTTTATGACATTTTTTGGTTCAAATTAAAAGATAAAATTAATATACAACTTAGGCGCCGGGTCCCTGGTGCAGTTGGAAACTTTTCTTCTGATTCGCATAACTTAAAGGTTTATCAAGCACTGACGTATAGAACTGGGAACACATCAACCTCTATTTTTCATGTTATTGTAGCATGTGAATTATTTCCATTTAAATGAAATTTAAATCAACTGACGTATTATTTGATTTGCGGGGCAGGGGCAGTATTATTTGATTTGTGGGATGAAAGTGTTAAAGATAATTAACAACGATTAAACGTATTTCCTTTTAAAGACAAACAGCACCACCACCCCTTCCCCAACCCTAGACATGTTGGGAACCACTGCTGAGCAGTCCCACAGACCAACACCGAAGAGTGACTAACACAAATTGTTATGGGAATCACTGATGAGCCATACTGCCCAGACCAACACTAAGAGTGACTAACACATTACCACTGTAGGCAACAGCTTGTGTGTTCTGCATCTTCTGTTATTGATTGAGCTGACGTCCTAACACTAACACGCGGACCTTCCACCCACACTCACTCCTCCCAACCATCATATTTTAAACTAAAATTAGAAGTGTTACTAGTGTGTAGTAGAGACACGGAACCAGAGATGCAAGTGTTTTAGGTCAACGGTTCTTACTGCTGGGATCATGAAACCCCACAGGCGGTCCGCTATTTTCAGGATCTGTAAAAATATGAAAGAGTATAAATCACTGATAAATTTTATTTGTATAATTTTAGGAGGCACCTAGTCTCTTCATCGCTGTTTTTTTAATGCAATACAATAAATATTTTTTTACTTGAACTTAACCTGGTGCATTTTTTTACACCGGGTCTTTTGAGAAAATACCCATTGAGAAAATAACCATTGAGAAAATACCCATTGAGTCCAAGGGTTACAAGAATGAACTTCTTATTTTTTTATTACATTTGCCGGTCTTTAAACAAAATGGCTTACCGACAGTCCTGCACCCATCTGCCGGTCTTTAAACAAAATGGCTTACCGACAGTCCTGCACCCATTTGCCGGTCTTTAAACAAAATGGCTTACCGACAGTCCTGCACCCATCTGCCGGTCTTTAAACAAAATGGCTTACCGACAGTCCTGCACCCATTTGCCGGTCTTTAAACAAAATGGCTTACCGACAGTCCTGCACCCATCTGCCGGTCTTTAAACAAAATGGCTTACTGGCAGTCCTGCACCCATTTGCCGGTCTTTAAACAAAATGGCTTACCGACAGTCCTGCACCCATCTGCCGGTCTTTAAACAAAATGGCTTACCGACAGTCCTGCACCCATTTGCCGGTCTTTAAACAAAATGGCTTACCGACAGTCCTGCACCCATCTGCTGGTCTTTAAACAAAATGGCTTACCGACAGTCCTGCACCCATCTGCCTGCAAAATGGCTTACCGACAGTCCTGCACCCATCTGCCGGTCTTTAAACAAAATGGCTTACCGACAGTCCTGCACCCATCTGCCTGCCTTTAAACAATAGCTCGAGAGGCATGCTGTTGGGAGCCAGTCTTTCGCGGATGATACGCAACTATACAAGCATACCCATCCCTCTCTTGTAGATTCAGCTGTCCGGACTTTGCAGGAGTGTATTGGTGATGTCAAGTCATGGATGATACTCAGCAAGTTGAAACTTAACGATGACAAAACGGAAGCACTTCTTATTCATGATCACAAATCATCCTCTAACTCAGCTCTCCCCACCTCATTTCAAGTAGGTAACTCAGACATACAGTTTACATACTCAACTAGGAATCTTGGTTATATTCTGTCTAACAACATGTCTCTAGATAAACATATATCTCACATTTGTCGCTCTGCATACACTGCTATCCGTCAGATCAACTCCATCCGCCACTACCTCACAGTTAGTGCAACAAAAACCTTAGTCTGTGCTCTTGTTCTCTCTCGTCTTGACTACTGCAACTCTCTTCTGTCAGGCTCACCAAAACACTTCTTAGAAAGATTACAAAAGGTTCAAAACTCAGCTGCTAGGCTAGTTTTAAAGGCAAAAAAACGTGATCACGTCACACCACTACTTCATTCACTTCATTGGCTCCCTGTACAAGCACGGATTGATTATAAACTCTCTGTTCTGTGCCACCACTTTTTCTCGAATTCCTGCCCTTCATATCTAACCGAAATTCTCTCTGTCTATTCACCCCTTCGACAGCTTCGCTCCTCCGCAGACGATCGTATTCTTTCTGTCCCTAAGACTCGCACAAAAACATACGGTGAAAGATCTTTCTCTTACTGTGCCCCCAAACAATGGAATTCTCTTCCACTACACATCAGAAATATATCAACCATCACAGCCTTCAAAACTGCACTCAAAACACACCTCTTTAAACTTTACTATCCTGACTGATTCCCCCTCTGAAAGTTAAACGATGCTGCTGAGTGCCGTCCATGGCTTCACATGTAAATTGTTATGGAATGGTTGGTTTTTAATTTATATTTTTAAGTTCATTTTAATTTGCATGTACAGCGTGGTGAGCCCAGCCCTAGGCTGGGGTACCACGCTATAGAAAACTACCCATAATAATAATAATAATAATAGCTCTACACAAGACTAGTGGCTCTTTATTGATTAATATAATAGTTGTCCTCCCCTAAATTATTTTTTACCTGATTTCACAAGTCACGCATGGCAGTCTTTTTTCACTCAGCACTATTATTAATATTAAAGACGTGGAGTTGAGGAGGGGCCAGTTTGAAAAGGAGGCAGGACACACCAGAAGCAAAATATATATATATATGAGATTTTATTCATGAATTCCTAGATAAAAAATAATATTGGTACATTGGATCTAAATAAAAATGAGTGCAGGACTATAATAAACAAATATCTTCATAAGGATGTTCTTTTTGTGCACCATTTTGTCAGACATAAAGGCATTATTAATATCACTTTAAAACACTATCGGGTATTTAACTACTTATAAGTGACTTCTTTTTGTTGGTTGGATTGGTTAGAAGCTATATAGAGTAGGAATCATCTGTGTCTGCATCGTGACTTAGTAGGCTTTTCATGTGGGAACTACTTTTTAATGTGTCTGCATCGTGACTTAGTAAGCTTTTCATGTGGGAACTACTTTTTAATGTGTCTGCATCGTGACTTAGTAGGCTTTTCATGTGGGAACTACTTTTTAATGTGTCTGCATCGTGACTTAGTAGGCTTTTCATGTGGGAACTACTTTTTAATGTGTCTGCATCGTGACTTAGTAGGCTTTTCATGTGGGAACTACTTTTTAATGTGTCTGCATTGTGACTTAGTAGGCTTTTCATGTGGGAACTACTTTTTAATGTGTCTGCATCGTGACTTAGTAGGTGACTTAGTAGGCTTTTCATGTGGGGACTACTTTTTAATTTTTGTTTTTTATGTTTAAAAATAAAATCTCCTGACAAATCTGTCAGTTTAATTCTGGCATAGTTTTATCTAATATTAGTTTAAAGGATCTGCCATATTACTGGTGACCCACACTGAAGAGAAAGTCATAACACTTGGCTGGCTGTTTTTTAACCCTTTCGCCTCGAATGTGCCCGACTTGTCGATCTGGTCAATTAAACTATATTTTTTGTGTGTTTACGGAAAGTAAATGACCTCTCTACTGCTCTGACCAGTAATTCTTGGAAGATTTAAAATAATGTAGACACTGGGGTAAATGTTATAGTCAACAGTTTACACGTAGACCATGGGGTAAATGTCATCTTAAACCGTAGACCATGGGGTAAATGTCATCTTAAACCGTTTACCATGGGGTAAATGTCATCTTAAACCGTAGACCATGGGGTAAATGTCATCTTAAACCGTAGATCATGGGGTAAATGTCATCTTAAACCGTAGACCATGGGGTAAAAGTCCTGAATAGTTAACACATGTAGTGTCACATGGGGTAAATGTGCACTTAATAATTGACACATGTCGTAGACCATCGTGTGAATGTGCTCTTGAACAGTTAACCTTTTAACTATAGACTTTACGGTTTAACTATCCTTTAGTCAATGTTGCAAGGCAAAATACAAGCAATATCTTTATTTTATCAAGATCACTTTGAAAACTAAACATTCTATGTTGAATAAAGTCATACTTTATTGGCCAGATGACAATTTTCTCAGCTAGTGAGTAGCACTAACGTGTTTAACGGCTGGTGTAGTTGTCACAAAAACGTGCCTCGGCAGCTTTTTGTGTAAAATCACGTTTGGGATAATGCTACATAAATGCAGTGTAAAGTTATATCATTTGAACAGCTTCTTGACAATAATCGCTATATTTTTGGGGGAAGTTTTGACGTATGGCTATGATTGAAACATGCAAATCTATACCATCCTCTCTGTTAGCAAGTCTATGCCTTCCTGTCTGATAGCAAGTCTATACATCCTCTTTGTTAGCAAGTCTATACCATCCTCTTTGTTAGCAAATCTATACCATCCTCTCTGTTAGCAAGTCTATGCCTTCCTCTTTGTTAGCAAATCTATACCATCCTCTTTGTTAGCAAGTCTATACCATCCTCTTTGTTAGCAAATCTATACCATCCTCTTTGTTAGCAAGTCTATACCTTCCTCTTTGTTAGCAAGTCTATGTATTCCTCTCTGATAGCAAGTCTATATGCCTTCCTCTCTGTTAGCAAATCTATACCTTCCTCTCTGTTAGCAAATCTATACCTTCCTCTCTGTTAGCAAATATATACCTTCCTCTCTGTTAGCAAATCTATACCTTCCTCGCTGTTAGCAAGTCTATACCTTCCTCTCTGGTAGCAAGTCTATGCCTTTCTCTCTGGTAGCAAGTCTATGCCTTCCTCTCTGGTAACAAGTCTATGCCTTCCTGTCTGGTAGCAAGTCTATACCATTTTCTCTGGTAGCAAAACTATACCTTATTCTCTGGTAGAAAAACTATACCTTATTCTCTGGTAGCAAGTCTATACCTTCTGCTCTGGTAGAAAAACTCTGGAAGCCCAGTGGCTTGGGTACAAAGGTTCTTAAATTAACAAGCGTTTTTACTGTTCCGTTAATAAACTACCTTTCGTTACTATCATCTGCCACTACCAACCATCCGCCCCTACCACTCGCCGCCACTACCAACCATCCGCCACTACCACTTGCCGCCACTACCAACCATCCGCCCCTACCACTCGCCGCCACTTCCAACCATCCGCCACTACCACTCGCCGCCACTACCACTCGCCGCCACTACCACTCGCCGCCACTACCACTCGCCGCCACTACCACTCGCCGCCACTACCACTCGCCGCCACTACCACTCGCCGCCACTACCACTCGCCGCCACTACCACTCGCCGCCACTACCAACCATCTGCCACTACCAACCATCCGCAACTACCAACCATCCGCCACTACCACTCGCCGCCACTACCACTCGCCGCCACTACCAACCATCTGCCACTACCAACCATCCGCCACTACCAACCATCCGCCACTACCAACCATCCGCCACTACCAACCATCCGCCACTACCAACCATCCGCCACTACCAACCATCCGCCTCTACCAACCATCCGCCACTACCACTCACCGCCACTACCAACCATCCGCCACTACCAACCATCCGCCACTACCACTCGCCGCCACTACCAACCATCTGCCACTACCAACCATCCGCCACTACCAACCATCCGCCACTACCACTCTCCGCCACTACCAACCATCCGCCACTACCACTCGCCGCAACTACCAACCATCCGCCACTACCACTCGCCGCCACTACCAACCATCTGCCACTACCAACCATCCGCCACTACCAACCATCCGCCACTACCAACCATCCGCCACTACCAACCATCCGCCTCTACCAACCATCCGCCACTACCACTCGCCGCCACTTGGGTGCTGGGTGGCCGAGTGGTCTAAACTGAACAAATCTCAAGTTGATGGTCTGGAGTTCAATCCCCACCAAAGCCCAGTCAAGCAAACACACCACCAGCACCCCGGGTGGATGGGACTCGTTAACCCTGGACGGCAACTCATCTAAGAGAAGGCAACTCTGAATTCAAAACCCGGCGATGGATTCCCGATAGGCGGATAACATTGATACAATGAAACATTCCGGCAACTCCCGGGTGGATGGGACTCGTTAACCTTGGACGGCAACTCATCTAAGAGAAGGCAACTCTGAATTCAAACCCGGAGATGGGGAGATGGAGTTCACATGCGCCTAACTGGCAGCAGTGATGCCTCTCGAACATCGAAGATTTGACTTTGTAACGCGCTTCGAGCCTTTGGGGATGAAGCGTGACTTTTCAAATAAACTTTATTATTATTATTACCACTCGCCGCCACTACCAACCATCCGCCACTACTACTCGCCGCCACTACCAACCATCCGCCTCTACCACTCGCCGCCACTACCAATCATCCGCCACTACCACTTGCCGCCACTACCACTCGCCGTTACTACCAACCATCCGCCACTACCACTCGCCGCCACTACCAACCATCCGCCTCTACCACTCGCCGCCACTACCAATCATCCGCCACTACCACTTGCCGTCACTACCACTCGCCGTAACTACCAACCATCCGCCTCTACCACTCGCCGCCACTACCACTCGCCGCCAATACCACTCGCCGCCAATACCACTCGCCGCCACTACCAACCATCCGCCACTACAACTCGCCGCCACTACCAACCATCCGCCACTACCACTCGTCGCCACTACCAACCATCCGCCTCTACCACTCGCCGCCACTACCAACCATCCGCCACTACCACTCGCCACCACTACCAACCATCCGCCACTACCACTCGCCGCCACTACCAACCATCTGCCTCTACCACTTGCCGCCACTATCATCAGGGCCTCGTCCAAAAAACTTTGTCGACCCTTGTGCAACAGCATTTCTGCTATTTTTATATATAAATCCAAAATATTTCGCATCTGGACATGATACTTTTCAGAATTAAAAATCCACCACCCTCCCTTTACCAGCCCCGACCCTATGTCACCGCATGTTAGCCGTAGTTTGTTCTGCTTCCTCTCCCCACCCGTGTTGGGAGGCATAGACGAGTATGAGTATGGACGCCTCGGCTCTGTCCCTTTTTCTCCACAAATCTGTGTTCTTTGTTACACAAACTGCTTTGTTTTATAAAACAATTAAACATGGCGGATTTTTCAGCTTTTTTGTGTTTATTTCAATTATTAAAATTAATTTAATCTGGGATCTCAAAGATTCTCGTTTAGGTAAAAGTACATGTGTAACTTCATATAGTGTGTCCCTTTGTGGGTACATCCATTACACTCACCGTGTCCCCACTCATTGTGTCCAACTGCGGGCACAAACAATACAGCTGTCCAGAGGCCACATACTATGGTTTCCCATTTTCCGTGTTTTTTGCTTATCCCGGGAAAACGGGAATATATTTTTCCTTATCTTGGGATTTCCTGTGATAAAATTAATTAATTTAGAAGTTTGTTATTAACTGAATTGAACTATAAAAGAGTTGATTTATTTTGTTTATTCATGTAGAGAAAATGTTAAGGTTAGTGGAGAGGTTAACTAGCTAAAACTATGCTTGCTAACCAAAAGTAGGATTCAACCGCATGTAGACAAAAACAAAACATAACGCCAATTCTAGTTTCGAATCCCGTCACTAAATATTTACAAGCAAACTCTTTCTAACAACGCTAACACTGGATTTGTTTCGAATTTAAAAAATAAGGAATTATATAAAATAAATGTATCTTTATTTGTAAATTTAATACGTTGATTTTGGAAGACGATAAACATAATATAAATGATTACAAACGTAGTCTGACACATTAAGTCTAGTGATAATCAAGTTACTAGAGCACAAGTGTCAGGCCATGGGAGGGGACCTTAACTGGGCTTGCCAAGGGTTTTATGTTTTCCTTTCCAAAGAATTTACCCTATATAAAAGTATTAAAAGCCTTTTCCAATAAATCGTAGTAAGGACACGTTGCGTTTATATGAATATGGTCGTGACTTGAAAACGTGTGAGAACATGTGTACTTGGAGCTGCATAGTTGAGTAATTCAGCGCAGTTAATTAGATCTAGCACGTCCTTGCTTACAGCGACAATATGTGATTTGCTGAAAATCTAAAAAATAAAATTACTTTATATTCTTAAAGTGTGGAGCCGGGATGGGAAACTTCGTGCAAAATCACGGGAGAGAAACCTTACCATCCAGTTGTGGGTACATACATTACACTAAATGCACTGCCCCATTGTACGGCTTCGCACTTCACTACCCAGCCATTTCCCACCCCTCCACCATGTCACATCCTCGCGTCACACATGCACGTGAAAGCCCCACCCCAACCCCTCACCATAACACACATCTACTCACTCCAGCTAAACCTCGATTTAAACTGAACTCGGAATCAATATTCTTGTGTGTGTCGCCAGCCTGGCTTACACGGTCACATCAACAAGCCGTTTGGATGTTAGCCTACCTGAGTTAGTTGGAACGTGTACTCGACCTGACTCTCTTGTCGTTGGGTAGTGACCTCAGTGACGTCAGACAAGTGACTTGGGTATAGTGTGAGTGAAGTGAACAGTTCGAGTTTTGAGTGTACCGTGTTTCAAAACCGTGAAATCATCTCGTGTTATCCATGTGAATATTGTTACCAAGTATTGTGTTCAAGTATGTTGTCGTCGGATGACACAAGTAAAACAATTTAAAATTATCATATCCCTTATAAATTGCTCGCAGCGGGGTATGTTGGTATATTGTGTCTACAAGTTGCTCACAGCGGGGTATGTTGGTATATTGTTCAATGTTCTCTCATCGGTTCAGTGATAATTGTGAGTTTAAATCTGATGATATTGTCACTTTAGATATATTGACAGCATGAAGTGGAAATGACTATAAATACACGTTCTTTAAATCTCATATTGTAATTCATTTGTTACACCAAGCAAATAATTGTATATGGGTATTAAGTCGTTCATTTAAGACTGAAAATTGATTATTGCTCTCCTAACTCTGGGTATAAAATATAAACAAACAGAAAAACAATAAGCACGCCAATCCTTCCATGCCAATTACGTTGCACTATCCCTTTGGATGTATTAGTTGTTTATCCCTGTGGACGTATTAGTCTTGTACTATATTTATTGCAAATTGGATGTCTTGTTGACCATGGGACGAATTAATTTTCTTGACCACTGGGCGTGCTGTTTTTGTTGACCATTTAACATACTTTCTTTGGTGACCATTGAAGTTGAAGTACTTTTCTTTTACCTTCCGACTGACTGTTCTTGTATGTGTTTATAAAAAAAGAGATGTAGATTTGCTAGTTGAAGATGACAGGACAGCACAATTGGATCCTTATTCTTGCAATGTCTCTCAAATGATATTATTTCTTCAAACTATCCCTCCTCCACGCCCTCCCTATAACATCATGTCCTGCCCATTGGGTTGTATACCAAATCCCCTACACATATTGTGTTAATAGGTTGTTTCATGGCCCTGATTAGCGTGTTTTTTTTTGTTTTTTTTGTATGCGCGGTTATAGTACTATCCATTCCGTGCAGCAGCTGCCTAACACACACTTGTTACACAACGTGAATGGAGCCAATGAACATCGTGTCCACATACCAGATAGTAGAATTGTTTTAGAGGTTTGACTCACGTTTTCAACATCATTTGTGTGGTGTGGTTTTTTTAACTGGTGCGTGCACATATCAACACAATAGGTTATCAACACAATAGGTTATCAACACAATAGGTTATCGACACACGCTTAGTTTTTCAATGCACCGAAAATATATTTTATAGACAAAGTTTCAGTTAAGTCGCCATTGATTTCAGTACCACGTGACGTGCTGAATCGGATTAGAATTCTAAATAAAACGCTGACCATTTCTGGATAGCTGCCAAATATGTCGAAAGTTAAGAAAAAAAAATATTTTGCTGCAAGGCGACTTAAAGCAAATCCGTTTGGGATAGTATTAAGATTGGCATATCTTTAATTACTTTACCATTTTTAAAAATTATTTCCCGTGGGAAAAGTGCTATTTTTGTGTTCGATAAGTGGCTGCACCCTGTCTTTTACTCCTGTGGACAAATTATTGACAAACTGTAGACAACAAATTGACTGAGTTCCCACTTCGAGTATTGTTCAGTGACTGACTAGTCCAACCTCTTCCTGGAAAAAAACAAACATGATTAAGCAGGTACATCCTCACATTATCACAGCTGGTATCCATTCTTGCACTGGTTCCCAAGCCGTCTTGTGATAAACTCTTTGAGAAAACTAACATAATTTACGCCAATTAAGATTGATTCAAATATTCTGTTTGGGAAAATGTCATTTTTTTAATAACGATAAAAAGTCATCAGTGTTTTTCTGGTGATTCCAGTGTTTGGCATATTTTTGTTGATTTTAATGATTGGTGTATTTTTGTTGATTAAAATGATTGGTATATTTTTAGTTATTCCATTCCAATGTTTGATGTATTTTTGGTGATTCGGATGTTTGGTGAAATTTTTGGTGAATAGAAAGTTTTGCCTTTTTTTCTTCCAATGTTTGATGTATTTTGGCCTAGTTCTTAGATTTGAGCAGTGATTCGAGGTCAATGATTGGTGAGTGATGTATTTATGATCTATTTACCTTACGGAGGCTCCTCTCTTGAAGCACATATGGCCCCTATGTTTTATTGTGAATTATTTTAGAAGCAAGATGTGCACTGTTTGGGGTACCAGCTGGTCACTGCAATATCTGGGCCAACAGCGGATGTTGCGAGGGAGGCATGTGTGGTTGCAAAGTGGTGGGTGGGGGTCTGGTTGAGGCCACCATCTTGCATAAGGCATGTTACATTTTTTTTAAAGTCTTCACTGTCACTAGTCCAAGGTCATAATTTGACTTGGTGGCCATAAGGGTGAAGGTCGGAGATGGGCCATCTGTTGGCTATGAATGATTAGTTTGATGGATCAATAGGGTGTATGGAATGGTAGATGTTATTGTCTTGTCAAATGTATCAGCACTTTTTGTCGTTTGAGTCAGTTGAATATTGCAATGACTCATAAGTGTGCCGGGCAGCTCCTGTACCCGCCAACTCCCAAGCGTGGGTACTTCTTTTTATTGTACCGACTACTTTATTCCAGCAGATTCTGGGGGAAATCTATAGAGAGAAAATCCAGTTTTTCATCTGTAATTTTTTAGATTTCTGTTACATATTAATGTATTCTAGGAGTAGGAATGCTAGATAGTTGGACAATTAAGTCCAGCGTATCTTTAACACAAAGCAGTGGTTCACTAATTATGTTGGTTTTTGCAACTTAAAAAGAATCTTACCTGTTACCCCAGCGGAGTATGGTCTAAATATTTACTTGCTCGATTTGTTTTATTTTAAAATGGCCTCTTCTTAGAAGCTTGCAGACCTCTTGTCTTAGACAATATCACATGTGTGGCCAGGTGCCGTGTGGTGCTGCCAGCCTGTTCTCACTTCCCCCACCTGTTACGGTACAAGGCTCCACGTGTGGCGCCCATCACCCACGGCGTGTAGATTGAGTTGAGATAGACATGCTATCAGATTATCTCCACACCCCTACAACCAGTCAGGGTGCGATAGACTTTCATGGACGTCTCAGCTTTTGGAATAAGGTGAATTTTTTAAAAATAGGTTTTGAAGAAGGGTCGTATGAGGTGGGGGCACTTCATGATGCGTTCCTTTCTAAATGTAGTGGATCTGAATTATCCTTTCTAAATGTAGTGGATCTGAATTCTCTTTTCTAAATGTTGTGGATCTGAATCCTCCTAACATTGCCATTTATGAGAGCATGTCAGCATGTAAATGCATATTTTTAACCACGGCCATTGGACGGCCGCTATTTCCGTTACGTCATCTGCAAAGTCAAAGTAGTTGCCGAGGAACAAGTGATGACCGCAAATGAAGAAACAGAACTTATTGTTATATGTCGTCATTCAAGACGCGCCGAATGTCGTCACCGTCCATGGCTACTACATATGTGTGACCTATTTTATAGCAGCAGCTGTCATGGCTGCCATTCCTGCCATCTTGCAGTCTGCTCTCCACTTCTGTTTCCGTATCGTCGGTACAGCTGTGCCTTTCCAACGATTAACGAAAAACATACCTCGGGAACATGTTTCTGCGCTGGTAACTTGGTGGTGTTACTGTTGTGTGGTGCTTCGGTAGCTGGGAATCTCGGGGTTAGCTCGGTGGTTGGCTTTCAGCCTTTGGTAAATTGATGTTATTAAAAATATATATATTTGGTTTCATTCATACACGTTGTCGTTCAAGCTCAAATATTAAATAAAGAAATTCCACTCCGCCGCAAAACTTTCTTTTTGACTGCCATTAGGCATGTGTGCAACCCCTACAACAACTTTTCACCAACATTTTATATATGGAACGTCCTCTGACGATTTCGAACCCTATACCGGATACATCAAATTGAGAGGCATATTGTATCTTGACTTGACCGACATTTTATAAGCTAATAAATTGATTCATTTTCTTCCAATAACTGAAAAGATAAAAAATAACATTTTATTATTTAAAATAAGTTATTGAGAATCTATTTCGGACATTTAATAAGAAGCCCACCCCCAGAGTAAAATATTAATGTATTTCCTTCACATTTCGGGGCGTGCCTGTATACCTGTAATAACGTAATATGTAGCACCCTGGAGCCTGCTACCACATCTGTGTTAAAGCACAAGCAGCGCCACCTGGCGTCCTAACGTAGCTGCAAGGGACGCGACTTTCACACATGTGCTCCTGCTCACGCTCAGCTGTAGATTCCGGGCATGAAAGGGAAAGTATACAAGGAAAACACAACTCCTGACTAGAAGGGAGATAATCGGATTTGTGAGATTGATAGAGTCTGTTCTCGTTGGTTGTGGTTGAGCATATTTTGTAAACGCGATACCAACAAAATGCTTGCATATTTCTTCTTTAAAAAATTAACTCAGATAACCAAGTAAATGCATATATTCTTATGAAAATTGGAGAAAACTCAAGCATTAGTAATACCCCCCCAAACCCCCAGGTCTAAACCCAATCATATCTGGTATAGTAAAATACATTATTTGATGAAGTGCTTTAAGACAGTGGTCGAAAATGATGAAGTTAAGACGAACTTATTGTTATACATGGTCTGAGTTACAAGCCATGCCGCCCCTGGGGTAGCGGGACAAAGAAACTGTTACATAAAATTGTACATGTGCCATTAGGTATATGCTCCTCGTCATTAGCACTCACCTACTTAAATACGAAATAATTCTCAGTAGCATCTATCGATAAAGAGAGTCTAGAGGCTAGAAATTTTTGCAGTGGGTTCTTGTACAAAGAGAATTAGCTTTAATGATCCGGGCCTGCAGGTTGATCCTCCCCCCTGTATTTTGGTGGTTGTTGATAAAGGTACCTCGGATATTTGCAGAATGCCCACCTCCCCAACCCTCACCCCGTTGTTAGATCTATTCTACAGCTAATACGTAGGTGTAAAACTCGAAAATGTGTCACCACGACCTACCGTCGTTGCAGTCATCTCATTGGCCCATTGTAAACTGTGTGCTTACTTCTTACATTAGTTTGTCTTCCTAATCTTTTTTACCACGCTACACGAGTGTTACGACATTCACTACCGTTCATTACAAAGTGATCGATAAACTCACTGGTTTGAACAGTGCAGGTGTGAGGACGAATAATGCTAACTGATTTAAACAAGAGCCAGACCTGCGGCCATCACGTCTGCTCATTTCGTGGGCCTCGTGTTTTCCCACCTGATGCCTTCCACCTGGCCACGTCGTGAGCACTGCCAACATGTGCAGGCTGGGCGCGCGTGTGTGTGTGTTGGAAGAAGCTCTGACAGTTATCTTTAGTTGTCATTTTTATGTGTAGATAGGCGCACGTGGCGGGTGTTATTGTTTGTCTGCCGGCGAGAACAACAGTTGCGCACGAGATAAGATGCGCCAAATTGTTTCAGCACAAGCTGCTGTCAGCAGCACTTTTACTTCTGTGTGGAAGAATTTCATTCACTGTTGAATATGTTGTCAGTAGTTACAGTAGTTGGACTGGTGGGGATGTTTTTTAACATATTGTTTTGTTTTACAAGTGAATTTTGTGTCCCACATTTTATTTTACCTCTGATAAAACTGAGTTATTATTTAAAACTTCCACTAAATTCTCTGATTTGTATTGGTTTATAAATTTGAGAATATGAAAACGGTCCCGTTAATAGCGAGGTTACGTTATGGTGGGGTTTTACAATAGTATGCTCGAGCAGCGTTGGGATTTTGTTATTAAGTAAGAAGATTTTGTTTTTAAAATTATTTTTGTTTAAATCTCATGTTATTAAGGTATACAAATTTTGGGGAACAATGCCACGACCTCGTTATTTCCGTAATCGCGATATAAGCTGGTTTTTTCTATACATATTATTTTGATTACATTGGCCAGCATATTTTTATATAAAGTAACCAATGCTTTAAGTCATTTTGGGAGTGGTTAAATATAACTGTCCAGCCAATGACCACTGGTCGTTGTAAGTATACAAGGAACCGACTTTATTGATGATGCTTGTGTTATTGGTCAACTTTAATATTCTTTTTATTACTGGTGTGATCAAATGTGTCATATAAATGTTGGTATTAGGCAAATGCTGTTCAGTTCCTTAAGTCGGTTGTGGACACGCTTGTCTATCACAGTCCTTGAGACAGTTGTTGACATGACTATCTAAGTCTTTGAGACAGTTATTGACATGTCTGAGTCCTTGAGACAGTTGTTGACATGTCTATCTGAGTTCTTGAGACAGTTGTTGACATGTCTATCCAGTCCTCGAGACAGTTATTGACATGTCTATCCAGTCCTTGAGACAGTTGTTGACATTTCTATCTCAGTCATGAGACAGTTGTTGACATGTCTACCACCGTCCTTGAGACAGTTGTTGACATGTCAATCACCATCCTTGAGACATTTTTTGTCTATCCCTCCCACACGTGAAATGTAACCAGGTGTGAATGAATACACCTCACCCTCCCCAGCTACCAAACCTGAGGTCCATATGTACCAGGTGGACTTAACGTTAGTCGGACAACTGTTACCTGAGTGAGACCCACCTGGTGAGGGCAAGTTGTGAATCAGTTCATCTTGTCACATATGGTCGACTGGAACAGACGGACGTTGGGATATAACTAGGTCATTTGGCAACAGACAGTAGTATAAAACTAGGTCATTTGTTAACACAGTATTTAACTAGGCCTTTGGAATCAGCGGTATATAATGTCATTTGTAAATACGCAATGTATATAACTAGGTCAGTTGTAATCAGATAGTAGTGTATAATTAGGTCATTTGTAAACCTACTAAAGATATCTCACTGTCCATCTCATTGGCCTAACCAAGCGGTTCTCAACCTGTGGGCCGAACGGCCCTTACACAGAGATAGCCAAGACCATCGGAAAACATATTGATAAAGTAGCAACGAAAATAATTTTATAAAATGGGGTCACCACAACATGAGCAACTGTATAAAAGGGTCGTGGCATTAGGAAGGCCGTACCCCAAAAGTAAAATCCCCCCCCCCCCCGGCCTCACTTCCGCTCATTGCATTTTAGTATGTTTGACAACTATTTATTTAATACAAACCCTCTTCTGAGTTCATGGGTCTGTGCGTCTAAAAGTGACGAACTGATAAACACGGGTTAAGCTACTTTTGTATGTAATGTTAGGATCTAAAACATGATTTCAGCTCAGTATTGTATGTTTCTCCTTTCAATGCCAAAGTTTTATCTCAAAACTTCCACATTGTATCCCTAAAATTCAAAGTTAATCTTCACATTGTATCCCGAAAATTCCAAAGTTAATCTTCACATTGTATCCCGAAAATTCCAAAGTTAATCTTCACATTGTATCCCTAAAATTCAAAGTTAATCTTCACATTGTATCCCTAAAATTCAAAGTTAATCTTCACATTGTATCCCGAAAATTCCAAAGTTAATCTTCACATTGTATCCCGAAAATTCCAAAGTTAATCTTCACATTGTATCCCTAAAATTCAAAGTTAATCTTCACATTGTATCGCTAAAAGTCCAAAGTTAATCTCAAAAGTCCAAGAATTGATCCCGAAATTTTCAAAATTGATCCCAATAGTTCTAAGTTACCATGTCCGCCAAGTCCTCCCGATTAAAAACCTCAATGTATGCCCTGTTTTTGCTCACACTCTCACCCCTATTTATCAGCCGCACAGCACCTGCAGACAGACGTTGCCGTTAAAAAAAAAAAACAAAAAAAAAAAACACTCTTTGCACAAGTACCACACACCAACAAATGGTCAATGGTTGCACCAACAAATAAGACTCCTTTGATCTCACCCTGTCAGCAAGCTATTCCTAGGTCTATAAATCTCTTGTTTAACTTCCTTTACGCCAGTCTCTAGATATTTCCCCCCGCCCTTTTCCTCTCACCCTTTTTCTCTCGCCCTCTCACTATATGCCAGGCCCTCTCACTAAATGCCAGGCCCTCTCACTATATGTCAGGCCTTCCCTCTTTTTCTTTAGGCCAAACTCTCTTTTTGTCTTTACGTCAACCTCTCTATCATTCTCTCCCTCTCTCTCTCTCTCTCTCTCTCTCCCACTCCCTCTCTCTCTCTCTCTCTCTCTCTCTCTCTCTCTCTGTCTTCAAAATTCTATCTCTTCTTTCTCCCCACTCCACTGAAACGGTGACGGCTCTCATTCCCTCATAGTCACATACACCCACTGTTATATTTTGTAACTGTTTTTTGTTGATTGTAAATACATAATTTTAACCGTCTTAAATGATGAGAAAAGAGATCATTACCTCCCTTTGCATGTCTTTCCTGGGCGTATTGAGTTTCTAGGCTAGCTTCTTAAAATAGCTTCTAGTGAGTTCTGCGCATGTCTACGGAGTGACCTGCTCGATCTGAATGTCAAATGATCAGGCAGATCTGTGCCTTACAACGGACCTATTCCATAACTTTTCATGTAGCCCCCCACCCACCCCCTTTTTACTTTCCACCCCCCCCCCTTTTTTTCTTTTCTTTTTGTAGCATTAACCAAATATATTAAACCTCATATGTAAAACTACACATGCACCAGTACCACATAGCGCCCCCCCCCACCCCCACTCCATTTTTTTTCTAGTCGGTCTGCTAGCATCTTCACTGTCCAAGGCTGGTGTAGGTGTCAGGGGAGAGAGGCTATATCGTTAAGCTTGCAGGTGCTGCACATCTGTTGGCTGCCGTTTCACGCCTGGAAGGCGGAAGTTTTTCCATTTTAAAAAAAATAATAAAATGAAAGGGTGAAAAACATCTATCTTATCATCCACTTTCATTACACTATCTGGTTTTTAAAGTTATCGTCAATCACACCACAGGCTTCGAGATGTGAACCATTGATCAAAGTTTGTTAAATGAGGTGTATACCTGTACAGGGTGTGAACCTTTCATCAAAGTCTGTTAGATGGGGGTTTATACCTGTACACGATGTGAACCTTTGATCGAAGTTCTACACCCGTACTACCAGAATTATAACTGCAAACAGTTAACACTACTACAAGATTTTTCATTATCTTACAATCCAACAATTCTGACTACATCGCATGTACAACTAGTTACAGATTATGCTTCAAAATGGAATTCAATTTCATTTCAGTTATAATTCTCTTTTTTTTTTCCTCCTTTCCTTGAAACTCAAAATTGATATTTGAGTGCGCTGTTTGGTGTAGTTACATAACACTGATATTTGAGTGCGCTGTTTGGTGTAGTTACACCACACTGAGATTTGAGTGCGCTGTTTGGTGTAGATACACAACACGGAGATTTGAGTGGGCTGTTTGGCGCTTCATTATTAAAAAAATATACATAATTGTAAAGGCATAATTTATACCTTAGCTATTGAATAACAAAAAAAAATGGCAACAAGGGACGAACATAAGAGCCCTACAAAGACAAAGAAGAACTAGCATCTTTTACTTTTAAAATATATATAAACACTTCACGTTCTTTTAGAGGTATTATTATTTTTGCTGTCAAGTCGTTCGATTGTAACCCTGGGATGGCACATTGAACGTTTTGAAAATGCAGCCAGTGGCACCAAATCTCTTTTTTCATAACCTTCCATCACGTTAATATTGCCAATGACAAAGTGTTGTTATGACGTAAACAAAAAAATCATGACGTTGTTTTAACTGCAAATCCTTGCATGCACTATTACTGAGTTACACTAGGTATTCCTCCTGTCGTTTTCATTTTTTGTGTGAACAAAGGGACGGCACTCGTCATAATTAAGTGTTTTCTTGTAATGGAGTTGTTTCCTCTTGCTTCGTTAAATATATATATAATTTGGCTGGTAACGATTAATTTAATTTTAATAGTGTACTTTTCTATAATTAACGATAATTTAATAGTTATTTTCGATTAAATAAATAAACTTTTGTAGTTACAGATATGCACAAAAATGTGTTATTTAATTAAGTGGCACAAGCTTTTTCTCGTTTAAATGCCATTAGATAACCAACTACACAAGCACACCAGCTTATTAACCAACTACACAAGCACACCAGCTTATTAACAGTATCTGGTTCGAGTGATGAACGTGTCTTATTAAAATATACTCAGCAGTGCTGAATAAGCTAAATAAACGTTCACACAGAACTAAGGTAGGTGGTATGCACAGACAAGTCTTAGACATTAACGACACAGTTCGGATATCGATGTTTAGTAAGCTTCCGCCATTGTAGTGGATCAACGTCTCTGCACGTTTTTCTCCTTTTTATAACGTTGTAGTTCATCAGCAGCGCTTTCCACGCGTTCCGAGACACACTCCGTCAGCTTAATATGCTTTGTATTAGGTTCGAATATGGTTTCACTGGCACTTTAAGTATCATCACTAGTCTGCAACTGATGATCGGATCATTCAAAGTAAATGCTATTTGTTGTCCAATAAGTGACCAAGTTTGTTCTTTTGAATCGTCTGCTGTTGCAATCTATAATATTTCAATACTGGTCATAAGAGCTACACGGTCTTTGAAGTCAATAGAGGCTGCCTTGAATCTGGCTCTGTAACTTGGTTCATCATCATCTGCAATCCTGTGTCAATGACGATAACTGGCGAAAAACAACTAAATGACATATGACGGTCTAGTATTACCGTTGCCTGATAGTTTTAGCAATGGCGACTCACTACAATTGTATAATTCGGTAATGTTTGTTTGCATCACATCTTACATTGTTTACTGTCATTTTTGCCACCTGACATTATTATTATTAGAAGTTTTCTATAGCGTTGTACCCCAGCCAAGCATCCGTCTATAGCGTTGTACCCCAGCCAAGCATCCGTCTATAGCGTTGTACCCCAGCCAAGCATCCGTCTATAGCGTTGTACCCCAGCCAAGCATCCCGTCTATAGCGTTGTACCCCAGCCAAGCATCCCGTCTATAGCGTTGTACCCCAGCCAAGCATCCCGTCTATAGCGTTGTACCCCAGCCAAGCATCCCGTCTATAGCGTTGTACCCCAGCCAAGCATCCGTCTATAGCGTTGTACCCCAGCCAAGCATCCGTCTATAGCGTTGTACCCCAGCCAAGCATCCGTCTATAGCGTTGTACCCCAGCCAAGCATCCCGTCTATAGCGTTGTACCCCAGCCAAGCATCCCGTCTATAGCGTTGTACCCCAGCCAAGCATCCCGTCTATAGCGGTGTACCCCAGCCAAGCATCCGTCTATAGCGTTGTACCCCAGCCAAGCATCCCGTACATTTGTTGGTGATGGGCGAAAAATTTGGAATTCGATTAATCTTTAATCCAAAATTCAATCGTTAAAATAATTAAATGATAAATCGATTAATTAATCTTCAATTTCCACAGACCATATATATAAATATACCATTAAATAAATCGGCATTAGTTTTATTATGGATTACATTTTGAGTAGAACTAAATGTGTATTATTATTTATAGGTTTTTCGACAGCAGAGTATTTTAATTAATAATTTTACCAGGTGTCGGCCATATACTTCATTTTTGCTTATTAAAGCACTGATTTGTTGTGAGTTGGTTTATATAACGGAATATTTTTGTATAGGTTCATTTTGGAAAGTGTTTTACTTTTACAATTGATGACTTCGGTTAATATGTTATATGTGTTCCCGTTGTTTCAACTTTCAACTAAGGATTAAGGGGTCAACTTCAGTTGTGAAAAGGATACAATTAAAACACGCTATATTGAAATAGGACGAAAGCAAAGCAAATTTAAACCCAGTCATGATAGGGGTGGATAACTCTGAGTCGCTTCTGTTGTGTCACTAACTTTTGGATTATTAGCCCTGACATCTCAAGTCGTTGGAAAAAATGAGCTCAGTAATACGAATAAGGGACGGTGAACGAGATTTTATCGAGTTGAAACCTGCACAAGTAAGTTCACTCTTATATTCAGTTCTTGGTATGGGTCTTAGGCACAAGTAAGTTCACTCTTATATTCACAAGTAAGTTCACTCTTATATTCACAAGTAAGTTCACTCTTATATTCACAAGTAAGTTCACTCTTATATTCACAAGTAAGTTCACTCTTATATTCACAAGTAAGTTCACTCTTATGTTCACAAGTAAGTTCACTCTTATGTTCACAAGTAAGTTCACTCTTATATTCACAAGTAAGTTCACTCTTATATTCACAAGTAAGTTCACTCTTATATTCACAAGTAAGTTCACTCTTATATTCACAAGTAAGTTCACTCTTATATTCACAAGTAAGTTCACTCTTATATTCACAAGTAAGTTCACTCTTATATTCACAAGTAAGTTCACTCTTATATTCACAAGTAAGTTCACTCTTATATTCACAAGTAAGTTCACTCTTATATTCACAAGTAAGTTCACTCTTATATTCACAAGTAAGTTCACTCTTATATTCAGTTCTTGGTATGGGTCGTATCATTTATGTCACTTTTATATTATTTATTTATTGATTTTGTGAAAAGTTTTTAAGACTGAAAATGACTGACTGGGTGGTTAGGCAACTTTTTCTTTAAATCCTGTGTAATCTTTCTTTAATTGTGGAAACCGAGCAAAGTTTTACGACATTAACAAGGTTTTCTATAACCCAGAGCTCCGCAACCTGTGCCACGGCACAATGGTATGTCGGGAGACAATGTTAGGTGTGCCACGGCACAATGGTATGTCGGGAGACAATGTTAGGTGTGCCACGGCACAATGGTATGTCGGGAGACAATGTTAGGTGTGCCACGGCACAATGGTATGTCGGGAGACAATGTTAGGTGTGCCACGGCACAATGGTATGTCAGGAGACAATGTTAGGTGTGCCACGGCACAATGGTATGTCGGGAGACAATGTTAGGTGTAACGAGAAAATGTTTGGGGTAACGAGACAATGCTAGGGGTGACGAGACAATGTTTGGTGTAACGAGACAATGTTTGGTGTAACGAGACAATGCTAGGGGTGACGAGGCAATGCTAGATGTAACGAGACAATGTTTGGTGTGACGAGACAATGCTAGGTGTGACGAGACAATGCTAGGGGTGACGAGACAATGCTAGGTGTGACCAGACAATGCTAGGTGTGACGAGACAATGCTAGGTGTGACGAGACAATGCTAGGGGTGACGAGACAATGCTAGGTGTGACGAGACAATGCTAGGGGTGACGAGACAATGCTAGGGGTGACGAGACAATGCTAGGTGTGACGAGACAATGCTAGGGGTGACGAGACAATGCTAGGTGTAACGAGACAATGCTAGGTGTGACGAGACAATGCTAGGGGTGACGAGACAATGCTAGGTGTGACGAGACAATGCTAGGTGTGACGAGACAATGCTAGGGGTGACGAGACAATGCTAGGTGTAACGAGACAATGCTAGGTGTGACGAGACAATGCTAGGGGTGACGAGACAATGCTGGGGGTGACGAGACAATGCTGGGGGTGACGAGACAATGCTAGGGGTGACGAGACAATGCTAAGGGTGACGAGACAATGCTAGGTGTAACGAGACAATGCTAGGGGTGACGAGACAATGCTAGGGGTGATGAGACAATGCTAGGTGTAACGAGACAATCCTAGGTCTGACGGGACAATGTTAGGTGTGACGGGACAATGTTAGGTGCGACGGGGAAAAATTCCCTCAAGAACAGGTGATAACGATATTATTATTATTATTATTATTTGCTGTCTTATATAGCGCGGTACCCCAGCCTAGGGCTAGGCTCACCGCGCTGTACATAAAAATATTTTAAAAGAGACATAATCGTGACAATAACATAAAATACATATATGTAATAAAGAACAGATGTATAGAGACAAAACGAAATCTAATGCATATTCACCTCATCCACACCAGAACTTTTACATGACAAGCCATGGACGACGACCAGCAGCAGCGTTTATCGGTCAGATGTGAAGAATCAGTCGGGGTAGTAGAGTTTAAAGAGATGTGTTCTGAATGCAGTTTTGAAGGCTGTGATAGTTGGTATATTGCGGATGTGTAGTGGAAGAGAATTCCATTGTTTGGGGGCACAGTAAGAGAAAGATATTTAAGAAAATGGACAGTGGCTGGCTAATAAGCAAAATGGCAAAGGTGTGATGTCAAATAACTCAGTGCTTGTGCATGTTTAAATTCACAAGAGTCGTCATCTCATTGATTCAGTCAATGAATCGTTTCTGGAGTATTCTGAAGTGACGAGTTAAATATATACATGTCGCATTAGCCTTTTATCCCACGCTTTTCACGCGTGTTCTGTGTAATTATTTGACTAGATGTTGATTGCTGTTTTGTTTTAAAAATTGATTAGACTTCCAAGGTAACATTTCAGCATGTATCAATGAGTACAGACCAAGATCTGGGTGTAGTAGATCAGTTGTATTATTTCATGTTTAAATTGTGGTGTGTCGCGGTATTCTAGGAAGGCCTTAGATATGCAATGACCGAAAGGAAGGTTTGGGACCACGGCTGTACTACTGTGAAGTGTGCATAATGCATGTGTGTGTGTGTATCACGTTCTAGGAATCGTGCACATTTCTCTGGACCATGACATGCTATAGAAAATCTTTGAACCGTCATATAATGTGGAAACTGTTATTAATCTGCTTCAATGAATACGGCAATGTCACGTGTGAATGAATACGGCAATGTCACGTGTGAATGACAGGTTCAGTGAATACGGCAATGTCACGTGTGAATGACAGGTTCAATGAATACGGCAATGCCACGTGTGAATGACAGGTTCAATGAATACGACAATGTCACGTGTGAATGACAGGTTCAATGAATACGGCAATGTCACGTGTGAATGACAGGTTCAATGAATACGGCAATGTCACGTGTGAATGACAGGTTCAATGAATACGGCAATGTCACGTGTGAATGACAGGTTCAATGAGTTTAATCTTTGCATTGTCAAGTTTTAAATAATATTGTTTTTAAAAAGAAACACTGTTCACAGGATTGGATAATTAAAAGAAATGTTAATGAATATTTAAATTGTTTACGAAATGTTTAAAAGATTTGATTTTATCTGCTCTTTCGAAATGGTTGTTCGCGCGCGCAGCATGGTTTTGGGGGGGGGGGGTGTAATTTAGTACTACTGCATACTTCAAACTACGTATATAATTATCTTTTATACAGGCTGTATGGCAGGCTATCATTTTTTTCTTATCTTATATCTAGCCTCTATCTGTTGGTATGTTGCCTATATTTACGTAACACGTAGCCACTATCTGTTGGTATGTTGCCCATACTTATGTAACACGTAGCCTCTATCTGTTGGTATGTTGCCCATATTTATGTAACACGTAGCCTCTATTTGTTTGTATGTTGCCCATACTTATGTAACACGTGCGTTAAAATGTGTTAGTAGTGATCGTGTGTTTGTTAGTGTAGGATAGGCGTGTGTTTGTGTAGGATAGACGTGTGTTTGTGTAGGATAGACGCGTGTGTTTGTTTGTGTAGGAAAGACGCGTCTGTTTGTGTGTAGGATAGACGCGTGTGTGGATGTCAGTGTAGGATAGACGTGTGTGTGTTTGTTTGTGTAGGATAGACGTGTGTGTGTGTAGGATAGACGCGTGTGTGTTTGTTTGTGTAGGATAGACGCGTGTGTGGATGTCAGTGTAGGATAGACGCGTGTGTCTAGATGGGGGTCTAGCGGCACAAGACACTACAGATACAGCCATGACGTTCTGTCTACCATAGCATAAACTACCTGTTTGTTTTGAGTCTACCTGTGTCACAGTTTATTTTATTCTATTTTCCTCAACGTATTTCTTTTGATCTCTCTCTCTTATTCTTTGTTTCCAGTGCAATAGGTTTGGCCAACCCAAAAGGTTTCGCGAGCCACGTCCCTAGTTTGCTTTTAATTTATTAGTATTAAGTTAAATAATATACAAAAACGTATTGGTGTATAGACTTAAATTGTTAACATATCCTACTGCACATATTTTTACTGCTCACTATGGACAGTGAAATGCTAAATAACAAAATAAACTAAAACAAACTAATATGTCATTTTATTTCAAATCGATTTATAAAAATGAGGAATAAATACGTGGTTTTTTTTTTTTTGTGTGTTTTTTTATAAGTCAAGCATCCACGGATTGGCCACACCGTAGCATCATGTCTATACATGAGAAACAAATACTTGTATTTTCCTGATTCCTCCCTATCCTATGCTGATTACTGCCATTTCATTAATGCTGCCCCCCTTAAAGACCCCTTGCCCCCCTTAAAGACCCCTTGCCCCCAAACTCTATCTCTACAACTACCGAAACCCCTCACTCACGCTCCCACCCACCCTTATCTAAACACATCGCTGAAAAGTACTTTCCCCCTAAAATTTTAGTCTGTGCTCACAACCTTCCCAACACATGCCCCCACCCCACGCTGGCCCCGCTCATGCCGACCAAGTTAGCCACTACTAAACCAACTAGCGCTGGAGTGTGAGATAGAGCTGGTAGTCATCCAATGGTAGTGTGAGGTAAAGACACGTTCATGAGGATATACCCCAGTAGATGCGTTAGTTACTGGACGGATGACTTCAAGTGTTGCTTCTGGTGTGTTCAACTATAGGTCACGAAAGTGCAGAAAAACTTAGTCGCGACTCTCCGGCTCTGACGTCATTAGTAGCTGGCGATTTGTCAAACAAGTTCTAAAATGCTTGCGTGCTGTCATCCAGTCTCTTCAGACTTATGCCTTGATAAATCTAGTAGTGACAGTAGTGGCATCAGTTTAAATTAAAGAAATTGGATAATTAACAGTTCTAGTTCTTATTATCACGAAAGGTGTCAATACAGTTTTATCTGTCTAAAAATTTCTGTGGAATTGAACTTCGGGATTTAAAAAATCCAATATGCAAATAATTTTATAGGAAGTAACAAGAGGAACATTTAATATCACTACATTCTATACTTGTCATAGTTTTGTAGTCAACGCTTTGGTAGAACAATTTGTGTCAACGCTTTGGTAGAACAACTTGTGTCAATGCTTTGGTAGAACAATTTGTGTCAACGCTTTGGTAGAACAACTTGTGTGAACGCTTTGGTAGAACAACTTGTGTCAATGCTTTGGTAGAACAACTTGTGTCAATGTATTGGTAGAACAACTTGTGTCAATGCTTTGGTAGAACAACTTGTGTCAATGTATTGGTAGAACAAATTGTGTCAATGCTTTGATAGAACAACTTGTGTCAATGCTTTGGTAGAACAACTTGTGTCAATGCTTTGGTAGAACAACTTGTGTGAACGCTTTGGTAGAACAACTTGTGTGAACGCTTTGGTAGAACAACTTGTGTCAATGCTTTGGTAGAACAACTTGTGTCAATGTATTGGTAGAACAACTTGTGTCAATGCTTTGATAGAACAACTTGTGTCAATGCTTTGGTGGAACAACTTGTGTCAATGTATTGGTAGAACAAATTGTGTCAATGCTTTGATAGAACAACTTGTGTCAATGCTTTGATAGAACAACTTGTGTTAACGCTTTCAAATTTGGGAGAAAATGTTGAGTCTCGTGCACAGACACGAGTGGTCTTTCTTGGTTTGTTTACTTCCTGGGATTACTCTGAATCAACACTGTCACGTGATTGGTCAGTTTCGATGACACTAAGACTTGTAGTGTCGTGGAGCAGATCAGTCTTGACCTAAGTGACGTCTGTAAACAACCTGTAGGAACAAAGCAGCACTTCACACTTTTTACGCTTGGTTAGAATAGCGTTGTGATAGATTTGTGTTTAACATTGTGATAGGTTGTTCGAAATTTTGTTAACGATTATTATTAAAAGAGTTATTCAGTCACTCGAACACAAAAGATATATATATTGGAGTCACCTTTTGATCGAGTCATACACTATTGTCCAACAATGTTTTCATCATCACACACGTACCCGTTTTATCCAAGGCCATTCATGTATGTACCCCAAGGAAGCCACTCGAGATATTCGAACGTGAGTAAATGATAGAGCTTAGTAGAATTTAATTAAGTCTGTAACTAATAAATAACCACAGTATTATTTGTCATGAAATCGAAATGCTTTTACCAGGCTGCTGTGTCGTTTACTCTTTAAATTACGAATGATAACATTATAGTATGAGGTTTACGTTTGGAGACGTTTTTGGATATTTTTCTCAACTATCAGAATGGGATGTTGTTATTATTTTATGTCTCCAACCATGTCTCGCAATGAAACAAAGTGACGGAGGCTATGTCTATCATTTAAATTCATTTTGTGTTTCGTTTATGAAATAAGTCATAACCCAATTGAAGTTGTCAAATCTATTTTATGTAATGTTTATAAATGACATTTTTGAGTGCGCTGGTGTAGTTTTGAGTTAAGAGACGATTTTCACGATTTTGATCTCATAATTGACACATTGTCAAAAGTTTGATAATTTTATCTTTTTAGGACGTTGTTGTTTTGTATTATATGTTGTTGTTATAGTCCTATCTTATGTGGTATCGCGATTTGTTGGAGTTACCAGCTCTATTAAATAGCTTTCGGCCTTATTTTCTCATTTGATTTGAACGTATTGTTTTTTAAATGTAAATATCATGCGTCACAACTATGGTATTTTGACAACGGTTGCCCACCTTGGTCTAGGAATGGTTGTTCATTAATGATAATTTTACAACGTTCAGGCGTCAAGTAAATTAGTACTTAACACAATGTTATCATGAAAGTTGCATTTGTGTGCACTACTTAAAACATACATTAAATTTTCATGAACGACATAACTGTGGCGCAAAGTCATGATTTGTTGTATTTGTGTGTGTGCATAGCTCATATTCCATGACCTGAAATGCGTTTCTTCCACTCTACCCAAACTCAGGATCACATGTATCCAACATTTGACAAATCCTTCAGCATTACCGAGATCTCACCACTTATGACACACTACACCCAATTACGCCAATAAGGATGTGTCATATGTTATATGTGGGTTTAGTAATTGGAAATATAGAACACTGGGTATGGCAAAACATGAACAAGACTTTAACGTGCTGACAAGAAGCCTTGGTCAGCTAACAAAACAAATGGGGAATAAACAAATAGCTTATCCTTTGTTGTGTCCGATAGAATGAACAAATAACTTATATTTTGTTGTGTCCGATAGAATGAACAAAGAACTTATCTTTTGTTGTGTCCGATAGAATGAACAAATAACTTATCTTTTTTTTGTGTCCGATAGAATTAACAAATAGCTTATCTTTTTTGTGTCCGATAGAACTGCAAAATGATAGTGAACTTGATATGTTCAAGCCATGATTTCCCATTCTGCTGAATTAGTCCGTTGGCTGGTTGGTTTTCCGTATGTTATCTTGTTCATGTCATGAAATATATCTCATACATCTCATATCCCACAACACTCATAGTTTATGCCAACCATACACAATACCACTCATATCACATAGTCCCCATGGCCCATAGCAATCAAATGATACACTCCTACCACATTTGTCGAAAGGTGAGATAAGAGCGCTGGTCACTCCTGGTCACTGGGTGTCAGACAATGTAAGAACGCCTGACGTCGCACCATTGGGACATGTTTTGTGTAAGCCAATCCTTTTGGTGTTGTCTATTCCTGGACAACCTTACGGTCACCACCAACCATTCATTGGGGACAGGGGTCGTTACGGGGGGGATAATCTTAGCCTGGAGGAATTTGTTTCCCCACCTTTTATCACTCTTGACATGAGAAGTTTTTTTTGTTTTTTAAGTTACTGTTTATCATTGTCGTCATGTTCCACATGTCGGACAAATGTCTACTTTTCTGTAAGACTAATTCTAATAAATAAGGTGACAATCTGTACACCGCTGAATAACAGGGTACATCCTTATATGCTAAACCTATTACAGTTTTGTGGAGCTTTATATTAGCTATTTCGGAAAATATGTAGATAATTATATTCCTGTGCTTACGAAACAAACAGGTAAAACTCTTAAAATTAAAAAATCACATTTTATATTATCTTAACCTTAAAAAGATATACTAATTAGGTTAATTGTGTATGCAAGTATCATTACACTTGTATACTTGGAGTTCTAAATTATTTTATTAAATAAATAAAATAAAAAGCTATGTTATCATCCAATGTATTATAAAAAATCTATTACCTAACTGGCATTGGTGTAACACTATACTGTCAAACATCTAAGATATCATAGATCAGATAAGTGTGTTAAGTAAACAAGTTTTCCCTGTTATGTACCCATCAAGTGGAAGTCACAAATCCCCTGCCATTAGTGCAGTGGAAAGGATAAAACAATAAAGCAAAGGTTAAAGGTCATATTTGTGTGGAGTAGAGTGTAGGGCATACGTCATAGGGTCATCGCACAACATAAGGCAAGGAAAGATAAATCTCAAGGAACACAGACATTTAAATGTTGTTAGCATCCCCCAGCTACACACATAACATTACATCTGGTTGAACAAGATAAACCACTTGTAATTATTTTAAAAAGAGAATTCTCTTTGTATAACATTTTTATACTAAATTTGAACAACAAATAAATGATTTACAAAATCTTTGTGTATAAGAATAAAAACTCCCTACAGTCCACCATGCCAGCAAAATGATGCACTGAAAGCACCAGGGTGCCAATCATATTTCACTCGGTTATTCAAACGAGTGTAAGCTAGTGGTGTAAATAATAAAAAAAATCTTTAAAAGAAGTTGACCGTTGGAAGTTGTTTGATACTCCAGATAGACTCCATTGTATCATCTATTGGGTGACTGGCTATGTTTTATATATATATATATACCTAAAATTACTCAGAGGCATAAGCCATAGGCTTATTGACTTATTGGGATATAATTTAGACACCATACACGACCCCACTCACTCTCATAACACTGTACCCACTCGCATAACACTGTACCCTCACTTCAACCTTTCGAACAAGTACAGGGCACTATTGGAAAAGATATTCCCATCCTGTGCCTGAGTGAATATTATAATGTTATTCTCTCCCCCCCCCCCCCCCAAAAAAAAAACTGCCACACTGGACCTTAGTGCCTTTGTGGAAATGTGAACAATGCTGTCCCATGCCATCCCACTCTTCCCCTTCAGCCTAGAATTGTTTTATCACTTTTCCATCTCCTAATTAATGCTTGTCTGTGGAGTTAACTATCATTACCCCATTAGTTTGTATTAATTATTTCCCTTGAAGGCTTTAATTATATGGGGGACACACACACACACATTTTCCTTATTTTAAAAAATGTAATATGGCAAAGGGACGTTACCACTTTGATATGGTTTGTATGGTTTCCCTTGTTCTGTTTTTATCATTATTGTCTGCTAATTTATAGAGCCTTTAAAATATTACTTAACAATGTATTATTTTGTTTGTTTCAAGTATTGTTCATTCCATAATAATTTATTAGATCAAGCAATTGTATCCAGCTCACAGAAAATCAATTCTAGTCCTATTTCTAATTAATATTTAACTGTTATGTTTTTTCCAGGTGTACTCACCAGGTCCAGATGAATTCCCCCAGGATTCCCCAAGATACAATTCCCCCAAGCCTGGGATGTATGGGGAATATTTTATGGGTAAGTTCTTTCACCTGATTCTTGCAACTAGACGAAAGCTGATAAAAAATAGTTTCAAACTCTACCAAATTTTTCTAATTTAAACACCCATCTGTCTGGCCTAATGAGTATCTCCTAAAACTAAGGATAATGAACAATATAGATTTTGTTTATTAAAGTGCCCATTATTTGGCAAATACTTTTTGTGATGATTTTGAATTATAGCTGTATGTGAAAAATGTTACCAAATTACATCACAAAGCCCCCATCCTATTACTTTTTAAATCAAATTATCTTTTGTCCAAAAGCTTTTTGTTTATTATGTATGCAAGGTTTTCCTACGGAATTTTCATAAAATTGTTGATTACTTTTTCATAATGTTAATTGATTACTGATTACTGGGCATCTTAAGTTTTCAGAAATGGTTCATTTGTAGAATCTTACTACTTGTTCCCAAAGGATATATTTATGATTTATTTATAGTAATTGATTTATAGAATAGTTAATATTAAACATCTTTTTAGAGATATATTTGTTTTATTTTAATTACTATTTAAGGCTGAGGTCTATTGGAGTACCGGCGACAATAATATTGTTGGCTGTAATAAAAATTTTCCTGACTGTTAACTATTTGAATTTGAAGAGATTTGATATTTTTATATTTGTATATGTAATTGTTTTTTTTTCCCTCCACCTCAATTAGACCATCCACCTGGATCAAGTGACCAATGGTCAGGGGGTCCAGGTGCCCTTCCCTCTTCTTACCCAGCCTCACTCCTTCCAGGCTCTTCCGGAACATTTCAGCCGTCTTCCTACCCATCAAACATGCAGCATCATGGAGACTTGGTGGGTACACTATGAATAGAGCCTACCTTAACTTACATTGTTTTTTTAACCTTTAATTGCAATCTTTATAGGTCTATATGCTCTGTGCCAACAATCTCTATGTGTTTCATGGGATGTTGAGATGTGTCAAAACAGGTCATAATTTTAAAATGACCTCAACTATTTTTTTTTTAAACACAATTTTTCTATTTAATACAATTTCTGTAAATTAAACAGTGTAAAAAAGCAATAATTAAGAGACAAAATACACTTTTTTATGAGGCATACACACAAGAGAATATATATTACATATAATGACCAATGGTCGAACCATATAATATAATAATCTTACTGTTGACCCAATATAAGTGTATTATGTTTCCATAATCACATTCACAAGTTCAGGTTAAAGCAGCTTCTTGTCCTCATCTCATTGCCAAGTATTTAGGCATAACTCTTATTCCTTTACCTTTCTCTCTTTTGTTTATTTAATTCCTAGCTGTCCTGCAATCTTTTTAATCCCCCTCCCCGCCCCCCATCTAAATCTCTATCACTCCCATTTTTCCTAGATCCCTCTCATTTCTCCTCTTCTCTCTATTCACAACCTAACTTTCCTTGATGAAAGCCAGATGGCTAAACCGAATCTGTCTATGGGACCTGAATTGCCTCCCCTTTACCCACTGAACTTATTCCCAGCTCCCAGAAGTATGGAATTCAAGGGTTCCTTGCCACGCCCTAGAGACTCATTCAATTTCTATTTATTTGAGCAACCACTGGACATTTATTTAGGTTTCAATCATAAAATTGATTTTTAAAAGTGGGAGGGGGTGGGGGTGTATTGAACACTTTTCTTTTTTGAACTCATCCTGTTTTTCAAATTGTTCAATATTAAAAACTAAAATGTAGTTTTTGCTTACAATTAGCAAATTGTTTGTTACATCATTTTTGCTTGAAATTTGCTTTTTTCTGTTTGTTTTTTACTTTATTTGTGTGGGAATACAAATGTTGGAATACAAATATAATATGGAAATGATAGATAATATTATAAGGGGTAGGGTATGTGTCAAAATTGTCATATTTTTGTTTCATGTACACGGCCCCTAAAATGTTACTGAAAAATGTGTTTAAGGTTTTGCATTGGCCCTATATATTATAATGAAATTAATCAAGACATTTTTTCACCTAAGATTTCAAGGGTATTGCGATTTTATTTACAATATAAATATTTGCCCACTTTGGCTCCTCTTCATGGGAATGTTTCATTAGAATTAGCTAAATGCCTAGTTCTGATTTCTCTATCACTGGCTCACACCATGATCACCCCACCCCAACTCACCAACCTATCTAAGCATCAGGTAAACACAAAATAATTGTGTTGTAAGATGAACTTAAGATATTGCCATGACACCTTGTTTCTCAAATTATCCAATAAAAGCACCCCTTGTAAAGAACGATTTAAACATCCTCAGATGGGACCCAGCTCCATGGGTGATGACTTTGTAGTTTTCTTAACAATGACTTCACTTGTAGTTGGCTTTTAATGGAGCACCGAATATTCCAACTTGTATATGCACAGTGTGAGAATCCCTCGCTTTAACAAAGAAACTTGTAAAAAAAATAGTACTTGCAATGAGTCAATGCTGATAAAATCATCACTTTATGGTCCCTTGGAGCCATTGTTGAACTAACACAAGATGAACTCATTGGAAGCCTGGGGATATCCAGCTATCACCCTGTGACCCCAATCCAGACCCATGCTACAAACTCTTAGCATCATTTATAATAAATTTTATAAATGTATGGTCTTTATCATACACACACAGATAGCCACTGTTTAGGCCATCATAAATTATATATTTATTGTTGAAGGACTTGAATGTTTTTATGATGTGCACATAATGTTGAAAAGATTTAACAAGTTTTAATGGTTTACCCTTCACAACTAAACAACAATCTGAAAATCTTTATATAACTTAGAGAATTTAAAGGGTGTGTTTAGGTGTTGTTTTGTTAAACAGTGACCATGCTAATGTTTGTATAGCCTACTATACTCTTAAAAGTCATCCATTAGTTTCCTCATTTTGATCTGTGTTCCCTCCCCTTCCTCCTGCCATCAAGTTTCCAGATGCCCCACCAATCAGTGTAACTCAATTTGTTTAGCCTGTGTGTTATGATACAATCTTTCTTTGGCTCTTGTTATCACCATTAATTACATTACAACAAGAGTGGTCTGCCCTAAAAACTCAACTGTTTTGGGGGGGGGGGGGGCACTTTTTTTTTATAGTACCTTGTACCTAATGACTTAGCACATGTACCACATTTCTAAATGCTGAGTTATTCAGTACAAATGTGCTATTTTATATAATTACGGTTATATGCACATTTAACAGCATACACTGTACACCTTTTTAGATGAGCTATATTTATGGCCCAAGGCTAGATTTTCTGGACTCACTGTCCATTTCAGCAGTTTTTATTGCTCTGTTTGTTATATCTTTTAATGCAGAGATATCATATATCCCATTGGGTGAGATTATCTTTTATGAATTAGACCAACTATCCAAACAATCTGATTTTTGGTTTATTTATTTGTATCAATACATTGCAGAATAAAGTCCTATTGATGAACTTAAAAGGTTTTCAAACAAATTTAATGTAAATTTAAAACATAGTAACTATCAATGGAGAATGAACTATAGATTAAAATTGCTCTACCATCCTTATAAATAGTGACAGTTCATTTTTTCTTTTCTCTACTTTATTTGTATATTTGCTCCGCAGTCATACCACCATCCCGTGTCCCCAGACCAGCAAGTCCTGTCTTCCTCCGGCCTGCCACCCATGTCATCGTTCCGTGGAGGGCAGCCTGTGGGCGGAGCTGGTGTGCCTTCCTCAGGAGCCGGCTACACAGGAGCACCATCTCCAACTATCAACGGGTCAGACATAATGCCATCACGGCCGCCAGTGTCATCATCATCCGGTATGGCAGTTGGTAAAGCCTTGGCCTCAGTAAGTTGGAAATAGTGTCACAATAATGTGTAAATATGCCTTGTAAACTGTTTGTAATCATCGGTATCAACTTAAAGAATCATTGTTTATGTGTCTTGTGAATGTCTGTACAACTGTACTGTGCAAAAGAGGAACTAGGAGACTGATTTAAATTTTCAAGAAATAAAAATGCCAGATTTTTTAAATATTTAAAATCAAGTGATTGAATAGCTTTAGAGGAAATTAAATTTGTAATTTAGCTGTAGATGAAAGATAACCTTAAAGGGAGGTCATTTATACATCTGTTAATGCACTCTATCTATATAAATAATTTTTATATTTACATAGTTTTGTGGATCTTGGTTAAGTTTTGATAATTATTCCAGATATATTCGACTGAACAGACAAGCAGCAGTTATGGTGGATCGAACCACTCGACACCAGTCTCCTCCCCTACACCAGGTAAAACCATAGATCTATAATTTTTGTTAAGTCTTTTGGTGCAGTGGTAACCAAGAAATATTGGGTTCAAAGTCATCTTGATCATCCCCAACTATGATTAAATTTCTTTTTGACATAGGCATGTTAGCACAGTAATGCAGCTTTTTTGAAGAATCAACCACTGAAGTTGGAAGACAGCATCTTAAACTGTGTGGAAAAAATAGTATTACATGAAAAAAAAATAGTACAAAGGCTGCTGGACTAAATCTTCCCCATCAATAGAAAAAAACTATAAGGAAGGAATAAGGAATTTGTAATTATTTTTTGTTAAATCATACACTTCACTATCAAGATGTAAATATATCTATCAAGTATAATTTCTCTGTTTCTAAGTTGTAGCAGCATGTCAGGAGCATTACACTGTAAATGGAATTCCTCGCTATCAAAATCAAACCTTTTGAATAAAGTTATTTTATATTTCCAAATCAATCTACTAAATCAGAAGTTATTTAAGATACCATAACTTATTTTTTTATTTCCCTGTTTTAACCTCATAATTTAATGCCATAATCCTGGAGTGAAAAAGATCCTTTACTTTATATTTATACTTCTGTCTGAAAGCAATTATTAGTGTATTTATAGTTTCTTTTGCAAATATTATTCATAGACACTGAAATTTATTAACTGACATTTTGAGGATAAAGTAAGTAACTCTTAAAAATATAACTTTATAGAAATTTTAAAAAATAAACTGGGGCAAAATACATTTGTTGTTTCAATTTAGAAACTGAGATATTTTGATCTAAATGATTTGTTTTCTCTGACAGGTCCCCCTTCCCAACAATGGAACAGATCAGTCAGCCAAAGCGGAACATCATCACACTATGAAGCTAGCCATTTGCATTCTTTGGTAAGCTAACCTTTGAAAATTGTTCCTAAAAAGAAATATGCACTGAGGTTTTTTTTCATATTATTTGTGTGGCATGGGTGTTTTTTCTTTTAATTAAAGTTGTTTTATTTTGTAACCTTATGTATTATTTATTTTTCAAACAAAAGTTTCTAGAAATAAAAATTCAATTAATTCTGAGTATAAATTTTAAATGCCGCCTATGAGCACATAAAGGTTTAAAAAATGTTGCAATAAATTAGTTGAAAATTATTTTTTGGCCTTCATCAAAGCAACCATTATTCTAATTTTACAATTTGATTTGATTAATTCTTTAGTGGACAAGTGTTTTGCAGTGACATGTTACTGAAAGTGAATGATAACTTTTTGTGTTAATGATAGTGAATGACACCCTGTTTGTGTTAATGCTAGTGAATGATACCCTGTTTGTGTTGCACCCCATCTTATATTGACCTAAAATAAAAATGGCTAACGCCTGTTTTTAAACCACTAGCCAATGGTAGATGAAAGACTGTCAGATGCTATTCATGTATTACGGGACCACTTGGAGGTAAATGGCCCCTTGATTTAAATAGTTCTCATGTTGTGGAAAGGAACAATATTGCATAAAATTCTCCAAAGCTACTGGTAAAATATGAAAGCGTAAAACTCATAAAACTTGAACTAGAATAGCAACAGTATAATTATAATCTCTAAAACCAGTATCCAAATAAAACATCTGAAGTATGTAAAATATAGAGGATCCTATTTTATTATATCATAAGTTAATTTCCTTTGTTGACCCACAAAAGCTGAAATGCTTCTAATTTTAGTTGCTCAATCAACTAAGGTAATTTTATCATCAAAGTTTGGACAATCATTGTTTCTTATCACAACATATTTGAATGTGGCCACTAACTGAATTCTGCTTTTCATGTTGCTTGATACTCCTTTTCCTTGGATTAAGATTTTTCAGTAGCGAACTTCTGTGGCCAGTTGTGCATGGTAAATTAAAGAATCACTTCCCTTGTTGCATCTTTTTTTTTTGTTAAAAATTTAGGAGAGAGTTCAAAGATTAGCATGTCTTAAGGTCATAGTTGTAATATGCACAACAAGTTTACTAAGTTTACTTGACTAGCCAGTTTAGATGATGAAGAAATGGAACAGATTGATGTAGAAATTTCTGAAATTAATGTAGAAAGTAATTTAAGTTTTCACTGTGTTAAATTTTAATAAGTACACTTTGAAATAGCTAATAAATAAACTAAAACAAAGGGTTGTATACAAATTAATAAGACAATTGTAAATCACTAAGCGATATAAAGTAACTGCAAAAAGTAGTTACTGTAGTCTGATACTCGGGGAGGGGTAGAAAATTTAACTTTTTGCATACATAATTTACAGATGGCCCTTCCTCACGTTTGTTTGCTTCAGTGCTTTAAGGCGTAATTTTGTGACATAATTATTTTTGCGACAGAAAACTAGAGAATGAATTCTCATCTGTTCCGCGCAGCAACATTAGATTTCGACATATTTTATAGGATTTGAGAGGGCCTTTGACATCTATTTTTATAACGCATCAAAACAGCTTTAGGATGTTTAGTACCCCCCTCTTCCTTTCACCCATTTACAGCTTGTGATATTTTCAGACTGTAATATGTTGACGGGAAAAAGGCATAATAGATATTGATTCTTTCTTTTTGTTTAAAATAACTTACTTAGACTAGTAGGTTTTTTTGTTTTTTTAACGACGGCTTAATTTGTTATTTCTAATTTTAATAAATTTAATTTTATGTCTGAACTGACTGTTTGAACCACATTAAATTTCACCAGTAACTTTATTTTTTACCAATGGCAGACTGTGATAATGTGATCAGCAGGTTCACCTTAATATTAATTGATATCAATTGCAGATACACGTTTTCAAAACAAAGTGACCGCAGATAGTGATATAAACGTCCTTTAGATATTAACTTTTTTGACTTGAGCTTAAATCAACGTGGGATGCATCATGTATACTGTATTTTTATTTATCACTATTAAGATACTGTATTGTACCATTTTGAGACAATATTGTATGATTTTAGGAGTTTGAGGGTAAACAGGACTGATTACTTAATGACATCTCTCTCTTGACACAAGGTCTCTATGTTTCTTTGCATGTGACTTCATTGAATACAGTTTAAATTCTTGTACATCAGTTTAATAACTATACCTGTTTATCTAAATCATTTGGATTTGACCAAATATCTGTCCTGCAGTTTATTATTGCTTTGATTTCCTTTTACTGCTTCAACAGGTGTTTAAATTTAAAATACCTTTAGATGTTGCCATCTAAAAATCATGTTAATGATACAATATTGATAAATGTTTTTAATGGATATTAATTTATTATCATTTATATATATAGTTTAAATGGATCCTGTTAGTGACTTGAAATACCCTGGGCTACATTTAGGCATCCATTTGTAGTGCAATTTTTTAGCTTTAATTTCTTAGAAATCATTTTTTAGAAACATTGTCAACCTAGTCTTGACAAAAATATTGACCTGACTTAGACCTGACTAGAAATATTTCTAAACTCTTGGAAGGATTAGAAATATGCCCAACCTCAGAAAGGTTAGAAATATGCCCAAACACTATAAAGGGTATTTCAAGGTAATCAGTAACATTTATTGACACTTCTTCTCACCTAATTTTTTTTTAAAGATTTTTTTTAACATCCACGTTTCTGGATACAGAGTAGGATGGAAGAAAGGTTGGATTTGGATGATGCTATCCATGTACTACGAAATCACGCAGAAGGCCAGCCCCTCTTGTCTGGTCACCTACCTCCTCAGCTTATGCCAACAGGTCCACCTGGCGTAATGGGTCCCATGGGGCCTTATGCTCCCGGAATGATGAGCCATATAGACACATCTCATATGGTGAGTAAACATTAATTACATCTCATATGGTGAGTGAACAAGCAGAACATCTGACATGGTGAAGGAAAAGTCAGCACTACATATGACTTGTCTATTAAACATTCAGTATTACACGTGACACTTGTCCATTCAACATTCAGTATTACACATGACACATGTCTATTAAACATTCAGTATTACACATCACACATGGTGAGTAAACATATATTTATTATTTTAATACATTATATATAAATGTCAGTTGTATAGTTTACAATATTTTCTTTTGAAATCCCATTTTTAATGATACTATCTACTCTGTTGATAAGCCAGCCTTGTCCGTATGTTAACTAGTGATCCATATCTGTTAATTAGTCAACTCTGTCCATGTTGACTGGCAATCTTTACCCTTGTTCGTATCTATTAACTAGCCATATGTTGACTGGCCATCTTTATCCCTGTCCATATCTGTTAACCAGCCATCTATAAACTAGCCATATTCACAAAATACCTACAAGATATCAGCGAGCAGCTGGGTCTGGTAAAGTTATTAAGTCTAGTTAAAAAATAAATCTTTCCCAAATTATCCCCCCCCCCTTTTCCTGCAAACATCCATGGGATGCACAGATGGACATAACGTTGCCTCCCCTTACCTCATAAGTCTGCTTTAACTATTATCTCAGTGAGCTCCCTTGGACGTTTTTTTCCCATCATGTCTTGCCACCCAGGCTTGACGTCCTAGCACAGAAAGATTGAGCTGGTGTGGATGCGCCACTTTTTGGAAAGGGGGGAAAATGTCACTTCTGGATTCCATAATTCTTAACTACTTCACTGATATTTGTTTTCAATTTTAAAATGAGCTTGTAAGCCGTGGGGTTGTTGTTTTTTCTTATTGCATTTTGGTGTTGGGCAGTGGTTCTAAAATACGTTGCCATACTTAAAAAGGAGTGTAAGAAAACTTTGGAATTCTCTTGTTGGCGTTTCTCAGATCACCTTGTTGGTCACATCAGATCACCTTGTTGGTCACATCAGATCACCTTGTTGGTCACATCAGATCACCTTGTTGGTCACATCAGATCACCTTTTTAGTCACCTCAGATCACCTTGTTGGTCACACCAGATTTTAGTTTTACTTATTTTATTGCAAATTACTAGAACTAAGAAATCAAGTGAAGGTGTGGTTAAGTAGGGTATATTCCGGGGTGAAGTGGGGTATTGGGTCGTCCATAAGTTATGTCAACGAAATAGGTGGGAAGGGGGTTTGGAAATGTTTGACAATTGTTAACAAAGGGGATGGGGGTTTTGTTGACTTCAACAATCTTTGTTTTCTCTGTTAACATTTAACAAATTTAATGAGTGTAAATAAAAATAGTTAAATAATTTTTAGGCTTTTAACACTAAAAGATGTATTTAATTTTAATGTGTGTCTGTGCACTGCAGATGGCTGGTCAGAATGTTAGCACACATTACTGCAAGAGAAGTCAAAAGTTGACTTCTTTTCGCCTGTAGATAATGTATGTCGCAAATGACTAGGGTGGTATGTTAGCGATGGTGTTGCAGGTATGGAACAAGGGCATGGTTCAAATGTCATGTGCAGTCAAGATAATGATATTGATAGAGTTGGAATATGAATCAATATGATATATTGAGAATTAGGGGAAAGTAAAGGAGTAAAAATAATATCATTGCTACTTGGACGGATTTGCAAAATCTGTAACATTTATTTTTGCATCACAAGTCATGTTGAAATAGCAAGTTCAACAGTACCGACAATGCATAAGAAATTACCACCCGCTCCTCAACAAAAAAGTATTCGACTAATGCAAGTAGCTGCCAGGAAAGAGAGCTTATGGCAATTATTGCTCACACTGACAATGCTTTTATTTTAAGTGCTAAATGGTTAGATGAGGATTATGTAGTCTGGTATATCAGTTCTGCAGATGAAAATGATACATCAGGACCAACACCTGGCTACTCCCTGAGAAGATGATAGCAGCTAGAAACTATGCTACAATTGTCAACTGTACTGACAATAATCCTATTTCTACTTCCACAAACAATGATATTTAGTCTTTGGCAACCTTTTCATTGATTCTGCATTATAAAATTTAAGTGTAAAAACTTTTTAACTTTCAAGGTAAAAATGTTTTTCCTACAATTTTGTGTTATTATAATAGATCAGCACAAAGTAAAATGTATTTACTTATATTATAATTCTTTTTTTTTTAAAAGGGGGGGGGGGGGGTTATACAAATGTTGACATAATTACTTGTCGAAAATTGCTTAAAAATTGTTCGCTTAATTAATGGACGCCCCCTATATACCACCATGTGGTTTTAAATAAAAACCTGCGTTCACTTTAGTAAACCCATAATCCAATAAATGAACTATTGAGTACATGTACTAAAAAATAATTAGATTGAGATGTTCTCTTACATAAAAATGATTAGTAGTTACTTAGTCATGTCTCGTTTGTGAGACTCTGGCCTACATCCTTGATTGAATCTACATTCACACAACACCTTTAGACCACTTTTCTTAGGCTGGGTCGTGTCTCCCCACTCACACCCACGTGGATTTCATGTTAGTCTATAGGTCAGAGGTCACACTCAACTCAACACATCTGTTGAGCCTCAACACATCTGTTGAACCTTCCCCTGTTTGCACGTTCTATTTCCTATGAGCTACCTTTGCCCCTCCCCTTTTCCCGCCCATTAACTTATCAAACTTCTTTTTGTTATTTATCCTCCATTCTTCCTTTGGTCATTCTGTCCAATGAAATATTGGTCATATGCCAATGCTCCCAACACCACAAATTTTCTATCTCTCCCTTTTTCGTTTTTATGCTTTAAAAAAATCATCTTTTTTTCTTTTATTTTATTTTTGCGTTCACTTAGCTATAAGGTCATATTCTACATACCACATCTGGTTGTTATTTCCCTTCTTTTGTGTCTGTTTGTTTTGATTTTGCATCCTTCATTCATTTCTTCCTCCACTCTTTTATTTGGAACTTCGGAATCACAAAAAGGGGGGGGGGGATGGGGGGGGGGATGTGCTGTGCTACAGAACCAGCTTATGATTGTACCTCAGAAGCTCTACAAACATTCCCATATACTTTTTCCACGTCCACCCGTCTCCTGTACTTTTTTCGTTTTCTGTCCCAGGTATACAAATCTATAATTTACATTGATATCATTTTTAAACGCATATCTTCGCCCGATAAATCTAAATCGTAGTTCAATTAATAGCTCGTTTGCTGGACAGATCTTATAGCCTACATAAAAGCTCTTCAGTCGGAAGACAACCACAACCTTTGAAGGCACCTACAAAATTATGGACGACGACCACCAACTTGGGGATGACACCAACCAACTTGGGGATGACACCAACTGTTAAATATTTGCTAGTCCCTAATTGTTAAATATTCTTATATATATATTGTTTGGTCCCTACCGCTACGTCGATTAGTACTCCTATGTCTAAGGAATGATTATTATTAACTGAGTGATATTACACGCTCTCACACCACGCTACTGAAGCTCTCTCACTCGCTTACACTGCTACTTATATGTAAACTTAATAACACAGGTGGTTCAGCCCACAAATAAAATATTTAATTACTAAAAATTACAAATTACTTAACATATACGAGATACATATAAATATAAAAACATTAATTGTTACAGTTTGTTACTAGTGACATAAGAGACTGGATTGGTACTCTGGGTAGTCTCTGGCCTGGAATCTGTTATGGGTCCGATACACACTCCAGACTCCACAAAGCACACTACAAGGGTCGACGGTCGTTCCGTCCCTTTCTGTGTCACTGTCGTTTACAGGTGACGGGTGATGAATGACCAGTCACGCTCCGGTGCATCCACTTGTACACAAGACGTCGGCGTTGTCAGCTGACTGCTTGAGCTATCAGTCTAGTCCACTGTTTACTTCTGAGTAGGCTACACCGATTTCTGACTGTCCCCAACTCTACGGGGTTATCATGTACAATGAGCTATCTTCTATATGCTCCACTGTACTACGTTCACTTCAACCTATTATATAATCAGAATCAAAGCCTCTGGCTACTAGGCTTTACTATGCGATTCTATCTATCGCTAGGCTAACAGAACCTAACGTAACTGACTTAACTTCATTCAACCTAACTGATCTTAACTGGCTGTAAATAAGAATAAATACAATACGAGTTTAACTGAACTGTTTCATTGTCCTAAGTTTTGGTACCTTTCCATTGGACAAATACTAAGCTATTCCACGGTCACAGAACCTGGAAAGTTTTCATTGTCTCTGATCCGACCCTTAGGTCACTTACCCTTAAGGCCAAACCCTAATTGGGTCATATTGGGATTTTCCCAGGTTAGGAATGCTTTTGCCTGTGAGTCAGTGAGTCTCACACTGGTGAGAACCAACGGATCTCAACACCAACCAACTTGGGGATGACACCAACCAACTTGGGGATGACACCAACCAACTTGGGGATGACACCAACCAACTTGGGGATGACACCAACCAACTTGGGGATGACACCAACCAAATTGGGGGATGACACCAACCAAATTGGGGAATGACACTCACCTAATTGGGGATGACACTCACCAAATTAGGGATGACATTCACCAACCAATTTGGGGATGACACTCACCAACTTGGGGAAGACACTCACCAACTTGGGGAAGACACTCACCAACTTGGGGAAGACACCAACCAAATTGGGTATGACACTCACCAAATTGGGTACACTCGCCAACTTGGGGATGACACTCCCCAACTTGGGGAGGACACTCACCAATCTAATTGGTAATGACACTCACTTACTTGGGTATGACACTCACTTACTTGGGTATGACACTCACTTACTTGGGTATGACACTCACTTACTTGCGTATGACACTCACTTACTTGGGTATGACGCCAACCAAATTGTGATGACACCAAACAACTTGGGGTGGGAGCTTTACTTTATACGGGGAAAAACTGGTTTAAACTTGAAATTGTACCAGTTAACGTTGTGGTTATTACCCACGTTAAAAAGATTAAACCGTTTACCAAGTTCGATTTAATTAGATAACATATTAAAGGAACCATGATGTATCAAGCACATGATCCACGCGAAGGACTCAAGCACACAAAGGACACAACCACACGAAGGACTCAACCTCACAAAGGACTCAACCATGCGAAGGACTCGACCACACAAAGGACTCGACCACACGAAGGACTCGACCACACGAAGGACTCAACCACACGAAGGACTCAAGCACACGAAGGACTCAACCACACCTTATTTTCACCTTGTTCAAAATGTTGTGCAGCTATTATGCAAATACTGCGAAAGTTTGGTGGGGGGAGGTGCTTGTCATCCGTTATGCCTAACTTTAATCCAATGTAACATAAGTCCAGATACTTAAATAAGACTTTTGACAGACAATGTCATGTGTATGTGGTGCTGTGACAATCTCCTCATTTACACACGGGCTTAACCCAGTTCACCTGTTTGATTCTGCTTCGAATATGAGTCTTGGAATAACTAACATTATTTTGTATTCCGCCCTCCTGAATGACTCTCACGGGTATTAATTTTATGGCCATCCCACACTGTTGACTAAGTACTGCACATCCTAGTTTACAGGAGGCTTTGCCGTTAGATCATATTCATAATTTGTTCATAAATAATTACGGAAAGTCAATGGTTTGTGGTGTTTACTTTTAGAATGTGTTTGCTCTGCGTATGGTTTGTGTTGTTTACTTTTAGAATGTGTTTGCTCAATGCCATAGATCAGTGCCGCCTCCTTTCACTAACAAAAGTTTGTAGTTCTCCGCAAAGTCCATCCCTCGATCAAGAAAAAAGTGCCGCCAAGGGCGGACTGTCCTTTCCTACGCCTTTGGGTCTATGTCTGTTCAGTTTGAGGATGGCTTTGTTCGGTGCGTGCTCAGTTTGAGAGTGACAGAAATAGTACGGCAAGCAAGGTATTTGGAAGCTTGATAAAGAAGCAGGACAAAAAGACAAGAACGTTGCGACTAAGCCTCCCTCAGCAGATAGCACAGATGAAAATAGGACAAGAAAAAGAAACAAGTGTAAAACTTAAGTGATCCTTGAGAGTGACAGTGGTATGTGGTAGTGGTATAGTTTGAGAATGGCTGTGGTACAGCTGATCACTACACCAAATGGACATTGATGCATTTCACTGTAGTGTCCGACTTGGGTAATGAATGCCTCCTTGATACAAACACTTAAATAGAAATTTACCGAGTTGGCAGGCATATTTAAATATCAACTTCTTTTCTCCTGGCCGTTCTTTTTTCATATCTTACCCACACACCCCCCTCCCCTTTTTTTTTTACACCAGTTCCGCCTAAACATCCCCCAACCTCCTTTCTTTTATAGCGTGTACATTACTGTAGCACGGATTAGTTATGGCCTTTCTGAAATGATTGTTGGGCTATCAAATTAATATACACTGGTACTTGTCATTAATAGTTCTTAAGTATAAATAACTTAATCATGGATTAATTTTACCCATCTTTCTGTACACAATGCCAGAGGCACGGGATATTTTAATTGCGCAGGCTCAGTATTTCTGGTCGACATCAAAGAGAGACTACCGTAAAAAGTCGCGCACTTTCACACCTTTTTCCCCATTCGCGCCTGCTCCCCATAGCCTTGCGTCTGCTTCCAGTTGCGCTATCTGCCTCCCTCCCACCCCCATCACCACCGTGTAACGTAAAGCAGATGTGAAGGAAAACTCATCACAGCTGCACTGGTAAAGACCGCGTCCAAATCGATCCAACATGAACTAATAATTTATCGGCAGGTCGAGAGTCGTGAGAGAACCAGGTAACTGACAATAGTCGCATGGTGAAACTTACAAGGTTTTTCTCGCTCTGAACACACCACCCCCACCCCCCCTCGGGGTAGGTAACTCACTCTTAAATATCAACAAATTTAAAATTTCTTCGACAGCAAAAATACAGGCTTTTTTACAAGCTGAGCTGGTCTCTGTAGTTTTGCTGTCGAAGAATTTTTGGCCGAAACCTCCACTTTTTTGTAGTGTCGTCGTTCGGGGTTTTCTCTACCTTGTGTATAATTGTTATTGCTTCAACCTGAACGGAGTCCTCCTCGTATTTCTCTTTTAAATATTACCTTCGTAATATTACATCCTCTTGCCCTTGCGGTCCGATGATAATACCTACTGGCGGAGAGGGTGGGCGAAACGGGCGGCACTTATTTTCTATATATTTAGGGGTGACATTTTCTTCAAACTGCAGAGATTTTTTCGTGGATGAAGCTGCAGAAATATTACTGCGTCTCGGGCGGCAATAACCCTAAAACTGCGACTATTCGCACCCGGGTACCAGAGGTGAGAGGTTGGGGTTAAAAAACTAAAGTATTATTGTTGGGTTTGTAAGGCAATCGTTTTGCCTTCAAGAATGGTCACAATATTCAATATTCCAACGCTCTCACACAAATAATAATTTGTTTAAAGGTTTCAAATAAAATCTGATATAATGAAGCCAAGACTCGGATGATGTGTTTATTTATTTATTACAAATTTCCTCCCTTAAAATTACTATTGAAATAATTTGAAAAATAAATATGGTATAAATGCAGCATGGAATCGTAAGAAACATTTACATATTTTGTTGGCCCTTATTGTTTGTTATTAGTGTATAGCGTGTCATTTTTATGGTGTGTTGGGGTGCACACGTTCAGCACATGGCTACATGCGAATTGATTCTGCACTGGTCCTTAAAGCTTTAAAACAAACACTGACTTGTAACCAGTTAACTGCACGTTTGCACTTGCGGGAATCGCGATGGGGGTGAAGTAGGTCTATAGTTCAATATAGCAACTGTGCCACATCATTTGACAAATAAATTTTGATGGTTTATCAATTAATATTTACCTCATCATTATGTATCGCCTATCATTCGGCTGGTTGTTGTTGTTTTGTTTGTTGCTTTGTTTGTTTTTTTATTTTAATATAAATGTATATTACACAAACGTCCATTCATGAAACAACTAAAATTTGACAGAAGTATTGTCAAGCACGGCTTTCGGATTTCAAAAAGTATATATCCGAATAATTCTGTGGATACGGTGGCTTTGGCACTGTAGGGAATGATTACGTTCATTCGGTGTTAATTCCGTCGTTTCCAAGTTGAAGAATTTCTGGGAGGGAAGGGGAGTTAACTCTGGCGCGCTGCGCACATATTGATCGCTGAAATCTGGCAACCACATGATGGGCCAAGTAAGTCTAGGCGGGTGGGGAAAAAACATGTGTCGGGGTGGGAAAGGGAAGGGGAGGTGAGCGCGGAGAAAGGAAAAGTCATTGACGTAGTGAGTCTGAAAGGTTCTATCTATCAGCTAGAAAACATTTGTCAGATGTTGTGTTGTCTGAGATTGAGCAAAGATTCTAGGAGCTCCTGGCTAGATTTATTTCTGATTGCGCTGGATTGGGCCCGGAGCCTGGATTATGTAACCAGATCGACCACTCAAGTTTTATTGCTGTGAAATTTATGACCAATCCAAAGTTTTCTTGGTATTGTGCGCTTAATTCAATCACTACATTCTGGAGTCTGTTTTTACGTGTGTTTCATTCAGCAACTATAAACCTAATGTGATAAATAACATCAACGGCGCCCAATGCGTTTAATTAAGTAATGAAAATTTTTAATTAATTGAGTCCATTATGATTCTGTCCTGTTCTTTTTCTAAAATAATCCCGCCTTTAAAATAACTTACCGAACTTAATAGGCAATACTTTTTTTTTTATTTAACTTTATATTGTAATTAAATAACTTTCTATTTACTTTGAATGAAAATTATTAAATTGAATCTAACCGTATCCCAATAAAAACATTGTCTTTTTTTTGACAATAACTTATAGTTGCCTAAAAGTAGTTAATTGTTACAGTCAGTCATAGTGGAATCAATTAATATATTATTTCCGTTTTCACATAAATTCACAGTCATTAACTCCTGATGGTCATGTTTTGGCTGACTGGTGTTTTTTCATAATGTTTTTGCTTGGTTGAAAAAAGTTAAGATAGGAAAAATGTGTTTAAATTGAGGTTTTCTCATCACCCTTGGTTAGGTGGCCTATGTTCTATTCAAAGTTCAACTTATATGATTTAGTGAACATTCCAGACTGGATTATTAATTAATCACATTAATGGTTAATCTAAACTGGTGTGGTAATAATTCATTAATATGGATTAATGCAATGGATACAACAAAAATACTTCTGGGGTGTTTTCTCTGGATAACCTGCAACATCCGCTGCTGACATCTGTCACTGGTCTCCTGTCTCTGATTGTCAAAACATGTATCCAGGTCACTCTCACTACCCATGGGTGGCTCCACCCCCAAACATGTCTGGGACCAATGAGAATTGGGGGTGGGACTCTGCCACCCCAGCCTACACAGCTCACCCACACCAGCAGCAAGGATTACAATGGAAACAGACGCAACCCCCACCAAGTACACCCCAGGCTTACCCCACACCCCCATCTTGTCAGTATGAAAGAAGACGATTACCTTATTATGATTGTTCACAGTATTATTGGGTGGGTGTTTCTAATATCTTACTTTAACACAATTTATGAAGATAGTAGTATTTGAGTAGAACTTGATTTTTTTCTTAGAGGGTTGTATCAGGTAGTGGTCTTTACTTCTTCTATTATTATATAAAAATTTTACAGCAAATTGTATCTGATGAGGGGATTATATTGTGAACTTATTTACAAGAAAAAAATGTAACATTTAAACAGCTTGTTCTAATACCCCATAAAACACTATACTCTCTTCATCATATAGAGAACCCTTTTAATGTAGTTTGTCCCTGTAAGACACTGTTGTTTTTCTTTTATATATAGAATGCCCTGTAAGAATCTGTTGTCTCTCCATTATATAGAATACCACTGTTTTCTAAAGAGTTCAACCATTTTAACTCCTTCTTACCTTACCCAGTTGTGAAATACCCAAGTAACAGGTGCACCTTGTTTTTCTAGCAAACTTTGATCAAAGAAAGTAACTGTACTTTTCCCAGCGTCACTGCTTATTTAAGATGAATCACATTTTTCCCCTCACTACATGGGATAAAATTGTCAGATTCTTTTTCTTTACATTCAGATAACTCATTTCAATTGATGTCTGTATTTAACAGTAAGACTTTGACCCTTCTTGGAATAAGGTTGATGTCTTAGAAATGTACTTTGTCATTATTTCTAATCTGTGTGGATAAATATATCAAGATTTAATCAAGCTCATCAAATAGTTTAAAATAATATTTATATGTATAGCTAATAAATGGTGAGAGGGATGTTATAAAAAAAAGTCCCAAGTAATATTTTTATGACCGTTTGACCCTATGCATGTTATCATGTCAGGTCAGTGTTTTTAAAACTAATTAGAACTGCCACAATACTTAGAGAAGAATATTTTTCAGTTTTATGAACCCAAGTTTTGACAGCTTAACTGAATTCAAATATATTTGTTTTTTAATTTCCAGGGAAGTCATCATCCACCACCATCCAGTCTTCCATCCGTATCATCTGACCAACAGAAATCCTATGACACAGGTAACCTTTAAAGAGTGCTGATGTACTTTTTTGATATATACTGCTCTTAAAACAGATGTCATTGAGTCATAGTGTCATATTAAACTATAATATATTGCCTTATGACAGGGCAATTTAAAAAAATGTAAAATACATTTTTCTTTTTAAAATGTTTTGATTACCAAATACACTAAAGCTGAAGTGCTTGGAATATTTTGGGGGAAATTAGTTGAATGGTGGGATTTTTATAATCTTCTCCAAGTAAGTTACATTGAATATGAAAAAAAAAAATTTATAAATCCCTGAGGTCCTAGTGAACCTTATACCTGGTACTCAACAAGATTATATTACCAGATAATGTTTTGTTTTAAATATTATACATGTCTTGACTTAGTATGATTTACTTTGTAATTAATTTCTCCTTGAAATGTTACATAAAAACAAAGATAGCAGCACCAGATGGCATAATTATTCAATCATAAGCACCAGCATATATATCTAGTAGTGCTGACACTGGCATATTTTTCATGGGCTTGGCTTATCAGCAGGTCACTTCCCCTCCTAAACTGGGTGGGGGCATGGGGTGTTGGAATGGGCTTTATAATGAGTATCTAAGGTATATTTAACATTTTTTAATAATCTTTTGATAGTTTTAACAGACTTAAAAAAAGAAATACTTTTTACAAATAAGGAAATATTAAGAAAAATATTTAAAACAATTTTTAATGAAACAATTCAACTAAACCAAACCTAGGGCTAGCAATATGCTTTTGTTAACTTGAAATTGGATAACGTCTATTTAACTTCTTGAAAATGAAAAAAATGAAATCATGGAATGAGTAAAATGGTAGGTCCGTCCGGCCTATAGAGATACATCTTTACACTTTTAGATCAAATTTATTTTGACTAAATCTAGGCTATTAAAAATATTAATATAGGCATTTTTCACAAAATGTATAATTTTCTCATTGACTGTGTATGTATGTAATATATATGTCTATCTTTTGTTGTATTTCATGTCAGTGCTAATTGTTTGTGTGTTCTGTACAACTAGTTTATGTGATACTTTCATTCAAGGAGATGATCAAGACGAGTCTTCTAATGGTCCAATCAAAATGGAAAAATCTGAAAAGGATGGAGAGAAGGGAGATAAAACAGGGGGTGATAAGTCTACAAAATCTGGATCTCAAAGTGGAGAACCTCCAGTCAAACGTTCTCGGTAGGTGTTAGAACCTTAGAAAGTTCACTTAAATTAAACTCTGCAATAAGAATTAAATTTTTTTAAACTCTTGAAATCTTCATTGCAGATATTTGATTGTGAGCAATGCTATAAGAGCTGTTTTTAAAACTAAAAATGTCAACAATTAGAAATTCTGCTTGACAATTTATTTTCTTATTTGCAGAACACATGGAAAGGCAAGCAGCAATCATGAGGATGGGTAGGCAGTTGTTTTTTTTACCATCGGAATGAAGTCTTTAAAGGCAACATGTTTGAGAATCGTCAAATGGGTTTACTTTTGAAGAAAATGAAACCCTAGTATTATTATTTTTACTGCAAGAGATTCTCATTTCTCAATTTAAAAAGTAACATGTTCCCTTTTATCACTGACAGGTATAGACATTTACAATTTTAAAATTATATGTTTAATGAAGTTAAAAAAATATGATAGCAAAAAGTTAGAGCAATTTTCATTCAATGAGTTTTCAGAGTTTTATTCTTAGAATGGGTGAATTAGCACAGATATTACATGCCAACCTGTATGTTTTACCCATACTTTTTTCGAAGTTTTCAAGTTAAATATTGTTACAGGGTTCTGTATGGTTTTCACTGGATTTGGAATATTTTTGCACAAGACAGTGGCAACCATCAATTGAAATCTTAATTGGTTAACAGGAAGCTGAAATCCTTTTGATCAGTTCAAAATAAACTTTGGTCCAAAGTCTGAGATTGGTAGGCTATCTAAATTTAGAAACTGAGCACAGTTTTGTTTAGACGATTCGTTAATATTACAGTGTTGTTCTGTAGTAACCACTTGTGTAGTAAATAATGATCAAATTAGTTTGGGTAATTCTTATTATTGCTTCTAATTATCAGTTTATATCCACATAGCAATAGCGCCTATGGTAAAAAAAAAAAAATATCCACATGACTTTCCCCAGCGGTACAGTGAAAAATATGGCTATAAATTGACAGTAAACTAGATAACTTTGTCAAGATGGACAAATTGTATTTGTCTCCATTAATTTAAAACAGGAACCTGTACAGCTGGTTTAAATAATTGAAGAATATGTCTAATTACATCTAAATTGCTAGTAAATTCATCATCTAAGTCAATTTTTAATAAATTTGCTATTTACTAGTGTAAAAAACGCAAAATCTGATGAAAATCGAATTTGTAACAGACGATTTAAAAGATGTGATCACTCCAAATGTAAATATGCTAAAATGTGGATGCAGCGAGGCAGAGATTAATCTTGAAAATCGGGCTTATCAATAAGGCAAAGTTTGCATGCATTCAAAACATTAAAGTTATACTTCTTTTAAATTTCCCTTATTTTACTGAACAGTTTTTCATGTTGTTGTACAGTTTTTAAACCCAACAGGTTGGCATGTATGAAATTAAAGCCAGGATCACTTACATGTACATAAGTTAAATTTTTTTAACAAAACAAGCTAGAACTTTTGGAAATATTTATTAATATTAAAAAATCAGAGGTTCAGAAATGTCAAGAAGAATATAAAAAAAATTTCTTTAATTTTATATATTTTACTCCATTTACATTCCTCCTAAAATTTTATTTTTTGTTTTTTTTTGTTGTTTTTTTTACCTCAACAGAATAATTCTTTTTAATACTAAACTCATCACCTCACTTTGCGTGGGACAAAGAGTCTCCTGACTCTTTGTAGCATTGACTAAATCTAAATTTAACTGTCCCGGGTTTTTTCAGGATTGACTTAATTAGCATCAGGTCATGTGATAAATTGGCAGCTAATAAAAATTCAAAGTGAGTATTGTGTTCATTTATACTGACACATACTGATTTATTTTTTAAATTTTAATGCACCAAATTTTTTATGGATGCAGTCCAAAAATAAAATAATAAAATAATAATGAATGTACTTAAATGGTCAGAAATGATTTGCTGAAATGGATTAGGTTAATAGAGGAAATAGCTAGCCCAAGGGACACAAAGGAAAACCTTCTTCAGCTTACAAAAAGTGAACAACAAATAAAATAAAATTAAATACTTAAGGGATGCTGCAAGTGTTAGAGAAAAATCCTTTTTAGGTTTCCCCCTACCTCTTGCTAGCTAGTTCCTTTAACTTGATTCTCTTCCTCTCCCCACCCATCCCCCCCATTATTAGGTTAATAAAGATTCACTTCTTTATTGAGGATGAATATTTCTTGCAGTAAAAAACTAAATTTAAGAAAGAAATTAAAACCCTAAACATAAATGTGATATAAGAGAGTTAAACTCTGTAACTGTATTTTAGTGGACTTGTACATAATCTTGGGCGAGTGCGAACAGTTGTAAGTCAGCAGTAAATTTCTTTCTTAAATTTGGGAAGTAACTGTCAGTCTGTATATCAAACTGTTCCTGTCTCAACTAAAGAAAAGTTAAGCCATTTTATTGTCATATTCATGTGTTTAAATTGATAGCTTTATTTCTAAAGTATTTTCCCTTTGAGAGGTTAATTATAACCATTCCAACCCTATAAGGAGTTCAGGAACCCTCGGTGTTGAGAACCTCAAATGAACTCTCCCGGCTGCAGGGTTTGCTCTTAGGACTTCCAGTGTCATATTTTTATTATTTGATTCAGTGTCAAGTGATTAAATATTCCCACTTGACAAGTTTTATGCTTTATTGTTTTAGCAATTAGCAAAAAATTAAAATTTTGCTTTTTAAAAATTTAAATAAATTGCGTAAATGTTAAGTAGAGGCTGAGCTAGTGGCCACCAGAAGGTGTAACTTTTTTTGATCTAGACATGTCACTTTACACAGAAACAAGCAGGAAGATGAATCAAATCTGACCCCGGCCGACAAAGCAGAGAGAGAGCGGCTGCGTCGTCAGGCTAATAATAATAGAGAAAGGTACACTCACTTGAGGGCCAGCGCTCAGTGTCTGGACCAAGGACATTGTTGGGGATGTGCTTACAAATATAGCATAGAACTACAAAACTTTACAGGGATGTTTAGTTGGAAGATTTTTTAACCAAAAAATTTATTGGGGGTAGATCTACACATTTTTGGTAAACATGGGAGCACATTTCTATCAACAATATTCTTGATCTAGTTCTCATTTGTGAATTTTTTTTTTACTTATCAATTCTTGTACATTCAAATTTTTCTCTCTTTTTTTTCTTTCTCTCTATTTTCCCCACCTGTTTAAACTCCCCCCACCTCCCCTTATAAATGTTGTCCCCCCCTCCATGTTTGGACATCCCATTCCTTAACATAACACGTCTGTGTGATCGGCTTCTTTGTGGGAAAGCAGAAATAGTGAAGAGGAAGATTTGTCGCCAGCTGCAAAGGCAGAGAGAGAGCGGTTACGTCGGCAGGCGAACAATGCTCGGGAGAGGTGAGAGCCTTTTGGTTCTTGCAATCATTAGATTAGTTCACAAACACAAGAGAAATCAGCTGCCTAACTACACATAAGAAATGCAACACACAGTAAATACAGCACATAGTATAGCACATGTAATAAAGACCCGGTACAGTGAGACATTCATTACACAAACACACCAGTTTCCTTGTTCATACAGGAACTTAAATTTTCATAGGATGAACTTTTATACAAAATAAATGATTAAACTTACAACACCATGTCATTAGTTCAAAATATAATTCATATAAAACTAAATAAAAGAAACTTCTGCACAACTTGTATTATTTCAATTTAAAAATAAATAATTTTTAATTGCTGATCTAATTATTTAGATGCACATGTCAAATGATGCTACTCAAGAGTGAAAACACAATATTAATAAGATCTAAAGTTATAACTATTAGATGGCAGATATATTTTTTGTTGAAACATTGTGACAAAGGACATAGTTGATGCATGCCCTTCCCTTACCTGGCCCCATTAGTGTTTGGTCTCCACCTGTCTACCAACCAAACTGTTATTTCAAATAGCTTGTTGTCTATTCCTCCTGTGGTCATTTGTTTTGTTTTTTTAATAATTTATTTGTATGTTACTTAAAATTTGTGCATTTTAAATAAATTAATACATTTTTTTTAAAATAATTTTTTGAACTTTATATCCAATATTTTCACAACTTTTTTTGTATAATTTCACTGTTTATTGCCTGAAGAGCTTATAGCAGGGGTGGCCAACCCAAAAGGCTGCACTGGCCACTTTGATAGCAAGTAAACCTTTCAAGGCCCACATTTTATTACACCTTATGTTAAAATAGCAAAACACTAAATGCTAAATAACAAGACAGAATAAATTAAACTAGTTTGATGTGATTTTATCTTTTCTCCAACTTTTTTTCTAAACCGAGGTATTTGTAAATGGAAGGAAGATAAATCGGGCACCCCTGACCAAGAGTAAAAGCTCATACAAGATCAGTCTTTCAAAAATATTTTAAGAAGAAGATACATGATTTTTTACACACATTATTTAAACTATAGTTAAAAGGTTTTGAATATTTATTTTTCAATAAGCTCTCATTATGGTATAAATAACTACTGTTAATTAGTCCATGTCTGCCATGTTTGAATTTTCTAACTTATTGTCCATGTACAGGGTCAGAGTAAGAGATATCAATGAAGCTTTCAAAGAACTGGGTCAGATGGTGACTCTACACTGTAACTCCAGCCAGCCCCTGACTAAGTTAATGGTATTACAACAGGCAGTCAATGTCATCACATCCCTTGAGAGTCAAGTCAGAGGTCAGAAGAGCAGCTAAATTGGGGCTCACATTTTTTTTAAGTTGCCTTTTCAGTGATATTTTTACCACATTGACTTTCGAGATATTGAAATAACTATAAAAGAGTTCAAAAACACTACACATTTATATCTTTTGTATCATTATTATCCTATTAATTGAGAAAAAATATTTTTTTATCCTCGCCATTTAAGAACACTCATTTTTATTTTCAGTTTTATTTTAAATTTGTTTATGATCTTTTACATATCTGTATATCTTTCAAATTATTTTTTCAGAACGAAATTTAAATCCAAAAGCTGCATGTTTAAAACGTAGAGAGGAGGAGAAGACAGAAGAAATGCCAGGGCGGGCTTTATCCTCTGACGAATTAGCACCTGGACTGACCAATAAGGTCAGTGACTTTTGATAACATGTGGCTAGACACTGATACAGATCTGTTTACTCTTACAATTTTGGCTTACAATGTATGATTTTTATGTCTTTTACAATTGTACGCTGAGACCCGCCAAAACTACGATTTTCAGAGACCTTGTGAAAAAGAAATTAGATTTTTTTTTCCAAATAACAAAATTATTAATAATAAATTTTCAGTTATGGAGGTTTTAGCCCTAGCCCTTTCTAAAAAAGATCTGGCCACAAAAAACGATGGGTTGTAATTTTTTTAAAGTTGAGACACTCCTTCATTATATTATGTACGCACAGATGGGGAGGTGGGGGTTTTTGATTAAGGAAATTTGTGGCATACGAGACACATGGGTAGGGGTATTGGTGGGAGTGTCAAAGGATCTCTTATATATATTACGCTTCTGGTATGACTGGTGAACTGATTTCGGTTCCTTTCTATTCAGCGAATTTGGGATTGAGAGTATACTATAAATAATTCTATATGTTTGAAACAAAGTAAGGTTCAATAATGAGTTCAATAGCGCACAAAATATAATAATAACTACACTAAATTTTTTTATATAATGCAACTGTGTTTGGGGCGTAATATTTTCTTTTCGGAAACGAAGTGGCTATTTGTACCCGGGTACCAGAAGTGAGAGGTTTGGATTAAAAAACTATTTAAAATATTATTGTTGGGTTTGTTAGACAAAATGAGGTATCAAATGAAAAGATAATTGAATGGACTATATGTTTGTAAACTTAATTCTTCAGTTTAACTAAAATAAACTACCACAAATGACATCCAAATGGCATTAGTCAAATTTGACCCGGACACACAGCGCCGCCATTCGCACCCGGGTCCCATTAGACTCAATGGTATTCAGATGTCATTTGTGGTAGTTGTTATATACATAATGTATACTGCATTTGTATTTATTTCCTTTTAATTTACTGTATTGTACGATTTTGAGACGATATTGTATGATTTTTAGGAGTTTGAGGGTAAACAGCTCTGCTGATAAGACCAAATATCTTTCTGAAACCTTTCGCATTGGTTACTAAATAATTGTTACAAATCATACTATCTGTAATCTTTATATATATATATATATATATATATACATACCATATATGTTACAGTTGCAAAAGTAAAGCTGACATAATGTGTTGAACAATTTTTCTTCTCATGTGTAGCCCTACTGTTTTCAGATCAGTACATGGTTCATCCATTCCACAGGGGTTCATTATTTATAATTAGATAAAATAATCTATAAATAATGAACCACTGTGGGACGGATGAAGCATGTTAAGACTTGCTCTCACTTTCTTAAGTAATGTAATATCATTAAAGCAATCAATGACTGCAATCTAGCTTTTATATTATTTTTTCAGTGTCCACCTGAGCCCAGTAAAGGTTCTTGGCATGGGGGGTGGTAGCACCCCTTTTCCTGTTGTGTGGATGGTGCGGATGAACAGCCAGAAATGTCCTTGACGGATATCAGATCTTAAACTAGTTGTGACAGTGTCTCTACTGCTGACCAGAGGGAACTAATGCTCGGCAAGTTACCTCCCATGATTAGGAGAGTACATAATTTTATCTTTTAATAATGGGGGGAAGCATTTAATTTTGTGATTTAGATATTTCAACAAAAACAATAAAATTTCCCCAAGTCTTTCCTTGATGCTTTGGTCATGATATGGCCAGCCTTTTAGTTTTCTGCCACCATGAACATTCTTACTATTCACCACTTTTAATTCAGATCTGTCAGAATTTTCATCAAGGATTCTATTTATGACACTTTATCATTACAGAGTTTTTAAACAAATTTGATGAAGGTAAAAAGGTTAACAAATTTTTATTTGCCGTTTTTAAATGCACAAGACATTTGCTGCTAAATATTTTTGGATAATTCCTTTTAGTTGTTCAAGGTTGTATGGGCTTCCATAGTTGTTGTTTTTAACTGGGGCTAAGATGAAACATTTTTACTGAAGGTGATTGGTGGATTCCTGAATGTTGTTCTTTTAACTGCTGTCATGTTTAAATAAAAGATATAATTTGAGAAATTAAATGAATCTCAAAACCTTAAGTTTTTTAATGTATATTTTTAATAAGTCAGTTTTCCTGGAGAGTAATCAGAAATTTTTTTTTGATCAAGCTCACTGAATCCTAAAAATTTTAGGTGGGTGATTTATATGATGGCCAACCATGAAATATGTTGTGTATTTTTATCATTATCAAGTAAAATAAAATAAAAATTAGAAGTTCTGATAATGAAACAAAATGTAAATTTTTAAGACCGGAGCTGGTGTCATTTCAATTAATGCTGTGCATAATCATATTCCAGTAACATTATATCCCTTGGATTTTAGTATATTAAAAAATTATAAGTTTACAACTTGTCTCTCATTTTCATCTGTTGACATTAACATGATCTGATGTTGTGAGAATGATCTGTTCCCTCAGATGTGTTCACTTTCACTTTTGTTTACATGTCTTGTGTTAGTGTGGGGGTGTAAAATGTGTTAATCCTGCTAAAAGAAATATTTGCATCTTTTGCACATGAACATTTGTAATGCTCTTAGACATTATTAGAAGCATTTTAATGAAATATCTCATTTGCATAATTTTTTCTTAAAATGGGGGGCGGGCTATCTTTTTACTTGTTCTTTATTCAAGTAAAAGGGTAGGGTATCCACTCAAATTATAGGTGAATTTTAAGCATTTTTTTTAATGTTTGGAGTGATGATTATGGCTTGAAAGACATGAATGAATCTATTTGTGATTTTTAGCAGTGTACTTTGGCTACTGACATTTTTTAACATAATCAGAACACTCTTAAGATGCTTTTCCCAAGAGATGCATTGATTTTCTTAAAGTTTGGACATTTTTAGGTTCCATTTCCAAAGATGTTGAATGTATTGCGTTTGTGGTGTGTTCTATTATGAGTTCTTTGTTAGCCTAGAAATCTTATGACTTTGTTATACATTTTATTATTTACTTATGTTTGTATGACTGTTGATACATGCCAACTGCTGGACATTTGTTTATAAAGCATTATACTGGGCAATTTTCCTGTGAAAATATCTTTTAATCTCATTTGATTTGTTAGAAGCAGATAGAATTATCACTTTTTAAAGTACAAAATAATTGAAGCATTCTTTATGCTTATTCTACCTTGTATAATTTTATAGTATCTTATAGTAAATTCTAATAAACTCTAAACAGTGATTGTACATTGGCATGTTTTATTTTTTTAAGACCAATTCTAACATTTCTTTTATGAAATGTTTCAAACACAAACCACTAAAGATTCAACCAAGTGACAAAAAACAACCTGTTTGCCAAAAAAACTACAGTAACAAAAAAAGAAATGTTTGTCAAAATTTGAATATGTTTAACCAGAAATATTTGAGTCAATAGGTGCAGATAGAGATTTTTCCCTAAAATATTTGAGACAATAGATACAAAGATTTTTTTATTGAATGATCATATGCCACTGGTTGTCAACTGCTGCATGATTATTTTTTTAAAGCCATTCTTCAGTCAATCACAAGATATTGTATAATTTGATTTCTTTTTTGACCTTTGAATTATTTATTTGAAATATTTTATTATCTGTTGACCTCTTTGTCTAATATTTTCATTGCCCCTTTGGTCAAATTAATTTTGCTCCATTAGAAAACACATTGCCTTTTGTTTTTTTTATTATAGCTGCTTTCAGGCACATTGTCTAGCTATATCAATTATGTGTTGATGTAAAAATTCTTTTTTGTTACAAAATTCAAATTTAGACAAGTTAGGTTTTGTCCCCTGGCAAATTTTATTTTATTGCTTGGCGTGATATATAGTACCTCAAATAATTTAATAAGTACTGTTTTGATTTTTTTTTTTAAAGTATATTGGTAATTTTAATTTTGTTAATTCTGAGTTTATTTTATCAGACATTACATTGAATAGTTCTGTTCACTGGCATTTAACTGTATATATCACTTCCATATTAAAATTATGATAGATCACAGCCAATGGTTTCTTCATCACTTGTCTTTTGTTTCTTATACATTTTGTAGGCTGCTGTTGACATATTGCAGAGACCTATACGTGTTGAAAACAATGCTTTAATTTTGTATACGTCATAATCTAATTAAAAGAAAAGTTTGTTGCCAGCCTGCATACATCAGATCTGTTCATGTCAAGTTACCAGTTTGTAACTTATTAGGTAGACTTGTATTGGGGGGTATGAAACTGATAACTTGGAGGCATACATAACTAGGCCAGTTGAAGGGTTCCATCACTTGTGTGTTCATTCATTAACTTCCCCTTTGTGTGGTTGTCACGATGACAGGTCAGCTGATTTTTTAAATTGTGATCTTGTGTGTATAGAGAGTTCCATTGACATTTCTTTTTTTTTTTTTTTTAAATATATTTTGTTAGAAAATATGTCAGATTTGCCTTTAAAATGTATATTTTCCCAAATATACTGATGTGTCTGCTTGGGTACAGTAAACAATATATGGATGATAAAAGTGATTTAGATTTGTATGTAACATTGTTCAATCTTGGCCACAGTTTTTTAGTTGCCAATATTATAGTCTGGTAGTTGTATAGTCTTCATATGTCAACTGTGGGTAAGAGAAATGTGTAAAACATGTTCTTATGAGTTCAACATTCATGCACACTCATACACACAAAATATTGATGATCAATTTTGTTTGCCATGTTGTGGAACTTGACATAATATAATAGTGCCTATTAAAATGTTGTTTCTCTCTACTTTGTACTGCATTGATGCTTGTAAAAGAGATTACTCTATGAATTGAAGCATGTCATCATAAAACTCTACTTATTATATGTTGGCATACTCTATTACCTAACTTCATAAATTGGTCCAAAAAAATGTTTCAGTTTTTGTCTGGTGTTTTTTTGTTTGTGTTGTTTGTTTTTTTAAAATTCAATTTCATTGGCTGAGGTTTAAAAATAGCATTTTAAAAAAAATGTCACTGTTTTATACTTCATTATTCATCTCAATTTTCAAGAAATAATGCATCGATCACAAAATCATTGTTTTGTATCACATATAGTTAATTATGCAGTACAAAATAGTGAGAAATATACAAATTGTATATATTGAAAATATTTTGGTCATTTTTTTTCTTTGCATATGAATAAGTTGTATGATTAATACATAGTTGTCAATAAAGAATCAATGATATGTAACTACACATCTACGTGTGCCACATGCTGTTCCCACTGCCCAGATTGTGTGTTAGATTCTTTTCCTCTATTTGATTATTGTGTGCGTGGGCACTGGTGGAAAGATTGTTAGGATTTTTTTAGTCATGATTGCCAATGAAATAGCTGATAATGTAAGAGTTGATATAATTTTCTTGATTAAATATTTGGAAACAAATTTATTTAGATTTGATGGAATAGATTTTTCTGGTGGTTGTGTGTACAAAATCATGAGTGGAGGCCATAGTGTACTGACAGTAAGGGAACATAACTGTATACACACAAAAATGGAGAAGGGGGCATAACTCATAACCAGTGATTCTCAATGGGGGCCCTGCAAAACTTATGAGATTGTGTGATGTCGCTGGTAAAAGTAATTATTTCACTCCAAATTTTGTTTTTTAAAAAAATCATAGATATTTTAGAAATTTATTTTAATGCGGACTTATTTGCTGACGACTTACTATAAAAGTTTTTGAGTTATTAATGAGAACCTTGAGCGTGTCACTTTTTACACATAAGTACATTAGTCCCCTATCATTTTTTGTTGCGAACTCTTGTTTGTGTTCCGCAGAAACTCACAACATAGGATAATGTGCTGTGAACACAAGAAAAAGGTTGACAACCACTGCTCTAGACTAAGGATGAGAAGAAGAGGGGCATTACTTTATATTAAACTGGGAATTTATTATTACTATTTTTTTTAATAGTTTGGTATTTCAGTCTTGTTATATTCCTGTCAGTGCACCTGAAAAGTGATCACAGTGAACCTTAAGTGATCACAGTGAACCTTACTATGACATCTACAAGAATGTGTTCACCATCAGCTGATCCAACAAGTGCCATTTATTTTCTATAGTAATTGAGCATACTGTGTTCGTTTTTTAAAAAAATGGTCTCATTTGTGAATTATTTTTTTATTGTGTGCTCTTCCCATTAGCAGTGCCGGCTTTAGGAAGTTGTGTGCTATAGGCCATAAAAATTCTGCCCCTTAAAAAAAATGTATCATAAATGTTGATATCAAGTTTTCATCTATTTTTAAGAACTTAAATGCTTTATTAATAAATTGATGTAAATTTCAATGTATAAACCTGACAGATACAAATAAGTAAATCTTAAATTGGTTAGTTTGTGATAGTTATAAGGTTAAGAGTGTTTATATTCAAGAAAAACATGGTTTTCTTGCTTCGGCAGAGAACTTGAAAATGAATGAGGCTAACGAATAAAAAAAATTCTGTAATAGGAAATCTGGTACCAGTTTACTTCAGAAAAATATGCTCCTCTGCAATTATTTCTATTTCTATGCATATTGAAGCTAAACCAACCTAAAAATCTTTAGGTATGCTTGAAAGACTAATTTGAAAGCTTCTCTCAGCATGTGTAACTGTTATTGGGGATTTTAGTAATAATCACATTTGATAACAGCAGCCAAGCCCATTCGACAAAAAATAGCTCACCACACAATTATGTTGCAATAATGTCTGCTAAACAGTTGTATAGCTACAGTTGTCCCCCACGAAAAACTGGCTTCACCAATATGTACTTGTATCATTGGCGTATCAAGGGATTATATGTGTGATGGCTCCCATAACAGAGTGAAAATGTTTTCATTTGTATTCTCCATCCCACCCACTTATTGAAATTTCAAGATAGTGCCCATCCATAACTTTGTCAAAAAGTATGTGCTCTGCTATGAGTGAGTTGTGGTGCTCAAAGTACTCAAAAGTTTAAAGTAAGATCAGGGGCATATGGCCAGAGAAATTAAGGTCAGCATATTATATGAGCCATTATATTAATAGGGGGGCGGGGTATTTTCAGCTTAAAACGTTGTGAATCTGCTTACTAAATAAAAATAAACTCTCAAAATGCCGCTTTTGGTGACTTCTGCCTTAGTTTAAAAAGAAGTTTGTTTTGTTCCCCTTCACACAATATTTTCCCCCATATTTCTTTTTAACTGCCTCTGAATAAAAGTAGATATATAGATTTTAGCCAGTTTTTCAGAGTACAAATGTCTAATAACAGTAGATAGTTCATGGGGAAATTAAATTATGCTTTGTGACTTTTACTTTTAGTTCATGAAATCCTTTTCATTGGATTGGGCTGAAAATGCTGGACACCCCCCCTCTCCCCCCACGCCTCCATTCCTGAGCAAGTGTTTCTAAATCGTTATTTTTAGATGCAAATTGAAGGCTCATGCATTCTTTATCAAATGAGGATAACAGTAAAGATGGATCATTAACTGAATAGAGGTAAAGGTTGTCAAAATCCAGTTTACAAACAATTAACCTTCAAACTCTTTTCTTGGTTAAGAATTTATTCATCTTAAAATTCATGGTTGAGTTGAAATCTTATCTTATTAGCATTATTTTATTTTTTTCTGAAATTTGCGCGGCTTTAAAAAGTGCCACTCAGGCAGCCTCCTATACCTAAAGCCTGCACTGTCCAATAGGATCTTCATGTCATACACATTTCTGTTTTAGAAGAAACAAATTGCATGAACAAAAATGGATGATTAATCTAAATAAAAGTTTAACTGCTACAGAAGGAGATTACCAAATTATCATGAGCATATTTTTATAATGCTTTATAGGAACATTTGATGTTTTGGAGGAAGAATAATAACAAACATGTGTATAACCTTGTTCATATGAATGATTACAAATAAATTTTTTTAAAAGTAAATATATATCCTGGTTGTTTGTTAAAAGATTTTGTAATATTTGTTTGTTAGGTTTGGTTATTTTGACGTATAGCTTTAGAACAAGCAGCCAAGTAAAAATTCAAATGAATGCTAACAACAAATATAAGTGCTTATGAAAACTAAAGAACAAACAATTTGTGTACAAAGCACAAAATAAACTCATAACAAATGTCTTTTTTTTGTATTTAAGGGGGCCTTTTTAAAATAGTGTAAAGACAAGGGTCTATTCCAGTGGCTCTCAAACATTTTTTGGCCATTGCTCCCTCTGAGCCTATTATACTCTCCTCTAACATCCCTCTTGGAGTTACCCCAAAGAAATATTTAGTCAAGACGCCATACAGAGTTGTGAAATCTACTAGATAATAAGAAAATACAGTGTAAATGCCTAAAATATTGAATTTTTAAATGTAAAAAAAAAAAAGTTCTTTAATTAATTCAGTCATAAACTGATATCCTTTAGAATACTTTACTAAATCACTAAGCAAATGTTTCAGATGTTACACTTAGTATTAGAAACTTACTTTTGCACTGCTAAATTATTCCTAATCCTTTGGATGACCTCAGTAAGGTGACAAAACCTGGCTCAATGGTAACTTAACAAGAAGCTTAAACTTAATTGAACAAGTTGAAAACTCTTGGATTTATATAAATATTTGCTTAGTTAGAGAAAAGTTTAACAACCACACTAACTGGTAAATCTGTTATCACTTTGTCGTTCATTCTCTTCTTGCTAGATGTCTAGATGGGCTTGGAAATTGACCACTTGAGCGGTGCTTATTTAGAAACAGGTTAGAGACATTGAAGTTTTTTGCATTTCTGACGATAGCAATGTGCTTTCTGACGATAGCAATGTGTTTTCTGACGATAGCAATGTGCTGTCCGATTCTTAGGGAGTGAGCACTGAGAAAAGCATGTTGTCTTTAAAAACTATACAGTGTGGAAAAAAGTGCAACCCGCTAGTTAGATTCCACCTATCGGCCATATGATAACCATTTCTAGCAAGGCATTACCTTGAATAAATTTAAAATAAATAATCGTATTTGTTTTTAAAAAAACGACATTTATAACAATAAATAATATTTATTTCAATCACCAGAGTAGATTCAATTTAAAGTTGTTTTTCTGCTTGGTCCTTGATTTTGCTGACTCCTAATTAGCGAAATCCACATTGCATACGGTATACAAATAACAAATAAGATATATATAATATATACATTTTATGAATTTGACCGAAAATTCCGTCCCAACAGGGGTGAACTGTCCTCTCTTCCAATGCCCATGGCGCCCAGTGAACGTGTAAAATATGGTTCCGGAAATTTATTTGAAAGAAATTTCGTCGACGGAAGTTTGGTCGAATGTTTTTTCAGTTGCGTATTTTGTACAAACGTCCTTTGTGGACAACCCTTAATCAATTCTCTACCACCCCCTTAGATCGTCCCAGCGCCCCTCCCTACATCTACTGAGCATTTTTCCGCCCCATTGGCCATTCCAACGCCCTCCCGGGGCGATACCACCCGCTTTGAGAACCACAGGCCTATTCCGTCAGGGTCAGAGCACACTCTGGAGTGAGAAGGATGTAACACGTAATTGATTAATAATTATGATTTAGCAATGAACCAAATACAAACCGTAACCTAAGCTCATCTGCCCAGCGCCATCTTAGGGTACCAACACGATTATTTTATGATTAAACATCTTTCAAAATGGACCCGGACACGCAGCGCCGCCATTTGCACCCGGGTACCATTAGACTCAATGAAATGCGGATGTCATTTGTGGTAGTTTATTTTAGTAAAACTGAAGAATTAAGATTACAAACGTATAGTACATTCAATTATCTTTCATTTGATACCTCATTTGGTCTTACAAACCCAACAATATTTTAAATCGTTTTTTAATCCCAACCTCTCAATTCTGGTACCCGGGTACCAATAAGTGCAGCCTTAAACAAATTGGCAACTGGTTTGTGAAAATCAACAACTAGTTTTCGTTTTCAAAACCAAAAACAGGTTTTCGTTTTACATGCTTACTAACGATTCATATTATGTTCAGAAAAATTAAGGAATAAAAAGATGTCAACAGATAATTATTAATCATAAATAATAATGAAGATAATTGATACTTTACAATGAATTAGTATTTGCCGAAACGTTTGAATTTGTATTTTTGTAATCATATTTAAAGCTTAACATACCCGGTATATTGTTTTATTTACACAAATTTTTTATGTCTAATTAATCATCTTAATTAAAAGCTTTATCGTAAGTTCAACCCTTTTTTTAACATGTTTCAATTAATTTTGCATATTAACCTTATGAGCCAACAATGGATCCTATTTATGTAATCATTTTCTTTTACTTGTTGAAATAATTAAATATCATCTTTCGGTTAATTTTTTTTCTGAAAAAAACATAGGTTTACAGGCCTTTGTTTATTTAACTAATGAATATAAAACAACAAAATTAAGTTTTTTTTAAAATGTAGAACATTAGTTCCAAACCTTTTTTCTTCCGTACCCATCGATTAGAATTTTTATATATGAGCACCCCTTTCCCTTACACCAACTCATCCCGGGGGGAAATGTGTAACAATAGATTAGCTAAATATCAAATGAATCTAATGAAATTTGTTGATTTTTATTTCCTATTTAACAAGTTATTTCCGTTTTTTATACTAATAACGAAGCTAACATGAATCTCAAAAATAAATTTTGAAATATGATATTTGGCCATAAAAAGGGGAAAACATGAATTGAACTATTAACATCCAAATTAAATACAACCACACGGTGTTCTAATTATTAATCTTATTCGAAAAAATTTGTGTGGATAGAATTTGTTGGTAACATACTGCTAAATGTTGAAATATAACTTCTTGTAAATAAACGGGTGTAAAACATGTTTTTGCCATTTTCCACCATTATTAACATAATATTTGCGTAATCCAAATTGTTCCACCGCATTAACCCCCCCCCCCCCCCCAATCCCATCTATACCATGTACCACAGGTTGGAAACCTCTGAATTCTAAGCCATTACCTATGCCCCTCAAGGGCCATCCATAAATGACGTCACGCAAATTTTGCCGATTTTTTTAACCCCCCCCCCCTCCCCCATCGTCACAAATCGTCACAAAAAGTTAGACTCCCCCTCAAATATAACGTCACAAATCTCTGCGCACCCCCTCCCCCTTAAAAAAATTCCCTCCGTCCACTACAGTCCTTTCATCATCATCATCAGGTCCCGTAGTCCTTCGATGCTACGCATAGCATCGCCTAATATTAATCCCGTCCATTCTTTGATATTATCTTCCCATCTTTTTCTTTGTCTTCCTCTACAAACCCTTAAGAAATTCACCATTCAAGGATATCAAATTACTGCACCACTGTCAGAAACATTTCAATAGAACAGTGGTTCTTAACCAGGGGTAAAAGTACCTCCCCAGCCCTGAGGTGTGGAAAAGCATAAAATTGCATTTGCTCCCATTGCTAGCTGTTAGCTTTTTGTTTTAAAATATAGATTTTATTCATTTTGATTAGCAGCAGTAGATGTTTTCCTGGTCAATTTTGTTTGGGCATTAATAATATTTGTATTGTTAATTTTTTCCCATTGTTTGTAATATTGAATTAAAGAAATAAAACAACGACAACTAAATCATTTAATTATAGCTGCGACTATTCGCACCCGGGTAACAGCAGTGAGAGGTTGGGATTTAAAAACTATTTAAAATTTTATTGTTTGGTTTGTAAGATCAAATTTAATATCAAATGAAAGATAATTGAATGCACTATACGTTTGTAAACTTACTTCTTCAGTTTAACTAAAATGTACCACAAATGACATCCGAATAGCATTGATTCTAATGAGACCCTGGTCCGAATGGCGGCGATGCGTGTCCGAGTCCATTTTGACTAAATGCTATTCGGATTTCATTGGTGGTAGTTTATTTTAGTTAAATTGAAGAATTAAGTTTACAAACATATAGTCCATTCAATTATCTTTCATTTGATACCTCATTTTGTCTTACAAACCCAACAATAAAATTTAAAATAATTTTTGAATCCCAGCCTCTCACTTCTGGTACCCGGGTGCGAATAGCCACTTCGTTAAATTATTTTCATATTTTGACTTTTATAATAATATAATGTATATGGTTGGGGGGATATTTAAGACGGAGTGGGCCTGCAACGCTGCAAAAAGGTTAAGAATCCCTGCCCTAATAATAATAATAATAAAGTTCATTTGAAAAATCACGCTTCATCCCCAAAGGCTCGAAGCGCGGTACAAAAACTAAGTTGGGAGATAATAACAAGCTGGAAAAAATTGTAGACATCATCATTCCAGCAGGTGTTTGCGAAATAGATGAGTTTTTAAATTTGTTTTGAAGGACTCCAGCGTCTGGCTGTTTTTGAGAGCGTCAGGAAGGGTGTTCCAAATGGTTGGGCCAGCAAATGCGAACGTGCGCTTTCCGTAAGTTTCAAGGCGAACACGCGGTATCGAGAGTTTGCCACTATCGGATGAGCGGAGTTGTCTAGTGGGTACATAAGGCGTCATGAGCGCTTGGAGATAGGACGGCGCCAGGTCATGCAAGCAGCGGTAGCACAGAGTTGCGATTTTGTACTCTATACGAGCGCGGACCGGCAGCCAATGCAATTCTATCAGAAGAGTTTTAGCATGGTCGAATTTGCGTTTACGAAGAACAATTCGAGCCGCATTATTCTGTGCCTTTTGAATTTTATCAAGGAGCGTAGCTGGAAGACCCACCATGAGAGCATTGCAGTAGTCCATGCGTGATAGCACGAATGCAGACATCAGCCTCTTTGATGCACCCAACGTTAAGAAGGGTCTGATATGACTAATTCTGCGTAGCTCTAGAAAAATCGCCTTGCAAATCATGTTAATGTGATTTTCCATAGTTAGTGTTCTGTCTAAGTAGACACCCAGGTTTCGCACTGTTTGAGCAAACTCAATCTGCACGCCTGAGAGAGTAAAGGATGGTGTATCTTTTAAAGATTTTAATTTTTGAGCGGTAGCAATGGGGATCACCTCAGTCTTTTCATCATTCAATTTGAGCTTGTTTATTGTCATCCAGTGCTTAACTGACTCCACTGTCTTCTGTGTCATTTTAAGAAGCTGAGGGAGCTGAGAGGGGATCACGGATTTCTGAAGTTGGGTATCATCCGCGAACATGTGATATACCATGTCAAACTGCTTGATCACTGCACCCAGGGGCTGAACGTACATAGTGAAAAGCACCGGGCCTAAGACCGAGCCTTGGGGTACTCCGAATTCAATAATGGATTTCTTGGAGGTCAAGCCGTTTGTGATAACTGATTGGACCCGATTTGTCAGATATGAGCGGAACCATCTCAGGACGGTATCAGTGAAACCGAACGTATATTGTAGACGTTGGAGAAGTATGCCGTGGTCAAGCGTATCGAACGCTGCCGATAGATCCAGTAACGACAAAAGGGATACCTGGCCCTCACCACAAGACGACAGAAGGTCATTTACGACGCGCAACAGGGCTGTCTCAGTAGAGTGATGCGTTCTGTATGCTGACTGAAAAGGCTCAAACAAGTCACACCGAGTGAGGTGATCCAGGAGCTGTCGAAGAACGACCCTCTCTAAAATCTTTGATAAAAATGGTAGATTAGAGACGGGGCGATAATTTTCCAACAGATTAGGGTCGAGATTTGCTTTTTTTAGCAGTGGAGTTACAACCGCCTCCTTAAAAGAGGATGGAACAAAACCAGTTTTCAAAGACTGATTTACGATATTAGTAATGATAGGGACAATTTCGTCTAAACATTCATACAACAGACCTGCCGGAAGAGGGTCAAGCAAACATGACTTTCTTGGGGAGTCAACCAGGATTTTCTTCACATGCGATTCAGTGACCTCCAAAAATTCGCTCATAGGAGTGCCATTAAACGGCAAGAATTCGGGAGCATCTGTGCAAATGTCAAGTCTCGCCCTGATCTTCTTAACTTTCATAACAAAGAAATCATTTAGAGCGTCTGGTAACTCGGCCAAAGCAATATTGTTTGGCACAGATGTGTCCTTCTGTTTACCGGTCAGCTGACCGACAATGCGAAATAAGTCCCTATTTGAACCGCAATCTACAATCCGGTGACTGACATATTCAGTCCTAGCTGCAAGGACCATCTGCTTAGTGCGTTCCTTGTTTTCAACAAAGATTTGTCGGTGCACAGTCAAGCCAGACTTCCGCCACTTGCGTTCTGCACGTCGCTGTTGCTGCTTCGCGTCCTTTATTTCTGGTGTGAGCCATGGGGCAGAAGGGCGGTCCGTAACGCGCCGTGTAGACAGAGGTGCATGTTTGTCTAAAATAACTCTGAGGCCACTGTTGTAGTCTGTTGCAGGATCATCTTCGCTATACTTGAGGGCGGCGACGTCACATCTAAAGGCCGCCCGATCTATCCTTCGGAGGTCACGGGATGTGATTGTGCGCAGAAGGCGCCCTGGCTTCCTTAAATCAAAGTCAAAGGTTACTGGGAAATGATCAGAGATCAGTTTGTCCTCAATTATGAGGTTGCAGATCATAGCTGCACGATCCTCTCTGACAACCAGCCAATCTAGGATGTGACCCCGCTTTTGTGTCGGGACACTGACAAGCTGAGTCATTCCGTGTGTGTCAAGAGCTGATTTTAAGGTCTTGACATAGCTGTCGGTGGTGGAATCGAAATGACAGTTTGTGTCGCCGATTATGACGACGTTTTTGTTTGTGGAGGCGTACGTTTCCAGAAGCCGAAGAAAGTCAGCAGTAAACTGACAGATCTTCAACTTATTTCGCTTATTAGGAGGTGGCCTGTATATGCATAGAAACGTTATCGCTTGTTCACCATAATTAAGTTGCATCTTGCACATCTCAAATGAAACAAACTCGTCCGATTTTGAAAACGCCACACCATTCTTTAAGGAGCTCCTATAAAGGACAGCAATACCACCACCACTGTGCGATTGCCTTGGGCAAGAGTGAATGAGGTAGTCCGGAGGTGTAATTTCTTGCTGCTTGACCTCGTCTCCAACATGTTTAAACCACGTCTCGGTAATGAATACAAGGTCAGCCTTGCTCTCTAAAACAAGATCGCACACCTCAAATGTCTTATTCCTGCATGACTGGGAGTTAAAATACAGTACCCCGAAATTATGTGATTGTGGCTTCACAACAGGCTGGCAGTCAACATCAATTAGATTTGATCTCTTCACGCCCCGTCGAGGCGGTGTGAAATCATGAGTTTGAGTTTTTGTTGTTGTTTTTTTCTCAGTGAAAAGGTCATTGATGATCAATGATGTCTTGACAGATGACTGCACATTAATGAGCGTAACATCATCAGTTCTTTGACGCACTATTGTCGTGGGAGCTGAATGTCGAGATCTCATCCTCCTTCTTCCCCCACGAAAACCTCTTGCAGTTTTCTTTTTTATTAAACATAATGATCGACATCGTGAAAGAACATCATCACTAAGGAGATAGCCATCAGGGGTACACAGACGACGCAGGATAGTAGATGAATATTGAAGGCGGGGCATATCTTTTAAGTTAATTTCCAAGTCTATCAAAACAATGTGAAATATACATACACTATTGTGGCCTAAAAGATCGCCACACAGCAGTTTAAATAGTGTTTTACGGAAGTGTTCATAACCAGCGAAGTGCAGTTCAAGAGATGACTACTTCGTTCTGTATCCAGGAATAAAAATATGAGAGAAACAAGGAGAAAATGTGGAGATATTTCAGTGCAGCACATCGAATTGTGAACCGGAAGTGTTTGTTAATGACGTCGACTGTTTTTGTTTACATTAATCACGAATATAGAATGGAAAAATTTAGAATAAGTCTACCAATTCCTAGTTATTTTCGAAATAAATTATATTCATACGTCCAGGAGACTTTCATATTCAAACATATCCATTATTCCAGGAATAAAAGTTGAGAAAAACAATCCGAAAATGAGAAAATGTAGAGCGATTACACAGCTGCCTGTCAAGCGCTCGTGAACCTAGAGCATTTACTAAGATCGCCCCCCCCCCCCGGGCCAACCATTTTTTTTCGTTCCATCCCACTTCCCCTGATTCTATGACTCCCATCTCCACATTTTCACATAAATTCGCTCAACTGTCAATGTCACTACGCCCATTTTCACCTCCTCGGTGTTGGCCTGTAACTTGATCAGTGTCCATGTCTGGGACCTCGCATACCTGTACTGATTCTCTCAGTGTTGGCCTGTAACTTGATCAATGTCCATGTCTGGGACCTCGCATACCTGCACTGATTCTCTCAGTGTTGGCCTGTAACTTGATCAATGTCCATGTCTGGGACCTCACATACCTGCACTGATTCTTTCAGTGTTGGCCTGTAACTTGATCAGTGTCCATGTCTGGGACCTCGCATACCTTCACTGATTCTTAGTGTTGGCCTGTAACTTGATCAGTGTCCATGTCTGGGACCTCGCATACCTGCACTGATTCTCTCAGTGTTGGCCTGTAACTTGATCAATGTCCATGTCTGGGACCTCACATACCTGCACTGATTCTCTCAGTGTTGGCCTGTAACTTGATCAGTGTCCATGTCTGGGACCTCGCATACCTTCACTGATTCTCAGTGTTGGCCTGTAACTTGATCAGTGTCCATGTCTGGGACCTCGCATACCTGCACTGATTCTCTCAGTGATCGTAGTTTAAATATAATAGTTATAGTTGTTTTATAAAAGAATGATGTAAAAAAATGTCTATAATTTAGGTTTATTATGGGCAGATTTTTAATATAAAATTCCGCTTTTCATGTGACGTCACATTGCTTAAGCCCCCTGTCACACGGTGACTCTTACTGGGGCGGGGGTGCCACTGGTTGACTTACTGGGTACTGGGGCGGGGGTGCCACTGGTTGACTTACTGGGTACTGGGGCGGGGGTGTCCACTGGTTGACTTACTGGGTACTGGGGCGGGGGTGCCACTGGTTGACTTACTGGGTACTGGGGTGGGGGTGCCACTGGTTGACTTACTGGGTACTGGGGCGGGGGTGCCACTGGTTGACTTACTGGGTACTGGGGCGGGGGTGCCACTGGTTGACTTACTGGGTACTGGGGTGGGGGTGCCACTGGTTGACTTACTGGGTACTGGGGCGGGGGTGCCACTGGTTGACTTACTGGGTACTGGGGCGGGGGTGCCACTGGTTGACTTACTGGGTACTGGGGCGGGGGTGTCCACTGGTTGACTTACTGGGGCGGGACAGGAGAGAGCTCCATTGTTAGGGTAACGCATATGTCACGAAGGAATGTGGTCGGGGTACAAGACAGAGTTCCATTGTTAAGGTGACTTATAGGATGGACTTAACTTGCTGTATTTTTGGGACATAGATACTTTGGGTTAACGAAGGAAATTCCTAATCGACTGGAAATGATAGGGGTCAGGAATGTGTGATAGAGAGTATTCTTGAACCAACAAAGAAGTTTGGGTAGGAACGAGGGGTATAAGTAAGGACATATAATTCTGTAGTTTCACTGAGCACTACGGCCCACACATGAGACTTCTCTCGTGAGAGCTCAGACACATAGACTTACCTTGTACCAGCCTTGCAACAGTATCAACATAGAACAGTATCAACATAGAGAGGTAAGTGTATATAAGGTGTGTGTATGGAGGAGCTTTATGGTAGTTCGTGTGACTGATAGTTACTTTATGTAGAGGTTTAGTATTTTGGAAGTCTACGGTAAGTAGTCAGATAGGGCTTAGCATATATAGACCACTTGGTGTAGGTGATTTATTCATATATTTCAGGGATAGCCACCTTTTAACGTCGTTAACTAATCGTCACAAACTCGTGACGGAGTGTGTGCGCAGATGCCAGTGCAGGGAGACAACGAGAGACGCTAACAACCACGACCATAGGACAGATTCACGCTGTAGAGGGGGCGACAGTCTTGCAAGACTCCATTTCGTCGTATGGTAGCTTTTCGCTTGTATGATTCAGAGTTGTTCAATATTGAGAATCACTATTATAATGTCATTTTAGTAATTATATATGTACGAAAATCATCCTATTATTTCAAAGTGTATTTCTTCATAGCGCATGCTATTATTCTCATTGTATATCGAATATTACTCTACTTTTAAAGAATAAATTAGCTGTAGTCATTTTACGTTATATTGAAGACTTTGTTTATTGTATAGTTATTGTGTTTCCTTGGACACATCAAAACAAGGTGGTGTCAGAGGTGTTGTATAAGAATATAGACCAAGGGTCACTTAGCATAGGGAGCTCGTGACACCCCCCTTTCCCCCAATTCACACATCGTCACAAAAACGTGACCCCCCCCCCTTTTTTTTTTTAAACTAGTGACGTCATTTATGGATGGCCCCTCGGGTACGTAAATGAATTGCATATCATTATTGGCTTCAGAATAGACCACATGGAGGACCAGACTCTTTAATAAACTTCCAAAATTAGGAAGAAACTACAGAAGTAATCAATTCTATGAAAAACCACATAGCTCCCGGAAAAGACCTCATCACAGAAGAACTTATTAAATATGGAGGAAGACAACTACACCCTCAGACGCATTTTGGCAAGAAGAGAACATTCCAACAGAATGGGAAACAGCTCTAATAGTAATAACCCAAATAAACAAGAAAGGTTCCAAACTTTAATGCACAAACTACAGAGGAATTTCCAATTCAATATTATAAATATAACATACTGACAATACTAATTGACAAAAGACTACAACCGTATACTGAACAAATCCTAGGTGACTACCAATGTGAATTCAGACAAAACTGATCAGATTTTCACCATCAGATGCCTATTAGAGAAATTTAGGCATATACTATCCCAGTACATCAACTTTATGGTTAGGCCTATGTGTGCTTTAAAATTGCCTATGACAGCATCAAAAGAAAATATCTATGTGAGACTCTGCAAGAGTTTTGCAAACCCAAAACATTGTAAGACTGGTACATATCACATTGAACAACTCAAAAAGCAAAATCAAGGTTCAGGGTGAATATTCAAGGGAGTTTCAGATTAGACGAGGCCTAAGACAATGAGACTCGATGTATGCTATTTAATCTAACATTAGAGAGAGAGTTATGAGAAACATACATATTGACACACGGAGAACAATAGCTGGATAATTTCTGAGGGATACCCAAGAGCCACAACTAATAGGCATTTTTACAACCAACCTCTTCAGTATCTTGCATATGCTGATGGCATAGCACTGTTAAGGAAAAGTAGTAAAGACACATCAAAAGCCTTTGAGACGTCCACATGTTTTATAATAAGTGGAAAAAAAAGTCATATGTGACGGTTGAACTCCGGTAAAAATGTTGATTTTTTTTTCTTTAGGGTGTGGGCAGGGGTGACTATTATATTATTCAAAAAAGAGTAACTGGTATGGTGCAGGACTCGCCCTGTAGGACTGTCTGTATGACTATTGTTTAAAGGTCGACAGTTAGGGTGTAGGACTGTCTGTATGCGTATTGTTTAATGGTTGGCATATATTATAGCACTATTGACTCTAAATGGACTCATTTACGAGATGCCATGTACGATTCAGCCATGTCCGCCCGTATGTAAGTCGGAATGGCCTGTTCAGTATCTTGCAAAGAATAGGTTGTCCCCCACGACTGCTCACAGTCATACAATCATTTCACAAAAACATGCACATCACAGTCACATTCAATGGCGCTGTCTCTGAGGCATTCCCAGTCAGCAGCGGAGTAAAACAGGGTTGTGTACTGGCACCAACTCTCCTCTCCATTTTTTCTCGATGCTCCTTCAATTTGCTTTCAAGGGCTGTGAAGATGGAGTGTACATACATACCAGATCTGATGGTAGGCTGTTCAATATCGCTCGCCTTCGTGCAAAAACCAAAGTAAAAAGGGTACTCATTCGTGAACTGCTTTTCGCTGACGATGCCGCCTTAACATCTCACACAGAAGAAGGTCTTCAGAGGCTAGTTAATCGTCTAGCACACGCTTGTAAAGAGTTTGGATTGTTAATTAGTCTACAGGAAACTCATGTCATGATGCAAGAAGCACCGTCCCCTCCAATCATAACTATTGAGGGCCAGAATCTGTCGGTTGTTGAGCATTTCACATACCTTGGATCCAATATTTCTAGTTCTCTCTCCATTGATGAAGAGATAAACATCAGGATCACAAAAGCAGCAGCAACTATGGCTAAACTGAATAAGCGGGTGTGGTGTAATCTCAATCTAACTGAAAAAACAAAACTAAGTGTCTATCAGGCATGCGTGCTTGGCAGTGAAGTGTGGACCACATACACCAGTCACGAGCGGAAACTAAACAGCTTCCATCAAAGATGTCTGCGTCGCATTTTACGCATCCGGTGGCAGGACAAGGTGCCTAACACAGAGGTCTTGGAGCGTGCTAAAATGTGTAGCATATTCTCCGCTCTTAGCAAGAAGCGCCTTCGCTGGTTAGGCCATGTCAGGAGAATGGACGAAAGCCGTATACCAAAGATGCTGTTGTATGGAGAGTTGGCAGAAGGGACAAGATTTATTGGACGGCCACGCCTGAGATTTATGGACGTTTGCAAAAAGAGCATGAAGGAAGCCAACATTGAAGTCCACAAATGGGAGATCATTGCCGAACAACGTTCCAACTGGCGAACGGCAGTATACGTAGGAGTGAAAAAGGCAGAAGATATGCGAAACGAAGCCCTTGCAACAAAAAGAACAGCACGGAAGGCCAAAATTAAACAAGAATTTTTTCTGTGGTTAAATGCAGTCGAGATTGTCACTCCAGGATTGGTCTAGTGAGCTACTCGTCGAGGTGTAGGACTAAAATATAGCTACTCCATCGTCTCGCGAAGATGGAAGCATGCCATATAAGATTGCCATATAATATTATAGAAAATAAGAAGTTAACTATTTTTTGTGGTTACCGGAAATTTGTTCGAAAGAAATTTGGTCGACCGAAAATTGATCGACGGTAATTTGATCGAACGGAAATTTGGTCGAATCTTTTTTTCAGTTCACACGTTAAAATTATCGTCAAATTTCTTTTTGAACGCACTATACTATATAGTAAAACAAAATAATGCGTTCAGAAAGAAATTTGACGCAAAATTTCAACGCATAAATTAAAAAAACGATTCAACCAAATTTCCGTTCGATCAAATTTCCGTCGATCAATTTTCCGTCGACCAAATTTCTTTCGATCAAATTTCCGGATACGATTTTTTTGTAACACTTGGACCCACCGGATATTTGCTCAAAATACTCGGACACGATGTAAAAAAAAAAAAACTACACCCGAATAAGCCCTAGTAGTAATAATATTCTCTTTAAGAAATTTTAAAGGTAGTCCTACACATTTATTTATTTTTTAAATGCGTTCCTCACAAAGTACCCCTGCATTAGATCCACTCTAAAAGTGGTACCGGTATTTGTATTTTATACATAAATTAATATTACAAATTGCAGAAACATGCATTTTAATAATCTTTGTAAGAAACATATTCCAGATGTAAGAAACATATTCCATATTTTATTGGTTAATGTAGTGTAAAAGTTAGTTGAACGTAGTATTTCTGGGGAGCTGTTAACTTAAAAAAAAAAGTATATGATATATTTTCATATTTCTATGTCGCATTCATTAATTTTTTTTTCATCGGCGCAGTTTCCTATGAGGGTTTAAATATTGGAGCATCATTATGGAAAGACACCAAGTTCAATGCTAATCAGCTGACACTGCACGAAATATCTTCATGAGGACAGGAAGTATAGTTCAGTCACGTGATACATCAGTAGAACGTCATCATCTTCTCCCATGAGAGGGCGGTGAAGTGAGCAATGTTAAAGGTTTCCGACGCTATCGTTATTGACGAGAATTTTGGTCCGCAGGAGGAAGAAGAAAAAGAAAACATGCCAGCCTTACATAAGGAAACCAAGTGAGTATTTTCATTAACTTAAATTTTGTATATAATTAATTATTTGGTTCAATCGCCAAGGGTTGCACAATTCAAGATGGCGACGTATGACCCAATTAAATTCCTACGTCGCAGTAAAAAGAAAATAATTAAACCCAATGGTAATAGGGATAAATCGTTAATTTATTAACTCTCTTTGACCTTTTATATCTAGAAAGTTTTAGAGTTTAATAATACAAAATTTGCTAGTGCTCCATTATACATTAATTGGTGGCATTTAAGTCTACCTGTACTGCCAATAATAGGCCGAGGGACACTTTGATTTCGATGGACATGAGAACAAGTAGGCAACACTCAGTAGATAGATCGTACCGCGTTTTTTTTACCACGGCCACTATCTTGGTTGCCTGAACCCGAAATCTATCACTAAACCTAATGATTATGATGAGGTACGATCTATCTGAATTGGCCAAAATTTTGTATGGGAAGTTGGCGTCGAAAATCCATGTTTTTAATTTTTTGATGTTGGTGCAATTTCATTCATAAAATAATTACTTTATCCCACAATTATGTTCCTTTCCAGCCTTACGCCTACGCTTTAGAGGACATCTTGTCCTACATTTTAATCAATCTCTTTATTTACAATCGGTAATATTTGAGAAAATCCTTGGTGAATATTGGGCAACTTTCACCATTAAGAAAATTTGAAGTTCAAAACATGTCACTTTCATATTTATTATGCATCTCGGGCATACATTGATCTACCAGTGTGCCAAATTTCAAAGTGCCAAGTCTTTTACGAGAGACGCCATGGTTCTACGCATGAGCAGTATACTATGTACCCAAATTCGCTAGGGTGTGACCACGCCCCCTTTTCAATGGCGGAAGATGCCGATACTCGACAAATGTTCAATTATCACTATTTCCAACAAAATATTTAGATAACTTATAGTTTCGAGTGAACTTAAGTCATTTAAACAAGAATGTCCTAATTTGAGGTGTAAAAACACTGTAGTCCATACTATAATTGATTTGCCGTGTGTAAAACGTTGTACTGGGCAGCCATTCACACAGCCACTTCAATTTGCATAATGGCTATACCGTAATACTATTTCATTTATAAGAGTTGGCAGTGTGCAAAAACTATTAAACCATTGGTCAGGGAGAGCTTTAATTAATTATTCATGTGCTAAATTGAAAGATTAAAGTAAGTCGACCCTAAACAGTAATTTAGTAATAAAGGGATGCGTTGCCTTATATAAACTATATAGTCATTGCGCATGACGCTATCATCGGAATGAGGTCACAAGATGTGGAGGTTTCGTCCATAGTAAAAAATACCAAACGAACTCGCACTTTAAAAATTCGTAGCTCAAAAAGTACTAAGGCTAAAGAGTTTATTCTGTTTTCATTTTTTTATTTGAAATTTGCTCTAAATAACTATTAAAAAATTTGGAATTTATGTTTTTACCGAATACCTACACTCGGTTCACTAAATGACAGTTAGTTGTGACAGTAGCAATGATAGATGGAAAGTTCAAACTGGAAAAAGTTGCAACATTGTAGTGTGGTGCCTGTTAAACATTTATTTAAAAAAAATAAAAACTTAGGGCTTAATTAGCCCCTCAATAGTTTTTACTAAATAGGCCTAGATATTTAGATAGATACTTCTAAAGCAAGGGAGACTACTTCAAAATTCGTATGAGAAATGGGCGTGATCGCAGAAGAATCCAAGTTTTTAATTTTTGGACGTCAGTACTTTTCCATTGATTAAGGGACTATTTGTCATAAAAATGTGCGATCCTTCCACATTTTCACAACAGGGGACATCTTAACCTACATCCCAACAGTCTGTTTTGCTTTTCTTGATCGACCCTAGTTTTAAAAATTCATGAGGCATCTTTCCCTCAAAAATGTTTGAAGAAATTTAAATGTCTTTCATATTAAATTCTATACGGCATCATGTATTGTCTGAGTGCCAATTCTCATCCGACGTTCGCTACACTTGTCCCAGTAACCGCGACGTAACCATAAGGTCGCTCATCCTAATTTTGACATGGCATGGGCCACGCCCCTTTTAATTGGATGAAGATGCTGATACCTAGGAAGTATTCAATTATTATCATTTACATTAAAATATTCAAAGTGTCTACATGTCCGGCGACCGGACGAATAGTGCAGGAGATATACGTCCGGCGACCAAGTCACATGACCGCCGTAACAAACCCTACTTCTCAGTACTGACCTGGTTTTAAGATAAGGCAGTTAAATGTGATCTTGTGGTAGAGTAAACACTTAGCAACCTTATATTATGTGATCATTTACTGGATCGGGATCGAATTTCACTTTTAAAATTTTTTAAATTAAAAGTATATTTTATATTTAATTTATTATGATTATTTATAACAGTAGTCAGAGAGCTTTGAGTATGAGATGTTTAACCAAGATAACTGACTTTTTTTTTTTGAAGAGTCGGAATCAAATAGTAATACTAGTAGCAGTAGTACTAGTTAAGTATAGGCCAACTAGTTTAATATTTAAAGTCAAATGCTTACAGTACACTTTATGTATTTCATAGCATATGACTATATTAACATGTTCAATATTTATTTATTATCTAGGGATCGGCTGACTAATATATATAATTATTGTACACTATTGGAATATCATATGCAATGCAACTATTTTGCCGACGACCTCTTGTCACATGACCTGATGGAATAATAACACCTGCTAGTCGTCCGTAGGTCACATGACATGTCTGCCGCCTGAATATCTTTCACTAGTCGACCGGCGGTGACGTGACTGCCCGCCGGACATATATCTCCCGCACTATACGTCCGGATGTGTAGACACTGCCTATTTGAAAACTTGTGTTTTAGAATTAACTTAGATGTAATTTAAACAAGAATATTTTAATTTGAGGTTTAAAAACCAGGTAGCCTATATACCGGTATTATGGACGCTGTAGACTTGGTTAAAAAGCTGTATATTAATTATTATGTTAAATTAACTGATATACACATAAGTTCAAACATACATTCAGAAATAAACTTTTTTTTGTCTGCAGTAATTTTGTACAGTTACCTATATAGATAGTGAATTATCTTGTTAGAGATTGCATTATCATTAATTTGTGTTAGCAATCAGTTATGGAGACATAAAAGCTGATTCATATCTGTATTTGATTGGTCTCTTTCATCTTTTACACATCAAATACCAATACACGTTCATGTATCATAATCACACCAAATTGAACACCAAGTGATTTCCATTGGCAATGTGAAATTTAATCCGGAAAACGTATATTAGACTGTACATTGAATCAAACACAGCTTGCTATGAGGAGAAATAATGTGCACCCATTCACTACAAATCACAATTTTTTCAATGACAGCTGAACTAAAACCGCACCTAGCAAAAGACAGTCTAAACACTATGTCATAATTACAATAAATAAACTCGACCCTCAAACACTGTGCACAATAAAACAAAATATCCTGTGCGCAACGATTACTAGTGAATACCCATGAACGAATTCTTAAATAAACTTTGAGGGAGAAGACATCCCCCTCTTCTACTCTGCTCCGCCTCTGTTTTTGAGATCACTTAAAACCAGGCCTGCACAACATATGACCCGCATGCCAGCACCCACTTTGCGCCCAGCGAAGTAACGAAATATGCTTTATTATTCTTATTTTAATAGCCTTCCCCCCGTCCTAATTTTTAGGATAGTAGTTTCTCCAAGCTTATTTAAGCTAGCCTTTGTACATATTTAATATAATGATTCAGTAACAGTTTGCTTTTATAAACATTTCAGCTCCAACAGTAGAAAGTGTACTATATCTCTCGGCCCCGGGCCTCTGTGGTGGTCCTGATGTGCCCCACGTCGCTCTAGAATGCCGGACAGATTTGGCAGAGGGCAACGACGTGGGGGTTACAAAAGTGCCCCCTGTCAGTGTGAATAATTTTCTGAATGATTTGAACAACTCAGCTCGCAAGAATGCTATGCCGGTAATGTATGGCCACACAGGCCTGCTTATTTAGTTTTGATAATGATAGCTTGCATAGGAATGACTAATTTGATTTTAAAATAGGGCCCTATGGGTGATTTTGGGTATTCAAAATACTTCAGACATTATGTGGAGTGTCCACACCACAGAAAAGTGCAATTATGGTTTATGATTGTGTAAATGCTTGGATTGGCTCATGATTGTGTAATGCTTGGATTGGCTCATGATTGTGTAATGCTTGGATAGGCTTATAAATGTGTAAAATCTTGGATTTTCATTTCAAAATGTTAAGTCATTAAAATCAATTGTTGCTATAAAAAAAAACAATAACTGTTTTTAATTTGTAATTGTGATGCAGCTTAAGTTGTGATAAATTGCTACACCTTATTAGCCACAAAAACATTAAGGAGACAGGTTCTCGTTTTCATCACTTGGAGTAATTGGTTACATCATGGTTGTAATAAATATTTGTATATATCAATCCAGGTTACTTCAAACCTCACCTTCAAAATATCACCTGTGGACGGACTGGTGGTTTCCTGGGAGACAACTCTAGTGAAAGATGCTCTTTACGTAGAGTTGCCTGCTGGGATTTTGCCTGAAGGATCCAAAGAGAGGTTTGTAGTTTTTAGTATTCCTCTACTTGCCCATGAGGATTGAAATGTCCTTGATATGTTGGTTATGGAGTGGTTTAAGTGATTAGCTACTGTGTGGAAAAACCGTGAGTTGCTGAATTAAATGTAGGTGACATTTTCCCCCCACATGTAGGTGTATGTACAATTTCATTTGCCATTTCCTTAACAACTAACATATTTTTATAAGTAATCTACCAATTTGTAGATAAAATAATTTTCTTTAAGATATATCTAAAACAAATATTTGTTTTTAGAGAGCCATTAACTTTTTACAGTCCGATGCGCCGATTTTTTTTCTTAAGCCCACAGTCCGTTGCGGCCAAACCCGCCCGCTTCGAGGTTGTTTACTTTCTTGTTCTTAGCAAAGCGGAAATCCATTGCGTATTACTGTTTATAGTTCTACCAGAAGAAAGCCTCGTTGTCTGCATTTATTTTGATACTAGTTTGACCAGTGTGTTTAGAGGCTGATTTTCTACGATTATTTTAAAAGTTGTGATTTTTTCTATGTAAAAAATGGCTTCACTATTTCATAAATCTAGCAGTGATAGTGAAGAATCTGATAGAGACATTAATTTAAATGCAAGTAATAGTGATTCAAGTGAAGAAGAATAGTAATAGTGGCGACATCGATGACAACGGACCTATCAATTCCACTCCAACTGATCATCAAGATCATGAGTGGTCTGGGAATTTTTCTCAAATCAAAGTGGGAGGGTCCCTGAAACTGTATTTGGTGCGACTTTTGCTTTAATCATTTCTTTGTATTTATGTATTTTTTATTTTATTTTCTGTAAATTAATTAAAGAACCTTCAGTTAAAATGGAGTTATGTCCCTTTGCTTGGTCGCTGGGAGTAGACAAGGCTGAATAGGGTTAACTCATTCCCTCTGGCAGTGCTACTTCCATACTTAATTTATTTTCCAGAGAAAGAGGATGCAACTCAGTTTTGAAATTGATCTACATTTTTAAATGTTTTTTAAGCTGCTAAATATTAATAAATGTTAAGGAATTAAAAGGAGTATGCATCAAAAACGAATGAGGTTTAAATAAAAAAATATAACATTAGCGACGAAAAAATAATGAACAGTGCAAAAAAAATTGATTTTTGGCACCTCGGACGAACACTTGCTAGATGTAGACACGCCATACTTAAACACATAGTTTTAAAGTGAAACAAGATAAGAACTTTCGTTTTTTAAATTAAAATCACGCCATAGCCGGAAGTCTTGAGGGACGCGAGATTTCATTGTTATTTTTAACTAAAAATAAAAGGTGTGTCACATAGCGATGGGAGGCTTTGGACGCATCCGTCAAAACCCCCAATGGACGCATTTAGTCACAACCGTCGGAAATGAGTTAAAGAATTATACATATGTGCCTACTTACCTTCAAGTTTTGAATTTCCAAAATATTTATTATTTACACTTCTAATAATTTATTTAATCACATCTACACCAAATTAGAAAAAGGTTGCTAAATTTATAGAAATTTTCAATTGTATATAAATATCTCAAACTTGTTTACAATACATTTGCTTTTTGTAACCTTATCTCCAGTAGCCATGACAAATACTACACTCAAATATCCATAAATCTGACACAAATACCAATTTTGTATTACATTCTGACTGTCCAATGTGTTGTAAAAAACCATTAGCTCCTGTCTGTAAATTCTCTAACTGATGTCTCACAGTGGTCATGATAGAACGTTTGGTGCTACCAGCAGCTTATGGTAGTTAAACCACTTGCTGTAATAGTTAGACCAAGGTTTTACAACAAATCCAACTTCTCCTATACATTAAAGTGTTTGAACAATAATTTATGTACCGAACAATAAAAGTTTTGAATTAATCTACAATGCTATACAGAACGTTATCAAATTTATGTAGACCATAAGGGTGCAATATAATAGGACATTGTTTCATGTTTATTGTTAGGTTAGAAAGAGTACCATTTAAATGATGGAATGTTGGGATTCCATTTTAATTGCTTGTATTTTATTTTTGGTGATGTTTGTATATTTCTCACTAAAGCTTGGTGACACTTTTGGAATACGCAGAAGAGAAACTCAAATGCAAACATGTGGTCCTGTGCTTTAGCAAGAACAGGTCTGACCGCGGTGAGTTGTACTTTGTGGTTAAAATTATCTTTTAAACAGAATTTCATATTGCTGTAGTAGTGGGGAAAATTTATCTTCCAAAGGTATGTTGAATATATTTTTAAGGATTCTTTATTTCTTTTCATCAGTGTCTCTTTTGAGAGTCTTCAACTTTTTTGGATTCCAAATTTTGCCACCTGCTCACCCATTAGTGGTTAGTCCCGCTCAGGATCTTCTATTTATGGCTTATACCATAGAGAAGGATTCAGATTCTGAGAGTGACTCTTCTAGTGATGAGGAAGGAGGGAGGAGAATCAAGCGCTTATCCTCCAGTGAAGGCAGTGAAGAGGGTAGCTGCAGTGATGGTTAACCATTGATGCACCCACTCTTTATCAACTAGCTAACTTGTGCGCGGAGTTGGAATTCGGTCATACAGGACATTATTCACACATTCGCCAGGAAACGTCGTGTGACTAGTTTTTGTTTCTCTTGTATTTTGTCATCGTTATAGTCTTTTTCTCTTTAATCTGCAATTTTAACAAATAGTGCACCGGGTTAGCTAGTTTTTTTAATATGAGGTGATTTGTATGTTATTGCCTCTTTTTAAAAAAATTTATTTAATCTGAAATTTAAAGTTGTTAAATCTTGTTTTTTTTTTTTTAAATAAAAAAAGGGCTGTTTTCTTTGTGTCCGCACTTGGAAATAAATTTGTTCAATTTCTCTTTCAGTCTGCACATTTTTTAAGCTTACTTCACAAGGCATTCGTCGGGTTGCATGGGGTTTTCTCTCCACTTAAGTCATTGATTGTTAGGGTAATTTTGCCTTTGTTTGTCCCCATTTTTGTGCTGTTCTCAGCTGTTTTTTTTCCACATATAGCAAACCCATCTTCGCTTCCTGATTAGAATTTAAAAAATCCTATAGGCCCAAATTGCGCCCTCTAAATTTATTACAGCTTTTAGATTTCGAAATTTCCAACTGCATGCCAGAATCTGTGTTTTTGTATTTGTCATTGTTTGGTTTTTATAAATCGGTCTGAGGTCCCTCTGCCATATGTTGTCCACAATATATTTTTTAACGCATTCTTTCCACATAACAAGAGGTTACCATCCCTAAGGTTCTATAATTTCATTAAAAATACATTCGATGAACTGACTCCACTAAATTAGTTAACAGAAGATGAAAGTGGATCACCTTCAATGTCTCCGAAAGTGATGGTGGCTTACTTTCATCTTTCAACAAAAAAAAACCATTTGCTCCATATAATCACGAGAGTATGTGTCTGGTTATGATAAAGCTTAAGAAAACTACCCCATTCCAAAAGTGTTTCACATTTTTCACACATCTTATTTAAAATGAAAGTTAATTTTAAAAATAATTGGCTTTTTTTTTTTTAAATTCCTGATTGGGGTTTTCAGTCGACTGATAGTTCATTATACCAATCTCGAAGAACTTGACAGTATTTCTCCTCGTTTTCCCAAGCTTGTGCATAACTTTTCACACAACGTAACAGCCGTCCCCTGGACTTTGGTTGTTGACTGCTTTAGGTAACGTCCAGTCTCATTATCAAGTCTACATGCTGCTAAAAGCTATTCTAGTCCACTGCTTAGTTTACAAGCGACTCAGGCTGGAAGGAAACATTTGTTAAAAAACCAATCCAGTTTAAATATTCAAACTAATTTGTAAGGCTTGTATCACACTGCACATTATATATCTGAAGTCTACCCTTGAACCTTTTTGTCAATCCTGACTGGTTACCCATTGGAGTTGTCTCCTTTTTGTCATATGGGGATGGTGCATTTCATCAACTTGTACTCTCTGAGTTGTTTCCCTTATATAAAGCTGGCAATTTTCTTACCAATGTGTCTGACATTTTATTTTTCAAATTGTTTTTAAACTCCATTTGTAATATTTCCTGTTGTAAAAAAAAAAAGTGCTTTATGCACTGGGTTGAAATTATTCATTATTTACAGAATTAGTGGCAAATTTTGTCCATGATATTGAAACTTTTAGTGTTTACCATATTGTTTCTATGTATGTCTTGTCTAACTCATAAGCAAAGAGGCAGTTTTTTTTTTAATTAAAGTTTTGGAATTACATTGGAAAGAATATTATAACAATGTGTTTCTTTAAATTTGTCTGTGCCTTGTGTTCTGAATGTTACTATATGTAAGTGAAATTGTGTAAAAATGGTCATGCCCAGATGTTTGCAATGCTGACAACAGAGCCCTGTATCATATCAAATTAGTGTTCAGGTGTATAAGATTCTGGTTAATGCTGTCTCACATCAAATAGGTACTGGGCATTAAGTTTCTGATCATTGTGAAATGACAAGTTTTTATTTGGATCATCCAGCCACTTTGTTGCTAAATGAAGTGCTTGTCACAAGTAGCTGCCAATATTTTTTAAGTAATTATTTTATTAATTCAGTTTGAAGCTATTTCATACCAGTATCATTTTTATTCTTTAAACAATTTAAATTACCGGTACATTGGGTTTTCTTTTAAATAGAATATATCCCATACTAGGGTTGAGTCGGGTCTAGTCTTTTACATCTGGGTCGGGTATTTTGAGACAATAATCAATTTTTAAAAAGTTGTCCTCATTTTCTGTTTTCCACATAGTGGGGAGAAATGAAAAGTTCCTGTATAGAACCAAGTGTAGAGAATGGTAATAACTTAATAATATCCAAACCCAGCGGTCCTTTAGTGTTTTTAGTGCTACGAACAAGAAGTATTACTTTGAAAATGAGAAACGTGTTGGGGAGGTAGATAAAAATGTGGTTGTTCTGTGATGATCAGGTTTGGAGGATTGTGTTGAGAGGAGCTTTAATTAAATTCAATCCCCAGAATTATTTAGTTTTAAAACTCGCACATTTGATTATGGTTGTGTGTGGAAGCTGCCAGCTCTAAGTTTAACCCAAAGAAAGTAAACGAAGAACAAAAGCAGACAAATATTGAACAAACTTAGTAACATCGGCATGTGAAAAGAATTTATGCATCTTGATCTTGTTAAAACAATTTATATAATAAAACAAAATTGGCAATATCTTTATGCTCAGCGCTTTGCAGTTACAGTTGGCTTAAATAATATTTAATTAGTTTCTTACCAATCGCTCGTCAGTTTTCTATTATATTTTTTAAATTTAATTTGGTTAAAATTACAAAATTGTATACCGGTAATAAAAAGAATTACCACCAACAACCGGTTCCTTTGTCCTAATACTGGGTAGTACCAGATTCAGAAATAGCCTATACTTTAATGAGAACACAATGCAACGTGTGCAGGATCTTCGCATGCTTGGTATTATGGTAATGATATGGGGGTACGTTCAAATTTTTACCAATTTGGGTTGGTTCCAAAGTCATGTTTGTTGTTTCTGAACTCCAGTAAGTTAAGTAGGGTTAATACAAACAGACACAATAATATAGGTTTTAAAATAAAATGTATATCTGAATAATTTCTTTCGTCCCTGTTTACTCAGCCAAACTATGACAACCGCAAATAATATGAAAGCGGAAAGAAAATGCACCAACCCATTATGCTCTTTTCATGAATGTAACAAAACGCACTTAGATTGAAAGTGAACGAAAGATTAAAACTTAACGTTTTTCTTTATTGAAATAAATCACTTCATCAGCGGAATGGGAAACGCATGATTTCGTTGCTATTTTAAAATAACAATGAGGGAGATGCGTCAGGACACCTCGAGATGTTGTTTGACTCCCGTATGACGCATTTAGCCAAGGAATGCCTCAATTACTTAATTTCCAATATTTTATTAGAAAGGTTTTCGTTTTTAATGTTCAAAAATAATAATTAAATCGGTTACCACATACTACCTCGGGCCTACGTACCTCGGGCGGGTACCTAATCTGAAACCTTTTAAATTGTTGGCATTCTTTGCTTTCATTAAGTTTCATGAGAGCTTTTCTATTTCTATCCTTCATCTTTTCAAATGTCGAGTCCCGGTCTACGGCAGAGAGTGTATTATACAAATCACCGAAATGTTGTTGTTTTTTGGTGTGTGCAAGCAAAAGGGTGGTGGTGTGGGTGCTAAAGAGATCAAAAGGGTGGTGGTGTGGGTGCTAAAGAGATCAAAAGGGTGGTGGTGTGGGTGCTAAAGAGATCAAAAGGGTGGTGGTGTGGGTGCTAAAGAGATCAAAAGGGTGGTGGTGTGGGTGCTAAAGAGATCAAAAGGGTGGTGGTGTGGGTGCTAAAGAGATCAAAAGGGTGGTGGTGTGGGTGCTAAAGAGATCAAAATGGTGGTGGAGTGGGTGCTAAAGAGATCAAAGGGGTGGTGGTGTGGGTGCTAAAGAGATCTAAGTCCCACAATAATTTGTTTGTTTAGCTCAGTCCTGTTGACTCATTTAAGCTGACACTGACTGAAGGAACATAAAAAAGATTTTATTTAAGCTGCCAGAAGAAACATAAATGATTTTATTTAAGCTGCCAGAAGGGACATAGATTTTTTTTAAGCACGCTTGCTTAACTGGGATTTTATTTATTTATATTTTATTGGGGGGGGGGGGGTAATTTGCTAGTAATTGTTAGCATTATACAATTTTACAGACATACATTTTGTTATAGAATTGTAAAGTTGTGCTTCGGATTCCCTGATTGATCAAAGTTTTAACGTTTAAACTCCACCACAACGCCAATGCAAATCTTTGTCAGACTAGGGCTAAGAATTGCACTAATAAACGTATAGCCTCCCTTGCAGCAATGTTTTAAATATCTTTATTGCAAGACGGCTGAATAATTTTATTCTAACAGTAACAGATGTCTAAAATTTCAAATGACGAAATAGAGGTTCTAGTTCTAGTACTTGATGTTGTTGTTAATTTTTTTAAATAGTTTTTGTTTTGTTTTGTTATTTTGGGTTGGGGGGGGGGGATATATGTATATTGGTTATCCAAGCAAGGGCCACTGCATTGTGGTACTAGTTTATAGTTTAGTGATAACACTATCCAGACAAAGCATCAATGGCCTTACTGTGGTCAATGCGGCGTTGGCCTGAAAGATATAACAATTCATTTGTTCCACAATCTTGTCAGAATTTACTAGCATGATTCTCCGATTGCTCTCGCAAAAAAATATTTAAAATTATATATTTTATTATTTTTTACTTTCAAATGTAAACGTTTACATGGACTTTAAAAAAAAAGTATGGTTAATAAGCAGGGAATTTTTTCCATACAATTGGGACAACTCCAGGTTTTGAGTTAACCTGGACTTGTCTGGCATGTCTTTTGTGCTCTGCAGCCTGCTAACTATTCGTTCAATGAGTTTGTGTTTTGTTTACTTTATTTGTTAGGGAGCGTATTTGATGTGGAGGTTACTTGTGAAGCTGTTGCTATGTATCTTAGAGGAGTCTGTTGTTGATCAAAGAACCATATGAAATATTGATTTTGGTGTTGTTACTAATTACCCGTAGACCATACGAAGCTATTGAAAGAGTCATTCGTAACATAGCCGCTGTTCTGTTGACTTCATAATGTTTTCTGTAATAAAGAGATCGCTTTGTCATGAATGCCTTACTGCACGAGTAAATCTAAGCTTACATCTATTATGTGGACTTCGCATTTACTTATGTTCTAAATAACAAAATTAATTATTTTTTAAAACAAAGCAAGACTCGTCCCCCTTGAGATGTATAGCATTATCCTTTATAAGAATCCATTGCAGTGAAGTTGAAGCCGTTACTGTATACAAAATAAATATTTTTCAATAAATAAACTTATATATGGACTTAGACATGTAAGACACGGACACATAAGAGTTCATATAAAACATATTTTGTGACTTTTTTCTGTGACTTTTGTTCTGTAACTTTTTCCTCTCGGGTCATCTAGTATTGAGTTCATTATAATTATACCATTTAAAAATTATTATGGGCTGGGAGGTTTTGACTTTTTAACATTTGTTAAAATATCTACTGTTTCTATCTTGTAGTGCTTCTTAGGTTTGCTTTTTGTTATATTTTTTACTTGTACTTGTGTGTTTTTTAGGAGGGGGCGCCGTCTTCATTCGCAAGAGAAGATAACTGGAGTGTTAGTTTGGAGATAAGACTAAGTACACTTGTTGACTTGATCCTAAACAACGCAGTGTTTGACTAGAGTTATCTAATCCCAGGGCTTCGTATCTCTTGTCGTTTGCATGTTGTTGGTAAGTTGCTTGTATGTTGTGTGTTGTTTACACAACAAAGGCATTAAAACAGACCTGATGTTTTCTAGTTCCAACAGACCTCCTTCTCGAACACCCTTCCCCTCCCCATTTTCCTGGCCCTATCCTCTATAATTGACAAGAACTAATAACTCTTCGGCCATCTGGCCTATAGCACAATGGATAGGGCTAAATGAAGTAGGGCATCTTTTCATCAGACACCGCCGGGGCTAGATCAAGTGGCTATTAGTTCGGCGTCGGACTCAAAACTCACTCCAGGAGTCTGGGCGACCGTCGCCACCCAGTCTAGCCTTGACGTGTGAGCAGTTAGGGTGGGTGCGATCGATTACGAAGATGAGCCGTCCTGCGCAAGCCGTGGGGGGGGGGGGGAGGGGGGATTATGGTTTTCCTTCAAATACAATCGGATACCGACAGCAACTCAATTTCCTTATCCGTCTTATCGCGTGCTAAAAGTAAAGATACACAATAAACCATTTTAGGGATTCTTTTCTTAGCAGAAACTATTTTCGTTTTGTGTGGAGTTTGAAAACAGGTTTGGGTATCTAACTTAGATATCCATAGCCGATTTCGAGTGATGACTTTGGTATCGCCCATCACACGCACTGGGCACGGACGTGAGGCACGTGGAAAATTGACACGATCGTTTGGTCGGGAGTCGGTAGTTAATTTTTAGAACTAAAATGAGGACAGTGGTCTCCAGGTGCTCAACTGACTTGGGGGAGGGGTATCGGGGAGATGGACTCCTCTGTCTTAGTCCATCATGTTTCTATAATTCATTTTAATAACTACAGAATTGATATTTTATGTCATTAAATAAAATTATATATGACTTTTTCTGTGACTTTTTTCCTATTACTTTATTTTTCTAGCAACATTTGTGACTTTTATCCGTTACATGTTTTTCCTGTGACTTTTTTATTCTCACTCCCAAAAGTCCATGGTTAGACCAAACCATTTACCACCTGACGACTGGTGAATCAAAGTGAATCACAGCGCCCCCCCCCCCCCCCCAATATATATTATATAAAATATATAAACAAACAAAAACAATTTTAAATAAAAACAAATAAGAGTAAAAAAAAAGTTGATTTAAATACTGCAATATTCTGATTGACTTCATTATTCTAAAGTACGGCAACAAAACTGTATTGAATTGTATGTACCATTAACAAAAGTAATTGTGAAATATGTGAAATATCGAGAGACAGGAATAGTTTATTTTTAAATGTTTAGGTAGGGGTGGGGATATTTTCACTTGTGCGTGTCTGCTTGGTAGTTAAATATAAGAACATGGTATCACCAGAGCAGTGGGCCACGAGACCAGTGGGTCAACAGAGCAGTGTGCCACGAGAGCAGTGGTCCACCAGAGCAGTGGGCCACTAGAGCAGTGGGCCAACAGAGCAGTGGGCCACCAGAATAGTGGGTCGCGAGAGCAGTGGGTCACGAGAACAGTGGGCCACCAGAGCAGTGGGTCACGAGAGCAGTGGGTCACGAGAACAGTGGTTCACCAGAGCAGTGGGCCACGAGAGCAGTGGGCCAATAGAGCTGTGGACCAACAGAGCAGTGGGTCACGAGAGCAGTGGGTCACGAGAGCAGTGGGTCACCAGAGCAGTGGGCCAACAGAGCAGTGGGTCACCAGAGCAGTGGTCCACGAGAGATTGGAGGATTCCTTTATTACAGGCCTGCACAACTCAATGGTGTCATCGGAGCGAGAACTTAATGTTTGCGTAGTGCCTGCTACCATTTATTGTTATTCAATTAATAGTATTAGTGTTTTTTGGCTTCATACATAACAAAATAACTAATTAATGAATAAATCAAAGAATAAATGAGTGATTATAATATTCATACATGACACAAATAACACACACAAGCGAGAATCAAATCATGTGCCCAATGAGTCTTCTCTTACATTTACTGATATAATAAACAAGTAAATGCGCTTTCAAATCAAATTAGAGCTAATAAAGGTTTTTTTTTGTGATTTTTTTCTGCGACTTTTTTACTACTCACCGACCGTACCCCATACTTTCGCTGTTTAACCATCGACAACCATCCATGGTCCCAAGACAACGATCCGTGGTCCCAAGACAACCATCCGTGGTCCCAAGACAACCATCCGTGGTTCCAAGACAACCATCCGTGGTCCCAAGACAACCATCCGTGGTCCCAAGACGTTTTGATTTTTAAAAGCTCTGTAAATTTATATAATATTTTTTCGGGGGAGGGGGTCGAAATCCGCCTGTAACTACGCCACTGTCATATATTATTTATTGATCAAACTAGGGGGCGCCATATTTAGACTTCGTACCGTCTGCATCTTTTCCTTCGCCTGGCACGACCCTAAGGCAGCGCAACCCACGGACCGCAAAATGATTTAAAATGGCCGCCAGAGCTTAAGAACTTTTTTATGATGTGAGTTTTTAAAAAAAAATTATAGGGGAGAAATATTTTTCAAACTGCAGATCAGTATTGGGAAATTGCGTAAGGGTGCATAAGACGTTGTAACATAGAAAATGGTGAAGGTCACAAAAGCTAAGGAGTGGGATGGCTTGACAGGTAGCAGTAATTTATTTTAAGCACAGCACAGAACCCATTCGATAACATTTAACAGGATACTCTCTTCTCCTTCTTTCTGTTCCTTGTACATGGGGCACGGAGTATTGGGTATAATTACTGATGGCGTTGGGAAAGATGAATTGGTGAAAACAAAAGTAACATGATGTGTAGCTATTTGCAGTGGCGTAATTAGGGTTAAGGTCACACAGTGCGGTATGTCATGGTGTCACTCAGTGCGGTAAACTCATGGTGTCACCCAGTGTGGTAAACTCATGGTGTCACCCAGTGCGGTAAACTCATGGTGTCACCAAGAGCGGTTAACTCATGGTGTCGCCCAGTGCGGTAAACTCATGATGTCACCCAGTGCGGTAAACTCGCGGTGTCACCCAGTGCGGTAAACTCATGGTGTCAGCCAGTGCGGTAAACTCATGGTGTCACCCAGTGCGGTAAACTCATGATGTCACCCAGTGCTGTAAACTCATGGTGTCACCCAGTGTCGTAAACTCATGATGTCACCCAGTGCGGTAAACTCGTGATGTCACCCAGTGCGGTAAACTCATGGTGTCACCCTAAACGCCGCCTCGACTTTCACAATCGACTTTTTCTTGTTAAAATAAGTTTCGATTCGATTCCTGTACTTAGAATCGCCCAACCACGTTGTAATTGGTATCAATGGAAAACTTGATTTATCAGAATTTTGATAAGTTTAGTTTCCTGACACTAGAAAGTTAGCAAGCACTTGGGTATTTAATCATGGTCAAATAGTGTCATCGCATCAGGGCCGGCCCTAGTGTTGCTGGTGATCCGGGCAAGCTTAACATTTGCGCCCCTTTAATGATAATCATACAATTTCTGGAAAGGAAAACACTAGGGGTTAGGTCAGCGGTTCTCAACCTGTGGGTCGAACGACCCTTTTCCAGGGGTCGCCTACGACCATCGGAAAACACATATCTTCTACAGTTATGAAGCAGCAAAGAAAAAAAATTCTGGCTGGGGGTCGCCACAACATGCGGAACTCTGTTAAAGGGTCACAGTATTAGAAAGGTTGAGAACCGCTGGGTTAGTTCATGAATGCGTTTATTACATAGCTTTTAAAAAAAAAGAACGATAATATTGTTTTTCTGAACTTGTATTTAGACAATATGAACAATTAGCCTACCGACAATTAGCCTACCGACAATTAGCCTACCGACAATTAGCCTACCGACAATTAGCCTACCGACAATTAGCCTACCGACAATTAGCCTACCGACAATTAGCCTACCGACAATTAGCCTACCGACAATTAGCCTACCGACAATTAGCCTACCGACAATTAGCCTACCGACAATTAGCCTACCGACAATTAGCCTACCGACAATTAGCCTACCGACAATTAGCCTACCGACAATTAGCCTACCGACAATTAGCCTACCGACAATTAGCCTACCAACAATTAGCCTACCGACAATTAGCCTACCGACAATTAGCCTACCGATGTCATCTTGCTCTAGCCTTTAGAACAGCAAATATTTTTATTGCACGTTCTATTTTTCTTCCGTGGCGCCCACATGCAATGATTTTTCCTATTTTGGAAGATTGTTAATAGGGCCCTAAGCACATGGCGCCCCGGGCAACTGACCGAGTTGCCGGTACTTTGAGCCAGCCCTGCACCTCCTTTCTGACAACTCAACCTTAAACTTTTAATAAATCACGCTTTTGGATTGGTTACATGAGTGGACAATTGACGTTTGATCGGTTAACCTATAAAGCACTGTGTGATTTGTAAATATGCCATTTCTCAATTTGGTGTCACCCCCCTAAGACGGTGTCACCGGTGCAGTCCGCACCCCCACAACCCCTTGCTATGCCTCAACTGTTTAGTTATCGTTGTAAATGGCCATGCCCTCACCATCGAGATCAAGTTAGATGAAATTGATTTGTGAGCACCTCGGGTTAAGGTGAGCACCTCGTATTAAGATGAGCACCTCGGGTTAAGGTGAGCACCTCGTATTAAGATGAGCACCTCGGGTTAAGGTGAGCACCTCGTATTAAGATGAGCACCTCGGGTTAAGGTGAGCACCTCGTATTAAGATGAGCACCTCGGGTTAAGGTGAGCACCTCATATTAAGATGAGCACCTCGGGTTAAGGTGAGCACCTCGTATTAAGATGAGCACCTCGGGTTAAGATGAGCACCTCGGGTTAAGGTGAGCACCTCGGGTTAAGGTGAGCACCTCGGGTTAAGATGAGCACCTCGGGTTAAGATGAGCACCTCGGGTTAAGATGAGCACCTCGGGTTAAGGTGAGCACCTCGTGTTAAGATGAGCACCTCGTATTAAGATGAGCACCTCGTATTAAGATGAGCACCTTGGGTTAAGGTGAGCACCTCGGGTTAAGGTGAGCACCTCGTATTAAGATGAGCACCTCGTATTAAGATGAGCACCTCGGGTTAAGGTGAGCACCTCGTATTAAGATGAGCACCTCGGGTTAAGGTGAGCACCTCGTATTAAGATGAGCACCTCGGGTTAAGGTGAGCACCTCATATTAAGATGAGCACCTCGGGTTAAGGTGAGCACCTCGTATTAAGATGAGCACCTCGGGTTAAGATGAGCACCTCGGGTTAAGGTGAGCACCTCGGGTTAAGGTGAGCACCTCGGGTTAAGATGAGCACCTCGGGTTAAGATGAGCACCTCGGGTTAAGATGAGCACCTCGGGTTAAGGTGAGCACCTCGTGTTAAGATGAGCACCTCGTATTAAGATGAGCACCTCGTATTAAGATGAGCACCTTGGGTTAAGGTGAGCACCTCGGGTTAAGGTGAGCACCTCGTATTAAGATGAGCACCTCGTATTAAGATGAGCACATCGGGTTAAGGTGAGCACCTCGGGTTAAGATGAGCACCTCGTATTAAGATGAGCACCTCGTATTAAGATGAGCACTTCGGGTTAAGGTGAGCACCTCGGGTTAAGATGAGCACCTCGGGTTAAGATGAGCACCTCGGGTTAAGGTGAGCACCTCGGGTTAAGGTGAGCACCTCGTGTTAAGATGAGCACCTCGGGTTAAGGTGAGCACCTCGGGTTAAGATGAGCACCTTGGGTAAAGGTGAGCACCTCGGGTTAAGATGAGCACCTCGGGTTAAGGTGAGCACCTCGGGTTAAGGTGAGCACCTCGGGTTAAGGTGAGCACCTCGTATTAAGATGAGCACCTCGTATTAAGATGAGCACCTCGGGTTAAGGTGAGCACCTCGTATTAAGATGAGCACCGCGTATAAAGATGAGCACCTCGTATTAAGATGAGCCCCTCGGGTTAAGGTGAGCACCTCGGGTTAAGGTGAGCACCTCGGGTTAAGATGAGCACCTCGGGTTAAGATGAGCACCTCGGGTTAAGGTGAGCACCTCGTATTAAGATGAGCACCTCGTATTAAGATGAGCACATCGTATTAAGATGAGCACCTCGGTTTAAGGTGAGCACCTCGGGTTAAGATGAGCACCTCGGGTTAAGATGAGCACCTCGGGTTAAGATGAGCACCTCGGGTTAAGGTGAGCACCTCGTATTAAGATGAGCACCTCGGGTTAAGGTAAGCACCTCGGGTTAAGGTGAGCACCTCGGGTTAAGGTGAGCACCTCGTATTAAGATGAGCACCTCGGGTTAAGATGAGCACCTCGGGTTAAGATGAGCACCTCGGGTTAAGGTGAGCACCTCGTATTAAGATGAGCACCTCAGGTTAAGGTAAGCACCTCGGGTTAAGGTGAGCACCTCGGGTTAAGGTGAGCACCTCGTATTAAGATGAGCACCTCGGGTTAAGATGAGCACCTCGGGTTAAGATGAGCACCTCGGGTTAAAGTGAGCACATCGGGTTAAGGTGAGCACCTCGTATTATTTAACGACTGCTCTTTGTTTTATGAGCGGAAAGTCTTGGAGTAAACTCGAACTCGATGTGAGCTTGCCACCACCCACCCTACAACAATGAAGCTGACCACCACCCACCCTACATCAATGACGCTGACCACCACCCACCCTACATCAATGAAGCTGACCACCACCCACCCTACATCAATGACGCTGACCACCGCCCACCCTACATCAATGAAGCTGACCACCGCCCACCCTACATCAATGACGCTGACCACCACCCACCCTACATCAATGAAGCTGACCACCACCCACCCTACATCAATGACGCTGACCACCACCCACCCTACATCAATGAAGCTGACCACCACCCACCCTACATCAATGAAGCTGACCACCACCCACCCTACATCATTGACGCTGACCACCACCCACCCTACATCAATGACGCTGACCACCACCCACCCTACATCATTGACGCTGACCACCACCCACCCTACATCATTGACGCTGACCACCACCCACCCTACATCAATGACGCTGACCACCACCCACCCTACATCAATGAAGCTGACCACCGCCCACCCTACATCAATGACGCTGACCACCACCCACCCTACATCAATGAAGCTGACCACCACCCACCCTACATCAATGACGCTGACCACCACCCACCCTACATCAATGAAGCTGACCACCACCCACCCTACATCAATGAAGCTGACCACCACCCACCCTACATCATTGACGCTGACCACCACCCACCCTACATCAATGACGCTGACCACCACCCACCCTACATCAATGACGCTGACCACCACCCACCCTACATCATTGACGCTGACCACCACCCACCCTACATCAATGAAGCTGACCACCACCCACCCTACATCAATGACGCTGACCACCACCCACCCTACATCAATGAAGCTGACCACCACCCACCCTACATCAATGACGCTGACCACCACCCACCCTACATCAATGAAGCTGACCACCACCCACCCTACATCAATGAAGCTGACCACCACCCACCCTACATCATTGACGCTGACCACCACCCACCCTACATCAATGACGCTGACCACCACCCACCCTACATCAATGACGCTGACCACCACCCACCCTACATCATTGACGCTGACCACCACCCACCCTACATCAATGAAGCTGACCACCACCCACCCTACATCAATGACGCTGACCACCACCCACCCTACATCAATGAAGCTGACCACCACCCACCCTACATCAATGACGCTGACCACCACCCACCCTACATCAATGAAGCTGACCACCACCCACCCTACATCAATGACGCTGACCACCACCCACCCTACATCAATGAAGCTGACCACCACCCACCCTACATCATTGACGCTGACCACCACCCACCCTACATCAATGACGCTGACCACCACCCACCCTACATCAATGACGCTGACCACCACCCACCCTACATCATTGACGCTGACCACCACCCACCCTACATCAATGAAGCTGACCACCACCCACCCTACATCAATGACGCTGACCACCACCCACCCTACATCAATGACGCTGACCACCACCAATACCAACAAAAAAGCAACGCTTTGACAGGTCAACATTTAGGGGGGGGGGGGTGTCAGGTGCTACTTAAAACTTTCTCCAATTAAAAAAAATACAAATATAATCCAAAGCCAAAGTGTGCTACAGTTTTTATGAGCTTTTTATAACTACTTGATGATTCAATAATGCTATTGGATATATAAGTCGATAATGCTATTGGATATATGACACGATAATGCTATTGGATATATGCGCCGATAATGCTATTGGATATATGACCCGAAAATGCTATTAAATATGTGAGCCGATAATGCTATTGGATATATGACACTTTTTGCATAAGATAAGAAATATTTATAATAAATGTGAATAGTTTTCTATAAAGCGGGCGTCCATTAATATGTTAACAATTAATAACCAATTTTTACCCTCTCCCCTCTTGTTAACAACTGTCAAACTTTCAGTGACCTCCTTAGTAATTATGTCAACATTTTTTATAACCCTCCACCCAAAAAAATGAATTATAATATAAATATATATATAAATAGTTTATTGAATTTTTAGCTTGATAATCAAGACGTTAAAACGTTATTACATTAAAAACATAGTTTCTAGCGGCTATCATCTTCCCAGGGAGTAGCCAGGTGTTGGTTTATCGTAACAATGGGCATAGTAGCTGATTTATTATTTTCATCTTGAGGAACTGATAGACTAGACAAGTCAAAATCATACTCATCTAACCATTCAGCACTTAAAATAGAAGTATTGTCAGTGTGAGCTATAATTACCATAAGCTCTCTCTGTCTCCTGGCAGCTACTCGCATTAGTTGAATCCTTTTTAGCAGGTACTAATTTCTTATGCTCAATAGGGAATTGTCGGTGCTGTTGAAATTGCTATTTCAACAAGACTTGTGATGCAAAATAGATTCTACAGATTTTGCAAATCCGTTCAAAGCAGCGATGATATTATTGTTACTCACTTTACTTTCCCCTAATTCTCAAAATATCGTATTCCTACTCAATCAATATCATTTATCTACACTGCACGTGACACTTGAACCTTGCCCCTGTTCCAAACCCGCAACATGATCCCAAACATATCGCCCTAGTCATTTGCGACAAACAGAATCTTGTTGAACAGTACTGCTATAGGGCATTATATATATGCTACTTGCAATTTTTAGCTGGGGTCGGGTACTTGTCGTGTGACAAGGTCTGGCGCTTGTGTGAGAAGGTCGGGTGCTTGTCGTGTGAGAAGGTCGGGTGCTTGTCGTGTGAGTAGGTCGGGTGCTTGTCGTGTGAGAAGGTCGGGTGCTTGTCGTGTGAGAAGGTCGGGTACTTGTCGTGTGAGAAGGTCGGGTGCTTGTCGTGTGAGAAGGTTGGGTTCTTGTCGTGTGAAAACAAAGGAAAATAATCAAAATGAATTTTGTGATCTAATTAAAAAATACTTTCTTTCTTTCTGTCTGTGTGTCTGTCTGTCTGTCTATCTCTTTATCTATCTATCTATCTATCTATCTATCTATCTATCATCCATCCATCCATCCATCCATCCATCCATCCATCTATCTATCTATCTATCTTCTGTCTCTCTCACTCGCTGGCCCTACTGACCACCCCACCCATAAGTCGGTAAAACACAGGTGCCATGTCCGTGTCGGACGCTGCTCATTATTCTTATACCAGCTGATCATATTATCTTCGTGCCACGTGACAGTGAGCACGTGCCTGACACAGTCCTCCAAGTCAACATCTATTAATAGTAACGGTGAAACCGCTTTTTATAGACTTGAGATATTATTCCCAACAGGATATGGCGCCAGCATTGATTGCCACATAATCGAAACAGTATCCTTTGTTTCCAGTTCCCACGATTGGCATTTCATTATACAAAATAACACAATAGTTCATCTTTTACAACCAATACAGTACATTACTATATATTAAAGTACTGTGCAATATAGTAAGGCATAGTGCAGTAAAATAATATATAGTACCACCGGTACAGCACTGTGAAGTACAACACAATATAGTACAGCATAGTGCAGTAAAATAATATATAGTACCTGTACAGCATAGTGAAGTATTAAACAATATAGTACAGCGTAATGAAGTATAACACAATATAGTACAGCGTAGTGAAGTATAACACAATATAATACAGCATATTGCAGTAAAATAATATATAGTACCCGTACAGCATAGTGAAGTATAACACAATAAAAAACAAAATTTAAATGGGAGATGGGTCGGGTGTGACGCTAAGTAGATAATTAAAAAGATGAGTGTAGGAAAAAAAAGTCTCAGGAAAAAAGTCACAAAATATGTTTCATATAAACTCCTAAGTGTCAGTGTTTATGAAATTATATTTGTAAGTCCATACATTGCCTATGTTTATTTACTGCAAAACAGTAAATATAAAATAGCAGTAGCTTATTCGGATCTTGTTTTGATTATCGTTTGGGATTAAATATGTACTTGTTGTTTGTATTATATCTATATACATTATAATTCACACATTTAAAACTGTGAAATTTTATCACCGGTACTCAGTTATATATGCGTGTGTGTTTTATTTGTATTATGTATACATATTATAATCACACATTTAAGTCTATGATTTATTCATAATCAGTTTATATTCTTACGCATAAAGTCATAAACACGAATATTACAGATTGAATAACAATGACAATGAATTGTAGTAAGCTATTGCCAATCGTTTGATTCTCGCGTCTGATGTCACCGATACATTTCACATATTAAGGGATCAAAGCAAGGGACGTTGCATTGTAGTACTAGTTGACTGATAACTCTATTCAGACAAAGCATCAATGACCTCAGTCAGTGTTTCTTTCAGAAATTTTCCCCCGGGGGGGCACTTTTGATGTTCGGAGGGGCAGTGCCAGTTGTCAGTGGCCAGAGGCGTAGCTAAGGGGTGGTAGATGGGACATATGTCCCCGGGCGCCAGACTAGCGGGGGCATCTAATGGGCTATAGTGTTAATGGATGAAAATAATAGGTTTCAGAGTTTAGCCGGGGGGGGGGGGGGCGTAAACATGAATCTTGTCCCCTGTCACCAAAGACTCACGTCAGTGACGTAGAAGTGGGGGGGGGGCGCATATTTGGTCTTTCCATGTGTCATTTTCTCTTTAGATAGAGCGGCGGGATTTTCGGACATCTGCCGAGTTTCTATCGAGAAAGGTAGCGTGGCAAAAAAGTTAATCCACCTAGGGTGGCGCTAACACTAGGCACGACCCTGGGCAGTGAATATATCAGCACCAAATTAACCCACCAAGGGTGGCGTTAACACTAGGCACGCCGCTGGGCAGTGTATATATCAGCACCAAATTAACCCACCTAAGGTGGCGCTAACACTAGGCACGCCACTGGGCAGTGTATATATCAGCACCAAATTAACCCAACTAGGGTGGCGCTAACACTAGGCACGCCGCTGGGCAGTGTATATATCAGCACCAAATTAACCCACCTATAGGGTGGCGCTAACACTAGGCACGCCGCTGGGCAGTGTATATATCAGCACCAAATTTGGCTGTCATGGCAAGCAATTTTTATCGGGAAGTGGGGCAGCAGAAAATGTGAGATTATTTAACAATCAAGAGGTGCATTTTGGAGTGTACATGATTCGAATGTTTTGATAAGACTTTCATTGATCGGGGAAAATAATTTTTCAAGCGTCAGGGGAGGCATTATGGCGCTCAGTGCCATACATAAACTAAATTCATTCTGGTTGTGGTGCGCCGAAGAAAAACATTTGACACAAGATTAGATTCAACCCGTTAGTCACATTGATCGACGTCAAGGAAAGGAAGGGGGGGGGGTAGCAGAAATTGAGGAATCCGAAGAGTTTGAGCAAAAGTGAGTGCAGGGGTCACCTTCATTTAAAAATAATAAATTCAAAATGCAGTGATGCATTGTGGTGCAAATTTTTCTTATTTTTTTGCATATTAAGGGCCCACAATCAATGTATTGATCATTATGGTTCCTATGAATGTAGATGGGATTTGCAATGTTTCTGTGCCTGGTGTTGATGCGGATATTTCACTGGTAACAAGAGTTACCTAGTGAAGGTATCATGCACTGTATTCAGTGTATCTTTAAGACAATGTGTGAAGGGGCATTTCAAACGTTCATATATTTACCGTTAGATGTCTCGTAGAAAAATGCTAAGAATACATCAACATACACCAACTATATGTGGACTACAAATCGGCTTATGATAGCATACACATGAAATACATGAACGATGCTGTGCTGGAACTTGGAGTCCTTAACAAACTCATTACCGACTCATACATATGACGATGGATAACTACAAAAGTAGAATCAAAGTACAGAGAGAGTACTTGAGGGAGTTCCCAATCAATCTGGGCCTCAGACAAGGAAATCCGTGTATCCTTTTCAACATCACTTTAGAAAAAAGCATTAGAATCATACGTGTGAGCACTGGAGAGGTGGTACAATACAACCATAAGGAACTTTATAAAGCCAGCCACTGCAATACCTGGCCTACACAGACGATATAGCGCTACTTGGTAGAAACAGCGTTGAACTTCGGGGAACTTGAAGAGATGACGGTCAAAGCTGATCTTGATGTACATAAAGCGAAGGCAATATATATGATAATGTCAGGAAATACGCACTGATGACTTTATCAATATGAACATCTACGCCTTTGAGAGGGTAGCTAATTTCAAATATCTAGGGGTGACTATAAATAAGCAAGAGGAAATACAATCGGAGGTGCAAGAAATAATAACAGCATGCAACCATTCTTATTTCAATTTACAAAAGCTACTTCAAAGCAAAAACCTCGCTAAGGGAACAAAGAAGGCAGTATACACCACTATCACAAGACCAGTAGTAACTTACGCAAGTGAGACTTGGTTCCTACCACTACCAGAAAAGCAGAGAACTTGCTAAATATATGACCCGATGATAGACAATTTTGTTTTGGGAATCCGTACAAACCAAGAGCTATATCAATTGTACAAATACCCATCCATAGTCACAACAATATAAAAAAAGGCATACTGCCCTGGGCAGGACACATTGAAAGGATGCCGGATTCTAGAGCAACAAAAACGATCTACAGGCAGAAACCTAGGGGCAGACGGCTCACCGGTCGATCAAGACTGAGATGGATTGACGATGTAGAGAATTGGCTTACAAAGGTTGGGGTTCGCACATGGAGGTGTAAAGCGATGAATCGATCCCAATGGAGCAGGCCAGGGCCCTAAATGGGATGAAGCACCACTGATGTAAACATTTCAGACATTTGGGTGGGAAGCGCTAGAAATAACGATACTAACAGGACATCACTAACTCTTCCACCGGCACAATATTAAATAAATTCAGTCCAGTTGGGAGCCCTTAGGGTATGATTTTTGTCGAGAGATACTCCTTAGCTTAGACTCGTCCCTGAAAACTTTATAGGCCCCGGAATTTTTTTTATAAATTCAAAATGCAAGAATGCATTTGTTTTACATACCGTAGTTAAATTTAGTTTCGCATCATTATACACTTTACTGTAGAGCAACGGTAGAGATGCTAGTTAAGATTTTATGTGTCATTTGACCTAAGAGCCATCGTGTGAGGTTTGCAACCCATATAGCTGCATGGGGCCTCGTATATTTTAGGGGCTTAAAGTTGGGCTGTAATTACATTAAATTATCAACATTTACTGCTAGGTAGCAAAGAACAAAACCGAAAAGTAGCAGGGGTGCCATAAAAAGTCAAGCGAGGTCTCTGCTTGACTATGCAAACATTTTTTAAAATTTGAAAAGTAATGTATTTTTAAAGTTATTATTTTAAAATATTTTTGGGGTCAACTACATAAAAAATAACGAATTTACTACAAAATATTTTTTTTATTCAAAAAAAAAGAATTCCTTCCAAAAAAAGGGATCCATCCCAAAAAATAAATGCTAAAATAGTTTTACATTTTGAACGAAAAAGAAAAACCAAAAAAATACGTTTGTTTCTAAATATTTCCAAGTTTCACCAAAGTCAAAAAGAAAAAAAACTTTTCTGTACAAAAGGCTATAGACTAAATCTTATGGGTTTTCAAAATTGGTATTTATTTATAAATCATATGTAACCGACATAATTGTTCAGAAGTCATGAACTGTTTACAAAAGACGTCATATATTTATTAATGTGTGATTTATTTTCGTATAAAATTAAAGTTTTAATTCTCAATATTCAGTTGATTGAAATGTTAATTAAGATTTTTAGACTACTATAATTTGCATTACAACTTGCCTCTTCGATATTATACTTGAAAACAATTTTTTTTACCAATTCCATATAATTTTTTTAACTACTACCAAAAAATGGCATTTACAAGATAATTGAAATACTAGATTTTTTTATTCGCTGTTTAGATATATATATATTCTTTCTACTGGATTATCATCTTAAAATAATTTTTTTTAAATAGTTCAAACAGCTGGGGAAGATTATTTATTATTATTATATTAACAGAGAAAAGTCTTTGGGGATTTAATAAATAAAGACTATTTTTTAAAAAAAATCATTTTACTCTGTTCCCGAAACTGTGTTAAAAAATTATAAAGCACTCGATTTAATAATTATTGATAAAATGTCCACTATTTGTATGTAACCGATAAATTCCTAATTTTTTGTTTTAAAATTATTATTATTATTATTTTTAATTTTCATTTTATCTAAGTCAGTATACATCTATGGAATCTACTACATTAAAATGTTTGCTAAAAATGATTTTTTTAAAGCATGATGCTATAATACAATATAATTTAAAAACTGATTGCTCATGTTTATTACTTAGTAAGAACTATATTCAATTTATAGACATTTATATCGATGTAAAGGTAGTTTAATATAGTGTTATTAAAAGTCTTTCAACTTGTGCAGCTGCAAAATAAAATTAAATAAAAGATACCGATATCTGCGAATAAGAAAAAGTACGATTTTAGCTTATGATCAGGAGCGGCCAATTTTCAAAACAATACGATATTTATAATCGATTTCTGCGAGCCTGTAACAAGATTAACCTGAACGATATGGATCATCAATATATATCGAACAAAGCGATATTTTATTTGTTCCAATAATTGTAATCGATGAAAGGCACACATTTCAATAACTTTTAAAAATGTTATAAAAATTTAATTTAGAGTAGTTTTTTTTTAATTATTTTTTCTTACACATTTTCCCCCGGGGGGCACTTGACTTGCTCGGGGGGGCAGTGCCCCCCCGGAGGTATGCCTGAAAGAAACCCTGACCTCAGTGTGGTCAATGCGGCTTTGTAGAGAATGATATAAAATCATCTTCCAAAATTTACTAAAGGCCTCACTCTAAAACTTATTATTGTCACCAAGGGAATGTGGTCGGACCGAAAGATTTACAAATTCATGTGTTCCCCATTCTTGTCAGGATTTATTGATGATATCTGATGCCTGATTTTTTCTGTGAATTTTTTTAGACTTTTTTCCGCTCACCAAATGATAGTTTGCAGAAATGGCGTCATAAAATGTACGGAAAAGTTTTTCCAAACTGTCAATGTTTGTAATCTGTCAGTGGAAGTAATCTGTCCGTCGCAGTGTTCTGACAGTGACAGTAAACAGTCAGTGGTGTTATTTGTCAATGGCAGTGGACTGTCAATGGTGGACATTTTTTACTCCAGCAGTCTATAGAGCTCGAGTGCGCATCTTGGACGATCTTGCTTTGTAGTAAATAAATACAAGTCTCATACAATATGCTAAATAATTCACGTGCTGCCGGACGCAAACAAACCACGTGAATAGCAACTTGTATCAAGTCAGTCAAGTGTGTGTGCGTGGGTGTGTATATGTGTGCTCATGTGTGTGTGTGTGGGACGACTGACCTACTTACTACTCCTGAGAAATATCCTGAGACAACATTGCTCGTTCAGTGTTCTAGTCACACGGTGATATCTTCAGTGTTCCAGTCACACGGTGCTATCTCCAGTGTTACAGTCACACGGTGCTATCTTCAGTGTTACAGTCACACGGTGATATCTTCAGTGTTCCAGTCACACGGTGCTATCTTCAGTGTTACAGTCACACGGTGCTATCTTCAGTGTTCCAGTCACATGGTGCTATCTCCAGTGTTACAGTCACACGGTGCTATCTTCAGTGTTACAGTCACACGGTGCTATCTCCAGTGTTACAGTCACACGGTGCTATCTTCAGTGTTACAGTCACACGGTGCTATCTACAGTGTTACAGTCACACGGTGCTATCTACAGTGTTACAGTCACACGGTGCTATCTCCAATGTTCCAGTCACACGGTGCTATCTTCAGTGTTCCAGTCACACGGTGCTATCTTCACAGTTGAACAAATGCGTCGCCAGTTTGAATCCAACGCGACTAAACAGAGTTGTGTAATCTTGTCGCCATCTTGTCAACTATCTGTGTAAGTCCAACCCCTTCGACCCCCCCCCCCCCCCACTGTCAACTCACTTAGATAGGCGTCTATTTGTTTTCCTGTTGTTCGTGGCCGGATGCAGTGGCCATGATAGCGGCGGCGCCACTGGGGCGCTGTGCGTGAGAAGAAACGTCATTCCACTGCCCACCCTTCTGTCTGGTCCTGTCCAGAGTTGATCCATGTCAGGTGGTTTTACCGGAAGTTGTCCACCTGTCGCCTGGCCTGAAATCAGTGTCACCTTTATAGTGGGGTGAGTGTGGGGTGAGAGGATGGGTAGGGGTGAGATGATGGGATGGGGTGAGTGGATGGGGTGGGGTGAGTGGATGGGGTGGGGTGAGTGGATGGTGTGGGGTGGGGTGAGTGGATGGGGTGGGGTGAGAGGATGGAGTGGGGGTAAAATGATGCAGAAGGCGTGAGAGGATGGGCTGGGTTAGGAAGATGGTTAAAGTAATAACAAATTTCACATATCCATCAGCTGATCAAATGAAGAAACTATAGAGAAATAAAGCATTACAAACTGTATGTTTCTGAGTGAGCAAGTGGAATGTAAATGCATTGTTTATGATCGTCCGAACAAGTGACCTCATTCTAATGTCCTAACAATTGACCGTATTCTAATGTCCTAACAATTGACCTAATTCTAATGTCCTAACAATTGACCGTATGTCACAAAAGACTTAAGTTTGCTAATAAGAACATCTAAAAAATTGACCGTATGTCACAAAAAGACTAAAGTTGGCCAATAAGAACATCTAAACAATTGACCGTATGTCACAAAAGACTTAAGTTGGCCAATAAGAACATCTAAACAATTGACCGTATGTCACAAAAGACTTACGTTGGCCAATAAGAACATATAAAGCACATGGTAAGTAAAAAAAAATTATAAACTGGCCTTCAAAGCTAAAAACAACAAAATGACCATTTCTATTAGTACACTTGTATTATTCACATTAATCATACACATGTATTAGTCACATTAAACATACACATGTATTAGTCACATTAAGCATACACATTTATTAGTCACATTAATCATACACATAAATTAGTCACATTAATCATACACATGTATTAGTCACATTAATCATACACATGTATTAGTCACATTAAACATACACATGTATTAGTCAAATTAATCATACACATGTATTAGTCACATTAAACATACACGTGTATTATTCACATTAATCATACACATGTATTAGTCACATTAAACATACACATGTATTATTCATATTAATCATACACATGTATTAGTCACATTAATCATACACATGTATTAGTCACATTAATCATACATATGTATTAGTCACATTAATCATACACATGTATTAGTCACATTAATCATACACATGTATTTGTCACATTAAACATACACATGTATTAGTCACATTAAGCAATCACATGTATTATTCACATTAATCATACACATGTATTAGTCACATTAATCATACACATGTATTAGTCACATTAATCATACACATGTATTAGTCACATTAAACATACACATGTATTAGTCACATTAATCATACACATGTATTAGTCACATTAATCATACACATGTATTTCTCACATTAAACATACACATGTATTAGTCACATTAATCATACACATGTATTTCTCACATTAAACATACACATGTATTAGTCACATTAATCATACACATATATTAGTCACATTAAACATACACATGTATTAGTCACATTAATCATACACATGTATTAGTCACATTAAACATACACACGTATTAGTCACATTAATCATACACATATATTAGTCACATTAAACATACACATGTATTAGTCACATTAATCATACACATGTATTAGTCATATTAATGATACACATGTATTAGTCACATTAATCAGGCTCATCGCTAAGAGTTAACGCTAGATTAACCTCCCCAACATTTTGCTCACCAGCTTGATTCACTAGGGCGGGTAACCTTTTCATGTTGGAATACCTCATTTTTTATCTGCACTAAATATGACCGCATTTCTAAAACAATATGACCGCATTTCTAAACCAATATGACCGCATTTCTAAACCAATATGACCGCATTTCTAAACCAATATGACCGCATTTCTAAACCAATATGACCGCATTTCTAAACCAATATGACCGCATTCATTTATTTGTAATCTTTTTTAAGGCTATAAATATCGTTGGAGAACAAGTTCAGAACAACATATCTATTACATCAGAACAACATATCTATTACATCAGAACAACATATCTATTACATCAGAACAACATATCTATTACATCAGAACAACATATCTATTACATCAGAACAACATATCTATTACATCAGAACAACATATCTATTACATTAGAACAACATATCTATTACATCAGAACAACATATCTATTACATTAGAACAACATATCTATTACATCAGAACAACATATCTATTACATCAGAACAACATATCTATTACATTAGAACAACATATCTATTACATTAGAACAACATATCTATTACATCAGAACAACATATCTATTACATCAGAACAACATATCTATTACATCAGAACAACATATCTATTACATCAGAACAACATATCTATTACATCAGAACATATCTATTACATCAGAACATATCTATTACATCAGAACAACATATCTATTACATCAGAACAACATATCTATTACATCAGAACAACATATCTATTACATCAGAACAACATATCTATTACATCAGAACAACATATATATTACATCAGAACAACATATCTATTACATTAGAACAACATATCTATTACATTAGAACAACATATATATTCCATATTTTAAATCTTCTTCAACAAATTTTAAATTTGTATCAGCGTGAGTCTATTTTCTATTTAGTTTAATAACTGATTGGCTGAAAATATTTGTGCTAGTAAATCTATTGCTAGCTTATTTATGATCTTTACATTGATAAGCCAAATGGTCACATTGATAAGCCACATGTTCCTCTACTTGTAAGTGCGCATAGCTCCCGATTTTATTATTTCCATATTAATATTTTAATGGAACCAACCGACATACTCCTAGTCTAGTCTGAACATTCCCTGCTTAAATATAGGGGCATTTCGTCTTTGTTCAATAATTGCCATCATCTCTCTTTTGGCAGCCGCTCGAATCGGACGCATCATTTATTCGTTTTTTTAGGTGCAGGTGTTATTATTATTATTATTATTATTATTAGTAGTAGTAGTAGTAGTTTTATATAGCGCGGTACCCCAGCCTATGGCTGGACTCACCACACTGCACATACAATTTAACAAACATAATCATGAGCTTAAAAATTAAAATACATTAATTAAATAAAACAAAACAAAAGTTTAGTCACTCCGTCCAATCCATAACTATTTACATGTCAAGCCATGAACGGCACTCAGCAGTATCCTTTATCAGTCAGAGGGGGGAATCAGTCAGGATAGTAGAGTTTAAAGAGATGTGTTTTGAGTGCAGTTTTGTAATCTGATCATTTGATATTATTAGGATTTATAGCCATTGAAATTAACAAATGTTTTGCAATAAATTATGGTAATTAATTATCTTATATATAAATAATAATATCTGAGAAAAATATAATTTTTGACGTCAATATCTGTTGATTGCTCCCTTTCCCCTTATCAACAACTGTCAAACTTTTCCCACCCCCTCCCCATATTTTGTTGACGTAATTAAGTCCGCATTAATTTATCCGTAAGCAAATAAGGTGATAAATACACACCACCGGACTATGCTTCACCACCGGACCACGCTTCACCACCGGACCACGCTTCACCACCGGACCACGCTTCACCACCGGACCACGCTTTACCACCGGACCACGCTTTACCACCGGACCACGCTTTACCACCGGACCACGCTTCACCACCGGACCACGCTTCACTACCGGACCACGCTTTACCACCGGACCACGCTTTACCACCGGACCACGCTTCACCACCGGACCACGCTTTACCACCGGACCACGCTTTACCACCGGACCACGCTTCACCACCGGACCACGCTTCACCACCGGACCACGCTTCACCACCGGACCACGCTTCACCACCGGACCACGCTTCACCACCGGACCACGCTTCACCACCGGACCACGCTTTACCACCGGACCACGCTTTAGCAATGTAGTCAGCTAGCCTCAATTTTATCATACATTTATATCCATTTAAAAACTCAATACAATGTTAATAAAAAATAATATAGTTATTTTTCATGCCCAGTACATGGAAAGTTATTAAAAATAAAAGAATTCGCTATGACAAATTTTGGAATCAGTAAAAAGCGCAAGAAGATTCACCCCCCCCCCCCCTCTTATAGCAAGAGCACATTTGAAGACCAAGAAGATTCACCCCCCCCCCCCCCCCTTATATCACAAATGCAAATCTCTCATAATTTATCTCTAACGACCAAACGTCGGGGCTTCTTAGTGACTGATATGCGATTTATCGGATGAGCCAAACGTGAATAAATAGATGTTCCCATATTATAAATTGGGGATCTATCTCAGAACCACCACCGTGGCCTGCTGCTTTGCTATGAGAACATTACCATCTTCACCATTGGACGTCTGACTTTTGGTTACTGATGATTAATGCCCTTGGCCAGCAGACGCGACGCGCTGTCTGGGTCTTGGTCGTGACGTCAGAGCTTGCGGTGAACTGAAAGAAATGTCGCACCGTAAAAAACAACAAAAAGCTGTCCAATAATAAGGATTTTCCAAAGAGGGAATACCGGTTAACAGATACTTTTCATTATATTAAAAATATATATTTGAAATCGTTTAAATTTGATAAATTTGAGTAAAATAAACTGAACAGAGATAATAGAGAGACACAGAGAGAGAGATAGAGAGAGGTGGGGGAGGACACAGAAAAGTGGTGGGGTAGCGTAGACATATAGGAAATATAAAAAACAATAGTGTGGATAAAGATAAAAATATAAAAAGATTGGGTGAGCGAGGGCCGACAGATCTAAAATACATTTTAAAAGTCAGGGACCCCCCCCCCTAACCCCCAGCAAAAAGAAATAAAAATTAATCAATTAAAATATTTTTAAAAAATCAGGGACTCCCCCTACGCTGAGCCAAAGGAAGGGGACGGTCCACCCCGAGCTGAGACAAAAGAAGGGGACAGTCCACCCCGAGCTGAGACAAAAGAAGGGGACAGTCCACCACGAGCTAAGACAAAAGAAGGGGACAGTCCACCCCGAGCTGAGACAAAAGAGGGGGACAGTCCACCCAGAGCTAAGACAAAAGAAGGGGACAGTCCACCCCGAGCTGAGACAAAAGAAGGGGGCAGTCCACCCCGAGCTGAGACAAAAGAAGGGGACAGTCCACCCCGAGCTGAGACAAAAGAAGGGGACAGTCCACCCCGAGCTGAGACAAAGGAAGGGGACAGTCCACCCCGAGCTGAGACGAAGGAAGGGGACAGTCCACCCCGAGCTGAGACAAAGGAAGGGGACAGTCCACCCCGAGCTGAGACAAAGGAAGGGGGCAGTCCACCCCGAGCTGAGACAAAGGAAGGGGACAGTCCACCCCGAGCAGAGACAAAGGAAGGGGGCAGTCCACCCCGAGCTGAGACAAAGGAAGGGGACAGTCCACCCCGAGGTGAGCCAAAGGAAGGGGGCAGTCCACCCCGAGATGAGACAAAGGAAGGGGACAGTCCACCCCGAGCTGAGACAAAGGAAGGGGACAGTCCACCCCTAGCCTGAGACAAAGGAAGGGGGCAGTCCACCCCGAGGTGAGCCAAAGGAAGGGGGCAGTCCACCCACGAGCTGAGACAAAGAAAGGGGACAGTCCACCCCGAGGTGAGACAAAGGAAGGGGACAGTCCACCCCGAGGTGCACTGTTTTCTTCATGTGGAAGAATGGCATTTCGGTCAAAATCAGAGCTTTTTTTCATGGAAAGGGGCAGCAAAATAATCGGCCCGCCCCAGGCAACACTAACCCTTGCTACGCCACTACCCCTGAGATACGGTAAATATCATAAAAATAATGACATTCAATAAAAAAAAATATATACATGATGAAACATGCAATTATAAAACATACAACCATAAAAATAAAGATAATGCCGTGTTAAAGCATACAATGTGTTAAATATAGTTATAAAGTAATGATAAAGAGGGGTGCAGTAGTGAAAAATTCAACTAGAAAACTTCTAAATAATGGAATTAAATCAACAAGTATTGTGTGCTTTATAAGTTTGAAACATGCAATGATGATATAATGGTTGTGATGGTTGTAATGTTTGTGATGGTTGTGATCGTTGTGATGGTTTTAATGGTTGTGATGGTTTTGATCGTTGTGATGGTTTTAATGGTTGTGATGGTTTTAATGTTTGTGATGGTTTTGATCGTTGTGATGGTTTTAATAGTTGTGATGGTTTTGATCGTTGTGATGGTTTTAATGTTTGTGATGGTTTTGATCGTTGTGATGGTTTTAATGGTTGTAATGGTTTTGATCGTTGTAATGGTTGTAATGTTTGTGATGGTTTTGATCGTAATGGTTGTGATGGTTATAATATTTGTGATGGTTGTAATGATTGTGATTGTTGTGATGGTTGTAATTGTTGTGATGGTTGTCATGGTTGTGATCCGTTTCGTTATTAATATTTTTTATTTTTTTATTGCCCATAAGTTCCCGATGTGACGTCACTCCGAGACATGGGGATTGTATCCAGTAAGCCAGATTAACAACTCAGACATTCTGGCGTGGACATATTGACTGTCCCTAGATCACATCAAAACAATAAAATCCAATCAATTCATCACAGGATAGGAGACTTTAGCCTTGGGCGGCACGCGCGCTGGTGGATTCATCCCACACTCCCTGCCTCAAACCTTTATGTGATAGTGGCGGTCTGAGCTCTCACCCTCCTTCTCCCAATACCCCTCCATTTCGCTTACCAGTGTCATGAACTGGACCATAAGGTGACGTAATTTAGAGCCGTACTGACCAGTCGCCACGTTTCCACTGGCGCCGTCTGGACTAGCCACTGACCGGCGGCCATGTTTAGTCAACGATAACCCGCGAACATGAACTGAGGGGGAGGTAATAAACAAGATTGCCTTCAGACCAGTTGTCTGACCGAAAAGTAAACAAGAAACAAAAAATCCGATACTCTCTAACACATGAGTGAGATGTTGAGTAAAACTTGGAGATCACGTGATTTTAGTCTTGTTCAACATGACACAAAAATTATTATTGAAGGTATAATAAGCAGAGTTCGAATTCCACTCACATCCTGAGTCATCCTCTTCCGTGCCGAGTTCATCTGATCATAGCAAAAAGGTGACAGAATCAAACCACGATCGGAATAAGCTGCTGCCATTTTCTTTTTAATGTTTCTATTTTATGTTTTTCAGGAAATAAACATAAAAATGGACTTTCAAATATAATTTGATAAACAATGACACATAATAATTATTATAAAACATATTTTGTGACTTCTTTTCCGTTCACCGTTCATCTGCACAGAAAAGGAGTCGACACAACGGGACAACGGATTGTTTTGAAAGATGCACACAAAATATAGATATATTATATGTTTGTAATAGCAATATACTTCAAATTTAGCGTTGTGTCAAAGCAAAGGTCATAGGTCAATCTTTAATCAACTACACGAAGCCTTCCCCCCCCCCTTTTTTTTTTTTTCCTATTTCAATCTGTTCCCTTCTCATCAAGGTACGGCCCCCAGACACGAAGGCGCCCTCAAGGCAGACAGGATGACTTAATATTACGTCATCGCCACTCGGCAACAAAAATCTGTTTACCCTAAAGGGTCAGTCCTTGCGGCGTCACGGGTCATTGGCTGTTATCTCGTGCCAACCACCCTCAGCCCCCCTCCCCGACACTGTAACAGTTTCAGTTATTTCCGTTATTTAATAGTGGGATGATAGTAAATATATAAACTGTATATTTAGAGAGCAGCAGTTCTCAAACTATTTGTATCCACCCTAATATTAACTGGCTAGATATCAAGTCAGTGGAAACACATATTACAGATTGAATAACAATGAAGGATAGAAAGCGACTGGGCAGAGATTTGAGGCTCTCATCGTTTGATTCTCACTGATACATCTCAGATAAAAAGGAATCAGTGGAGAGAGACACATCCCAGATAATAAGGAATCAATGGAGACAAGGGGCATTGCTATATGTTACTAGTTTAGTGAAAACGTTTTCCAGACAAAGCATCAATGACCTTGGCTATACAAAGTCCATATTAAAGCTGTTTCCCGCGAAGAAAAAGACACAAAACATACAAGAAAATCATCCTTAGCAGATCGATTTGTACTTGATTGAAACACAATTAAATCTAACATGTAAAAACTGTAAAAAAGGCTGAAAAAGATGCACTGATGCATGATTGTTAGTTAATTATGGGATTTTTCGCAGAACTTTTTTTTTTTAATTTAATTTGTTACTTGCAGTACTTATCTTTTATCTAACTTAATTTTTAAAACTTTTTTTTTGGTAACTTTTTTTCTGACTTTTATTCCTGGGACTTTTTTAATGTAACTTTTTCCAGTGACTTTTTTCCGAGCAAAATTTGTGAATTTTTTACGCTCACACACACCACACCACCTCTTTTTTTATCGACAAAGCGTTTTTAGTCATGTGGCCGTTGCGTAGGGTGTGACGGACAGTAGTGTGGCGGACAGTAGTAAGACGGTTATTACTGAGACGGACAGTAGTGTGACGGACAGTAGTGTGACGGACAGTAGTATAACGGTTATTACTGTGACGGACAGTAGTGTGACGGACAGTAGTGTGGCGGACAGTAGTGTGGCGGACAGTAGTGTGACGGACAGTAGTGTGACGGACAGTAGTATGACGGTTATTACTGAGACGGACAGTAGTGTGGCGGACAGTAGTGTGACGGACAGTAGTGTGGCGGACAGTAGTGTGACGGACAGTAGTGTGAAGTACTGTAGTGTGGCGGACAGTAGTATGACGGATTTAGAAATAGCTTAAGCTAAGTGTTTTTGATCACTGTTAACATTTAAAAGTAAGTCACAAAATGTTTCATATAAATTCCTCTTCCAAAGTTTCAGTGTTGATGAAATTATATTTGTAATTTCATATCTATTTTTATTGAGTGAAATACAGTAAATAGAACATAGCATTAGTCTACGTGAAACGTGTTTTGATTCTAGTCTGAGATTAAATCTAAATATACATGATAATTCACACATTTAATAATATGATTTATTATTCCTCAGTTATACATGCGTGTGTTATTTGTATTATGTATACATATTATAATCACAATTCTATGCTTTATTCAACATTTTTTACATTGTTATACATGAAGCCAAAAAAAACAGAAATATTACAGATTGAATAACAATAAATGGTAGTAAGCGATTGGTTATTTGATTCTCGCGTCTCATCTCACCAACACAACAACTATAATAAATGATTCAAAGGGACATTGCACTGTAGTACAAGTTTACTGATAACTCTATCCAGACATAGCATCAATGGCCTCAATTTGGTCCATGGTAATAAGGGGGGAGGTGGTCAAAGTGGTCAATGCGGCTTTAGGCTTTTGACAGAAAGATATTCACAAAAACAGTGTTTCCCCAGTCTTGTCACACTTTACCAAGCTGCTCCCCCGGCTGTTGTACAATCACATGCTTGTAATCACACTGAAACTCATTGTCACCAAGGGAGTGTGGTCGGACCGACAGATGGACATATTGATTTGTTCCACAATCTTTATTATTATTTACATATGATATCTGCTGGCTGATATCTTTCTGTGATTTTTTCCTGTGACTTTTTCAAAATCCATTGTTAAAAACATCACATGTTTCTTCATTTCATTTTTGAAAATTCCAACGCTGTTTGCTCGGAAAATTGTAAATATCAACACGATACGATTGGTTCTCAAAAAGCACATGATATCGTCTGTATCACTGTATTTATTTGAAGAATGAAATAAAAATAAGGCAGTGGCGAGTTAATGGAAGTTTCATCATCAATGTTTTAAACCAGGCCTGGACAACGTACGGCCCGCAAGCATAAACCAGGCCTGTACAACGTACGGCCCGCCAGCATAAACCAGGCCTGGACAACGTAAGGCCCGCCAGCATAAACCAGGCCTGGACAACGTACGGCCCGCCAGCATAAACCAGGTCTGGACAACGTACGGTCCGCCAGCATAAACAAGGCCTGGACAACGTACGACCCGCCACTATAAACCAGGCCTGGACAACGTACGGTCCGCCAGCGTAAACCAGGCCTGAACAACGTACGGCCCGCCAGCACCCACTTGCGGACCGTGAAGTAACGAAATATCATTTTATTATATTATTATTTTCTTACTAGCTCCACTCCCCCCCCCCCCCCCCCGTTCTATTTTCTTTAGACCCGTACAAGTATTTCATAAGGAATTACGGCCCGCCTTATATTTTATGCTGTGCAGGTGTGTTTTAAGCAAATCTTATAACGTAAAGCATTTTTGTTTAGCAGTATATTCAAATGAAGGACTCCTGAGACAGCTCAAGTTTTTTTTACAAATATAATTTTTTAGAAACAACAACTGTGAATTCAAATTCATCTGCACGTCTAAAAGCAATCATGGAACAGGACACGAATTAAGATGTTTGAAACTGTAAAACTCAAAACGAAGTATTGCCAACATGGTCATTAATTCGAGTCTGCTCCGTAATGCGGTTGGTGATTAAATTATGTCATGGCGGCCCTGTTTACGGTGTAGAGATCTGACTGACGCCAGAATGATTTAGCATCAAACGATTTGGTAATTAGTGGAGACCAGGCGGCGTCTCCTTAGTTTTGATTGAAGGTTGGGATAGTGGGATAGAGACCTATACGGGATATGGACTAGACCAGTGCCTCACACGCGTATACTAAGTTTGGTGGACCTAGACCAGTGCCTCACACGCTTATACTTATAAGTTTGGTGGACCTAGATCAGTGCCTCACACGCGTATAATTATACGTTTGGTGGACCTAGACCAGTGCCTCACACGCGTATACTCAGTTTGGTGGACATAGACCAGTGCCTCACATGCGTATACTAAGTTTGGTGGACCTTGACCAGTGTCTCACACGCGTATATTTATATGTTTGGTGGACCTAGACCAGTGCCTCACACGCATATACTAAGTTTGGTGGACCTAGACCAGTGCCTCACACGCGTATACTAAGTTTGGTGGACCTAGACCAGTGCCTCACACGCGTATACTAAGTTTGTGGACCTAGACCAGTGTCTCACACGCGTATACTAAGTTTGGTGGACCTAAACCAGTGCCTCACACGTGTATACTAAGTTTGGTGGACCTAGACCAGTTCTTCACACGCGTATAATTATAAGTTTGGTGGACCTAGACCAGTGCCTCACAAGCGTGTACTAAGTTTGGTGGACCTACACCAGTGCCTCACACGCGTATACTAAGTTTGGTGGACCTAGACCAGTGCCTCACACGTGTATACTAAGTTTGGTGGACCTAGACCAGTTCTTCACACGCGTATAATTATAAGTTTGGTGGACCTAGACCAGTGCCTCACACGCGTATACATAGTTTGGTGGACCTTGACCAGTGCCTCACACGCGTATACATAGTTTGGTGGACCTAGACCAGTGCCTCACACGCGTATACATAGTTTGGTGGACCTAGACCAGTGCCTCACACGAGTATACTAAGTTTGGTGGACCTAGACCAGTGCCTCACACGAGTATAAGTATAAGTTTGGTGGACGAGTTTCCTATTGCTTTAGTGGCGATAATAAGGAAAAAAAACGTCACAGGAAAAGTTCCGGTCCAACTGGATATTTATGGTAGTTCAATTTAGTTCAGTGTATGTCAAGTATCGTAGTACAATTATTATCTGGTTACCATGGATATCATAGACAATTTATCTGTTTAGAGAGCATATTTAGGTTTTAGATTTCATAGATAGTAAAGTTAGGTGTTCAGATTGTTTAGTACAGTTAGATGTCTAGGTTTGTTAGTAGTATGTCTTTATGTTCTTTAGCACAGTTGGGTGTTTACATTTCTTAGTTCAGTTTAGTTTATTTTAGTACATTTAGCTAAGAGATCAAATTAAAATGACAACTTAACTAATTCTGGTGATAAATGAAGTCATGGGGTGACTGGGTGACTGGGTGTAGTTGCTTATATGAAAGAAATAAACACACAGTGCTGGCTGCTGGGTGGTGATGAATGCAGGGAACATGGTGGTTGGCGGGATGGGGAGAGTGGTTGGCGGGAGGGGGAGAGTGGTTGGCGGGATGGGGAGAGTGGTTGGCGGGATGGGGAGAGTGGTTGGCGGGATGGGGAGAGTGGTTGGCGGGATGGGGAGAGTGGTTGGCGGGATGGGGAGAGTGGTTGGCGGGATGGGGAGAGTGGTTGGCGGGATGGGGAGAGTGGGTGAGGAGATGGCCACGTTGAGGTCACCTCCTCCCTAAACGCCTGGCCTGACCCGCACAGATGGTCACTACAATGCCACTAATCAATGCCGGGCGCCAGCCATGACACGCGCTGCGGCTACGTCTACTGTCTGATGGACCCACTGCTTGACCCCATCCCCGAAGCGCTACAGCCCCCCCCCCCCCTTTTCACTCTCCAACAAACGCTTTCCCCTTCCAACACATTGCCCAGCATTTGTCACGCAATGTTTCATCTAACGAGGCAATCTTCAAATTTACACAAACGATTATATGTTGGTATAATTAAAATAAACATACACTTACGGATAGAGAGAGGGGGGTGGGAGAGATAAAGAGAGGAGAAAGAGATTTATAGATACAGAGGTAGATTACCTAGAGAGAGATACAGTACAGTTAAATATAAAGATACGTATATCTATTGCAACGGGATGTTGTAACATGGTTGTACTAAATTAGAATATATAGACTAGCGAGTACCCGGCATGCTTTGCAATGCCACTCAAAGAAAGACGTTTTTGTGTTTTAATTATGTTTTTTGAAGTTCTTTTTATGTACACAATATTTACCGTCTAGAGCGTATACGAATAAATTAGGTTGTTCAACGCTTGAGTAGGCCACATACAGCTGTCAGTGTGAGAAGTGAGCAGGCCACATACAGCTTTCAGTGTGACAAGTGAGCAGGCCACATACAGCTGTCTGTGTGAGAAGTGAGTAGGCCACATACAGCTGTCAGTGTGAGAAGTGAGCAGGCCACATACAGCTGTCTGTGTGAGAAGTGAGTAGGCCACATACAGCTGTCAGTGTGAGAAGTGAGTAGGCCACATACAGCTGTCAGTGTGAGAAGTGAGCAGGCCACATACAGCTGTCTGTGTGAGAAGTGAGTAGGCCACATACAGCTGTCAGTGTGAGAAGTGAGCAGGCCACATACAGCTGTCCATGTGAGAAGTGAGCAGGCCACATATTTAAATGTGACTATTGGTATATGATTAAAATTCCCTCCATTCATGCACAAGCTCTGTTTGAAATTATACTTATATCGCTCATATAAGAAAAAAAACGAATTAGGGTCCACGACCCCAAACGGAATGTGGTAAACTAGTGGAACAGCTGTCAGTGTGAGAAGTGAGTAGGCCACATACAGCTGTCAGTGTGACAAGTGAGCAGGCCACATACAGCTGTCTGTGTGAGAAGTGAGTAGGCCACATACAGCTGTCAGTGTGAGAAGTGAGCAGGCCACATACAGCTGTCTGTGTGAGAAGTGAGTAGGCCACATACAGCTGTCAGTGTGAGAAGTGAGCAGGCCACATACAGCTGTCTGTGTGAGAAGTGAGTAGGCCACATACAGCTGTCAGTGTGAGAAGTGAGTAGGCCACATACAGCTGTCAGTGTGAGAAGTGAGCAGGCCACATACAGCTGTCTGTGTGAGAAGTGAGCAGGCAACATACAGCTGTCCGTGTGAGAAGTGAGCAGGCCACATACAGCTGTCCGTGTGAGAAGTGAGCAGGCCACATATTTAAATGTGACTATTGGTATATGATTAAAATTCCCTCCATTCATGCACAAGCTCTGTTTGAAATTATACTTATATCGCTCATATAAGAAAAAAAACGAATTAGGGTCCACGACCCCAAACGGAATGTGGTAAACTAGTAATAACTCTGAAAAATTCGCGGGCATGCGTACAACAATTGACCAAAGTTTTCTCGTATCGGATGAATGGTATAGGAACCCATACATGCATACATACAGAGAGAGAGAGAGAGAGAGAGAAAGAGAGGGGGGGGGAGAAAGGGAGAGAGAAAAAAGAAAAAGAGAGACAGAGAGAGAAAGAATGATAATTTGCTTTTCAGTATTATAAATATTTGTTTGACATATTTGATAGCTTCCTACACGGAATAATGGAGCTAAACCAATATTTAATACTCACACCATTGTCAAACTTAAGTTGCCGACAGGGTTTGAACTAAGACAAAACTCTCCATTTAACCCTATGATCCAACAATGTTTGCTATCTAAATGCATTGCAATGCATTACAGCGACAGTAGCTTTCAAATGATGGCTCACATGGTTTCAAAACAAAGTTGATCGAACGCCTTTTAATGTCGTTACAATGTATGCAGTCCCTTAACATCCTAGAGGTGAACTGTGAAATAACGTAACAAAATGTCGTTACAATGTGTTGTTCGTCCGTCAAATCGACTAGGACCATCCAGTCATCCGGTTAGGGGGGTGGGTTACGGTGGGTTCGTAGGTGGCTTGCCAATCCTATACGTGCTCGGAATAGTCTGTGGCACCGCGGGCAGGGGATAGTTGGTGCAGTCGTGACTTTAATAATGTTCTTTCGGGCTTGCCTGCGTGTCTCAATGGTGGCCATCCTACTGGCTTCATAAGATTTAGCCCCTATCTTGACCACTGATCTCCACCTGACTCTGTCCTGGGCGGTCTGCTCCCATTTAGTAGTGTCGATGCTGAAGGCCTTTAGTGCCACTTTCAGTGAGTCTTTGTAACGTTTTTTTGGACCTCCTTGGGAGCGCTTGCCTGTCGTGAGCTCACCATAGAATATTTGTTTAGGGAGCCGGTGATCTTCCATACGGGCAACGTGTCCCATCCAACGGAGTTGATACTGCATCAGGGTGGTGAAGATACTAGGTAGGTTCGCTCTAGCGAGAACCTCTGTGTCAGGAACTTTGTCTTGCCACCTGATGCCGAGGAGTTTCCTGAGGCTGGTTGTGTGAAAATGGTTCAGTTTTTTAGCGTGACGCTGGTAGACTGTCCACGTTTCACACCCGTAGAGCAATGTCGAGAGGACTGCTGCGCTGTAGACCTTGATCTTCGTTTCCCGTCTGATACCTCTCCTGTCCCAAACAGTGCTGCGGAGCCTGCCAAATATGGCACTAGCTTTTGCAAGTCTGGCATTCATTTCATCATCAATGATGACAGATCTGGAGAGGGTGCTGCCCAAGTAAGTAAATTTATCCACCGCGTTAAGACGTTGTCCGCTGATGATGATGTTGGGTTCAGCGTAGGGCCTACTGGGAGCTGGCTGATAGAATACCTGAGTCTTCTTCGCGTTGATTGTTAGTCCAAAGTTGTTGCAGGCCTCAGAAAAGATATCAACGCTTTGCTGCATGGCAGCTTCAGAGTCAGCATTGAGGGCACAATCGTCCGCAAACAGAAGCTCGTTGATGGTGCTATGTTTGACCTTTGTTTTAGCTTGAAGCCTCTTTAGGTTGAAGACCGATCCATCGGTGCGGAAACGGATTGGCAAGCCCGTGGTGGAGTCCCTGAACGCATCAGACAGCATTGCAGAATACATAATACTGAAGAGCGTGGGAGCCAGGACACAGCCCTGCTTCACACCATTTGTGACAGGGAATGCTTGAGATGACTGACCGTTGTCCTGCACTCTGGCCATTATGCAGCTGACGGATGATGGTGGTGAATTTTTCTGGGCATCCGTACTTTTTCATGATTTTCCACAGGCCATCTCTATTGACCCTGTCAAAAGCCTTATTCAGGTCAATAAATGTGGAATATAGGTCCATGTTTTGCTCCTGACATTTCTCTTGAAGCTGCCTGGCAGCAAACACCATATCGATAGTTCCTCGTTCTTTTCGGAAACCACATTGACTTTCGGGTAGGAGACCTCGCTCCAGATGTGCATTTAGGCGGTTCAGAAGGGCTCGGGCCAAGATCTTGCCCGCGATGGACAGCAGTGAAATTCCGCGGTGATTGTCGCAGGCCTGGCGGTTTCCTTTGTGTTTGTACAGGTGGATAATGGAGGCATCTTTGAGGTCCTGTGGTACAGTTTCCGTCTGCCAGATGATCTGGAATAGACGCAATAGCTTATCCGTCAACGCTGGTCCACCCTCTTTGTAGATTTCGGCAGGAATCATGTCGGAGCCAGGTACTTTACCATTGGACATTTGACGGATAGCTGTCTGTATCTCGACCGAAGTTGGGACAGCGTCCAGTGACTTGTTCATTGGGACCTGGGGCAGTCTTTCAATGGCCTCATCATTAATAATGGAAGGCGTATTCAGCACATTTTTAAAGTGTTCCGCCCATCTTTCCAAGATTTTTTCCTTGTCTGTGATGAGGGTAGAACCGTCTGCACTAAGGAGAGGGGAAAAGCCTGAGGTGGCAACTCCATAGATTTCTCTCAGGCCACTGTAGAAGTTATTCATGTCTTTTTTGTCTGCAAAGCCTTGAATCTCATCAGCTTTCGCATTCAACCAGGAGTCTTGCATCTGGCGCAGTTGTAATTGGACCTTGCTGCGGATGTTCCTCAGTGCAGCTGTCTTTGCTGCTGACATTGGGTCATCGTGGAGGGCTTTGTACGCCCGACGTTTTTGCTCAAGTAGCATTTGGATTGCTGTGTTGTTTTCATCAAACCAATCCATGTGTTTTCTGATAAAGGGTCCGAGGCGCTCAGCGGCTGTGTTATACACCGTCTCACGAAGTGTGGTCCACGCTGCTTCCGCGTCCTGGTTGTTCAGTGTTATGGAATCAAGGCGTTCATCCAGGGTGTCAACAAAGGTTTGTCTTACATCAGGGATCTTCAGCTTACTGATGTTGAGGCGTTTCGGAGCTTTGGTGGCCTGAGGTCGTCTCTTAGGTTGGATGTGAATTTTCAACTTTGAGACGATGAGGCGGTGATCCGTCCAGCATTCTGCGCCGCACATGGCCTTAGTCACTCTCACATCATGCCGGTCCCTATTTCTGACGATGACATAATCTAGTAGGTGCCAGTTTTTAGAATGGGGGTGCATCCAGGAGGTCCTGTTGCGCGTAGGCAGGCTAAATGAAACAAGATGGCCGAATAGAAAATAACAATAGCACTAAAAGCGTTACAATGTATGCATTCCCTTAACTTTAACATTCTAGAGATGAACTGTGAAATAACGTAACAAAATGTCGTTACAATGTATGCAGTATCTTAAATCCTAGAGATGAACTGTGAAATAACGTAACCAAATGTCGTTACAATGTATGCAGTATCTTAAATCCTAGAGATGAACTATGAAAAACCGTAACAAAATGAAACGCCGGACATTTCAACAAGTGGATATGATATTTGTTTTGGAGTAAAAATAGCTCGGTTAATATCTCATAACTTGTCCATGCTACTCTCATCGCTATGGTCCAATCTATTTGTCATTCCACCAAGTGGTCACATCGAATATATGTCCACAAATGTCATATCTTATACAATCCACCACCACTGTTTTATTTCCCCTTATCCACCCTGCTTTATCTCCACTCTAACTATATCCACAGCTGCCCTATCTCCCTTGATCCAACGCAGCCTCATCTCCCCTAGACACACCCATGCATTATCTCCCTTAAATCCACCACTGATTTATCTCTCCTACATTCAGCTCACTCATTTTATAATTCACATTAACAGTTATTTGCTGGAATTAGCCATAAAATCAAGAGATAATATAAGTCTTGTCCATTTTGAAATCGGCAAACCTCTCAACGTTAACTACACAAAACATGGTAAGCTATTCTTTAATATGCTATTTGTGTGGCATTCCTCCCCCCCCCCCCGTTCCTCACTCCCCCGCACAGCCATCCACACACCACAATGTCAGCCTCCTTTCCAGACCATCCACACGACTATTTAAAAGGCAAACAAAAAGTAAGTGTTTACCAAAACAAACGAATTGGAAAACGCCCCCAACTATGGAACTACAAAGACAACCCTCTGTTGCCACATGAACGTGTGAGCCGATGGAAGTTATCTTATCTTCAACGTATACCGCTTCCACAACCCCCCCCCCCCACCCCAATGAAGTTCTTGATACATCACTGCATGAAATGACGCAAGATAGGCGGAGGACGCGGCGAGAGCTACTAATGTACGCGAATATGTTCTTGTCTTAAAGGTGTGTCTAGATTTCATGATAAATACCTACTAGAAAATCGATGTAGCGGAGGCATCGTCTTGCAACATAAATATTATGACAGCAATGGGGCATCCATATCATTTTCCGTTGTTAGTTATTCTCACTTCACTATAACTTTCTTTTTATTGTTGTTTATGTGGATACCATGCTAATGTATATTTTGACAAAGTTTTGAAAGAAAAGTCTTCCAGTGCCCATTGGTGATCTAATTATAACTATTAACTACTAACATTTAGGTGCTGGCTGTGCATATATGTGAGTGTACGCACGGAAAAGAGATGGGTTTGAATAATATAGTTAACCATTCTGTTTGCTGGTAATTATTTACCGTCCGCTCATTGTACAAGAGACTAGTGTACTTCTCTGTCTTACCCCCACTCGCTAGTTTACTGTTGGAGCCTCCATGCGCCTAGCGGGGGACGACATTTGCATCTGATTAGGGGGACATAACTCCACCGTTTTCCGCCGCCGAACGCAGGCGCCAGTTATCAGACGCCGGACTAGATTGTGTCGTCTGTTGGTGCGCCACACTACCAGCTTGTGAAATTGAAAAAGTTTACTGCTATGCAATGGGCTTGTTAGTAGTTTAATTTTATATACACATTTAAAAAATATATATTACATCATTAAAAAAGTAATAATAATAATCCGGTACCCAGTCATATTAAGGCCACATTTCGGTTTTGTGCCCCTTGAATCCAAAGTAGGAAAAAAAGTCACAGAAAAAATTAACAGGAAATAAAGTCACAAAATATGTTTCATATAAAAACTCCAAAGTGTCTATGTTGTTTATGATATTATATTTGTATTCCATATATATGTTAATTTACTGAAAAACAGTAAATCGAAAATAGCTTATTCGGATTGTGTTTTGATTCTCGTTTAGGATAAAAAATGTATTTGTTATTTATATTACACATTATCATTCACGCATTTAATAATAGGATTTTTTATGACTCAGTTATACACACGTGTGTGTGTTATTTGTATAATGTATACATATTTAATGATATGCTTTATTCAAAATTATTTAATCGTTATGCATGAAGCCAATAAACACGAACATTACAGATGGAACAACAATAAATGATTGTAAGCCGTTGGGTAGAGATTAAGCTCTCGTCCAAATGGATTGTCATTAGATTCTCGCGAGTGATCTCACCGACACATTTCACATACCGGTAGTAAAGGAATCAAAGGAAAGCAATGGGCATTGCATTGTAGTACTAGTTTACTGATAAATATTCAAACAGAGCATAATGGTCAATGCGGTTTCGGACAGAAAAATCTAAAATTCTTTTGTTCCGCAGTCTTGCCAGACTTTACCAAGGTGCTCTCCCGGCCGTCGAGCGCGAGCTCTTAATGCCCCCCACCCCGGCACACCTCCACACGGGCCAGCCGCCGGGTTTCCCCGCCGACAGATCGTGCGGCGGCGCGCCGGGAACCTCCCCTCTGGCCTGGGGGACGTCCGGTCGACCGAAAACGCTGCGTTTAAAGCGTTCGCGGCCCACTCTCCGGAAGTCAGGACGGCTTTGCTTCCACTCCGGAGGGATGATGTTGCGTTACCACCCCCCACCGTCCAGGGAGTCTTTCGGTCGGGACGTTAAGGTGGGACGAAACGGTTGCCTAGGAGCGGCTTTCTCAAGAACAATCACATACCTGTTTCCACAATAAGACTCATTATTGTCACCAATGGATTGTGGTTTGATCGAAAGATATTCAAATGCCTTTGTTCCCAATCTTGTCAGGATTTTTTTTATGATATCTGATTGCTGATTTTTTTCTGTGACTTTTTTTCCTATGATTTTTTTTTCCCGCTCACCAATATTTTCTCTCATCACAACCTTGGGACACTTATAATAAATTATATATCCGAGGCTCCTTGCAGCCACTCGGTAATATGATTTGAAGGGATAGCGATGGCTCAGGTCCGTTTTAGGAATATGAAAGTAATGATGATAGTGACCAGTTATAGGTAAATGGGAGTAGAAATAACAGTATTGGTCAAAGGTAGATTGACTTTCAAGATTTAGATTGTCAATTCAAAACACAATGTTTAGTCGATGGTTGCGTCGATATGCCAAAGTAACATTTTTTAAAAATCAAGTTTTCACCCGAAAGATAAAAGTAAAATGAGAAAATATTCAAATATACTATACTCCACAAGTACCATACTCCACAAGTACAATACTCCAAATGCCCAACACTTTTTAAAAACACAAAAATTATCATTCTAGTTAGCCAGCTCAGCTTTTCTCATCATGGGCAAAATGGAACAATATCATATTTGTTAGGGGTCACTACACTTTTGAGAAATAAGAAGGCCTATACCGGTATGCACTGTATATAAAAAAGAGTAAGCTTTTAGATTAATAATAAGGAAGGAGCCACAAAGTAAATAAAATGTTACAGTTGGTAATGAGCAAAACAAACGTTGAGAAGCGCTGAACTAGGGGTGGGGGGTTGTTAGAGCTCGCATTTACTAACATGTATATTTTAAGAAAACACGAAGCACCCACCAAATCCACTAGCCCAAGAGCTGCTCTCTTCTAGCACTAGGCGCTCTTCTAGCCCTGGTGCTGCGCTCATTTAGCCCTACTGCTACCCTCTTCTACCCTAGTAGTGCTCTCTTCTAGCCCTAGTGCTGCGCTCTTCTAGCACCAGGGCTGTTCTCTTCTAGCCCTAGTAGTGCTCTCGCCTAGTCCTAGTGCTGCTATATTCTAGCCCTAGTGCTGCTCTCGTCTAGCCCTAGTGCTGCTATCTTCTAGTCCTAATGCTGGTCTCTTCTAGCCCCAGTGCCGGTCTCGTCTAGCCCCAGTGCTGCTATTTTCTAGCCCTAGTGCATCTCTCGTCTAGTCCTAGTGCTGCTCTCTTCTGACAGTAGAGCTGCTCTCTTCTAACCCTAGTGCCGTTCTCTTCGCACAATTGATTTTAATTGTTAATATTTTTTTTTAAACAGATAAAAATAAATACGATACCATTTAATTTTCTTTACGTATTCACAGGAGAAAAAGATGGAAGGGGGGGGGAGACAAATTTGATGCATATATTTTCATTTTATTGGTAAATATTTCAGCGTACACATATACTTAATAGATTTCATGCATCTGTAACATGATTCTCTGTTGAATATTTTATGTAAAGAGAGTAGATGTGCACACAAAAAAGTATATACATCCGTTTATCGCTTACATTATTGCAGTAATAAGTTATGATAAATATAAAATATATTCTTTTAATTTACATACATCTGCATGAATTATTTTAGCTATAATTGATAATCTAAGAGATCTTTATTGTTACACACACTGTAACATCCATAATGGAAGTTATATATATATATATTTTATTACAATGTCATCCTTTAACGACGTACAGGTCTGGTTGGTGGCGGGAGGGTCGGGGGTGCACAAATATTTGAAGCTGAGTGATAAGTGTGTCTTACTTTTGTTACAGATTTTTTAAGACGGGAACAAACATGTGTGTGGGGGGTGGGGGTGGGGGGGAATCAGCCATTGAAGCGAATACCCATTATAGACCAACATGGCGCAGTAGTTGCAGTAAAATTTCACCACATTTCGAAACACGCTAGTCACGGACTAGCCCACTTGCCAGTGGAAGGAGGGGTGTTCAGGATGTGTAGTGTATATTGTAAGGGTTCTACATTATTATCGTGTCTCTCGCCGTAGCGTCGCCGGTGTTGATGATATTCATTCTGCAAGAACTTAAGTTTTTTTTCTTTTCCCTTTTTTGAGGGCTTAAGTCTTAGTAAATATAGGGCCGAAAACGTGTAATTTGATAACAGCCCCCATCATTGAGCTGGCTGAAGAAAATGGTCGGGAATAGAACTACAATGAAAGGGGGGATCTAGGCACTCGACCATAGCAAAGCCTAAAATGTAATACCCCCCCCCCCTCCAGTGGATCTGACTGTGTCGCCGCTTGGTCCGACTGCCCACTTTAATCGTCAACAAGATAGCAAATTTCACCCAGCCCAGTCTGTTACATTTACATTACATGTTGCACAGTTACACAAGCGACGGCGCCACCCTAGAAATATATCGAACGGTCGACAAGTCCTCGGCCACCCCCATCGCATGATTTTTATACTTTTGGGTTCAAAAACATTTTTTAAAATGTATATGTTTTATACAACCACCAAAAATATTGAGTTTAATACAAGATGTAACTAAAACGATGTAAGTACTGATGTGATCATAACTTAAAGAAAACCAGCGGAGAAGAGAACAGCCACCGTATTTACACGACCATCATTTTCGACACTGAGCCGCGCCAAAAAGTCTAGACACGTCATGTGACTCCTCTACACCAATAGCAGTTAGCTTGGAGTGAACCCCCCCTTCATATGCCGGGGCGAGCCCATCGTGCCGTTATGTGGGGAGACGATTATCTTATTTTCTTGCCGTTCATTCATCAAAACAGAAGCGCCAGTAGTCGAACACAGTTCTAGAGGTGTTTTATCGATAAAAAATAATCCTGATCTCTTTATTTTTCTCTGCAATTGTGAGTCCGAGATTTCAGGTTTTTGTTGCGGGCGACCTTCCACCCCTCGGGCAAATAATTCTTACCTGTGGACTCGCAAAGGAACAACGTCGTATGTTTTCCTTCTGAAACCCACATGTCGGTTAAATACACGGAGCCGAGGAAAAAAAAAATTAATGGGAAAAAAACACCATCAACTGGGCTGCACATTGAAACAGCGACAACTTACTGTCTCTCAGACATAGATTTGTATACAAGAATCAATGTGCAGAGTATTTCTCCCAGTGATGGTGTAGCTGCAATCAGGCACCACACCCGAATTCTTCATTCATTCAGGATTCCCGACCGAGCAGACGGTAAGGCTATTCCACCGTCTCTTGGATGTGTGGTTTATTTTGTGTGCTGCCTCGCACAGGACCCCAAACGTTCCGTTTACCTATGCGGGGTCTCGCTTCCCAACCCCCCCCCCCCCCTGACCTCGCAAAAGGCCAGGGACTTACAGCAGGACTCTAGCCTCAATGTGTGTGCTTTTATTCACTCTTGTGTTTCTTTTTGCTACCGCTGAAAAGGATCGGCCGAGAGGAATTTGTTTGTTTTCTTGTTCTCATTTTTTTTTCTTTCCCCAAATCGGAGGCTGTGACTAGGGCAAGTGTTGATATTTTGAGCACTAAATCGGAGGCTGCGACAATGTGAATGTGAGGGAAAGTGTTGTTACTTTGTGACAATGTGAGGGCAAGTGTTTATAGTAGACAGTAGATAGTTTGTGACAATGTGAGGGCAAGTGTTTATAGTAGACAGTAGATAGTTTGTAACAATGTGAGGGCAAGTGTTTATAGTAGACAGTAGATAGTTTGTAACAATGTGAGGGCAAGTGTTTATAGTAGACAGTAGATAGTTTGTAACAATGTGAGGGCAAGTGTTGATGTTTAGTAGTTGCGACAATGTGAGGGCAAGTCTCAGTATTTAGTGTTGATAGTTGAAGTGTTGATACTTTATTATTATTGATAGTCTGTGTTTATGAGGGCAAGTGTTGATATTTGTGCACTTAATTTGTGTGTTGGTCAATGTTTTTACTTTTTATATAGACAATTGCTGGGTTTTTATTTGCTCCTGATCAGTTCTATTGTTCTCTCTTTAAATCACTGCACATATTTAGTTACAGTTATAGTGTACCGAGTTACCTTATACACTTATAGTTAACGGAACAAACTACCGTGTAATTGGTCGTAAACGGTAGAAAATTTACTATAGTAATACTAAGTAATAGTAATAGCTAACGCCAATCTTTTTTGCTGAGCCGTGAATAGGGCCTCAACCTACGATCATTCAATATTATTATGTTTAAATGAAGGCCCTATCTACTATTACATGACATATTAAATTATATGGCGTAATTATGTTCATAAATTAATAGATTTGTTTATATTATATTTTACCAAGACTTGCACATTTTAAGTAACGAACGGAAAGTAGGCTGGATTATTTGATTTTTGTTAATGTTAACTTTCTCAGTCATACTCATACTATTAATAATCTAAACTAGCACATTGTCAATAGTCAGAATTCAATACTAGCTAAAAAGTGGAAAATTGTAAAAAAAAATAATAATTGGGCTGTGGACCACTGTTTAAATGTTGCCACAGGTCTTATCTCCCAACTTTACTCACTCAGCTAGTAGGTCTTATCTACCAACTTTACTCACACCAACTTAGCTAGCAGGTCTTATCTCCCAACTTTACTCACACACACTTAGCTAGCAGGTCTTATCTCCCAACTTTACTCACACACACTTAGCTAGCAGGTCTTATCTTCCAACTTTACTCACACCCACTTAGCTAGCAGGTCTTATCTCCCAACTTTACTCACACCCACTTAGCTAGCAGGTCTTATCTCCCAACTTTACTCACACCCACTTAGCTAATATATTTAATATTATTTTTCTGTATTAAATGACAGACTCAATAGAAGCGTTTAAAGTTGTAAGGGACCTATTCTATAATATTCTTCACTTTAGATATATTGATAATATATATATTATATTATAGGCCTATATACTATATATCTTTGTGTTTCAATTCTGCTCTGTGTGGCTGGCTATAAGTAAGCCAAAAATATTTCAGTAGTCTGCCAAGTATAAGTAGGCTAATAGTTATTGATTATTACAAGATGCCCTTACAAAAGTAAATAAGCCTGCTTAGTATTTTGGGTCTATACTTGTTTTTAAATAGTATAAAATAGTAAGCGTTGCTAGCACTGAGTTATCTTTCTTTTGATTTTTAAACAAAGTAAGTGGTCGGTTTGGCCAGTGGCTATTGACGTATGAAATTTAGCCTACATAAAACTTAATAAAATGTGATTAGTAGTGACCAGAGTGAGTGAATTGATGTTTTCTGTAAAATGTTTATGCCTAAATAAAACTTAATCAAAGTAAGGTGAGTGATAGAGACCAGGACATTCACATCGTTTGTGAATAGATTCCTTTAAAATGGTTAGGCCTATTCAGTTTGCTTGCTAAAAATATAACTATAACTCATGTTTGTAAAATAGTCTATAAATTGCATGACAACCACCTTGTAACTGCGTGTTAGTTAATATGACAACCACCTTGTGACAGCGTGTTAACATGACAACCACCTTGTGACAGCGTGTTAACATGACAACCACCTTGTGACAGCGTGTTAACATGACAACCACCCTGAGACAGCGTGTTAACATGACAACCACCTTGTGACAGCGTGTTAACATGAGCAGACGTAGTGAGGCTGCGGTAACTGCTAGGTATGGCAGAGCCGGCAGGAGCAACACAGCTCAATGCGTTAGCAAGCACCGTGTCACGGCAGTGTGTTATTGGAACACTGCGTGTTGCATCGAGCACTATGTTATCCAGCACTGTGTGTAGTGTATTGTGTTTGCGAGCAACATTTTTATTTTACCGAGCCATGTATTCAGTTTATCGAACACTGCTGTGTTAGCGTGCACTGCTGTATTACTCACAATATTAGTAATAGCGAGCACGGCATTAGTCAACACCGTGTTTAAATGGTGTGTAGAAGAAGCAGTTTGTGTACGTCTATGAATGAATGAACAATCGACACCCTTCAATATTTTGTGCAGTAAAATTGACCAATAGCTGTCAAGCGAGCGTGGCGAAACACTTAATTCTTAATACTCACCCAGCAGGAGCAACTCATTGATTAACAACTTTCATACTACAGTATGAATGATGTATTCCTATCATAATCATGTGACCTGTATGTATGGTATGATGATAAAGTAGTGAGGAGAAGAGCCCACATTACTCTAATTGGCCTGAACATAGTAAATGAACAAAAAGTAGGACAACAATTATGGATTGAATTTGAATGTTACTCTACTATGTATAGATACTTTGGGTGTAGCTACCTAGCCACTTAATATTGTGTGTTTATTTTATCACAAAAATCAAAGTGAAAGTAAAATTTTTTCATGACATTTTTTGCCTAAAGAAGCTAAAACATAGAAAACCGATTTTCTTTGTAACATCTGGCACTATTGCTATTGGTGACTGCACCAGTTTTATCTGACATCAAGTTTATAAGACTGTCATTTTTACAAGACTGCACTAAGTTTATGACTGTAACCAGAGGTGTAGAGGGAGTGCACGAGACCCCCCCATACCCCCGCCCCGCCCCCCCCCCCCAAACAAGAACTCTGAAACACATTATTTTCACCCATCAATAAAATACCACCATAGCCCATTTTGGTGCATGATGACACCTGCCCCCTCTGCACCCCACCTAGCTACGCTTCTGACGGTAGTTGATTTATATGACTAGCAACTCAGCCACAGTAAACGAGATAAAAGATCTACAATGGTTTAAGAGGTCAATTAATGAACAAAAGACTTTGACCAAGCAACCTTTCTCTGAAGCCTTTAAATCTCCCTTTCAATAAACAGCACAGCAAATACAGGTGTTACATTCACACCTTTGGATTACACCTAGGGCAGCGTTTCTCAACCTGTCGGTCGTGACCCCTTTAGGTGGGTCGCAACCCCTTTAGGGGGGTCGAATGACCCTTTCACAGGGGTTGCGTAAGACCATCTGAAAACAAATATAACCCTACAGTTATGAAGTAACAAAGAAAACAATATTGTGTTGGGGGTCGCCACAACTTGAGGAACTGTATTAAAGGGTCGCGGCATTACGAAGTTGAGAACCACTGACCTAGGGGATTCTTTTGAAGTTTTTACTGTAAAGGTTGCTTTTCTGACATGATCATATCCTATATCTGAAGTTCATCAATAATAAATATTTATGTCATAGCTTTTGATGAAATATATTTTTTTTCTTATTTTAAATGGGAATATTTTAGGAAAACATCTGTACAAGAAACAATTGGTACAGTAAAAGATTGGTACAGTAAAAGACTGGTACAAGAAATGTCTACTGTAATAAAAACAGACTTAAAAGAGTGATCAATGAAATATCTTTTATAAGTATTACTTTAATACATTTGGTCACCTGGAACATGTTAATCACTCACACAGTTCCTAGACCATATCACAGAACAGTTGGTCCCCAACTTTCCTTGACCATACATATGCCAGAACAGTTTGTCAATAACGTTTTTTGACCATAACACAGAACAAACAACAACTTTTCTTGTCGATATCCCAAAAGAGATCATCAGCAACTTTTTGTTGACATCACAGAACAGCTAATGAAGAACTTTTCTCCTTTACCACCACTACACAACCACTTTTTATTTCTGGTCATTTATTTATTTATTATTTTCAATATGTTTTTAAATTTTGTTACCTTCTATTTTTTACAGACTGGTTCCTGTTGATAGAACCCTAGATGTGGACAGCTACCCAGCACTCTAGTCAACAGAAGCATATTTTGACCAATGGTCAGATCAAAGTTGCATCTAATTTTGGTGTTTGATATTCACCTATCTACTGAATTAAGCAAGGCATCTTTGCTCTGAAGTAATATGTATCATAAGACACCTGTACTGTGATATATTTCAACAATATTTTCATTGGGAAATAGAAACTAATTTTGTATAATGTGAATCATCTAAAGAAAAAATTGTGGTGAATGTCGATTGCTCAACTCTTGGAATATATTTGTAATCAAGTAGTCGATTGTGCTGGCAGTTATCTTCAAATTCGTTTGATGCAAAAAAAAATTATTTCTAGAAATTAGAAAATCTCTAATGCTAAAGTTATCACTTTAACAGAAATTCTTTAGAGCGATTTTCAAAGAAATTATTGGTGGTGAACACTCACTGGCCAGGCACTGGTCAAACAATATAATCGAATGCACCCCATTGGCATGTGGTGCCTAACTTTATGTTCCGCAGCAAGCGATATTCACTCGTGAAGCGCCTGTGGAAGTACAAAATAAACGATGAAACCAGGAGTTCGTCTCAAAAAGACACGTCAATATCCTCATCATCATCACCACAAGAAGACCTGGAACTGAAATCTGTCACCCATTCCCTGTTCAAAAAACTGAAGGAGGAGCAGCTTGAGATACTACTGCAGGCAATGGAATCCCATGGAGGGGAGATCACCCCCTGCGTCCCATTGTCCAAGTCGGACATACGCCTTGGGAAACATACATTTGCTCCGTATGTTCTTTGCTGTAAAGTTTTCCGCTGGCCTGATTTAAAGTGTGATGCTGAGATGAAGAGATTGCCAAGCTGCTCCCGACTAAATGAAGACAAGGATTCAGTCGTGTGTTGCAATCCTTTCCACTGGAGCTTAGTTGTAAAAATAGGTGAATGATTTAAATTATAAATATTTGTTGTAATTTATTTAGTTATAATATTTTAAAATTGTATTTAAAAATTTGGATTAACTTTTAGTTTTGTCAATTTTATTGCATCCCTGTTTATTATGTCTTGTGAGCCTAAGGCCTGTAATGAGGAAGATTTTCATTGTCTAAGACAGTGGTTCCCAACCTGTACTCTACGGAGTCCTGTGCACTTATCAGGGGCTCTGTGGCAGCTCCAGGAAATTCCTAAACAACCTTTTAAACATGGGTAGGTCTTATAGGGCTCAGTGAGTAAAAAAGGTTGGGAACCACTGGTCTAAGTGTAGGGAGTAAGATTTTCACTGTCTTAGAATAGGGAGTAGTATTTACTTGTAACCAGTAAGATGCTGTAGACTTCAGAAATGTGACTAATAGTTAATTAGCATGTTATAATTGAACAAATAAGTTGATCATGCTGTATGATACAATTATCTGATTAATGTGAATGCTGAACATTAACTTATTTTATTCCAGATGAACCACCAATTTTCCCAGATAAGCATCAGTGGCCGCCTCCACCACATACACAGAGACCGGATAACCACGCTGATAAGCACCAAGGTGAGACTAGTTGCCACATGATAATTTACAACTAAGGGGCCATCCATAAATGATGATGCTGTTGGGAAGGGGTGGGGGGTGTAAGAAATTTATGTGTGATTCTTTTTGCCTCTTCAACTCAGATTGAAGCATGTGCCAATAACAATTTTCTCTACACATGATGTGTAATTAAAGTGTCTGTTTGTGATTTTTGGGAGGGGTGGTTAGGGGGGGGGGCGGCAGATGTAGAAATCTGCCAAAATTTTGGAACATCATTTATAGATGCCCCTATTAACTAAACCTACTCTTGGTAGCTGAACCTACTTTGATAGCTGAACCTACTTTGGTAGCTAAACCTATCTTGGTAGCTAACCCTACTATTTTAGCTAACCCTACTCTGTTCGCTCAGCCCACTGTGTACTGCTGTTGAGCTCTGACTTTTGCTACCAACAACAAAGGCTGGTTTCCTAGACTTACATTTAATCTATATCAAAGACTTTCTTTTCCTTAACCTCTGACTGACCATAAATTTAGGAGAATGAAGTGCCCAGTGTGTAAAATATTTTTCTATGTATTGTGTATGTCAGTGTGTCTTGTATTTTTGTTATATTTGGCTCAGATCTATTTGTGTGCTTTGGTTGTAATAGTGTCAACTTTGTGTGTCTGCTTTGGTTGTAATAGTGTCAACATTTAGGTGGGGATAGTGTCTAATTCAGGTTGGGATCATGTAGTCCAGTGGTGGGCAAACAGTTTGTGCAGAGGGCGACATTGACAAATTTAAAGCTATTGGGGGCGCATGTATATTTTGTCCAATTTTTATATGTCCATAAAGATTTCTCTATATTAAAATCGGTAAATTAGCATTTTAGCATTACATGACAAAGGTCAAGGTGTGTTTAAATAAATGGAAAATTTGAATTTGATAAAAAATTTTAAAACAAATATAACAGTGCAACATAACTGTACAACATAATGGTACATGAAATTCTGTAAAATTCAACAAATGAAGTTAAAAACAAAGTAATTTTTTAAATTTCTAAATGCCTTTGAGGGCCACATAATATCAGTTGCCTGGTCGCATCGCAGTCCGTAGTTTGCCCACCCCCGATGAAGATAGTAAGATGGGTATAGTGAAGACAGTGAAGTTGGGATATTAAAGACAGGTTGTGATAGTGAAGACAGTCAGCTTGTGATAATGAAGAAAGTCAGCTTGTGATAGTGAAGATGGTGAAGACAGTCAGCTTGTGATAGTGAAGACAGCTGATTTCTGATCTAATGACAATTGTGCTTCTGTTTTCAGTGTGGGTTTACCTGCTCCCTTAACAACTCTTAATGAATACCCGATAGGCTCACTGATTACCTGATGGGCTCACTGATTACCTGATAGGCTCACTGATTACCTGATAGGCTCACTGATTACCTGATAGGCTCACTGATTACCAGATAGGCTCACTGATTACCTGATAGGCTCACTGATTACCTGATAGGCTCACTGATTACCAGATAGGCTCACTGATTACCAGATAGGCTCACTGACGGCATTTGCAACTCCTAATTTAAAGTAAAATGTGGCATTTAAAAAATGTGTTCTAAATTTGCATAGCTTAGACCTTTGTGAACCTTTGAGAACCATTGCATGTTGATGGAAGGATCTATCTGCAGCTAACAATTTAATTGTGAGGAACAGTATAAAGAATTGATTTTCTAGAAATTACCATCTAAACAAAAAATTTTTAAATGTCCCAAACATTAATTTATATATAGAAATTGACCGTATGGCTAAATTAAATGAACATTTCTTATCATTCATTATGGCTGAATTAAATGAACATTTCTTATCTTACATTGTGACTGAATTAAATGAACATTTCTTATCTTACAGTATGGCTGAATTAAATGAACATTTCTTATCTTACATTGTATAGCATCCTTCCGTCTTCACGAGACGATGGAGTAGCTATATTGTAGTCCTACACTTGGACGAGTGGCTCACTAGGCCAATCCTGGAGTGACAATCTCGACTGCATTTCACGCAGGAGAATGATGATTCCTGGTTAATTTTGGCCTTCCGTGCTGTTCTTTTTGTTGCAAGGGCTTCGTTTCGCACATCTTCTGCCTTTTTCACTCCTTCGTACACTGCCGTTAGCCAGCTGGAACGTTGTTCGGCAATGATCTCCCATTTGTTGACTTCAATATTCGCTTCTTCATGCTCTTTTTGCAAACGTCCATATATCTCAGGCGAGGCCATCCAATAAGTCTTGTCCCTTCTGCCAACTCTCCATACAACAGCATCTTTGGAATACGGCCTTCCTCCATTCTCCTTACATGGCCTAACCAGCGAAGGCGCTTCTTGCTAAGAGGGAGAATATGCTACACATTTTGGAACGTTCCAAGACCTCTGTGTTAGTCACCTTGTCCTGCCGTCGGATGCGTAAAATGCGACGCAGACATCTTTGATGGAAGCTGTTGAGTTTCCGCTCGAGACTGGTATATGTGGTCCACACTTCACTGCCATATAGGAGCGTACTAAGCATGCATGCCTGATAGACACTATACATTATGGCTGAATTAAATGAACATTTCTTATCTTACATTATGGCTGAATTAAATGAACATTTCTTATCTTACATTATGGCTGAATTAAATGAACATTTCTTATCTACTGTTATAAGGGATGACGTATTTTAAGAAGCTTTGCCCGCCTTCCACGTGCATGACCTCTTTCAAGTCGGTCCTGTGTTGGGGCGGCTAGAAAAAATATCCCTTTGATGATACTTTTGTTTACTATCATCCGTTTCTGTGGAACATGATAGAACAATCTAGAAAATGTGGGAAGCAGTAAGACTGTGTGTTCCATTTCCAGAATGATCATCTGAAACTGCCTATAAAAAGGGCTGACCGATAGAGAGGGGGAGATTTTCCTTTCCTTGATTACGAGGCATGCTATGTGTCATTATACTTTGTTGTGTGTAGAGATTCTTATTTCCTCGTACAATTTTGTGCTCATTGTATTTTGATATACAGTACCGGTACCAGCAAATCTGTAAGTTTATAATTTCAATCATATTTCACTTGCTGTTATTATTTAATTGAAGTTCACAAATTAAAAGGTTATTAATTGTAATTAGCTCTGGCCTTGATTGTCGTTGTATTTGGTATTATTTTTAAACGTTGGTATCGTTCTTTATTATGGACTGTTTCTGAACGAGCCATAGACTAAAATTAAGAGATTAAATTCTCCATCTATAACGGTCCGTAATATCTACATTATGGCTGAATTAAATGAATATTTCTTATCTTACATTATGGCTGAATTAAATAAATATTTCTTATCTTACATTATGGCTGAATTAAATGAACATTTCTTATCTTACATTATGGCTGAATTAAATGAACATTTCTTATCTTACATTATGGCTGAATTAAATGAAAATTTCTTATCTTACATTATGGCTGAATTAAATGAACATTTCTTATCTTACATTATGGCTGTTATTTATTTAACAATCCTGAGAGGCCTCATTCAACTTTGAATTTTTCATAACATGAAAAGATAATAATCTTTTACTTTGGTTTTATTTTTAAAACCACTAATACTCATATGCCTAATTAATTAAGTATATTCTTTAAAGTTGGACAAGTAAACAATGATTATTCGATTATAATAACCAAAGAAAACAAATTCGAAGGAAGGTCGCAGTTAATTTAAATGACCAATGGTACCGAAGGTAACAGTTAATGACCAACCGAACAAAAGGTCACATTTTTATTAACAAACTGACAAACAGAACCAGAGGTCACATTTTTAATGACCAACAGAACCAGAGGTCGCAGTTTTTATGACAAACTGAAACAAATATCCGAGTTTCTGGTCAAACCACTTTATAATCAGAGATCAGACCTGAGCATGTTCTCATTAGGTGAGTGTGAATGTCGGCACCACTTAATGTGTGACGTTATCACAGTGTTATCCCTTTGCTGGGTGCACGAGACACGTTGTGTTGTTATTAATCATTAAATATCTTTGTTGATATTATCGACATTATCATTGAGTAAATCATTGCTCACTCAGTTATATACCGTACTGACTTAACTAATACGTTATTTACACTGGTTGTTGTACTTGTACCAACTGAAATCCACGTTAGCTATTTAATTGGTCAGCAGACGAAAGTCGGTACACTTTTGGCCGATGTCAAGATGGCGGGTGATCATTATTCTAGAATGTGCTAAATTGCTGATAGAAAGAATGTTAGACATTTCTTAGTTAAGAGGAAATAGTTACGGACATTTCTTACCTTGGGTGGGGTGGAAAGAATGTTAGACATTTCTTAGTTAAGAGGAAATAGTTACGGACATTTCTTACCTTGGGTGGGGTGGAAAGAATGTTAGACATTTCTTAGTTAAGAGGAAATAGTTACGGACATTTCTTACCTTGGGTGGGGTGGAAAGAATGTTAGACATTTCTTAGTTAAGAGGAAATAGTTACGGACATTTCTTACCTTGGGTGGGGTGGAAAGAATGTTAGACATTTCTTAGTTAAGAGGAAATAGTTACGGACATTTCTTACCTTGGGTGGGGTGGAAAGAATGCTAGACGTTTCTTAGTTAAGAGGAAATAGTTACGGACATTTCTTACCTTGGGTGGGGTGGAAAGAATGTTAGACATTTCTTAGTTAAGAGGAAATAGTTACGGACATTTCTTACCTTGGGTGGGGTGGAAAGAATATTAGACATTTCTCAGCAGGGAGGAAATAGTTCCTGATTATGAATGTTAGACATTTCTTAGCTAGAATGGGAAGTGATAGTTACTGACATTGTTTTTTTACCTTGGATAAAAAAAATGGTGGTGGGGCAGACATTTGTCAGCTGGGGGTGGGGAAACGAGTTGTAGACTTGAGGGGAGGGGGGACGTTAAATACATTTTTTTCTTACCTTTTATTGAATGAATGCTACAAACCTTTGGGGGGGGGGGGGCAATGATATATATTCTTACCCAGGATGGGGGGCAATGTTATATTGTCTTACCCAGGATAGTGGGGGGGGGGGCAATGTTATATTGTCTTACCCAGGATTAAGGGGGGGGGCAAAGATTGTCTTACCCAGGATTGGGGGGGGGCAAAGATTGTCTTACCCAGGATTGGGGGGGTGTACAAAGATTGTCTTACCCAGGATCGGGGGGGGGGGGGGCAAAGATTGTCCTACCCAGGATTGGGGGGTGGGGAGATTGTCTTACCCAGGATGGGGGGGGGAGAGATCAATGATATATTAGAAGACAACGCTTTGTTCGAGAGAGATCCAAATTTGTAATATATGATTGTTTAAAAAAATTAAAATGTCTAGTGTTGTATGAAAATTGTAGATTGATTAATTAGACACGAACAATTTGTGCCAAAAGAAGAATGGACAGGAAGTGATTTGAAGTAAAATGTAAAAAACCAAATAGGAAAAAGACATGGCAACATGGCAGCTACGTAAAATTGTGGATTTGGTTTATACTGTCCATTCTTCTTTTCTTTTTTTTTGTTGTTTGTTTTGGGTTCTGCTCCCACTCCTATTCTTTTCTTTTTTTCCCTCTCTTTTAGGTAGGATACATGCATATATATATGTTATGTAAATTTAGTTTATACTTATTTAAATGTTTTGTTAATGTACTGATGAAGGTATTTGCCAAAACGTTTATTTGTGTATTATGTAAAATTATTATTAAAGCTAAACATATATTTATATTGACACAAATTGTTCGTGTCTAATTAATTAATATAATTAAAAGCTTTATCGCAGTCCAACACTTTTATAATTAGTTTAAGTAATTTTAGTTATATTGACAGTAGTTGTATGAAATTATTACTATAGTTTAAAAGAGGTGAGTTGTACAACATTATTACTATCGTTATAAAGACGTGAGTTGTATGACATTATTACTTTATTTAGAATGACTTTTGGACACATTTTAACATTTAGCAGTTAAATAGCCATAAGCATTGCTATTAGGCCGTGTTCCAAATGTTTATTGCTGGAGTGTGCATTAAAGACATTTTTTGGTAAAATGTTCTACAATAAAAAATTGTCATCACAATCCTCTGTCCATCACAATCCTGTCTATCAAAAGCTTCTGTCCACTATAATCTTCTGTCTGCTGCACCCATAAAAAAAACTTTTTATTATGTGTATTTTCAGGCCAGTCCTCTAGGATTATGGAATCAGAAACTGGATTTCTTACCTTGGACTATACAGAAAATTCATCAGGTTTGACTTTAACTTTTATAAAAATCGTTGGTCATCAGTACTTGGCTAGTAAATCATAAGTTTGTTCACTAAAAAATGGCAACTGAAGCCTATGTTGTGTATTGCTTGTAATCAATAAATGATAATTGAACCAGAACTACTGCTGGTTAGTTGCCTTTTATTAGCCTATCACGTGACGTTTTAATTAGAGGGATTTTAAATTGCTTTGAATAAATAAATAGCAACCCCCCCCCCCAAAAAAAAAAACCAAAAAAAAAAAAAACAGTTGCATTGGTCCTCAAAAAGTCACGACACAACAACGTATGATGATCCTAAACCCTAGTTTGATTGTGCACAACCCACGTCTCATGGCCCGCGACCGACAGCTTCTGAGAAAATTCACCAGACAAAAATGGAGGAAAAACCTCCATGGTGTAATACGTGTCAAAAGATTGATAACAAGCCACTAACCACGTGACATTAATCCCATCTATTTGGAATCTGGTCTCGAGTATTTAAATCCCCTCTACAACCCGACCCTCCACATATCATTAAACCTCCCACCTCCTTTCTTTTTAAAACGCTGTATACTCTCCTCCAAAAAATGTTTCTGAATAGATATCCACTCAACTCACACTAAAATTAATATAATATCCACCCAGATAACACTACAATTATTACCCACCCAGATAACACTACAATTATTACCCACCCAGATAACACTAAAAGCCAAAGTCACATCCATGCTTCAGCTTTCATTTTAAACAGGAAAGCCCTAATTTTAAAAAATGCACAATAACATTTTGAGGGTACAACTTTTGGGTTTAATATGTGATGTGGCCTTATAACCAGACTACAATAAAGGTGTGTGGTCCTTTTAAAAATAAATTTATACATTTAGCGTCCTCTGAATGAGCCAATCTCCATCTAGTTCATTCCTGACTCTCTGAACTCTTAACTCAAAAGAATGCTTGGCTCATGTTACCGTGTGCTGTCAATTTTTTTCCTCATGGTTGGGTATTTATCGTGTGCTGTCTATTCCATCCCATGGGGTGGGTATTCACAGTGTAATATCTATTCCATCCTTTGGGTATTTGCACTGTGCTATCTATTCCATCCTTTGGGTATTTGCCATGTGTTACCTATTCCATAATAATGGGTATTTGCCGCGTGCATATTTTGTGTGTGTTTATATCACTCTTCTGTGTGTAGAGGTATATTGCTATATTGTTGGTGTTTATATATTGAACTGTGTATATGATGCGTATATGAGATGTGTTTAGTGTAATTGTGTGTATCTGATATGCTATATTTATGTGATGCGTATGTGTTTATGATGTCTGTGCATGTTTATATGGTGTGCATATCTATTTATAACGTTTCTGTTTATATGGTGCGTATATGTATGTTTCGCTTTGTGTGTATATTGTGTATGTGTTCCCCAGCTTAATCTGTTTATTATTTATGCGCACGTTGTATATTTATGGAGATAAGCAAACGTATTATTTTAGGCACGTACATTGTGAGTGTTGGCACGTATGTTGTGAGGATAGACACGTATGTTGTGAGTGTAGGCACGTATGTTGTGAGGATAGACACGTATGTTGTGAGGATAGGCACGTATATTGTGAGGTTAGACACGTGTGTTGTGAGTGTAGACGTGTATGTTGTGATTGTAGGCACGTATGTTGTGATTGTAGGCACGTATGTTGTGATTTTAGGCACGTATGTTGTGATTGTAAACATGTATGTTGTGAGTATAGACACGTATGTTGTGTGTGTACATATTGGGTCAATAAAATCCGTCTATTCTGTTTCATTAAGTCCAGGCCCAGTGGATAAGGATTTTGTGTGCAGTGTGCACCATTTTCGACGAGGACATACATATATATTCCAAACCTGAAAGAGGAATGCTCTAGTTAATAAAGTACTTGTAGATTGGGTTAGTGAAGTAGACATTCAATCAAACCTTCAATATTTCACGGATTGGTGAAACATAATTTACAAAAAAGCATACCTCTTAACTTGCTGAAGTTTGTCCCCGTCGTCCCCCCACCCCTATACACACACTGTTAGTGGACTGACGCTCACAAAGGCCACTTGTCCATGGGCAGATAACCGATATAGGTCTGTTTACCCACTAAAGGCCCCTATCTCGGGGCTTGTTTATAGCCTGACTGACGAGGACTTTCCTTGTACCAGTAGAGGTATAAACGGAAGTGTGGAGCCCAGTGTGTCTCAAAATCTACTGGTGGTACGTGTGACATAAAAATTAAAAAAAATTGGCTTATACGTTAAAAGTGTGACACCAAAAAGGACATATTGAAAATATGACATCAAAATGGTCTTGACATCAAAATGGTCTTATGTCGTTTACGTATGACATCAGAATTGTTTTTGTTGTATGTAACATCAAAATGGACTTGTTTGTATATGAGTTAGCTGTAAGTGTGAAATGAAAATGGAATTATATGTTGAACACGAGACATGGAAATGGTCTTATAATGAGCCTTAATGTCTACTTTATAAACTAATAAAAATGGAGAGACTTTACTAACAATAATCAATTCAAAGCGTCGTTAAATTTTTTTTTAAAATTTACATTGTATTTTCTAGTTGAAAACTAGCAAAGATTGACATTTTAAAAGAATACTTTGAGAACCAACGAAGAAAAAAAAGTACGAGGATACGGAGCAGTCAGAATAATGCTGAAATAATACCTTTTGTGTACCAACGAGGGCGTGTGGGTGGGGCCCGAAAGAACGGGGGGGGGGGGGCGTGGGGGTGGTCGTACAGCGGTGCTAGAAAGAGCACAGAAAAGATGTACGCTAAATTGTGTAAGCTTTAACTGTGTACGCTAAGCTGTGTAAGCTTAACTGTGTACGCTAAGATGTGTAAGCGTAACTGTGTACGCTTAACTGTGTCAGCTTTAACTGTGTGACTGTGCGCGCTAAGGTGTGTACGACAAAGATTGGTCTGGGAAGGGGTGTTGAACGTTTTTATTGTTAGCCTTGTAGGAGGTTGAGATTGCTGCTTCTTTGTAAAAATAAAATGCATATGATTGTCCGACACAATTAGATTATGTGTGGGGAGCAGTGAGTTCTTGTGTACCATTGCAATAAAACAACAATTATAGATGAACTATCATTCAGTTTACTTGATTATTTACATTCTGTCAACCGAGACATGTTTGTCACAGATTTAACAGATATGCTAATACCCTTTTGCATACACTCATAGTCAGAATTGGTTTGGATAATGTCATGTATATTTACATGCCTTATCAACCCCTACTCTCCAGCTTTTCATGTTTACCCCACTTAAGGGTAATTGCGCCAAGACCTCTGATCCGGATCCCTCAAGTTACCTGCAACGTATTCCTATTTGTTTCGACTCAGGTTGGTGTTCCTTATGTCATATGCACATTGTCACAACTCCAATCTTCGTCCATTCACAAAGAACGTTCTGTCAAACGCTGTGTATAGAGAAATTGTTTTTTTTACTCCTTTGTCTTTTACTCTTTGGATTCGTGGCAAGATGGAATCGGTCTAGACTGGCTGGCAGGGCACTTGATTTTAAAAAAAAAAGAAATTAAAAAAAAATTATATGAGATAGAGTGTGTGTGTGTGCATATGTTATAATGTGAGTGTGCTATTTCTTAAGGTGGTGGGGGATGATTCGTTTAAAATATTTGACCGATAAGATGGATCTTGTGGAAATTTTGCACTGACACGCATACTAACACACACGCTCTCCCACTCTCTCAACCCCCACTCTCTCAACCCCCACTCTATCAGACTCACACAATCGTGCTTGAGCTCTTGTTATATGCGTACATAAGGTGTGATTAATTACGACCATGTTTTCTTGTATGTTATCATGAAAAGCTGGAGAGTAGGGGTTGATAAGGCATAAATACCCCATATAGGGTCCTACATACCCCAGATAGAGTCCCACATACCCAGATAGGGTCCCACATACCCAGATAGGGTCCCCCATATCCAGATAGTGTCCTACATACCCCAAAGATGGTCATTTTCACTTCACTTTGGGTAATTTAACCTTTTATCCGGGCTCTTTTAGAAGGCGCCATTGATGATACCAGATACTATTTAACATATGTATACACTCACATACATAACTTCACTCACTCACATACATATCTTCGATCACTCACATACATATCTACTCTGACTTACATACCTATCTACACTCACTCACATACATATCTTCTACACTCACTCACATACATATTTACTCTCACTTACATACCTATTTACACTCACATATGTACACACACATTTTTCACTCACTCACCTCCATAACTAAACTTACACACACACTCATACATATATTCACTAACTCACATCTATACACACACACATGTACACCCACTCAAATATCTAGGCTCATACACATGTATCTACACTCACTCACATATTGAAGCTCGCACACATACATATACATATCTACACTCACATACACATAAATGTCGTTAGTCTAGTCGTGATTGTGCAAGATTTCGGGAAGGTGACTTAAATAAGCAAAATAAAGTATCAATAATTGAACAGTTGAAGCTTCGCGTGTGTAGGCGTCAAATGAGGCACGGGACGGGGATCTGCTGCTGGGATCGATACGGCACTAGGGGTCAAAGGTTCGGATATATCCCCAATGAATTGTGTAGACTGACTGTACTGAGAGGGGGGGGGGGGGGTCCAGAGTTTCCTTTTCATAAAAGATGATCTCAACCTCCTATATTTCACGGAGTTATAAAGAAGTGATAGAAGGAAACATTGGTTTGGAGGAGGCAAAGGGTCTTAAATCTCCAGTCCGGGTCGCATCCAGTTGCTCATATACCACTCGTAAGATATTGACTGACTGTCGGTCTAGTCCATGTTTCAGTCATCAATGGCACACCCTCACTTATGCCTGACTATACTGTATCTCTTCTCTTTAAACTCATTTACAACATATTCTGTGTCCATATGATTGGTCATCGCACAGCTCTCTTGCCCCATATTCCACTCCGTACCACTTGGTCATTACACAACTTTCTGCCAACATATTCCATATGATTGGTCATTACACAGCTCCCTGCCCGCATATTCCACTTCCACTGATTGGTCATTGTACAGCTCTCTACTTTAGATATCCAAATGAATGACCATCGCACAGCATTCTACAACATTCTCTCTCTCTTATTCGGTTTAACTATCCAGTCGGACCAATATAAATCTTTCTCTCACTCATGGCCTCTCTGAAACTCTGACTTGTAGCCTGCCACCATCATCGCCCCACTCTCATCTTCTACTATGCTCCCATTCACCTAACACTCACTAGCTATCCTCATGTTGCCTTACTCTTTGCACATCGTCACCTTTCCAACATACCTTTATGTGCGACCTCACCTACCGCTCCTCACCTGATTGTTGCAAAAATGTCACAAGAAAAAAGTCACATAATGTGTTTCATATAAACTCCTAATTTTCAATGTTTATGAAATTATATTTGTAAGTCCATACTTAGCCTATGTATATTTACTGCAAAATAGTAAATCGAAAATAGCAGTAGCTTATTCGGATTGTGATTTGCTTCTCGTTTGGGATTAAATAAATGTTTCTTATTGATATTATATATACACATTATAATTCATACATTTAATAATATGATTTATTATTACTCAGTGATACATGCGTGTGTGTGTGTTATTTGTATTATTATAATATATAACTATTACAATCCCACATTTAATTCTATGCTTTATTCAAAACTATTTACATTGTTCTACATGAAGCCAATAAACACGAACATTACAGATGGAACAACAATAAATGGTAGTAAGAGATTGAGTAGAGATTAAGCTCTCGTCCAAATGGATTGTCATTAGATTCTCGCGAGTGATCTCACCGACACGTCACACAATAAAGGAATCAAAGGAAAGCAAGGGACATTGCATCGTAGTACAAGTTAACTGATAACTCTATTCGGACCAAGCATCTATGGCCTTAATGTAGTAAATGAGGCTTTGAGAGAAGGATATACAAATTCTTTAGTTCCCCAATCTTGTCAGACTTTACCAAGTGGCTCCCCCCACCCACAGGGCCGACCCTGTAATCACACTAAAACTCAATATTCTCACTCAATGATGTCATCATTTGTTAATTAATTCTCATTTAAATACATCTTGTTTTATGCTGACTGAGTTTGAGTTTGAACAACGTTAAATTTCACCAGTAACTTTATCTTTACCATTGACAGACTGCGAGAATGTGATCTAAAAGTCCACTGATTTTAAATTAATATCAATAGCAAATACACGTCTTCAAAACAAAGTGACCGCAGAATGTATTGTAAACGTATGTCATCTACTTTTAGTAGTTTACTTTTTTGGCGCCAGCTTAACTCGATCCCACTAGGCACTGCGATGCGAGTAGTTATTGTATTCATTTTACTGGCTGGTGTATTTATTTACTATTACGATACTGCATTGTACGATTTTGAGACGATATTGTACAATTGTTCGAGGGTAAAGAGGTCAAGAAAATCTAGATACAATAATTTAAAATGGTAAATTAAGGCGCATAGCAGTCAGGAGGCCTCCGCATGTGTGAAGATCTCCTAGTATTCTAAACATAATGTCTCCGCATGTGTGAAGATCTCCTAGTATTCTAAACATAATGTCTCCGCATGTGTGAAGATCTCCTAGTATTCTAACATAATGTCTCCGCATGTGTGAAGATCTCCTAGTATTCTAAACATAATGTCTCCGCATGTGTGAAGATCTCCTAGTATTCTAAACATAATGTCTCCGCATGTGTGAATATCTCCTAGTATTCTAAACATAATATTGAAATTTAAATTGTATCACAACGTCCCGTATTCCATGATTTATCAAGCAAGTTCAAGTAATGTCGGCGGGCCGGATGACCTGGCCTCGCGGTTTTCCAGACAACATTGCATCTGGCCAGTGTGTTGTATCTTCGCACCCAGTAATTTGTGGTACCATCACTCAGCGATTCGCTGCTTGCTACTTGTACCATTACATTGACGAACATTGGCAGCCGTTTATTGGCCCCGCACACACCCGATGTCTTAAGACCGTCCTTTTAAAAGAAAGAAAGAAAGAAAAGAATAGTATTTTTAAGACCCCCCAACGTAAAAAAAAGCCTTTATTATACTAACTCCACCCCAAACTTCCAGTGGCGGCTCTGTGAATTTTTAATACACTAGATACCAATTTCTTGTGGTTTTGTGTAGGATTTCCATCCTCTCCGAATTGAGAATGAGCCACTCCCTCTGAACCAAAGTTTAATCCACCAGTCAGGTGACTGAAACATTGTCCGAACCTGTTATTTTGAACACTGGAATGGAGCGTCAAATTCTACGAGGGGTTCTCTATTTAGTTTCCATGTAGCATCCTAAGAAGGGACCCTCTATTTAGGGTCCATGTAGCATCCTAAGAGGGGTCCTTTATTTAGGGTCCATGTAGCATCCTAAGAGGGGTCCTCTATTTAGGGTCCATGTAGCATGACCCGTTTTGACCTCATTTGTAGCAGAAAAACCAGCTGGTAGGACCCGGCGGACGAGTGGTCATAAAACATTGGAAATTGCCTTTTTGTCTTGTAGGGGACACAATGTGAAAGTGAGACACCGGCACGTTGGCAATGTATTAATGGTGGCACTTTCAACACTGAGCCCTCCACTGGCTGGTGTTGGCGTGAAAATGACTTTCTTACTTTTCTTGATACATTTTTCTTCTTTCAATTAGGCGAGTTTTAAAATATAAAAATGTATAACCAAAGAAACAAAACAAAAGTCGGGTACTCTTGTTGTTAACTGACACTAATGCGACATATTTTTGTATTAGTTCATGGTTTATAGTTTATTATTTGTTAATCGTTAAAAGAAGCTGCAGATGGTAAACTTCCAAGTTCAATAACCCCCTAACGTCCTATCAATCTTTTTTTTTTTCTATTCTGTAAACCCACGGAAGATGTGTTATTTAAACGAAGTGGCTATAGGTACACGGGTACCAGAATTGAGAGGTTGTGATTAAAAGACGATTTAAAATATTATTGTTGGGTTTGTAAGATCAAATGAGGTATCAAATGAAAGATAATTTAATGTACTATACGTTTGTAATGTTAATTCTTCAGTTTTACTAAAATAAACAACCACAAATGACATCCGAATAGCGTTGAGCTTAATGGTACCCGGGTGCGAATGGCGGCGCTGCGTGTCCGGGTCCATTTTGACTAATGCTATTCGGATTTTTATTTGAAATTAATGGCATCACATTTTCTTTATCTTCCCCTTGAAAAACAGGAATTACTCATTTTGGGGAGTTTAGGTAGAGGGTGGGCTGAAAATTAGATATAATGTTTTGTAATCGACAACGAGTCTCTGTGCCAAGTTTCAGCTTGATAGGTGGACGGGAGGTGGGTCAATTAGCCGTCCGGAGATTTTGCCAGCCACCCTCGAACAAAAGCGAAGGTAATAGAAAGGATGAAAAAAAAACAACAAAAAACTTAAATAAAGAGCCAATGTTGTAGGGGTTTTTAATTTCGCGTTAGTGTTCCTTTAAATAATTATTTTTTCACCGATCTGTGAAACATTTCTGTTCCCATTGGTCCGCGTGTTTAAAAAGGTTGGAAACCACTGATGTAATGGAATAAAATAGACACTTATAAAATATATGTATGGAAGAAGTGAGCCACATTTCCCCCATTACATTACGACTGTAAGGCGAGGCAACTCAATAGGGGATTCTTCTCTAAATGCCGGAAGTGCTAACGAAAGAAGACGGGTTGACCTGGCACTTTTAGCTTGACGTCATAGCCGGCAGCCGTCATGGAGTCGGCGCGCCTGGAGGACGCCGACCAGTAGATAGAATTGTTAGATATCAGCAGATAGACTTGGGAGATTTATTTAATGCAAATTCATTAAAGATGAAAAAGGAAGAGAGAAAAATAGCTTATTTTTAAAAAAAATTGTTTTCATTACAAAGAAGTAGCATTGGCACGGGGTGAATGAATGTCATGTTTCGTGTAATGTGCGTGGAGGGGAGGGGATGAGTAGTGCTTGACATCTTATACTAAATGCTCTATTCCATTATACCCAAATTTAAATAATTGATACGTTCTCAGACCTGCGTCGTACTTTTTACTGTCATTCATCCCCAATCCCCTCAGGGAACCAAAGCACTCCCACATTACATCTTAACTAGGCTCATAACACTGCATTCTGACCACATCGTCATTTACTTCATTTTCATAAAAATAATTATTTTTAAACAAACGCGATTGCTCTCTCGTCCCCAATCTCACACCCATTCTCACACAAATATTTTAAAATAAAAAGTTTTCGTTTCTCCCCATTAAAAAAAAAGGTTTCAGTTCTTCTGTGCTAACTTCAACCAAAAGTAAAACCCTGTCTTGCATTTTCGCCATTACTATCAGGCTCTGAATATTGCTTGCTCTCTCCTACCAAACATAAAAACTGAGCCGTGCTTTATCCCGCTACATTCCTAACCTCCCTTATAATACCTTGCCTTGTAGAAAAGTCAAAACTTTAAAAACACTGACAGACTGACTGGAGTCACCGCGCCGAGTCCATCTTATTTGAGTAAGGGGTGGCAGGATGATTTATTCCCAGCAATACGCAGTAAGAGCAGCGTGGAATTCGACTTAAAGGGAGGCAATCGAGTATGAATGAAAAGGGAGAATTGCGTTGCTGATTTGAGTGGTGTACCCTACTAGGAAAGAAAAATTACCTATGAAATAAATTGTTATAAAATTTAATGCAATTTCTGGTACTAAAAGTTCACACAGAATTATTACTTGCTTTAGAAAACTGTGATGAATTATCGTAAATTAAATATTTCTAAAAAATATTTATGCATATACTCATCTGATCTTTTGTAAAACAGCTTGGTGAATCTATCAAATACATTTTATTATAAAGTTGTCTTTGGTTAGCTAACAATATTTAATGTTGTAAAACAAAATCAAATATAAAATTAATAATACACGCAGGAACAATTATTAATTTTCTTCTTTTACTTATTTCTTAAAATACCGGTAGTAGATTTTACGACCCTGATGTTACAGGGACAATAATGGTTGGCATTTTGCGATACTATCTACATGCAACTGCGAAGTCTCAACACCAAAATTACTATCTGCTATTGTGAAATCTCAACACATAATAATACAATTTTTATGACTATAACTATAACAGAAACGAGTTTTGATGTTTTGCATACTAATAAAAACAACTAAATAACAACAGTATTTCACATTGAACTTGAAATATAAATTAAGGAAATCAGGATTCCTTTTTATTTTTCTTTATTTTCAAAAAAATTTTAGCATCACTTCACTACTGTACTATCAGAAAATAGTAAAACACATCTGTAAAAACTTTAAGTGTCTTTTTAAAAACAAAATATTATTAATGTCATAAAAATATATACAAACTTTTCCATGAACTTTACTTTTCGCAAATTGGAAACAAAAATATATTTTCATTTTTTAAAGAAAATCTTAAGCCATCTTTATTCACGCCCATTAACTGTAAAGAAAAAACAAATAATTCTCTATTTTTAAGATTAAATTTTCAGATGCATAAAATGATTGGGTTTTGAGATTTTAAAAAAACTTTTGGGTATACCTATGGAAATGTACCCACGGTTTGTCAACGCAAATGAACCTTATTTTCTTAATTGTTATAACATATATTAATTTTTTTTTAAGAAAATATAGCACCTAATTTTCATGACTGTAATATCATTGAATTTAAAGATATTGTCATCCACATTAAAAAATTTTCCCCATCCTGATATGTGTTAGCTGAAGAAGGTTAATTATTTATAAAATTCACTCTTTCATGCTTAGTCATATCTTGTGCTTTCTTGGGCAAAATGAAAGTATCAAATCCCCCTCACCCACAGTTTTTAATAAACATTTATAAAATCAACCATGGGATGATTTTTTTGTTCATGCCCCTGAACTTGTACAAATTTTCCACTCACTGTTTTACATCTTCAAAAAAGAAAAATGCTGTATATTGAAAGATTATGGTTATTTATTTGAACATTTAAATTTATACCAAAGTTATCATCTGTAACATCAAAATGAAAAAATCGCAACCTCATGTGGTTTGTTCTTAATTGGCTAATAAGTAAACTTGTGAGTGGTATGACTTTTCATTACACCTTGGTTAAATGGCATATATATTCTTATTAAAATATTTTTTAACCTTAAGTTTTTTTTCATAATAATATTGATGAAAGTACATTTTTGGAATGAAAAATATGTAAAACTAATTAAATGTTAAAAATATGAAACTGAAATTTGGTGGGAAGTAATTCAAAAAGCAATTGTTTTTATTATATTTATTTTGAAAAAAGTTGGAAAAACATCAGTTTTGTATCACACTTTACTAACTCAAGGAAATTTTAAGCTTTCGATTTTAAATTAAGTTCTTTCATTTCAATAAAAAAATATTTTTTGATATTGTTTTTCGTCATTTGGATAACATTAACATATATTTACATTTTATGTTGAAATATTAAAAATGCAATAAAAAATAACAACAGATGTTTGAGTTTTCCCCAAATATCATTTATTAAATTATGATTATGAATTAATTATCTCTATATTTTTTAATAATAAAAAGAATATCTTTACTTACAAATTCGGAAGAAATCCTTATAATAGTTCTTTAATTGTTATTTTACATGGATTTTAATTTATGAAAAAAATACTTTAAGGTATGCTTATATATAAGCAGATATATCTTATTTTTATCATATTAAAAATGTTTCGATTTCCATAAAATAATAGAAAATCCCCATCATAGAATCTGAACTTAATTAACTCGTTTATGTTAGGTTACATGGAGACCTTAGCTCATCCTTATATATATATATACAATTTAAACTTTTTATTAGGTCACTAGGAAAAAACATCTAGTGCTATTTTTTGGTATGAAATAAAAAACACTTACTGAATAACAACTACACAATGTTTCTTTTACAGATAATACAGAACATAACACTGGTCAGAACTTCATGTATTGGTGCACTGTGGCTTATTGGGAGCTGCGAGAACGTGTTGGCAGATTGTTCCAGGTGACAGAACCCAAGGTCCATGTATTTCAACAGTTACCACATGGGAATGGTGTCTGCCTCAAACTCTTTCAAAAGCCGACAAATATAGAAGCTGTTCGGAGGACTCGAGAAAAAATTGGGTTTGGAATAATTCTGAGCCGAGAGGCTGCACACAAAAACAGTGTGCCGTTGACTACAAGGGAGGTAACAGAGGGTTGTGGAACAGCACCTAATCCAAGGAATTTAACAACATCATCAACGTCCCAGCTGTCCATGTCACCCCAGTCCCCTGTCAGTAATATTTCAAGTGGCTTTTTTAATAATTCTGTTACTTCATCTACCTCAAATTCAGTTAAATGTTTTTCCCCTTCTCAAGTTACCAGTGACTTGAATGTAAATCAGCTTGATGATCGTGAGAGTGGAGATGATGCAGGTTGTGATTGTGATGTACATCATGCTGACAGGAGAGGCGAGAACTTGCAAGCCAAAACAAACTGTGGAGGTAACAATCACCATCATGATTTGCAGCCAGTTCAGGACCGGTGTCACCTATTGCACTCAACAGGAGTCATCAACATTGACCCCATTTGTGATGAGACAATGGATTTTTTGCAAACGTCAGTGACATCCCCTTCATCCTCTCCACCACCACATCAAGCTTCCCAGCATTTACAGCCATCCTCACCGTCATCATTTTCTTCTTTTTCGTCATCATCTTCCCCGCCATCATCACCCCCTTCATATTATAATGGTGATTCCTCTTTCAATAGTTTAGAAAATGTGAGCTCAAAATATGAAACGTCTTCGTCCAGTGTCAACAGCAGTAACAACAATAAAAACACCAACAAGAAAAGAACATCATCGTTTGAAATAACCACCGCAACCGCTACTAACACCATCAAAATGACGAAGCCGTCATCTTCAAAACAACACAGCGGTAGCCAACGTTACGTTAACACAACCCATGCAAGGGGTTTTACTCCATCCGGGCGTGTCACCTCAGACACTTTCCACCATCAAGGGGAGGTCTGGGAAAACAATTCTGTGACTGACCTACCATACAAACAGGGTGAAGTATGGGCATACAACGCCTCAAATTTTCCAATTTTTGTCAACTCACCGACACTGGACAATCCTGAGTCCCCAAAATCTCTTGTGGTCAAGAAAGTTCCACCTGGATATTCAATTAAAATATTTGACTATGCCAGGGCAGACCTCCTTGAACGGACCGAAGCCAGAAGCAAATTGCGCAGCGATGGCCCTTTTGATCCCTGCAGTGTTCGGATAAGTTTAGCCAAAGGTTGGGGACACAACTACTCCAGACAGTTTATAACGTCCTGTCCGTGCTGGTTGGAAATATTCTTGGGAGTTCGTAATTGGAATTCCACCTCCTGATGACAGTTTTTTTGTCCTTTGTTGTTGCTAGAGGCTCATTGGTTATAATTTTAAATGATGCTGTGAAATTTACATATTTCCCCCTTTCCCCCCTACCTAAAGCCCCTAAAATCCTCATTTATGTGTTGTAAGAAATACTTGGTCCACCTCATATCATTTAGCCAGGACCTATGAACATTTGGCCCATTGGCCCATTTGTATTTAAATTGGTCAATTTGTTATTTTCACATTTTGTAGCAAATCAATGCTAAACTCTGAATTGTTAAAAATGTACGTTTTTAAAAAAACAGTTGAAAGTATCAAAGTCTTAATGAATACTAATTTACCAAAAAATAATTATAATCTTTTTGAATATAGAATGGCAGATGCTCTCTGCTGTAGCTATTTGACCTTCCACCCAATACTTAAAAATAGTTACACAATTGAATGATAAATGAACATCAAAATTTCTGTTAAATTATTTATCTATGAAGTTTACATTTGTAAAAGTTTTTGTGTTTGTTGATCATCCGGGCCCTGATTGAGAATGATTTTTTCATCATGCAAATATTTTAAAGAATAACGTAAGGGCTGTTCAATTCTGTTAACAAAATAAATTATTTAAAATGTCTTAACCAATTTTTTAGAACGAAATTGTTTTTTAAAAGGAATCAACTACTTCATAATAGGTTTACCATACAATATCAAATTCAGTCTTATTTTTTAAATTTAATTTTTGTTTATATATTAATCAAAATCACTTTGAAGTTTAAAAAGAAAATAGTTTGTTGAAAACCTTGAAATTGTTATACTAATTCCCATTGAAATTGGATCAGCTTTATGAATTGAGATTTCAAGCAGTTTCCTGGTATATGAAAAAAAGTCCTTGTATTATGGGAAATTAACCAGTCAAATTTCTTTATTTAGTGCAATAAGCTGACCTAGATTCATTAGTTCTACATTCATAAAGTTCTTGCCTCCATGTTGGTTGCAGTCTTAGAATAACTACCTCACTTTTTGGGTTAACTGTCAGGCCAATTTTTAATAAATATATTAAATATATTAAATATTTATATTATATATTGTGTATACATAAATGGAAAACATGTGTTAAATCATATGAATACATTTTGAGAAACAGTTAACAAACTCTTCAACCAGGACAGTAAAATAGATTTTAAGGGTTTAAGATATTTCTGCAAAACCTTCTCAGCATTTTGGTCTTTTGCCGATAAATGACAGCATTACAGACAGTATATTGAATGAGATTGCCATCAGAGAATGGCAACTGATGGGCAACTTGCAACACGTATGTTTCACAGCTGTAGGTTCTTGCCCAGGCATTTGTAATATATCTTTTAAAAAATAATAAATTTTTTTGCCTTCTAAATTTATTAATTTCAGCCATTTTATGGTACCGTAGATTATATACCCTGGGTTCATTGAATCGTAAGGTAGTATAAATACAGATAGAAGGCATGCTTGTCATAGCGTCTTACTCTTCTACCAATTTATGGCACTTGTGTAATACTGAGCTGTAACTTTCTTCAAAATGCAGTCTCTCACAGGAGATATGGTGAGGGGGCGGGGGGTGTAAGGAAAAGAAGGCAACTTATAAGTTGTTTTATGACATATGCACATGTGTGCATAATATTTGAAAAAAAACAACCCATTGCTAGAATGTGAAGGGCCCTTAAGTAGAATCTTGCATGCTATGGAGGAGAAAATGATACATAATAAAGCAACAATTTCTTCCTCCACGAGCTACTTGACCACATGTGTCTAAACAATAATGTTTGGGAACGGCCATTAACAGACAGTTTTATGATCCTTGAGAAGAGACGTGTTTGCCCCTTTCTTAAGAGTGTTGCTTGGTAAATAGCGACCTGATAAGTTGGGAACCGTCCAGAATTATTCTGTGACCTGTTTTAAGTAGTTAGGCATTTGGTAAAGCAGAGAATAAAATGTGTACTGCTTATCTGAGTGCTCAGGTGTTACTGCAACCACTTTATGACTACAATAGTCTCCCATTCGTAACCCATTATAAATTTTCTCTTTTTTGTAACCCAATAAATATTTTTTTAAATTGCAAAGAATCAAGCTAAAGAAATCATAGAAGATTTAGCAGAAGAAAAATAATTAATTAAAAAAACAACAACCTGATAACGTAATTTAGTCATACTCTTTTTAAAAAAAAATCTATATATTAATTACCAAAAATATTATAGTCCCCAACATGAATTTAAGTGAAGGTTTTTGTAGGAATATAATTTTTTGTTAAAATTCATTCAGTAAATAAAATCAAAAGAAAATTTCTGTTACAATAACTGGCAATATTGAGATAAGTGTAACATTACTGCACTGACTTAGACAACGACAGCGTCAGTCCTGTAATAAGTCAACAAGCCTTAAGATTAAATAGCTGTCTTGTTGGGGACGCTTCCTTCATGAAATATCTTCCTAAAGATGCCATCAGCGCAGATTACATCTCAACACTCAGATCTTCTTACATCTTTCATCCATGCTTGAACTTACTTCAAAGATACACCGGGAAATGTTGGAGATAAGTTATCACTTGGAGAGCAGCTTGGTCATCATTATAGGAACTAGAAAAATGTTTGAAATCTCTACAGCAACTACTTTACTGCATTTATTATCAGACAACAATGCCAATGGAGGGTTCTTTAATGTATCCATGGATCAACAATTATGAAAGGATTTTTAGTCTTGCTAATTTATTATCTTCATCACAATATTAAAATTTAATATTTTTAACAACTTCAAAGACCTACCTTAGCTCATGTATTTTACACATTTTTTTTCCACTTTGCATTTTTGGGCCATGCTAAAAACATGATTCTTTTTTTTTCTCTTTATCTCACAAGTTATATTTTTTCATTTCGATGATTTTTTGTTACCTTATGTCAAACAATTTTGCCATTTTTTTTTTTTTTAAACAAAGGGTTCCTGCTATATTAGCAAGTATAAATATATTTTATTTTTCCTTATTGATTTAGCAGGAAGCGCATATTCTGTACATTATTCACAGATGGCAACCACCACAACCTCAGTCCAAAAGGGCATTGTATGCTTTATATAAACCTTCTCACCCAGGGCAAATCTGTTCAATTTTGTGTTGATGTTCATTATTGTAATTCATGGTACTGACAGTAAATCTTCTTAAAATAAATAAATTGATTCCTAAATATTGCCTCCCCAACCATCCACACTTTTAAAAATAATATATTCAGCAATTATTTAATTATTAAAGGACATCCAGGATAAGAAAGAATAAAAAACTCAAGAAAACTATATTACAAAATATTCTACATGTATTGTTTCTTTTCCTCCAAAAAACTCACGCAATATGCAATTTTTGTTATTATGTCATATTATCTATTTTTAGTCAAACATTATTAAAATTAAGAAATTCTTTGAAAATTTATTGTGAATGTAACATTGGGTTGCTGTATTTTAACTTTGAATTTGTTCAGTCATATACATTTCAACAAAGCATTATTTGAGTGCTGATGTCATGAGCATATTTAATCTCTCTGTGTCAAATTTGAAATCCACATCTTTAAAATTCAGCTTGATTTTTGTTACAGTCTAAAGATATATCACCGGGATAGCTTTCATAAAGGCTGTTTTAGGAGATATAAGATTCAAAGCTGTTTTAAATTTTTTTTTAAAGCTTAAGTAGATGTAAAGTTTAAACATCTTAATAATTGCAAATAATTCATTATTATGTGAAAAGAAGCACTTGAAATACTAAATTATAGAACAATCTGTTTTATCTAAGACACCAATGAGAGCAATAACTCATGCACAGTTAAAAGGGCAGGAAACCATTCACTCCCTTAATTGCTGCCAGTATTATTCTGTTCATGAATTGTACAAAAAATAAAAATTGAACAGTTAGTCTTAAAGTTACAACAATATTCTTGTAATTGGTTTCAACACTTGTCAAACGTTTAAAACAAATTCCCAGCCCACTTATCATCTGAGATTCTGTTATCATGTTTAATGATGAGAGTTAAGATAGCACTGTAAACAGATGTACATAAGACATTACTCATAATAATAATAAAAGACAATTGAGTGGTAGGCTTACAATGGCTAGTATAAATAATGTATCATATGTTTGTATTGACTATTAAGACACTTGATTGTGATATATTAAGTAAATTGGTTTGCTGATGATGGATCAGTTTTGATACCTGCTGATGTTTGATCATGAGATGCTGGCTCATTTGAAGATGGGCCAAACATCATGAGATGCTGGCTCAGTTGATGGGCCAAACGTTATTATTATTGATTAATTTCAGGGGAATGTCATGTTAAATATTTCTTTGTTTTATGATTTATATGTGGCAATGAGTATTGTACATTGATGGAGTAACTGACAATGGTATGTGAATATATATTTAATGTTGTACAAGTTCTAGCCCAGAATTGTGAATATCGGCCAGTCTACATTACCTGATCACAACAAAGCCTTATCTAAATTGGTCCTTTTCAATCATTTTCTTAGAAATTAATAACTGTTATTCCTAGAAAATGAGTTGCATAAACAATAAAATGCTATTTATTCCTCATTAAGTTGAAACATCATTTGTGGAGTTTGTTTATTTAAATACAGGTGCTTAATATTTACTGTAGATTCTCTTTGCTAGTAGGGAATTTTGATAATCATCTTGAAACACAAATCCTCTTCAGTGTATAATTTTCTAAACAAGTCAGCTTATTCAAAATATTCAAAAAGGATGTAAAAGAGGTTACCTAAATAATTGTCTGATCATTAAATTAAAAAAAAATTTAATGGAATTTATAGAGGAATTTAGAATAATGAAGAAACACAACAATTGAGATTTACTAGAAAATTACAGTGATGATATTCAAGCAAGTGTTGTATGTCTCATTGATAATTTATATTATCTCTATTGAAAAAGTATCCTAATAAAATGTGTTATATATTCCTAATTATATATAGATATAAAAAAACATTTGAAAATTATAGAAACTATAATTATGTATCTATATTTTGTGTAAGTTAAATTTTAATGTATTACCCCTATACATTTCATGGACATTTGTACGACAAAATATATATTTTAAAAAATTGTTTGAAGGATTTTAAACCAAATTGTTTTTAAAAATGTTGAAAAAACAAACTAAAAGACTTAAATTTCAGGAAAAGATAACTCTACATTTTGAATGTAATTATTATTTACCTCCCTTGGTACTTGGCTTATGTAATTTTAGTAATGTTCAGATCTTTTTTTTGTCCTTGCATACATAGAATCACCTGATAGGGTATCTTCTTTATCTCCTGCCAAATTGGTCAGCATTTTCTTAAGACATTTCTAATGTAAATTATATCTTTTCTACCAAGTCATTACACATTTTGATTGAAGAAGGAATATTGTGGTGAGACTACATGATACGGAATAAAAATGTATGAATGAATCGATCCCACAATAAATTATTGATATCAATTAACAGAAAATATGTTTTGGACTTATGAAAAAAATCTATATTAAATAATTATTACTTAATTACTTTTAAATATCACGGATTTTAAATGCAAGCCAAAGTCACGTTTCCTACCTCATTTGCCCAGAATAGAAGAAATGAGTTATTGATTTAGTATAGACACAGCTATGATATGCCAGTTGGTAGAACAGTCATGAGATTATAATGTAACACACAATGCACTGCTCAATAACTCGTAATGTGCTACAATGCTCAGTAACATATTATGCTGCACTGGTCAGTAACATGCATTGTGCTGCACTAGTCAGTGGCTCTTATTGCACTGCACTGATCAGCAACTCTTATTGTGCTGCACTGGTCTTATACATGTATAATGGTAGCGAATACTCCAAAAACTGAGTGAAAAGTATTTGAGCCAATTATATTGCCATTGGTATATATAATTTATAAACATGATACTTATTGACCAGTGCTGGACAATCTTCTACCCTAAATCCCCTTCTATTCTTCTCCCCTTCTACGCCACTCCCCTTACAATGTTACAATAGTTTCTTATAAAAAAAACGAAATAAAAATAACTCCACACGCTAAGTGGTTTTTGTGGAACTCGTAGAAAGGCCAAAATGGATAACTTTTAAAAAAAATATCTTGGTTGTAAAATTATATCATTCTTAAATTTCGAGTTTCAAGTGTAGCAAATCCGCTTTTAAAAAAACCTAGACATGCTACAAAATAGTTTAAAATAATATTAACTAGACATAAATATTATAAATCTACCGCAAGAAGTGAGATTTTGCCAAATACTCACTCAAACCAAACTCAAGTTATATATAATAAATTTTTAGTATGCAACTACCGGTAATGTGATTTGGACTCTACGCATAGTTTTAGAGATGCTCACTGGCCAACACGATAGTGGACAAGAGTGGATATCTAAAAGGTGGTACACGTATCTCTGAAATTGTTGTACACGTTTTTGTTTGCTTAATTTCAACTTATCAATGAAATTACATACGACCCAATTCTAGCAAAATACAGAAACATCTCGCCCTCGTAATGCAGCGTGGAGTTTGTACAGCAAAAATAAAATTATAATTATTGTGAAAAGGGATCTGCAGAACAGAATTTGGTGGGCCGCGTGTAGGATACCCAAAGACCAAGCAAGCTAAAGGAAGCGATCAATCAACTCATCTCAGAGATATTAGTGTGTCATCATTATGAAATAATCATTTCAATTCACTTGTTGATCCTTCATATTTCTAACACGCCGGTTGTGTCAATTTCAGGAAATATAATTAAACAATCCATTAAAATATTACAGCTAAATAATATTTAATTAATAAAACAATTTTAATAATTAAAATAAAATTTAAGGAAAACAACTCGTTATGTGTTTTTTAACAGCTTAAATAGTTATGGCATTTTCTTTAGTTCCTTTCATACACCATGTCGAAGTTAATTTAATTTAATTTAATAATAAGTATTTATGAAATAAATGTAGCACATCATTATTTCCACAAACTTATGATTCACGTGACGTAACAAATTTAAGAAAACTAAGCTGATTCATTCGGAAAAAAACAACTTCAACTTAGCAGCCTTTTAGCTAACATCGAAATTAATGGGCCTGTAAAAACACATTTATAAAATACGATCACTTAATTCCTTTAGGGATCGCGTTCCCGTTCTTAAACTTAAAACCAAAAAATACTCCTACATGAATAGATCGATCTTGACCAAAGTTAGTACACATACACTTTATTATCCAAATTCAGATACCAAAGGGTAATGAACTCATAATATCCATTCCTCTGGGACTGGGGCCCCCATTTCATTTTTCTTTTATAAGCTATATAAATATCAATAGGCTTAGACAACGCTGTAGGTTCTATGTGAATTGATGGATCTAGGCCTAGCTTGATAGCAATACTCTTCATAGTCGGTAATGAAATATCGGTAGATTTAAAATGAATAATATCCAATCCATTTAGGGCCTATCTAGAATTTTCCAGAAAGTTCGATAATTTTCAAAAAGCAAATCTATGGCATTTTAAAACCGATTTTAATGGGACAACTTTAACTGCTATAGCCATTATTTATCTAAATGATTTTTATAAGGCCCCCTATCTCAGGCATAACTAATACGGTACCTTACGGAAAGCCCCCCCCCCCCCCCCCAACTGGTTCCCCTCTTTTAACTTAAATGATTAATCATAGTTATGGCATTTAATTGTAGAATTTTTCGAGAAACTGACATCCCAAGCAAGACTGTTCGCAGATGACACAGCGGTGTATATGACGATCGCCAACAGATCTGACCAGGACCAGCTAAAACAGGATCTCAATCGGTTAGCTGAGTGGGAGATGAGCTGCAGGACATGGAATTTCATCCTGCCAGGTGCCAGACACTGTCAGGCTCTAGAAGTTGTGCTCTTCTACACCACCATTACGAACTGCATGGCGATATAATTGGGCCAGTTTCCTCCGTAAGGTACCTTGGTGTTACCATTCAAAGAGAGGTCCGCTGGGACGAGCATATTAACAATGTGTGCAACCAGGCAAACAAGACCCTGGGTTTCTTAAGGCGTATTCTAAAGAAACCACGCACAAAATAGTGCGTTCATACAACAATTTAAAGCGAAATGTGATCGCGTGAACTGACGCTCAGTTTACACGATCACATTAGTTTCAAATTTCGCGTCAAAATTGTGTGTAAACGCATTATTTTGTGTGTGGTTTCTTTTTTTTTTTTTTTTGGACAAAAATTGGAATTTGATCAAATAGTAATTTGAAAGTTGTGACAAGGCTTCATACAAAAATTGCATCAAATGCATGATTGAAAATTTGATCGTGTGAACTGAGCCTAAAGAAAGAGCTTATAAAGCCTTTGTCCGGCCGCTTTTAGATTACGTATCTTCAGTCTGGGACCCATTTACCCAGACGAGCAGGTTGGAGGTGGTCCAGTGAAGGGCAGCACCCTTTGTCCTGAACCACCACAGGAATATCTCTGGCGTTGGCAGCATTGTGGAAACACTGGGCTGGTCACCATTGGAGGAACGACAAGCTTCCAAAAGGAACAGTTGGGGCGACAACACTTGACATATTTGCGTCTATTGTCCCAGGCCTTCCAACCCCCAGTGCATGATACCCTCACTAAGTAACTCTTGCAACCAGTGAAATATCCTCATCAACACTAGGCACAGCAGCATTACTAAGCTCCTCTACACGCAGAGGAGCCAGAATGATCAATAAATTGATCGCTGGCCCTTAATATATAGAAGAAGATAATTACGTAGAAAAGTAATTTTCACACGTTTTGAGGAGGTTAAAAATTTTAATATAGAATGTTTCAGAAAGTTACATAAACAATACATTTTAAACATTATATATATATTTTACATTTTCTTTCTTATATATGAATATTGCTTTACATTTGGATTGTTTCTATCTGTTTTTACTGAAAATTTAATAGCAGTAGCATTATTAGTTAAATGTATATGTATATATAATATATATAAGTAAAAATGACTCGGCTGTGGTCCATTTTCATTAAATGTTTTTTTCTTCTAAAATTTTATACATTATACATTTTCCTTTTGTGCATTATATGTTTTAAAAAAATTGCACTTCTTTCAAATAGTCTAAGATATATATTATCCGATTGTGCTGAAAATTTTATAGTAATAGCTTTGCTGTTGTAATAGTTATGTCATTTTGGTAAAAAAAAAATTTTTCTAATTTGTTTTTTTCGTATAAAGAAATATGACCACATCAACCCAGTTCTTGAAGATCTCCATTGGCTTCCTGTGAGTGAGCGCATTGACCACACAATTCTGTCCCTGGCGTATAGCTGTATAGAAGGCTCTGCACCTGTATATATTCAAAAACTGATTTCTAAACATGTATCCATACAGAACCTGCGCTCTTCAATACAGTCCTTACTGACAGTTCCTAATGTGGATGGACACAGGAAGAAGTCATTAGGAGTGCGCTCTTGAAGTTATTGCGCCCAAATTGTGGAACAGTTTTCCCCAATCTTTGAGGCACATTAAAAATTATAAAAAGTCATTTAAGAACCATTTTAAGACCCTTTTCTTTAAATAGCTTCACCAGAACGCTGTGAGCATGATAACTTAGCAGGGACACGAGCGCTATGAAAGTACTCAATCATCATCATTATCGTTAACGACACCTTATGCTTAGATGATCACATTTTGAAATAATATAAATGAATCCAAAATTCATGTGTTTTGTGTTGTTAAACAGTGTGCTAAAAATATATCCTCCAAATTTTAGAGCTCTAACTTTAATAGTCAAAAATATACAAACAAAATAATACAGAACGAGTAATAATTCGATCATAGTTTTTAGAATTGATAACAAAGCTAAATAGTAGGGGAAAATACATCACTAAAAAATTCATAACTTTTCTCCTATCAATGATAGAAAGATATCTTGGTGTCATTGGAAAACCATCTATATAAATATCCAATCAATCAATCATCTCTTTGCAATGGTATGCTCTTGGAGTATGTCAGATGTAATTGAAGATTTGAAATTTGCGTTGTGGTAATATATTCAAAGGGGCTCTATCCGTTTTATTCCAGTTACCCAGTATTGCCATTATACTGATATTGTGTGAACTCCCTTGGATGTCCAAGTATAACAGGAAACGGAAAGTACGATACTGAAACAAATCTTATGAACCGTAAACGGGTCAACAAGCAATAATATTGTGTTAATATCCTGCTTTTTCTTGAAAATTGAGACGGACTAAAAACTCCGGACTTCATAAAATACGAAGTCCAATACCGACAATGGGTTTTTGATATATAATTCTCATCATAATTCTCGGATCAAACAATCTGTATGTAAATATGGCTACTGAATATAACGCCAAAGCAGACGATAGTGAGCGCCAAGGGCTTGCTCGATCGCTACGCACACAAATGGGTTACGGGACTGCACCTTCGTCATCAGCAACGAAGAAATCGACACCGATCACTAGAAAGTTTATATCAAGAAAAGTAAATCGAACCGATACCCTTATGGGCATTGCATTAAAATACGGAGTCACGGTAAGTTTCTAGACGCATCAATGTAATTTTGTAATTAAAACGTCACTGTCTCTGTCTCCAGAGTTAAGTTAAGTTTAAAAGTGGAAGTTGGCCCCTTACCCTACTTAGTACTGGGCTACCACATCATTGTGACTTAGAAAGTGCTCTATTTTACTTATGATTATGTCATCAAAATATCACTGGCATGTTCTTAAATCAAAGCATTTGTCACAAATTATGACCATTAATTATTGGCCAGCGCAGCTGGTAGCGAGAACTGGAATATTTGGATGTAAATTGAAAGAACAAATTCAAATACATATTCAGGCATCCCAGGTGGCATGCTGGCGGCAGGTTGGTGACCAATGATTTACAGTAATAATAAGTTATAGCATCTGCTATGATGCACCACCATTATAATTTATATAATATATCAGCATCTAACAAACTATCCCCAATATTTCAATATAGGCATTTCAAAGATCCACTAGCGCATGCAGTCTGCGCATACCAAAAATGTCAAAAAAACTTGTTCTACAATATGGCGTACGGCTACACGGTATCTTTGGAAAATTGCTTTCTACGTCACCTTCGTTTACTAAATATTGCTTTCCTCATCAGTGACGTATCAGTTTTTGTGTTCTGGTGTTTCTATGAAATTTTCGCAACGATTTATTTTCTGTGTCGACTCGGTAAGCATATATAATAATATACTCCTCAGTTAGTGAAAAAAAGTTAATGGGATCTAGATAAAATTAAACAACATTCAATTTACAAGTTTAAACATTCTTATGTTATTATACTTCAACAATAACAAGTCCCAAAAAAGTTATGCGCTCCACCAGCTGCTTGGGGTGGGGACAAAAATGTCGCCATATTAAAAGTTATTTATTTTCCGATCGAGATGCCGGAAACGGCTATTATCACTGTCAATTATGAATTTAATCGTAATTGTTGAATCCCCTAACATCTGAATAATACTACTTAGTTTCAAATTAATAATTTTACAAAATTAAATAAAACATTTCAACCGAACTTGAAAAGTTTTTAATTGGGAATCAGTGGGTTGTCATTAGTTTTACCGAAGTTTTATTACGTTAAAAAATTGTGTGTAGCCCCACCAAATTTATCGGTTCTCTTTTTAATTACAGTCCCTGTAAATTATAGAATAAATAATTAATCCTAGCGTCATTAATTGCATCAATAATAATAATATTTATTCTCTTATTAATGCCAAATAATATGGGATTATATCACTAAAATTTGGCCTACTTATAAGTTATAACAATAAAAATTATTATTATTTATAGTCCATTTAGTCATAATATCATAAAAGCCTAATTAATTTCTAATATTCTTACAAGCCTAATGAAAATCTACATTTTTAAAAATTTAATAAAGTATTTAATTATAAATGTTAATTAATTGTTAATTTAATATATTATTTTAATACTGTTTGTTTTTACAGACATAGTGAAACAGTTTACATAGACAGACAAATATTTAATATACCAAAATAATCAAATAACAAAAAAAAAGAAAAGATTTGTTAACAAACTCAAAAATTGAATAATATTAAAAAGAAATTAGATAGTGTTTACATTCAGGATTATAATTATATTTATAATTTAGTGTTATGTCTACAGGGTACGTAAGAATCAAGAACATTTTAATTTTTTTATTGAAGAACTTTGTGGAATTCCGCCCATCGATTATGAGGCACATTTGGATGTAGATGGCAAAGACAACGACAGAGACATCGTGGGACTCATCAACAAGACCAAGCAGTCTATATAGCAAATGACAGGCAGAACATCCCCATTATCTTTTAAAATTTCTCTCATAACGGTACTGGTATGCTCGTATTAGTCTTGTCTTATGAGTGATTTTAGACGTTTTTATAAGTTCATGCATTCAATTTTACATTAAAAAAAGACGTCTACTTACCTTTTATAAATATTAGAATTTATTTTAAATATAAATTAATCATATATTTAATTAAAATACAATGAACATGTAATTTATTTTTTTTTGCCTTTACGAATAATAATGTTTACAATTTTTCTGTACATGATTTTTTTAACATACTGCAAAGAAAATTATCCAAAATAAAAAGTCTTGATGTAATGTAAAAGTTTTGTTGTTCTTTGTGTTGTATATTAGATTGGGAATGTCTCCTGAAAATTTTGTGCAATTATCTTTAAAAATAAAAATGTTGTGGGCAAAAAAGTGCAGAAATTTGAAATTGGGGTCACACGTTTTGGGGGTAAAATATATAGATTATATAAGGGGAAAAAAAAATCATAACTCCACTCCTATAAAAGATAGAAAGATGAAATTGGTGTTTTTATAAAGCTTATTGCTAGCCCTTTAAAAATGATGTATCATTCATGGCAATCGGACAATATTTAAATTTTGTGTCAAAGTACCTACCCAATAATGATCCAAAGTCTGGGCTAATGAGGGTTGACTAATAAGGATAAGGGCAGTAATGGGCCTTCCATCAATGATGTCATAGTCTTTTATTATGATTATATATTATTTGATTTTTGTATCCTCCCCATCATCACAAATTTTTGACACCCTGATAATTCATTGACACAAATGTGTGGACACCCCCCCCCCCCCTTTTCCCCTCACCCTTCTTTCATGACATCAATTTTGGACTCACAAAACTAAAAAAAATCTTATTTACAATGTTTGTATGACCATGACACCTGAGCCTATTTAAGTATGTTTGTATATTGTATTACAATCTCATAATTATTATTAAACTATTTTAAAGCAAGCACAAAGAAATCGCAAATGCTATTTCCATTTTTGTTGCTTTTCAACGATTTTTTTTGTACAAAAACAATGTCTCATTTTATTTACTGATATTCTAAAATTTGTAACTTATATGGACCTTTAAGTCATTTTAGGTAAATTTTTACAGACGGTTGGCGACCCTGATAAATGGCCCCTAATTCATGTTAGGTGGTACTAGAGTTAAAATTTTAAATTAAAGAGATTAAATTTAAAAATTAAAAAAAACAACAATAAATGTATAACTTTTCAGCTTTTATTTATTGATTAGCCAATGCAGATCAGTTAACACTGTGATCCTTTTGAGAATTTAAGGGTAATATGTTTAGTTGAGTACATATGTTAAGTATATTATTTCTTTGCATCAATATTTAGAAGTTAACTTGTTTCAGTCCTAGAATAGGTGATCACTTTGTTATGGGCAAATAAACGTCACTAAAAGGTGTCTGTGGATCTAGGGATACTTTATCACATTAGGAATTAAATTACCCCCCTTTCTCCAAGCGTTAATGATGTAAATGTGAGTGTTAAGTGTGTGCTTTTTAAACTTAATAATAATAATTATTGAAAGCAGTAGTAAAATTTTGATGTGTTTAGATCAAAGTTAACACAATGCAAACAAACTGTTCAGTTAGTTTAGAAATGTTAGAGTAAACATTACTCTTTTATGAATTAGCACTGCCATGAATGTGACTTTGTCAATTATTTTTTAACATCAATTTTTTTATTGGAGAGGTTTCAATCTATACAGTTGAGTTGCTAGAGTTTGTTACACACAGGGCCGTCCTTAAATTATTTTATCTAATGAATGAAAATTACAATGTATACAGAATAAGCATAAAAAATAATCCTCATTAAGAATATGGAGTTGGCAGAAAATGCTGCCTCTAAATCTATTGCACCCCCACCCCCCTCTTAATCATAAGCCAGTTTATCTATACAAATTTTGGTGTGGTATAATAAACATTCCAATTGCGTCATCCAATGTAAAGATTGAACAAGAAAGCTAATTTAAGGAATTATTTAAATATTGTGAGAAAATGTTTTTATTGAATTACTTTGCGAGTTTGTTTTTTTAATTATCGATTTATAAATTGGACTTGTTTCCTCTTAGTGCAATCAATTTATTTTTGGTAAGTAGGGCTAAATATGACAAACTGTTGTAAATAATTACATTGAAATATCCGCCCTTTTTATTTATTCATAATTAAAAGAAATATTAACATATAATAAAAATGAAGGAACACAACTGGTAAAAGATTCAGATTTTTAAAAGAAACTTATGGGATTGGCATTCCATCAGACAGAACAGATGTAGTTCACCTGGGCATTCACTCTCACCCCCCCCCCCCCACACGCTTTTATCCCCTCCCTAGTCTCTCTTTAATGCACAAACACTTGGATGTATATTAAAGAAAATATTATGAAGAGGGATTTAAAGCTTTTAAATTTTAAGTCTTTCCTGGCACTTGGGATGAGATACTCCACTGATATATCAGGATCACCCCCCCCCCCCCTTCCCCAACAATAATCCAAAGTCTGGGGAAGAGGGTTGACTAATAAGAGGCATTCCATAAAATTAAATGATGTCACACCATTTTGGTCCATTTTGGATCCCCTTTGTAATACATTGTAGACACCCTAATAATTTATTGGTAAAGATGACAGATTGCCCAACCATGTGAATGTATCTCCTGTTTAGTCCTTGTTTCCCAAGGACAATGTATTTTTGTTTAAAAAAAACTCAGTATTGTTGATTTCACACTACTGAATAACTAAATAAAATTTATTTTGAATATTAATTTTGAGGCCAATTTTACAAAGTATTTGATTTTAAGCAAGAAGAAATTCTAAGAAGGGAAATAATACAAATTAGAAACGACAACCATTATAAATAATAGAGTTATAGCCCATAAATGTACTTTTATTTTTCCGTTGACTTGAATTTCTCAATTTTTTTCTTACTTTATACAATAAATAAAGTAATACACTCTTGAATAAAAATATTATAAATATGATTGCCACTAGAAATAAAAAGTATTGCAGTAACACAGTTAAACTTACCTTCATTTCAACTGAATTCTTTTATTCCCATTCTGAACAATAGTACCCAATTTTTATTGATAATAATTTTTAGCCCATGTTTTTTTCTTTTTATTGGTATGTGAAATGGTTAAAAGTTGATGTTTTTTTTTTATCACAACCTTTTATTAGAAGCATTTCATGCTTTAAATATGTTAGTGGCACTACAGGTTAGAGGCACTGATGGAGTGATGATACAAGACTCTAAGAAGTAGGGTACCAATTAGGGTGCAACCGTGACAGATAAAAGATATTATCTTGTACTTGGTAAAATTTTAAATGTTCAATTTGAAGAAAAAAGTCCCTGTCATAAATAATCTGTCAATATATAAAAGGTGTTAAAACTATCAGCTATCTTGGAGTTTAAACAACTAACTGGTAGTGCACTCCAAGAGGGTATGAATTTTGTTTACTCCACTACATGGACCATATAGTATTAGTCACACTGATGAAATGATATTAGTCCAACATGATGTCTCAATAAGCTTAGTCCATTATATCGGCCAAATAAACTTATTCCAACACATTGGCTTTGTTTAAATCTCTAACCAACTTGAATTATCTGCTCAACAGATTGCAGATGTCCATTTTATCTATAATACAGTTATCATATGTAAAAATTGTTATCTGTAAAGTGTGATGGAGATTGGTTAATCAGACTGACCATGTTATTGATTATATGGCCAGTACTGGTGAATTAGAACAAACTATGATAAAACACTCAGAGATTGATTCTTGACTAAGATATTACTGGTTCGATTTCCATTTGGGGCCATCCTCATCTGTGGGTAAAAACCAGGGAAAATTAACTCGGTCAAGAAGAACAACTATTTTTGGGGAGAACTTAAACCCTGCGTAAAAATGCTTACCAGTTGCTGGAATATAAGTTTGGATGGAGCCTAAACACAGTTGACTTAACAAAACTGCAAATTTCACAGTAGAGTTATTATTCTGTGTCTATAGATTTCTTTTCAGGCGTGTAAGGATTGTTTCAGCACATAGACCTTGTGATTGTAAGAGCAGATCGATGTTATGATTTTAGGCATGGAAAATTAGAAGTACATTACGATTGTATAGGTAGATAGACCATACAATTGTTTAGAATTGTATCCATAGATTGACCTTAAGATTGTGCAAGTAGATTGACCTTAAGATTGTGCAAGTAGATTGACCTTAAGATTGTGCAAGTAGATTGACCTTAAGATTGTGCAAGTAGATTGACCTTAAGATTGTGTAAGTAGATTGACCTTAAGATTGTGCAAGATAATTGACCTTAAGATTGTGCAAGTAGATTGACCTTAAGATTGTGCAAGTAGATTGACCTTAAGTAGATTTAAATTATTGGACTAATTTGCTTACCAAAACAGCCAACTTTGATTGGCAGGAACTCTGTGCTTCAGTCCATAGTTTTGTTTCATTGAATGTAACATCAAATGTTGCTTAGGGGCATTTCAAAAGGCTACAATAGTTAGCATAAGACGCAAACAATGACATTTGGAGTTAATCTTTGTGACTGACTGATGTCGTGTATCTCTTCCTATACCGATGACATCTCATTCCATCAATTTGTTGGCATACTTAAAAAAATCTTATTTCCTTACATAATACCATCAATTTTTACATTTGTCACTTTCTGTTAGTTAAATGTCTCCTAGACGTTGGACACACGTCTACTAGTGGCGTATATTATTGGAATGAATACGGCTACGTTTAGAAGGCGACAGTGACATTTTAAATATTTGGTATTCACGTCTTTCAGTGCGATTTACAAATGTATTCAAACGAGTTTCGTTCGGATTATATTTATAGAATATCATATTTGACTGGTGGGGTGAGAAAATGTTCCTTCTTTGTCTGAAAAGGTCTCTGAACTTTCCTGGCATCGTTCCCAGATAAAAATATATTCACGACCCAGACCTTCTACTTGAGTTTTAAATTCTTGCTTCTCCATGAACTCCCAAGCTATTGATACAAACACGCAAGACTTACCTCAGCAATTATTTCTAATAAATTTGGATTATCTTAGTGCTGTGAGTCAGTCAGCCGGTGACTGGTGGTTCTATGACGCCGCTACTGGCGTCGTCATAGAGAGGTCATCTGCATGTTCTCTACTTTCAGGTAACTTGTGCTCTAGTCACGTGGTGTAAATATATTTGCACCCACCTGTGTCACTGCTGGTTTTAAGGCTGTTTATGTGTACCTGAAATGTGCACTCCTGAGAATTTTATTTTAAAACAGATACCACTTTTATGGTCCAACCTTGGGTTAGTAGTCGGTGATTCAAAATGTCTTATCTTTGATGAACAAGCTGGGGGATAGTCCTCCGGAAGACAATGTTCTTCAGTCAGTTCTGACTGACTGTGTAGTGGCAGTTTGTTGTATTGACTGAAGGTGACATTACCTACACTGTTTGATTGACTGAAGGTGACATTACCTACACCTTCTTACACGTGATAACCCGTGGAGGTGACACTCATGCTATGCACTCTTGAAGGAAACAACAGTGTCAAGTGACTTTGAACTCCCTAGAAAACGGAGAGGCCATATCAAGGACACATTGAACAATGAAATCCCTCTTGTCACTAACTCACAGAGACGTCCATGTTTAGTGTTAACACTGAACGATAACAGAAGATTTCATAAAATGCTTTCATTTTAAGCCAGTATATACTATAAGTAAAGTCACATGATTTAACATGACGCTTTATCATGAAGTGTCTTCTATTCTTGGAGACTCCAAGATTTGCTAATTAAAAAAAAAACAGAGTTCTGAGTTTTAATACTATTTTTTTCACGACACACGTGAAGTGGTTTATCATTAGCGTATGGATGTTCCCTACATTAAGTAATGAATGTTCCTTACACTAACTTATGAATCTTCCCTAAATTTAACCCATGAGTGTTCCCTAAATTAGCATAAGAATGTTTCCCTTACTAACGTATGAACATTCCCTACACTAAGTTATGAATGTTCCCTTTACTTACATATGAATGTTACCTCCACTAACGTATGAATGTTCCCTACACTATCTGACTAATTTTCCCTACACTAACATATGAGTGTTACCTCCACTATTGTATTACTGTTACCTAAACAAACGTAAGAATATTCCCTAAATTAACATAAGAATATGTTCCTTTACTTACATATGAATGTTCCTTACACTAACATATGTTCCCTACACTAACGTATGAATGTACCCTTAGCCGTACAGAAAACATTTGTATCCTGTTATTAATCACATCTGTCCATCTTAGTTCCAATTAAAACATTAACTTTACAATAATAATAATTGGAACGATTTATCGATGGTGTTACGCACCATTATATTAAAATGCTTCGTAAAATTTAAGGCTGCGACTGTTCGCACCGGGGTATCAGAAGTGAGAGGTTGGGATTAAAAACTATTTAAAATATTATTGTTGGGTTTGTAAGACAAAATGAGGTATCAAATGAAAGATAATTGAATGGAATATATGTTTGTAAACTTACTTTTTCAGTTTAACTAAAACTACCACAAATGACATCCGAATGGGATTTAGTCTACAGGGACCCGGGTACGCATAACCGCTATTGGTATATATATAAACCAAATTTACAATTAATAAGTCTTTTTCATGTTTGGTTTTTATCTTGTACTTAATTGTACTTTCTTTCCGTTCTTCTGATATCTGTTTTCGATATGGACTTGTACCCATTCTTATTTTTTTCTTTCATTTTTAGGTATAGGTAAGAAATACATATATTTGCCGAAACGTTTGAATTTGTATTTTGTGAAATCATAATTAAAGCTTAACATATATTGTTTTATTTACAAAAAATGTTTGTGTCTCATTAATCCACTTTAAAGCTTTATCGCAATCCAACCCTCTAAGTTCACATAACATGAATTGTATACCATGACGTGTAATAGTGTACAAGTGACTGACTCGTGATTTAACGTTGAACAATTGTCCAGAAAATTTAAGGCCAGTCTTCACTTTTAAAATTGTTGTTACGCCAGTTTTCAGATGTTGATCCACGATGTCATCGATGTGTACCAACTGCCACATTATGGGAGTAAAAAATCCCAAACTCGGGATTCTTTATAATTTCTTCCCCGAATTACACCAAGATTTGTATGTAATGGCCGAAAGCGAAACTTTCCGTGTACCTGTAATGAATGTCTTTTGTAGTAACGAAGCTTTCCATGTAACTGTAATGAATGTCTTTTGTAGTAACGAAGCTTTCCATGTAACTGTAATGAATGTCTTTTGTATAGTAACGAAGCTTTCCATGTAACTGTAATGACTGTCTTTTGTAGTAACGAAGTTTTCCGTAAATCTGTCACATATAATGACAGTCTCTTGTTACCATACATTGCGTTCTTGACATACGTGGCGTTGTTCTGGCTACAGTCTTCTGTGGACATAGCACAATACACACACCAGTCAATGTAAGTTTTTGTTCTCGTTTTGTGTCTCCGGTCGACGAGAAAATTGAATGTAATCGGAATGTGCCATTGTAACCCATTATATAGACACTGAGAAGACATGGCCGATCTGCAGACGTTTGCATATTTGGGTCACCTTTTTTAAAAAAAGTGAATCATTTGGTCTCATTTGGCTTTTTTTCTGAATCTCTTGGTTTATGAGTACACTAAGTTATCTTGGGTAATTTTTTCTATCTAAAATAAATAAATAAATTATTAAATGGCAAATTAAGCCAGTAGTGAGCTCTCAACATTTCAAAATCTAAGTGAAATTTTTGCAATTAAAATGGCGGTTAGCACTTACCATCGACCCGAATACGCCAGATAGATGTACCTATTCGTACATGTACATCATCATCTCAACTATCTCAGTAACATCCATGGCCTTCGGTGGAATAAAGAAAACCCTGCCCCCCTCTTCAACTACACAGATGAACAACTTAACCCCCCCCCCCCTTTTTTTTCCCTTTTTCCGTTAAGCAATCATAGATGTCACTTGTATTTTGTCTAACCCAATACAGTACCCACCGACAATGTCCTGAAAATATTTAAACGCGTTTTGCAACCTAGTGTCCTAGGTCAATTATCATGACCTAATACTCAAACAGAAGTTATTGTTATGCTGAACAGAACACTTAAGTAGTTGACCAGTCTTGTTGCGTTAATCAATCCCCCCCTGCCTCCCCCCCTCCAACTGCGGACAAAACAATACTAATCATCCCGTCTTTTCAACTTGCATTCTGAAAATGATCACAATTAGTTGTTTCACTATAGAGACTTGTAATGACTGAAATGACAATAGCATACTATTGACTTGTCTAGACGGGGAAAATACTTGTAATTACTCAAATAGCTGTAACATAATATCTACACAGGGTTTGTAAAAGTGGAGTCAGAGCAGGAGTCGTTATGATTTGCCTTGTCATTGAGCTTGTTGATAATAGGATCTTTGTTCACTCGGCGAGAAAAGTTTGTAGGGCATTGGGATATAATCAACATTGAGACAACATTACAAGTCACACAATTTTGTTGACAGCGAATGATCACTTATGCTTAAAGAACACCTTTTCCCAACCCCTCACCCTAAAGGCAACATGGGACTGATGTACCAGGCTATGATTGGAGTTTCCACCAAGTTTACGGCTCAGTGGTTACGGTGACTGTCAACCTTTCACACTTAACGTCACTGCAGTCACAGATAATAGTGTAGGGCGTTTGAGAGCATTAAACACGATATGACTGATCCACTGACCATCGTGTGGGAATGTGGGTGGAATATAATCATGGCCATTAAACAAGATATATCTTATTAACTGGGGTCTTATTAAAATGGATAGACCTTATTAAACTGGATAGGTCTTATTCACTGACCATCATATGGGGATGTGAGTGCCATATGCCATATTATGTGAGTGTCAAGCAAAAACACCACCAGCACCCCGGGTGGATGGGACTCGCTAACCTTGGACGGCTACTCATCTAAGAGAAGGCAACTCTGAATTCAAACCCGGAGATGGAGTCCCGAAAGGCGGATAACATTGATAAAATGAAACATACCGACAACTCCTGCGACGCCACTGGTGCCAAGCTGTATCATTCACATGATGTTCCCCTGGGGACTATCCAGCGGCGTGGAGAGAGGCGATTTGCTGTTGGGAACCAGCTTATAATCCTAGAGAACAATCCCAGGCCTTGTGGATTCGTCCTACGAATTTCATACCATCGTCACCTTGTGACGGACGGATGCCAGCAAAAAAAAATAAATAAATTATAACCATCGTGCGTGGGTAAGGGTATCATGTGTGGTCATTTAATGGATATGGATTATTTATTGTGAATGTGTGTTTGCATGATCTAATTTAAGGTCATGTCTGCCTTAGGAATTTTGACTGAAACTTTTGTGTGAACTTTTGGGTGAACTATTGGGTGAACTATTGGGTGAACTATTGGATGAACTATTTGTTGAAAAATTGTGTGAACTATTGGGTGAACTATTGGATGAACTATAGGGTGAACTATTGGGTCTTAGCTACACATTGTGCTATAGAGACTCTCTATTCAAACACACATTTTTTAACTTCGTGAATGTAATAATGTACAATTAATTTGGTTAGCAAGTTGGGGGGGGGGGGATAATTTATAGAAACTAGGTTATGCTATTTATAATTTTCAGTCAGCTGATGTGCACTGCTGTAAATATAGGTTTCTTTAGCGGCGGGATGAACCAGGATACATGTAATCTCCCTTGAAATGACTTGGCTTAGAGTAAATATTCTATCAGTTTTAAATAACGTGGTATAAATGGTAAATTTCTGTCAGTTAACACTAGCGCCACTGTACTTTTGATTTAAGTGGTCAAATATGCACGCTGATAAGAGTATATACCACGTAAGGAAAGTGTCATCAGAATGAGATTGGATATTGTCTAGGTTGGACATTGTCTAGACTGGACATTGTGTAGATGGGATATTGTCTAGAAGAGATATTCTCTAAATGGGACAATGTCTAGATTGGACATTGTCTCCGGGAACTGAACATTAAAACGTTTGTTGATGAGTAGTTGATGTAGTAACGCTCCACATATATCTTATCCGAGCATGTCTGTATAATATAATACTATAATACTTTAAATTAGAATTAGTTTCATATCATTCCACTATTCCAAACCTACACCCCAACAATGGGCTTTAATAATATAAACAGCGCCTTGAACGTGATATAATCTTTTAAATCGTTTCTCGGCAAGAACAATGCCAAAAAGAATTGTGTACCCATTGCAAATAAAAAGAAATACCACAATTTGACTTAGCGTTTAAATTCACCATCGGTAGGGAGAGTTGGTCTGGTTATTGACATGGCTTCACAAGGCTACTAACAAAGTAATGTTGTATTCTATAGAATATCATTGTGGGAAGAGTTGGTCTGTTTATGACATGACTTCACAAAGCTACTAACAAAGTAATGTTGTGTTCTATAGAATATCGTTGTGTCAGGCACTGGTTGACATCTTGGGATTTTGTAAACAAAGAATGATGGATGACCCACACACTGAAGCCCTTAGTTAATTTAGTTAATATGTAACAATGTGTCAACGTTTCGTGTGTCACTGTTTGGTGTTTGAACGTAAGGTCTGTCAGTGCTTGATGTGCCATTGTTAAGTGTTTTAATTAGTGATGGGACGATTAATCGGAATCGTATCGGAATAATCGAAATATCGGGATTTTTCCAAAGCATCGGGAATCGGTATCGGAGCTGAATAATTCAGACCCGATTCCGATACCAAAACGATTCTTAACTGAATGAAGTTTTTCTCATTGAAATGGAATTATTTATATTATTTTGAACACAATACTACATCTTTGTATTATTAAAATGGAATTATTGATAGATGTGTTTATATAAAACCTTTCCAATACATTGTTATCTAGCATATTGTAAAGCTTCAATAGCAAGTTAATAAACTTTTCTAATCAATTCTCAACTTTTATATTAATTAAATATGTTAATATCTGGGCACAGTGATACATATATGTAATAATGGCCAGGAATCAGAATCGGAATCGTATCGGGAATCGTATCGGGCATCGGGATAATTGGGTAGAATCGGAATCGTATCGGAATCGTTAAAAATTTTGGTATCGTCCCATCACTAGTTTTAATGCTAGGTTTGTCAATGTTAGGTCTGTCATTGCTTGATGTGTCCACATTTGATATATTCTCCAATAATTTTAATTACCTAGGCGTATCGTATCAAAGATTATATGCTAAGACTTAATGTAAATATCACCTAGGCCTTTATTAAGATCTCTCCATACCTTTATAGATATCACCAATACTTATATAGACATCATCGATACCTATATAAACTAATTACCCGGTCTTTTTCTTGATCTTGCGACGGACAGCAAGACAGTAGCGGTCGGTAAACGGGGGAAACACATGGGGAAAAATCTTGGGGGGCGGGGTAGGGGTAATGAGGGCTTAATACAATTATATTTAAAGTGTGTTTTTACGACATATTTTTTCTGGCAACACTGGATCTGGCCTGTGTAATATCCAAACACATCTGGCCGGTGTAATATCCAAACATCTGGCTTGTGTAATATCCAAACACATCTGGCCTGCGTAATATCCAAACATATCTGGCCTATGTAATATCCAAACACATCTGGCCTGTGTAATATCCAAACGCACACATTAACTTGTGGTTACTAGTGGCACGCTCAGGTCTCGTCTTGTGCACGTCATTTTCGTCTATTCGCCTATTTTATCTTATGTTCATTGGCGTCTCTAGAATTGGTTCCACCCAGTGCGGGTTTCTTGTGGGGTCACGCCATCCAGACATCTCTTCGGAGCTCCTCCGAGTCAGCCTGCTCTCTTGACACTTTTGTGACATGCACCATCCTGCTCTTTTATTAAACTTAGTTGTGTAATAAAACCGACTTGATCTGGCTCTGTCAAATTTACTTATTTTCATTTGGTGTCATCCCCGTTGGAGTTTTATAACTCCTTTGAGGGTCTCTGCCCTCTGAGAGAATGTCCCGGGTACGGTCCGCACCCCGCACTCGTAGTGACGCTATTGCTTTGCTCAGAACGTCAAGATATGCAAAGGTTTTCAAACTTGCTCACGATGAGACAGTCAAAAAGTCAATATCTAATAAATGACATTAAATACTTAAATAAATCTCACCAATTCCTAATTAGATGTCACAATGCATCTATATATGTAACAAATATCATATTATTATTATTTGCCCTTCGCACGCGAAGATGACCAAGGCAATATTCGACTTGAGAAGTAGCCTTGATTTGAGCTGTATTTTTTGTAAAGTGAGGGAGAGTTGCTCAATGCGTCAGCCTCACTCTCTCGTCCTTGCCTGTTTGAGCAAATGGCAAGACTTAGTCAAGATGACTGGAAATAGACCAGAATGCAGTAGATGACTATCATAGTTGTGTATCACTGGGCTCTTTAAGCAATCCACGTCTCTTTGAGTGGTCGAAATTTTCATTGTGCCATTGTCATACCACCTTTAGGACTCCATCTCCGGATTTGATATCAGAGTTCGTTTTCTCTTAGATGAGTTGACATCGAAGGTTAACAAGTCCCATCTACCCGGTGTGCTGGTCTTGTTTTTGCTTGTCTGAGCTTTTGCTGAGGATTGAACTCCAGTCCACAAGCGTGGGATTGACTCAGTTTAGACCTTCATAGATGCCATCAATACATAAATAATATAATATCACCAATACCTAAATAGAGTTGTCAGTTCAAAGTATATAAAAATATCCCCATTACCTATATAGATGTCACACTGGCCTACATCAAGATGTTACTCTATAGAGATGTCAATGCTACTATATAAAGACATCGTTGTGAATATATAAAAAGATAATTGTGTATTTAAAATCCTAGCAAAGTAACATGATCCCCTGTGCAGGTCCTCTATTTGAACACCATTGTTGGCTGGCCTGTCGACATAGGCTCCTCTTGGTGTAATAATAGAGGTGCTCTGTTGGTGCTGGTCCCATGATGGCAGTAGTGCAGATATTTATTAAATAGGTTATCTCTTCTTTAATCCAAGTTTCAATGCTGTGCGGGACTTGGGGTGTAGATAGCTTTCATCATGAGGTTAGTAGCCAGGGGAGGGGAGAACTTTTCCTGTGTTGTTTTGGAAAAAGATTATGGCTTCGGGGTGGGAGCGCTATTCATTTTATATTTATCAAGAAGAAAAACAGTAACCGAGATTAAGTTTTGTAGTGGAATTTTCGGATCCACCTCACCTCTTTGCGGTGGGGAGTCATTGCAAGAAATATAAGACAAAGTAGTTTTTTTCAAAGTTTTGGAGGGAATGTTGACAGGGGATCATTCTGTGTAAATGTAATGTTTAACTTGTGTCCATCCGACCCGGGCTGTAGATTGAGGGGCGGCATTTTAGGAAAAGTCATTACTAACTGCACCTTTTTCGTGGAAAGTGGGGCACTGACCCTTTCTACGCCACTGAACACGTGTCTGTTGTGGAGTTGGGTAGAAATCGTGGGTCAGTATAATACTTTAATCAAGTAACAATTGTTTTTGGTGTATTTAACCTTGAGTTTTCCCACTTTGAAATATGCAGGAAAGTAATTGGGCTGCTTGTCATTATAATAATTGAAATCTCTATCGATTCTAGCATAAAATATGTGACTGCCATTAAGTGATTTCTCCACTAAATAAACAGCTTGTTTGTCCCTCGTGGGGCAGGGTCACCTTGAATGAACCCCTGTTATAACACCCCCTTACAGTCGAAACCGACATTCACTCGTGTTCGCCTCGACCACGTAGTAGCGAGTGGCTGGTTTGACTAGTCAGCTGGGCGATGGCCTCAACCTGATGCTTGTCAATTTGTGGTTAGCTTATAGCGTATGTGTCGTGATTTAAGCTAGTTGATAGAGTCGGCGTTTTATTGAAGCTTGGATTTCCTTCAGTATTCTTGTCATTGCTGGATTTATCGTGGCATTCTACTGTGTTCCTGTGAAGTGATGCTTTAGGAGCAGCCACTTTTCTATATAGAAGTGTACATCATACAAGTTTGGGACAATATTTCTAGTGGTTACAATCGTTTATAATCGTGTGTTATATTTAGTTTGATTTCTGTTGGTTATAATCATGAATAATCCAGTACTATATTATATTTAATGTCTAATGATATTGGTAAGTTCGGCCTAACTGCTTTATGTCTTTGTTATTTAATTCTGGATTGGTCAGTTGATGACGTATCCATTCAGTGTGTTCATGAGATGGTGATCAGGATCATTGTAGCGGAATATTATATAGGTTTCGGTGTAAATATAAAGGTCTCCTTATAAAAATATTAGTGTCCGTCTACGAAAAGAAGTGTCCGTGTAACAGGTGTCTTTTTAGGAATATAAAAATAGATGTCCGTGTAGGAATGTAGGTGTCCGTGCAGGAATGTAGGTGTCCGTGCAGGTATTAGCAGTCTCAGATACTGGCAAAATTAATCTGAAATACAGGTACAAATAGTCTTAGATGCAGGCGTTGTTGCAGGTATCAGCTATATGATGTACATATTTATTGGGAGACATGTACCAACGGTTGATAGAGGTAGATGTACCAACATATGACTGATGTATTACCAACAGTTGATTGGGGTATAGGATACCAACAGGTGATTGATGTACACGTACCAACTAATGATTGAGTTACAAGTATATTTTTCAATCTGACAATCAAAATGAGTGGAAAGAGATTGACATAACCTCCCTAGGCTAATCCTACTTCAAATACACATTGAATAGATGGCATATGTATACGATATTTATCGTTAGAGAGTGGGCAGTGGTTGAGGTTAAGGTAATGTGTTGACAAAATTATGACGTGTTAAAGTACCGGTGCTGTCCCCTCTCCTTGAATTTTATTCCAGATAATAGCCAGGAGTTGGGGGTTGTAACAACAGCAGAGGAGAACCGCTTCGATTGGGAAATTCTAAAACTTTGGTTCTTGCCTAATAAATAATTTCCTCATTCTTGTTTGATGTTCATGTCAAGCCAAGGCCCCCCTCTCCCTTTTTTCGCTCTCTCTCCACTACTCCACTAATGTCAATGTACATCAAACGCCCGAGGGAGGAAATTGACATACGTCCACACAACATCAAACTTCAATGGTCCATTCCACCATCCCATACCGCCTTAGATATAATAATATAATACGGTTAACAACAACAACAAAATTATAGACGAGAAGATCACACTGGACAGTTTCTTGAAACACTGTGACTTTGAGTATAAGTAATGCCTCATAATAATTTGATGCTGCGGCAGAGCACTATTATTCTACGGACTGCCTTCAGTATTATCATTGTCATATACGTGACCGCCCTATAGTGATACAAATATAAACAAGTTTAGATCCCACTATTTAGGATCCACCGGAGCATGAATTAAGGTAATTATATGGTTAAATAGACGTGAACCTTATACCAGACCTGTTTACCCTCAAACTCTTAAAATCGTACAATATCATCACAAAATAGTTCAATACACTATCTTAATAGTCAAAATAAACATGCAGTGTATATGTTACGGCCAAAGCCCGAAGTTCGGCCAGTTCGCGAATTGGCCGAGGCGTGTGGCCAATGTCCGATGTACTGGAAATGGCCGGTGTGTATGCTACACTCGATGTAATTGCACTACCAAGTGATCAACGAATCGCTGCAAATGTAAAAATAACAAACTGCTGTGTAATTCGAAATGTCATAAAAGTTCATCTTGTTGTAACAAGTGTTGATAGAGATTGGTCATTTACTTTAATAAACTAATTTGACTTTTTGGCAATTTAGTATAATTAATAATCAATATAATATGATTATCATTACAGTATACAAACACCCAAAATCGTTCATGAACATTTTCTTCCGACTTTGGCCGATCGCCCCCAGCCATTTCGCAAACTGGCTGGCCAAATCCCAAAATCTAGAAAAGATCGGACATTGGCCGGTCAATTTGATGCGATATTGGCCAGTTCGCGATTTGGCCGGCCAGTTCCCGATTTGGCCGATTTCGGGCTTTGGCCGTAACATATATAATGTATACACCTCAAAATCGTACATTTTACGCCAAAATCGTAAGAGTAAACAGCTCTGTTATACTGTAGGCACTGTAGACAGTCCAATAACTTGGCGACTGTTCAGAACTATGTTCGTTTAAAAGCTTTTTACCATTTCCGTATGCCCTACACACGCACGCACACCCCCCACACATACGCAACCCCCCCACACACGCAACCCCCCACACCCCACACACACATATATTTATTTAGATAGATGTAGAGATAAATATAGATATATATATTTAAACTTAATGTGATATTTGACATTTAAAATCTTTGTGGAGCAATGGAAAAGAGAAACAAACCTGGTATTTAACCCCCACCACCACCACCAATCCCCAAAAATAAATAAATGGAAAAAAAAAATATTCTAAAAAAAAAAATAAAAATTAACTTAAATAGATCAATGAAATGACGTAGAAAAGAAGATACAAAGTTAGCGTTTTATTATTATTATTTTTTTTTTCCAAAATACTACATGAATGAGCCATTGTGTCGAACTTTCTATGTCTGATTCCCTGAAAATGTGCTACAATTTCTGGGCCGGTACAATTTCTGGGCCGGACAAACTATTGTCAAGCCAAATATATATTCTTAGTAACAAGTTTGACAGTGGTACGGCTGAATGCATCACATTTGAACAATATAAACTAATCTGGTGTAATACGGGAAAACCTCACAATGGAATGAAACATTAAACTTAAACAGCCTGGTCGTGTACTAAGTACGTTAGTCGTATGTCAGTAGAAGTGAGCAGTGATTCCACCAAACCATGCATTGTTTGCATGCAGTCCACACGTTCATTGTCTAGTTGAACTTAAACCAACATACTGTAGAGCAGTGTTCCCCAACATTTTTTGTGCCATGCCCCACCTAAGCCGTTCTAAAATTCGTATGCCCCGCATGTATCTTATACATAATTTTCAAAAATAGAGTTCACTGAAGAAACAAGAAACTTAAATGATAGGATTTAGGAAGAAATCACTAGGAAATTGATGTGGAAATATAGGAAGTAAATTTTCAAAACATTTAATGGAGAACTGAATTTCAAGTACGAAATAATTTTAATTAAATATTTTTCTATATTTTAATTATTAGTAATATTTATTATTTAAATATAGTGAGATGTTTGTGCTTGATGCTTGCTGCAAAGAGATTTTATATTAGGTTCCAAAATGGTTAGCTTCAGTCTCAAGTCGCCCTGTTGTGTTATATCCAGCTGATTTATTTCTTTTTTTTTTCTTTTTTTCAACAAATCATTTACAGCACTAAATTTACTTTCAGCTAAATATAAAAGTGGAAACAATAGTTTTCTTGCACATTTGGTTGAATTTGAATATTTGATCTCTGTTTCCTCACAAAAAAATGTTGTTGCTCCTTTTATATTAAACAAAGTTTGTCGATACTAATTTTTGCGTCCATACTGCAAATGAAATCTTTCCAGGGAAAATTGTTGATCCAGCGATTTCTTTGATGAGCTAATTTATGTGAAATAATTTTTGTCACCTGCTGTGCTGGAAGAATGGAACTCGCAATACATTGCGGTACATCAAATATGGGTTCAAATATTTCAACATTTTAATGCCAATGATGTAATTTCTGTAATTTTGCAACTACTGCTTGAGATGTAATTCAGCCTTCCCGGCACTAATGGCACCTATGGAGCGAGTTTTCTCTCAGGTAAACAATGTTTGGACGCCTGAGAAATCGCAGCTGAAAGTAACCACACTCAGAGATAGTTTGATTGTTCGGTATAATTTTGATCTGGCATGTCTTCAGTTTGATGACATGCTTCTTGAGAATGGAAATTTGTTAAAAGCTATTAATGAGTCTGCAAAATATTCACAATAGTTTGCAACAAAATAATGTGCAAAAGGATATTAAATATCATTCAAAAGCACCCCGGGTCTCTCTCCTCCGAGGCCCCCCTCCCGCCATGCTGCAGTTTGCTGTGTGCCTTTGTGTCCGTACTTGGCTGCCAGAAAATCTGGTAAGCTTATATTAAAGGGTAGTCTGGTCGGTGGAAAGCTACTATTTGTCGGACTGTTAATCATTCAAACCATTATTTCATCAAACCTACTTTGGACGGAGGTACAAGGGAAACCCACGCAGCTGGTTTATGGTGGGACAAGAGTGTGCTTAGCACTTGGTTAATTACGAAGACAAATGAATATAAGTTATAAATAAGTCCAGTCAGCCAACAGCACGTGGTTGGAAGGGGGCGGTACCGGGCCAATTTGATAGCCGGAGCAGACTTTGATAAACAGCCGTTGTATGTTTGGGCCAACTTGCAGGCTTCCACGCGGCTAGAGATGTCATTGTGTGATAAATGTTGTCATGTGCCGAGGTCAGGGGTTAAGAAGAGGAACTGGACGTGTGCTGGGTCGTTGGCTTGACAAGAGAAAGTTTAACGAATACGTGCAGCTCTGGAGTTTTCTTTATTTGTTTCGTGTCTATTGTTTTTAACTCAGCTGTTATCAATTCGTGTGTCGTCAGGGTTCATAGTGGTGTGTTGCAGTACGTTGACGAAACTGAATAAAAGATAGAAGTGAGAAGGCTAATTTTTTTAACCCCATATATAAGAGCGACGCAATAAATTTAAAAAAAATTATAGTGGCAAAATGTCTTGATCCGCGGCTCGTCACCGAAATATAGGCCTACTATTAAAACGTGATTGAATTGTGTATGCGAGCTAAAATATTTGGTTCTTACTAGTCTGACGTAAGTTGAGCAAGAAAAACTGCTGCTGGTCCAACAACTTTGAGCATCAAGAGTTTTGTTGAGATATCTATCGGATGAGTCATTTGTTAGCAGTTTGATGACAATGAAATTATGTTAAAATTTTTTTTCTCTCTCTCTAACAATGATCTCCCTCTAAACGTATGCCTTAACTGCAACATAATTTCGTAAGATAGCGTGTTATAAAAATATATTTGGATTTCTACATGACAATTCTGACAGCTTTAATTGTGAGGACTGTATTTTGTATTATCTCATATTGATTATCATGTGCGTTAGTGATTATTTATCTTGGATTGTTTTGGATTTCATGATATATTTTTAAATACAGATATGAGATAGAACAGAAAAAAACAACCAATGATATAAATATGTTCTCAAGTATGATAGAAAAGGAAAAAACAAGTTAAAGTTTATATTCTAGCATTGCTGAATTTTCTTATGATTGTTGATACAACTGCCTTAGTTTGAGAATCTGTGTGCTCAGAGTGTTGTTAGTTCAAAGTAAAACTATGGCAGGCCAAGATGGTAACAAATACATCAAACATAAACTTTCACGGGTGGATACCCTGGTCAGCTTAGCCTTGAAATATGGCATTTCTGTAAGTACTGAAGCATTGAGATATTACTTGAACCCAGCATATTTCTTACTATATTTAATTGTCTTTAAAATAGTTGAATGGCTTTGATTATTTTGTAATACTGTGCTATGTCAGATATGTGTTTCTGAAAATATAACATAAGCAATATGTGTATTCCAACCAGTACACATTATTTGTATACCTGCTCCCAATATTAATTTCTTAAAGTAAGTGCATAAACATTTAACTGAGACAAGAAGCCATGAAGTACATGTAGTTGGTAGGCTATTCTGATACATTATTCTTATTTTAGGCAGAATCAACTTTAGTTTTATTATAGTTAACAAGTCTTCATAGATTATTCAACTCAAAGGGAGAAAATGTAACTTAGAGATTTTTTAAAGCAAGCCTAGTTTGTGCACAAAAGACTTATGGAAGCTATCACAACTCTAGGTTATGAATATAGCTACCTGTTGTTGGAGAGGCAGACAATGTTGCCATTTAGCCACAGTGAAATTTATAAATAAATACAGAATAATTAAAAAAAAAAAATTCTTTTCTAATAGAAACATTAAATATTATAATGGACATAATGTTTTTACAAAGTAATGTACAAAAATCTAAACACTGAGTGCACTAGTATAGGGAACCTACATTGAGTACACTACATTAAGAATATTACTTTGATTACACTACATTGATTAAACTACATGGACATTGAGAACATTACTTTAATTACACAACACTGTTTACACTACATTGAGAACATGACTTGGAAGACACTAAATTGTGTACACTTAAAGCAACACATATCTAGTGGACATAACCTATTGAGACTTTCAATCTATTAACTTAAGTCATATGACCAACTGACAGATAATTGGATATTTACATTTAAGTTTAATTCTTTTCTAATTTGTTTCCTCACCAGGTTGGAGAACTGAAGAAAGAGAATAAGTTGTGGAACAATGACCATTTATTTCTGAGAGAAGAGCTGCTGATCCCCTTTACTCCAGAGAATGAAAACTGTTTGGAAGATGGCGACACCATTGTTGTATTTAATGGTACCACCTCCACCACCTTGTCACCATCTTCATCACACTCAAACCTTCCAAACGGTCACGTAGATGTCACTTCATCTTCCCGCAGCTCATCACAGGCCACGACCGGGGGAAATAAGTCCTCGTCATTACCTTCAACATCACCAAAGTCTTCAAATCAGCACCACAATGGCAGTGATCCTGATGCCATCGAGAACGCCGATTCACCAAAGTCAAGGTCACCAAATGATTTCTTCTCCAAGTATGACAACAGCATTGCCAGGTTAAAAGGGGATGTGGCCAAAATGGAGAAAAATGCAGCGTAAGAGGACCAGTTGCCTTTCCTTATCTTCTCAACTTGTTTCTTCCTTTCCTACAGCTTTGTTTGTAACATCCATTCTTTTATATTTACCAATACTTGTTTTTTTTTTTGTTACTGACATTGAATGAATTGAACATCTGATCCATTTGTATTCACGGCTATGACTGACGTTTAGCATCTCAACCCTCTAACGTAAAGGACATTTCTTATTCATGCACTTGTATTTCTACATTATGTCATTGACAGTATCATCAAAGAAACACAGCTTTCTTAACCTAGCTGCGATTTCATACCTCAATTATTTCAGGAAAAATGAAAACTAAATTTAAAAAAAATATCTTTAAGACTGAAAGTATCGCATTAGTGCCATATTTTATGATAATGTCTTTGCTCCTCTGTTTTGAAAAACCCCACTGTGGTAACTCTATTGGGACACCTTGTATTTTATTAACAATACCATTTGTTTTTACTATGTTACCAGTTATTAAGATTTTTTTAAAATGTCAGTTCAAGCTACTGTTACTTTTATAAATTATTCACCTTTCTAACTTATCGTAACGAAATTCCAGATTTATTTACTTCTGTGCACTTTTTAACAAAAACAGTTAATTTTAATGGCTAGATTCTGATTGTTTCTGACTGTTTCTGTTCAGGCCATTAAGTCATACAACTTACGGTTACAAAATAACATTAAGTAAATGTATCTTAAAATTAAAAGTTCAACGCTGCATTTGAGAAACTTCATCCATGGGAATCATTTTGAAAACAATGTACTGGAACAAAAATATTTCTATGACCTGACCATTTGTGAGGGATAAAAAAGGCTCTAATCATTGTAATTTGCAGGATATATTTTGTATGGCATGATTCATAGTTGTTTTTTTCCAGGTACTTTTGATTTTTAATTTTTATGCTAATGGTTTTTGTCTTTCTAAATATGCTCCTAAAAAAATACAATTTTACTTTCTACTTTTCAATGGGATATGGCAATGAGCAGAAAACATTGATAAAACTAATTTGTAAAACAATGTCTCAAATCTAGGGTTAAATGCAATTTCAAGTTCCACAATTGTAAGGATTTTTGTTGAATTACTTAGGCTTGATAAGACATAATACTCATATACACCTAAACAATCATCATTTTACTGTTTTATTTAAGAGATTATTTTAAACATTGATGCTTAGCACCATTTGCCTAGTGAAAATAATTTTTTATATTTTTTTGTTAGTGCTTACATTTGTACAATGAAACAGTTGTTTTTTTAGAAGTAATGTTGCCATTTGTTTTTGTAATATTATTATTACTTTTTTTTTTACACATTGATTAAAAAATTTAACTGGGGAAAGATTAGGAGGATATTAGCTAATTCATCCAATTAACTAAAATAATTTTGGGTACGTTTTTGGTTAATTCACCTGATAATTATATATAATTAATATAATTATCTACATATATTTTTAATATACTCTTCATATTAATATTAACCATTGTTGTTAAGCAATGCCCCATATAAACTTTGGGTGGCCCCTTGTTTGACACATATCTGTGTGCACCCATTTGTTTCATAAAATAATGGAGGCATAGATAAAGATTAAACTAATGGCAGCCCCTTTCTAACTAATGCACTTTCATCTAAAATGTTCCTTATCTGAAGTAACGTTATTGAAAAGCATGTCTTTTTATGAATCACTATTGAAACTTGTGAATTAAACATTCTATAATGGAATCAATACCTGTGAGATGTATTTGCTAAAGAAAGTGCTTTCATTATCAATACTTGTATTCTTCTTGGACTGAATTCTGCCATGGAGCTCAATGTTGGCATGTTCACACTTCAGAAAAATGAAGTTTTGTCATAGCTCACTGCCTTAGGTTTTGGATCCAGTTTTTATTTAACTTTGTGAGGGTTCAATATGTATAGCCACAGACAGATATAGCTTAGACACCTATGTCTATAATAACAAAAAAATTGATCCTGATACAACTGTTTCAGTACTTTCAGATCAGTTTAGCCATTAATCTTATTGCTGTAAAAAAGCTGTTACAGAGCTGCTTAAAATTTTAAAATCAATTCATCATTCTGAACATCTAAAAATGGATGAAAAATCTTACATGTGAATGAATAATTATTTGTAATAAATAAAATTAATCAGGTAAATTAAAATTTATTAGTAAAAGGTGGTGTTCCATTTTTTAATGACATAAATTAAATCTTGTGAATTAACCAAGTTCCATTTGTCATGATCCTTATGTCATCATAATAAACAATTTGATGTAGCTGACAATTTATTGTAAAAGTATTTAATGAAGTAGTTTGTCATGCTGAAAGACCAGAAGAAGCAGTTGTGTCAATTATTTTTTTGACGTGATCATTGCATGAGCAGATTACTGATATGGTGTCTTCTGTTTCCCCCCACCTGCCATCTAGGTCCAGCATTTCAAGCAAGTTGTTTGGTTCTCACTGTTCTGCTTGTTGATGATTGTAGTTGGTTTTCCATGCTGTGGACCATGTCCAGTAGTTTCTGTTACCCCAAGTTGATATATCATTGTTGGATAGTCACCTCATGCACCTTGTTTTGTTGTAACAAAATTTTTGTTTGCAAGTAGCTTTCTCGCACACTTATTTGTTTGCATGAATAAATTTGGTGTTCTTCTATTGGCTTCAATGTAATTTTTTTCCTCCTTTATATTATTTTGTTTAACAGAACCTTAGTTTTTCAGTGAAGGTGAGGTTTGTGTACGCGTTATTTGCTTGAGATTATTCTCACATCCGATTTCTTTGACCAGTTTTTTCTCTAAAATTATATCTATTTTTACCTTGTACCAGAACCTCAAAGTTCAGCCGTTTCTACATTTTATACCAAAATTAGATTTGTATTCACATCATTGGACTGATGAGCTTGACCATTTGATAACTTTTTCTCCATGTTTCTGGCAACTGATTTAAGATTTGTTAAATATTAAATATGCTAGTCTGTTCAGGCTGTTACCACTAACTCCCCTTGTCTGATTAATTAACCAGCCTTCCATTTCCTTACCACTTGTTTTGTTTGTACCCAAAAGTCAACAAAATAAACACATCAGCTGATGCATCACTCTTGAAGGTCCTTCAATCAACCTTACTGTCAAATCCTTTCAGATATTCCAATCCTAAAACAAATACAACTGTATATTCCCATGAATATATGACAGCAACTTCTGTTGAGATATGACAATGATATATGATTGAAATGAACTGAAAATGAAGATTGAAATAACTGATTTCAGCTATGTGTTTTTTGGCAAATGTTTGTACACATGTAATGATTAAGTACATTAAATTTTCTAATTTTTCTGCCTTTATACTAGACTGTTTAAACAACCTCTGTTATTGCGTAAATTCTTTGTGAATTATTATACATTTTTGTGCTGTCTTCTCTGGTTACATATGGGTTCTTCTTAACCTGTGGTCCATTGACCTAAAGTTTTATTAAGTGCATTTAAAAACTTATTCTAAGAAGGGTCTGTGGCCTTCATCTGACCGGTGAAGGGTTCTGTGGCCTAAACAAATTTTAGAATCTCTGTATTAAGGGAATAAGATTCATTCATTTCATCACAACACTTTCGGTTTGGGGGATTAAAGGATACAATTTTCATTGACTCTGGGAATGGTGCAGAGTGGGTATGTTGTAGAGTTGAATAAAAATGTCCAAGTTATGCAAATTTTTGCAATGTTACCAAACAAAATAAACCAGTCATTTATTTCTTGTCGATGTTTAACTGAATCATTTAATGATTACTTCAAGTTCAAAAACTCTTTTGTAAAAATTTGAATAACAAGATATTCTTTAGAGAGCTTAACTCAATAGTGTACCTGATTTTTTTTTAAAAAAAATGGATTTTAATTGGGAGGGAAAGAGGCAGATACAAAAATTACTGTTTTGATGTAGTGAAGTGGGAAAAAGATATAATTTTTAGATTGATAATGATTGAATCACTGCCGCGCTATAGGCCTTTTTTTTTTTTACTTTAAGATTTTAAATTTGTACCAGAATAAGTTGAATTGTAACATGTCAGACAAGGCTTGCTCTGTCTAACCTGACCTGCCTTCATACTGTAACTACAATACTTTGTAGCTGTCAGATTCAAACACTGCTTTAAATCCATCAAGACTTGGATCACTCTGGCAGTATTTTAAGATTTTTTACCTGTGGGGAGGAGTTGCTTTTAGAGAGTTTTTTTTAAAACTTCAAGTGTGTTGCTGTAAGGGGTGTTATGTTAGGCTCTGAATGGGGAAGTTTCATTTGTCTTATCCTATGCTAGATGCTGGTGGCCAATATCCAAGTGCAGGGGTGGGCAATGCTATCACCAACCAATGCAAATTGTACTCCAAAGTTTGATAAATTCTATTTGAAAAAAAAAAGTTAATATTGTAAATACAATTAAAAAATAATAGTGTGGCAAATTTTATTCTTCATTTGCCACAACTGTGGCTTTTTTTATGGAAAAAGTTTGCCCATCCCAGTGCCAGGGGCCATAAAGCTGTTAACTAGTTGATACTGTAGTCTGGGGGGATGATATGCTGGTAAAAATATATGCTGACTATATATTAAATTTTTCAATAAATAACCTTAAGTTTCATGTTGAAACCATGCGTTCAAGCCGCTTCAATTATATTTTCAAATTTACAATCTACTATGTAGTGGTGAAACTCTATTAGGTATAGTCAAATCTATGTAGCACAGTTGCAAATTAGGATCCTGATAGTCTGTAATTTGAATGTATGTACATAATGTTTCTTTACTTGATTTCCTGATGAAATATAAAGACAAAATAAAATATATTATGGTGTCTGAGCCTAATAAAGGAGATTGAATGAGATTACTTTTTAAACACATATAGGACATGAGGTAGGGATAAAAGAAAGAGGAAAAATAACAGGCACATTGATATGATATCAAATATGATAATATTTTTGTCATATATGATAAATGCATTTGATATAAAAAAATTTGATAAGATACAAAAAAACAATTTTATGTACGTAGTTTACATGGTATCTACCTGTATAGAATATATCTACTTAACATACATAGTGTAAATGGTATTAGACAGAATATAAAGCTGTATAGAATAATTCTATGCCAAACATTTGTGCAACCTGGTTTATACTAAACACAAATTGAAGAAAAGCTAACAAAACATATTTAAAATGTTAAGCATAATAAGAATATATGGGAAATGTTGCTGGGACAATTAAAATAAAGGAGAAAAAATAGCATAATAATTGACAAAGATGATTAAAGCATCTCATTTAGTTAGATAGATAGCCTTTTTCTTAGCAGCTCTTCATTAAACAGCATTTTTCTTCCACCCCATTTTTTAAATACACTGTTGTTTTCCTGGAGAATAGGACTTCCTTGTTCTAAATATAGGCAAGCCACATGTGTTTACTATTGATTCAAATTGTTGTTGTGGCAGTCATTGGGTGAACCACGGATTCTTGTGTAGTATTAGCTGTACAAAATAGTCATTTTTGATAGTATATAATTTACGTGAACATTGAGAAATTTATAAGACTTTGTTTAGAGAACAATTGGATACTTTTACTGCTTTACTTTGTTTAGAGAACAATTGGATACTTTTACTGCTTTACTTTGTTTAGATAACAATGGGATACTTATAATGCTTTACTTTGTTTAGAGAACAATGGGATTCTTACAATGCTTTACTTTGTAAAACAAATAGGAGAATATGTTTTGTGTTGGACAGATTGTAAATATCCAATGCACATTAAATACATTGCCTGAGTTGCATAAATTTCAAAAAAATGAGCTGAGGTTTAATATTAAACAGGGTTAGATGTTAAAAAATGTTATTTATTGTTGGTATTGTCAGCAATTGTTACAATTTTACTAATAGGTCAATGTCTTTATGAGTCAGCTTTCACTGATTAGATTGGGTTGGTGTTAACATTCTGGGTCTCACATTGTAACAGTACTACCTTGATATATGAACTTGTTGGGTTATTGTTGATGTTCTTGTATTATATCAACACTAATTTGATGGCATACATTGTTTTTCTTCTAAAAATAGTGGCACATTTTCTGTTTCCATTGTTCAGCCTCTTTGAGTTATACTATGTCTTGCACTAAGTGACTTATGATGATCCAGTGCATCTGACTTCAGCATGCTATCTTTGTTTGATTTAGCATCCATAGTGAGCCCAAAATCACACAGTATGGGGAGGACTGGTGTCCATCAGCTCTCTGGTTCTGTGTCTAACTCTGAGTCTCACCCTTTATTTACTCATAGCCAAAAATCAAGTTTTATATGGTACCCCTGTAGCCACCTTCCCCGATATGAATATTAAATCTTTTTTTTCTTAATTCAACTTTTTCAGGTACCCATGAAATATGATGTGGCCCCCCCCCCCCCCAACCCCCAGGGAGCTTTATGGCACATGTTGAGAACTGCTGGTCTGATAATGACACCCCTCACTATGGTATTATTTTTTTCCTGGTGATTTGATCATGGCAATCGGGGACTATACAAGTTGTAGGAAATGTGTTGGTTTACACAAGTTTTCATGCCATCAACTGGAAATAGTGATGGTAAAAGATCAGTGATAATAAATTACTTCATATACCTAGGATGGACAAGTATTGAAAATTGCTATATCTATATATTTATACCACAATTAAAATATTGCCAGCTTGACACCATTGACAATAAGGGGGAAAAAAAGTGACTATATCAGGATATTTATAATACACAGAATTCTGAATTTTGGACACCATTTCTTTAATAAGTTCAGCTTACTTGAGTCAAGTGTGACTGTTTTTTCCATCTCCTACTCACATCATCAACTTCTTGTCACTTTAAAAGATTTATAATCAAAAGCTAACTTCCGATGAAGTTGTCCCCAGTTAGCAGTTGTAATCTACTCACAATATCACCCAGGACGGTGCCCAGCCAGAGCGAGATTACATGCCCCTGTTATGTTTCCTTATACCAAACTTACCTTTCTCCATTTCCCTTACAGAGCAGGCTATAGCATGGCATCTGAGGTTCGAGTGAGTGTCTCGTCATCCCGCAGCTCCACATCCTCCTACCAACTGGTTAACGAGGAGATTGAGTTTGTGGAGAGTGAAACGTGTTGTTAACCTTGGCCCTAGAGCCCGTGGAGCATGCTAGCACAGCCGACCGTAACTTGTAAGAACAGGGAATCCTCACCTAGTCAAAGCTAATCAAAACCAGTACATACTCTGTGCTCATTTTTCAAATCATTTATTTCATTGCATTATCCAAGACAAACATATCTATGCTAAATCAACTTGAATGAAATTATAGATTTAGATTTGGAAACATGTAGATTAATTAAATAAGTTTTAACAAGTTGAAACACATATTTTGTTTTTGGCATAATAATTTAGGATTTGATAAGAATATTAAGAAGATGTGCATTTCAAGTGAAGACTTTTCTTAATGAGTGCAGGAATTTTCTGATAAATGCAAATTCAGTTTAAACTTGTATGACGGGATAAATTAAACCAATTTCCTCAAACAAGCAATGAATAGAAGTTATTGGAGAGATTAAATAACCAAGATAATAGTGCATACAAAAGCCTCGGAGTTGTGTGGTCAAAGTTTTAGCTGATTAGATTATATAACATTGATATTTTCAAGTACCCTTCCGAACTGAAATGAGAGCTTCAAGATGTAATATACAAATTTGGCCTGGAGGATGATAGTAACAATAGTTAAATGAAATTGATAAGCTTCAAACGAGTTCATCATCACATGGTGCTTGTGTGAGCCTTGGGCATGCTTGTAGTTTGTTTTGCTTCCTTGAATTCACTAACTTAAGAGTTATTCTATATTCTATATTATATCCTAATGAAGAAACTAATTTTCTATGCTGCATGTCTGTAGAATTAGACTTAAAAATAAAAACAAAATAACTTTTTGTTTATTCTTCTGGTTACAGTGGTTGATGAAAACATACTTTTTTGAAACAATATAACAATGACTAGCCTCCAGCATGCAGTGTTAATCTACATTAAAAATCCATCCATGTTCTTTTTAGTAATATTTTATTAAATTCCAATTTCCTTTGTCTGTGTCTTCCATTGGTCATTTAAGCAGTGATAATTTAAAAGTTAAATGTATAAACAAAATAAGCCATCTAATGGAGATGTAATACATTTTTAATTTGATTAATACATTCTTGAATATTAAATGTTAAATGAAGAAAATTCAAAAAGTACACTTAGAAATAGATAGCTTTTACTTTTTTTGACCCCACAGCTGCTAATTTGTTGCATTTATTCCCCCTTTCATCTCAACATCACACCTGTTTAACTTAAGAATTCCTTTTAATCAACATTTAATTGTTGCCTAAGAGTTAACTCGTAAACGTTATACTTTTTTCTTTATGAGTTAGTAACAAAAAAAAAATTAACTTAAACAAAGCAAGTGCTTCATGTCTACACAATTGGAATATATTCTTTTGTTTCAAGTTATGTCCAGTCCATGATTTGCCTCCACCGCCCTTGATTGAAATAGTTCATATTTCAGTGTAAATAATGTGTTGAGTATAAGGGTTCTCCTAATTATAAATCTTGAACATTCTTTTAATTAATCATTTTAATCTTTTTTAATGTTATTAAAAATCAAATAATGTTCTCTTTAAGTCTCACTATATTGTCTCCCTGTAATGTTGTCTCTCCCTCCCTACACTAGCCTGTTCGTAACTGACCTATACATACATGAATGGGTCATGTCTAATGAAACGTTGTATTAAGAAAATATGGCTTATTTTGATCAGGCTCATCTGTCCAAGTCTGTTGCATGAAATCTGTCCTGGTGCATGTCAGTCCATTGTTGCCTTTTTTTTCTCTATTCTCCATTAATGACTTACCTTATGAAACTAGTTGGTAGTTTCTGGGGTAACTTTTTAAATGTTACATTTTTTGGTCCTCTCACTGACTTCATAGAAATTAACTTTAATTAGTTCAGACTGCAACATATGTATGTATACACAAGAAACTATTGTTGCTGCTTTATAAAATTTTGGTTACAAATCACATATTATAATCTCTTTTCATGCCAAACAAATAAAAATGGGGTGTGGGTTGTGACTGAGAATTTGGGAACCACTGACCTCATGTTTGTTCACTGTAATGTAAATTTATGATTCTTTTACATTTTTATTGTAGTACTCAAAAACTCAAATATTCCATGTTTGGAATGTCCAGCATGCTCTTAACTATGTATACAAATTGGAGCTCAGTAGGATAGACTATAATGATGTAATGAACAGAAATGGTTAAAAACTTAAAAACAGGAAAAATAAATCTCTTCGGTTAGCACATGCTCAGAGCTAGCAATGTGAGAACAAATATAAAACATATAAACTTCTACAAAAGAGATGTTAAAAAATTGGTTATATTTATATTATAGCAAAATCTTCTTATTACAAAGATTAACGATTTATAATAGATGTATATTTTTAAGTCCATTAATCTATTTAAAATTGATGTTGTTACCTGCATTTTTATTAGAATAGTACTAGTAGACAGACATCTTTTATTATCCATTGCTGCTTGTATAGTTTGTCAGGTGACTGTTGGCTTAACAGTTTGACTAATTTCAGTTTTAAACACTAGTACTAGTAATTCAGTAATAATATAAAATCTGAAGAAATGTTTGCGATTTTTATTGTTTGAAAACTTTTATTTTTTTCCAATTCAGTAACCTTGTTTTCGGTTTTACAAGTAAAAATTAAATTAATTTTAAGTTAATGACTGCCATAAATTAAATGTATTTCCATGTATATATAAACTGCAATGACATAATCATAAAATGAAATTGAGTAATATGTACAATTTTATTTTTGTGAAATTTATTTTTTATTTTTTTTTTTACCCACCAGAAACTTAGATGGTATCATTGATGCCAACCCGCTGGCTCTTCCACCTCGCAAGGGTTCTTCACCTTCTCGGCGGGGAAGCAGTTCGTCAACAAATTCTGCATCAGAGCGGAGGGGTCGTTTCCTGTCAGAGGAGGACATCAACAGTTCGCCGGTGCTGATGATAAGGTCAAGGACTAACAATCGAATGGTCAAATCAACAATAGAGACACTCCAACAGGCCAACGATGACCTATTTGAATTGTGATGTTCCTTGGACAAATCTTAGGGACTTGTCATCGGCCTGTTTCCCAGCACTTGTCACACAAGATTTACCACCAACACCATTTGCTGTCTCCCAGCTCTTAAAAATGTCAGTCTGTAGTACGGTAGTTTTGTTCCATTGTCATGTCAGGTAATGGAAGTTAAACAGAAAATGAAATATTTGATTTTATGATGATAATACCTGCAGTGAATTGTATGTTTCATGAGATGTGATAGAATAATATGGCTATAGTATTAGTATTAACACACTTTACCATGACTCAAGCATGCTCTGTGATTTCATTTGATAATTGTCATAACATAATTCCGTAATTTTGTGCATAATCCAAGTATTTGGTTGTGATCATCTTCTAAAAAATTTCGAACATTTTGTAAAGTGGAATTTATAAACGACATGTCATCCTGCTGCTGAAAATGTCAACTGTTGAAAAAGCTACTTGTTGTTCTCATCACATAACGCTTATTTTAACAATCATTTTTTTTTAAAGCCGTGTTGTCTTTTTGTAAATCGGACAAATGAAAAAACTGTTGTTTTTTTTCCTTGAGTTATTTAAAGAAAACTATACATTTGTCAGATCAAAGCTGTGTTTACAACTTCTTGCCAGCATAAGGCATTCCTTAAGTTCTCAGCTCATGGACATATTATTCTTCTATAAAATTTGAAACTTCTTCTTTGAGCAACACTGCAAACAACTAAAATTTACTTACCGTACCTTAGTTTCAGAAAATGTAAACATAGTTTTAATCAAGATTTTTGTTTTAAAATGATAAATCAGACAGTTCCTGAATAAAAAAATTTGAATAAATAAACAAAAGAAATTTTATTTTTTTAAGGTACTTAGTACTTATGAGGCTATTACTATTAAAAATATTTTAAAACAGAATAACAGAACATGTTGTAGCCCTTATTGAGCAATGGAAAAATGACTGAGTTGTTAAAAATTTGGTACCGGTATGAAAAATGCAAGATTCCAACTGGCTCAAAAGTAGATTAAGAAGTAGATCTCTGTGTTGTCATGTTAAAACAATTCCATTCAAAGGGGGCTTTAAGTTCTTAGCAGTAACTTGCTTACGGGTAATGATGGGTAAGGTAAAAATGTTTATTTAAATTTATAGATTTGTAATGGCAGGACAGAAAACACTGTTTCTTACATTTGTTCTGGTCAAAACTCCCCAAGGGACAGATCCCAGCCCTGTTAGCTAATCAAATACATGACCTCAAAGTTTGTGGAAATCATAGATCAATTGGTACTACTCAACCACGCGTCATTGCTCCTGTCCACAATGAATTAGTGGAATAATTTTATCATGTACCAGTTGTACTGAACATAACTGCATGTACCGATTTAATTAGTTATAACTTATGGTAACATGTACCGGTACTCATTTAAACAATAACCTACTCAAAAATTTCAAGAAGTATTTCTAACTGCCTCTATTACCCTGATTACTTATCCCATCATCAAAGGCATAGATAAATTTATTTGTCTTTGCCAGTGGCTAAGCTAGTTTTAAAAAAAAATGTATTTACCATACTAATATTGTTGCATGCATTTTTTATATTTGGTCAAATTTATTTTAAAATGAGATTCAAGGAATGTGAGTGCTTATAATTTAATATAAGGAAACATCAAAACAATTCTCTATAATTAGTGCAATGTTTGTGGCAGAGGTAAAGGTAAAATTTAATGCCATTGTGTTATTTTTGTGAGTGTTTGTTAATTCTTATAATCAAATGCCAGTACTATTTTGTGGGCTGTGAAACGATGTACATAATAGTTCCATATAATCAGATTCAATAACCATATCACTGCAACATATTAATGGGGAGCTCACCTGCAATCTTATTTTGCTATGAAGAATAAATCTAACTAGAGTAAGTCAGGCTTAGATAGGAGATGACTACTACCAGATGTACTTTTCATTTCAAACCTGCATGTAATAATTTGTGTATGTCTAATGGAGGCTTATGCCACACTACACTGAGTGAAAGTATGTTTAAATTATTTATAATGTACATTTTTTGTTATCTTCAAGGGATGAAATTATTTTGTAGTTTCACAGAACTCCTTCAATATTACTGTCTGGAATGGGCACTTGAATCAACGATTACCCATAAAGATTGTCTCTTCTCTATTGACACAAGGGGGTTAAAAATGGATTTTGAGATTGTTATATCATTTAGATATGCTTAGGAGGCAAAGGTCACAACATCCGCTGCTTGGACTTGGACTATTACACATCAGTTCTTACAGCATTCATTACATATTTGCTAGCTATTACAGACTGATGGATCAGCTATTGTTAAAATAAATATTGTTAAACTAGTAATAGTAAAAATACTTTCTGATGTTTTAAACTGTTTGATTTGTTATTTTAAAACTTTTAATCACTGGGACTTCATCTATCAGACACGATAAACCTTTTTAGGATTATCGTTTATAAGATGATCTTCTAAACAGCAGGATCCTTGTTGCACAAATACTTGGACAGTTTTCACATAAATGAATTGGATTGTAAAAGTTAGTGGATGAAAAAAACTTTAAGAACTCCAGGTTATATCATTACGGTACAGCACAAACTATTTGAAGCAATTTTCTTTCTTGTAAACTGAGTTTTATTTTATTTTTTAAATTCATATTTAGAAAACAAATGCAGTTCAAGAGTGTATGGTTTCCTTGCTTGAAAATAATTTTGTGTGAGTTCTGCAGCTACCTTATGTCCATCTACTATTGTTACTACTATGTCATTTTCAAGTTGTAAGATTATGGCTTAAGTATTGAAAGGATTAAAATGTTGCATCAATAGTAATGTATCTGTACATGATTGTATAGTGATGCATTATTCAATGTTGACTAACGTAGCAACTACTTACGTAAATCAAGAGTTTATTTGTACATACCAGTACATCAAAATAAATGTGTTTTGTATTATTGTTACCTGCAAATACTGTACATTACTTTAAACTTGAATTGACATTTCATTCCACAATATGTCTTTGTTGCTGTAGTAAAAATTACAGAATTTCTAGTCGCTGGACAGCACTTATTAGAAACCTATTATGAGTTATAAAGGTGGGTTATGAGATTAAAAACAATTTTGGGGTGAAATTTTGTGTACAAAAATTGGCCTAGAGACAAAGCGGGAAATTTAACTTCCACTTCCAATGAATAGAAGAATCCATTGGCAGATTGGCTATTAATTTGTTCAATTTCAAAATTTTAATTTAACTAATTTTTTTAAGAAATCAGCTAGCTAGGAGTTGACCTTTTTATATGACCAACCACATCAGAGCCTCCTCAGTTTGGAGTTTCAATTTAAATGAAATCCATTTAATATATTTTGAGTTGGCTACTAATAGTCATTTACATTTCTTCAAAAAGCCAATAAGTTGAAGATGAGTTAAAATAATAATTGGTACCATAACCTACCTTTCAAAAAAAATAAATTATAACCATTTACATGACTCAGTTGAGGCATTAGCGTATAAAATGCTCTCTCTTCCTCGTCAATTAAATAAATTATGGAATGGCATTTTTATTGCTGACAACTATATGAATTTAATATCGGTAGTTCCACTGTAATTTGATAGCTATATAAGTCTGAACATAATTAAGTGATGAGTTTAATATTCATTTTATTTTGGTTAGTGGGAAATATTTTTCAATAATTAGATTCATTATGCTTTCACTTTCACCCTTTAGTTAAGCTTAAATTTTGCAAGAATGAGCTTGAATGAATGAATGGAAAAGAGATCTTCAAAACATAATTTTTAAAATATGTTTATATTTAAGACGTATATGTTTTTAAAGGGGTTGGTCGGATGCTTATGGGGAGGGGCATCTCAGTATGCTTATGTGTGCAGAATTATGACAAGCTGTCAATATGTAAAAAATATGTGGCAATAGCTTTGCAGGCTATGCTGCCAATGGACATTGTTTATTTGATTACCAAAAAATTACTGAAGAGTAGATAGTGTTCGGCTCAAAGTAAACAATAAATACTTTTATTTAGTTACATATTTCTTTTTTTAATTAATTTAAAATAAAGAAATATTTTCAATGTCAAAGTTGATTATTTTATCTGAGATGAAGTGAAATAACTTTTTTTTTAAATGTTAATTTGCAAAAAATGGTTTTGCTGAACTTGAGCAACATTTTAACTTTAAAAATAAAATCCCTTTTAAAGTTAATGTGCGATTTTTCAAAATATATAGTTAAAAATCGTAAAGTTTAAGTTAAAGGTAACCTTCTTTTTATGGACACATAAGGGAGGGGGTATGAAAGAGGAATTCATACTATTAGTTATTACTATAGAGATGGCCAGTATTATTTATTATTATATTATTTTCCCAATAAACATTAGTTGATAAAAGGCGTGGAATATTATTTCATAAATATGTAGCAGATGAGTCTTAAAATTTGCTGAAGCAGTAAAATTTGTTGTAAATCTGAATAACACACACCTAATAAAGAAGCACTTCTTATTCATGATCACAAATCATCCTCTAACTCAGCTCTCCCCACCTCATTTCAAGTAGGTAACTCAGACATACAGTTTACATACTCAACTAGGAATCTTGGTTATATTCTGTCTAACAACATGTCTCTAGATAAACATATATCTCACATTTGTCGCTCTGCATACACTGCTATCCGTCAGATCAGCTCCATCCGCCACTACCTCACAGTTAGTGCAACAAAAACCTTAGTCTGTGCTCTTGTTCTCTCTCGTCTTGACTACTGCAACTCTCTTCTGTCAGGCTCACCAAAACACTTCTTAGAAAGATTACAAAAGGTTCAAAACTCAGCTGCTAGGCTAGTTTTAAAGGCAAAAAAACGTGATCACGTCACACCACTACTTCATTCACTTCATTGGCTCCCTGTACAAGCACGGATTGATTATAAACTCTCTGTTCTGTGCCACCACTTTTTCTCGAATTCCTGCCCTTCATATCTAACCGAAATTCTCTCTGTCTATTCACCCCTTCGACAGCTTCGCTCCTCCGCAGACGATCGTATTCTTTCTGTCCCTAAGACTCGCACAAAAACATACGGTGAAAGATCTTTCTCTTACTGTGCCCCCAAACAATGGAATTCTCTTCCACTACACATCAGAAATATATCAACCATCACAGCCTTCAAAACTGCACTCAAAACACACCTCTTTAAACTTTACTATCCTGACTGATTCCCCCTCTGAAAGTTAAACGATGCTGCTGAGTGCCGTCCATGGCTTCACATGTAAATTGTTATGGAATGGTTGGTTTTTAATTTATATTTTTAAGTTCATTTTAATTTGCATGTACAGCGTGGTGAGCCCAGCCCTAGGCTGGGGTACCACGCTATAGAAAACTACCCATAATAATAATAATAATAATGAATAACAATATTTAATTGCAAATATTGTTATTATTATTGCATTTTTTTTTAAAGTTAACCCTTCAGAATTAGGGATAAATATATTCAGAATTTACATTTGTATTTAATTTAACCATACTATTTATTTGGAATCAAAAGTAATGATGTCACTGTCATAATTTAATTATGGTACTTACTTGTGGTCTGAGAGTGTGTTTGTGGGTAAAATGTAGTGGCAATAAAATGAATATATAATATTATATTTGAAAGAATACATTTTTTTACTGTCATGTCATAATGCTTTTATATTTATTTCTGGCATCTGTCTGTCTCCAAGAAAAGATGGTTGTCTCCAAGAAAAGAAGGTGTAGTTTCACTGGAAGGGGTAAATCCAAGGTGCTTTAATCCGTACCCGGAAATTATTTTGTTTTACAATATAGTATTGTGCATTGAAGAAGAAATTTGACGAAAATTTTAACGTGTGAACTGAAAAAAAGATTCGACCAAATTTCCGTTTGATCAAATTTCCGTCGACGAAATTTCTTTCGATCAAATTTCCGGTAACCGTTTTAATCATCATCATCAGTGGCTCTACAGCCCATGTAGGGCCCTGGCCTGCTGCACCACATCCTTCCATTCGGATCGATACAAGGCTTTATGTCTCCTTGCACGAACCCCCAACTGGTGTAAATCATTCTCTCCATCATCGATCCATCTCAGTTTGGGACGACCGGTGAGCTGTCTGCCCCTAGGCTTCTCTTTTGCCCATATATCACTTTTGCTACTCTACAGTCCAGCATCCTTTCAATATGTCCTGACCTGCACTGTCTGCCTTTTTTTTTATTGTTGCAACTAAGGGTGGGTCTTTGTACAATTGTTATATATCCTGGTTTGTACGGAAACTCCAGACATCATTTTCTATCACTGGGCTATATATTTTCATGAAGATTTTCCTCTCCCATGTATTGAGCAGGTTCTCTGGTAAAGGACCAAGTCTCACTAGCGTAAGCTACTACTGGTATTATGATTGCGGTGTATATTGTCTTCCTTGTTCCCCTTTAAGTTTTAAGGTGCTTTAATGGAGAATTTAATCTTTCCTTATCAGGTAACTCCCTCTTTTTGCAGCTTGTTAACCCAAAACAAATCAAATGAACAATACAGATTGGTACCAGGTGTGTTGTAGGTAGGATTTTCATTGAATCTTTAGATTTTTTGTAGGTTTTACTCCAGTAGCCTTTACCCAGACGATTTGTGGCCCCAAGGTAGAAGAGGTTTTGCGGTAGTTTTTTGAAAGTTTTCTTCAGATGAGCCACCATTGGAGGTTGACGAAACCAATCTAACCTAAGTGCCTGGAATATTTTTGGTCTGTTCTTTAATTCTTTCCTAATCAGTGTCTAGAATTAGTAGAAACCGGAATATCTTCTATCCACGTGTTTGGTTATCCAAACTCTTATTTTGTGACCAATATACTATACAATGCATGTTTGGCAAGAAAACATCATGACTGCATTTTTGAGTATCATTCAAAGGAAGGCACCAAGGAAAAATTTGGATTTTTATGATTTAAAAAAATGAGAAAAACATACAAAAATTGAACAGGAAAAAACAACAATTTAACCATTAAATTATAACTTTCAAAGTTAACTGTAGACTACTTGAATTGTTAAAGAAAATATCTTTGCTAAAAATTAAAGAAAAATTATGTGAGGGCTACACATACTTTTTAAATCAAGAAAACAGACTTAAATGGCACAAAGACATTGTAACAGGAAACATTGATTACAATACATGAATGGTTTAGGCTTAGGCGAGAAATTTGCAAATTAATTATACAATATCCATCCATTGCACTAACACTTAAACAGGAAACATAATAGATTTTAGTAGATACCGGTACTGCAAATTATAACATTTCAGCTACTTAAACTGTTAAAAATAAAATTGAAGAAAAAATGAACTTTGAAAATGTTTCTGACTGATATAGTCATCATAGTTTGAAACTAAAAAGCGAGATATGGCATGGGCAGTTTTAGTTTAGAGACATTTGTCTGATTCTGGTTAAAAACTTTTAAAAGTTATATGATTAGGTGTACTCCTTGCCTAGCTATAGCTTTCTTGTTGTAATGTAATTTGTGGTAGGAATCATTATCACAATCACATATTTTTACAATATAATAATATACATTCCACATCCTACAATTGGGCAAATCTTACAATTTCGATCCACCATAAGAAATAAAGTAGTTAAAAAAAATGTTACAGGGATAAAATTTGTGAGCACGTTCTTATTCTATTTTTAAAAGGAAAAGTGTATTGAAAGTAGGTTTTGCCAATGAACAACGAGTAAGTTCATTAGGCACTCGCTTAAATTTGAAATATAATTTTATGGCAGTGAAGGGCAACTAGGTAATGTGAATCTCTTCGAGTGGGAAATTACATAAATGTTAGCATCTGACTTGATGTATCTTGATGAACCAGTTAAGCTGAACATTATTTGTTTCTAAAATATTTTTCAAAATTCCCAATAATTTTCCTATTTATCCAAGCAGTTTTAAACATTAAATCAAATAAAATTAACTAATTGCAACAATTTAAAAAAAAATTGTGTTAGAGAAGTATACATTTTACAGAAACTTGGAATTTGACATTAATATAGAAATCTTTGAAACCTGGCATTCACAATGCTGAACTCAAAATGGCAGCGTAACTCTTGTTCTAGAGTCTGCATAATTTTACATTGTGTAAGTAAGTCTACAATTTGCGGTAATTATTCGACATGTGCCTTATGATAACATTTTATATTATTATTTACCAAAGCTGTGAAAACATTTATTTGGAATTATTTGTAGCTCAAAAAAAAACAACCCTGTTTAATAAATAATTAACATTAAAAGTAGACAGTAGAGATCACAAATATGAAATGATAAATTTACGGCTACAGTTACTGTCATGTAGAATGTAGGCCTATGTAAGAAATAGTAAGATGGGACTGAAAAGAAGAGACTAGAAGGAAACATGGTAATCTTGCAGTGCAGGTGCATATATTATTTCTGATCGAATTTCTTATTTATCGCATGTAAACTTACATGTATTCTTTATTAAATAAAATCCAGGCTGTGATAGTTAACTAATAATAATGGTAAATGTGAAGAGATAGCAACGCGTTTTTACCATGGCCGCCAACTTGATTGCAGTGACCCGTAAAAGTAAGCATAAAACGTTTAAAAATAATGAAAAAATTTCCTAAATGTATCCCTAAACCTAACCTGAACCCTAAATCTATCCCTAAACCTAACTAACCTGAACCCTAAATGTATCCCGAACGAAGTCATGGTGCTATCTCTTCGCATTAGCCCTAATAATATACGCACCTGAACTGCAAAGGTTACCGGAAACTTAACATCGTATGATTGTTAAAAGGCAGTGTCTACACGTCCGGCGCGCCGGACGTAAAGTGCGGGAGATAAAACGTCCGGCTACCAGGTCACATGGCCGCCGGATGCCTAGTGGGATAAATTTATCGAGATATTCGTCCGGCGGGCCTGTCACATGTCCGCCTGGCGCCTAGTTGGAGAAATTTTTCCGACGAGTACGTGACCGCTAGTGGAAGATATGTCATGTGACCGCCGGACGACTAGTAGGTGTTATTATTAGGTACTTCACTAAGCTGCGCACGCTGATCAATTTTTCGGATGTCGGAAACAGACCATAAACCGATGACCGGTCAATTCCGATAGGTCACGGGGTCGTATTTATATTTAGTTTCCTTTGTCCGCGTAAGGGAGAGACTATGAACTTACTATAGTCTGTTTTGTGCACACGAGGACGACGATCATTACAACATAAACCTTTTCGCCGGACTGACATGGCTTGTAACATATCTTTCGTTAGGAAAACCGGTAAGTTTGCTAGCACTATATTTCGAAAACTATAATAGTATTGCTATTAAGTTTTTTGTTTTGAGTGTAAGAACGATTTAACTAATTGAAACAAGACACAATATGACATTTAGATAGGTCTTAAATTGTATAATAGGTCGCTATTTGAGCATAATTCGTAACCAGTTATCGATTAGGCCAAATGAACCGGTAGTGATAGCCATTCTCTGTTATTAATATTCTTATTGCATAAGAAGTATTTAAAATCTTTATAATCTATTGTTTTTAAAAGCCATCCAGTTCATTAATTTATGATTAATACTACTTAATTTGTTTTAATTTTATGACTGAAAACAAATTTATACATATTTTATGAAATTTCATTATTATTTTTTTTAATAATAAAATTTATATTCATGATAACCATGTCATAACTAAATCAACTTTTTTTAGTCATTTAAATCTATGTTTTAATTGTAATAATTATCAAAATATCCAATTGTAATATTATATTTTTGGTAATGGATAATAATGTCCTTAATGATATTGATATAATTTATCTTAAACTCATTTTATATAATCAATGAATTGTACGCTCGGCAGATACTGAACTTCATTGTCAATTTTCACTAGGTTACATAATTTTATTTATATTTGTCTTCTAAATAACATGTATCCCTTTTTTAATTTTACTTTTGTATACCCTTTTTTTGCCTTTTTAAGCTTTACTGCTTTAGTTCAAGCTATTATATTTGACTTTTCAGGCTTAGTCCAGTCTGAATTCTGGTTATTGAATAAATTCATTTGTAAAATAACATTAACAGCTAAACCGGTAGTTTGTATTCAAATATTGGTGTTAACATTTCTTAAACGTCTGATCATTTTCTTTCTTTTAAATATACAGCCATGTCACCACCACTTTTTGGAGGAGCTGTGAAGAGTTGTGCTTCTAGTACTACCCGTATCTCGGATTCACACCTGTTCATTCCATTTAGACAAGCTGTAATGGGGACTTGACTGCCATACTTTTTTTATATAAGTAAATTTATATCCGATGAATGAATAATGTTCCCTAATGGATATGTAATAAATACTTGGCTTACTCTGAATAACAATAATATTAGAACATCACAATATATTATCTATACTGGATAGACAGGATAAATTAAATCACCATTTTCTTAATTAATTAATAATTTAATTACAAAACTACCACATGGAAATACACAATCTTTACTTAATTAAATATATATAAAAATCAAATATAGATGGTACCTTTTGTTACTTATGATAATATGCTTATTTTGTGTTTAGTTAAAATGAATTTATTTCTATCTCTATTTCAGTTTGTCTTTACTACGAGACCAACATTTGTGTAACGATGAAGTGGAAAATAGTGCCTCTTCTGCTTAGAGGTACTGACTACCTAGCTGTACCAAGTGTTTCTTCAGCAAAACTTTTCTAGATACTTCTCTGGATACTTCTCTTGGATATGGCCTCTACTGCCAAAATGTGTCTGCGTGAACAACTTAACTTTGTTGTATTGGACTTTCCTGTTTTAACAAAGACCTGTCAGGTGTGACTGAATGTCCAACTGGACAATCCACCACAGTATGGACTACCAGAGCATAATCTTAACAGCTTTTGATATTTTTCACCATCGACTGCATTTGTTTGGCAATTTATACACTCAGGACTCCTATTTATCATGGGTGGAATCAACAATATTGACACAGTGTAAACCATTTTTGAAAAACTGTTCATTACCAATGGAATCTACACTAGGACTCCATTCATCTATTTCATAAACTGAATCATTACCAATGGTATCTATAACTGTCACAAATTTGATCAAGATTGCCATGGACTCAACCAAAACGTTACTTTGACTATACTCTTTCTATGAAAGAAAATGTATTCTTTTATTCAGCTATTCAGTGAACTATAAAAGTACTAATATAATATTAAGTGATCACCATTACTACTGTGGATTTCTAATACTAATAGCACTAGCATGGCTACTTGGATTGTCAATTTCATGGATTGGAACATGGATGATTGCATTTAACATTTGTGATTAGCATTTTTTCAATGCGACTTATCCATTATTATAAATAATTTTATAAATCTTTTATGTTTAATTCACAGTATTAATATTAAATCACTATATGTTTGTATGCATTAACAATAAGTTGAATTGGTAATAGTAATATTTATGCACTTTGTATTTTTAATGTACAAAATTAAATTTATTCACTCTCAGTTGCTCAAATGCCTCTGATTTAATTAATTTATTGATGTATTAATATTTAACTGGCTTATTATAAAAGCCCAATACCTAATTAAACTAAGCTGAAAATTTCAGGGCTTTAACTTTACAGGTAAAATAGTTATGGCATTTTGAGTATTGAGAACAGACGCTAAATTTTTAATGAAATTTACTTACCCTCTGTTGTTCAAATCCCACGCATGAATACATTAGTTAAGGTAATAATGTGAAAATGGCTTATTATAAAAGCCCAATACTTAATTAAACTATGCTGAGAATTTGAGGGCTTTAACTTTACAGATAAAAAAGTTATGGCATTTTGAGTATTGAGAACAGGTGCTACATTGTTAATGAAATTTACTTACCCTCTGTTGTTAAATTTCCTCGCATTGTAGTATTTGCATAACAATTATTTATTATTAAAGTCCAATACTTAATTGAAATGTGTTGCAAATTTCAGAGCTTTAAATTTGCTGAATAAAAAGTTATCGCATTTTGAGTGTCAAAGATGTCATTTTTCGGGCACAGAATTTTGGAAATTATTTACTAAGGCTATATAAGTAAAAATTCTGACACTAAAAATGCGATAACTGTTTTTCTAATTAAGATAGAAACATAAACTTGGTATCAATGGAAAGGAAATACTAAGTCCTTTCTAATGATATAAGTTTCATTAATATATAACAACTTTGACATTTTTAGTGAAGTACCTATTATTATTCCATCAGGTCATGTGACAAGAGGTCGTCAGCAAAATAGTTGCATTGCATATGATATTCCAATATTGTGTGCAATAATAACATATATTTTAGTCAGCCGATCCCTAGAGAATAGATAAATAAATACTGAACATGTTAATATATTCATATGCTATGACTATGAGATACATAAACTGTAAGCATTTGACTGTGAATATTAAACTAGTCGGCCTATACTTAAGTTGACTTAACTAGTATCCAGTCCAGTAGTATTACTATTACTACTAGTATTACGATTTGATTCCGACTCGCCAAAAAAGAAAAAAAAAAGTCCGTTATGTTGGTTAAACATCTCATAAAGCTCTGACTACTATAATAAATTAAGTATAAAATATACTTTTAATTAAAATAAGACAATATATGAATTAGTCTATAACAAGTTTATTAAAATAAATAAATAAGAATCAGTTTCATATTATACATTTTTACACACTTCATTGCAGGTTCCACCAAAAATAAAATCCAAAAGTTGTCTGAAATATTTGAAAAATCAATACAATCCCCTTTTTCCAAATTGATGGGAAATTTATATATTTTAATTAACCACCCAATGAAATATTAAGTTACAACATTCCATCAGCGAATTAATATTTAAAAAAAATAAAAAAAAGAAATGTTGTCTTTTAACAATCCAAGAATAAGCAAAAGGGAGAGAATCCTACACCGAAACTCAAATTGGTGTGCCGAACTAATATTTGCCAAAAATTTAATTCTATTGACATTTTTCTCCTTTCAGAATGATGCAATATATTTTCCAACCATTTAATCTTTAAAATTCATGCTATGTAATGATTAGGCCTAACAATAATGTTTCATTTTTTTAAACTAAAAATTTAATAATATTATAACCTACCAAAGTTACTTGTTCTAAAGCCTGTTCTTACATAAGCATTCCAATTGTTTTGGACTGGAAAATCCTGAAAAGTGTATAACCTGCTGACCCCATACAATGATGTGCCAGTATAAGCAATATGGTACCAAAGAATATCTAGGATGAGATTATGCTGGTGCTAAAAACTAATATTTAATGCTGCCATAGACTATCAATACCTTTGTTTATGTTATAAACAATGGTGAATTTTTAAATCTAAATTTGTAAAACATGACATTAACATTTTATTTCAAGAAGAAAATAAAACTAATAAAGTGCTTAGCCTGATAGGCCTGTGTTAATTTATTTTTGGGGCCTACAGCTTCTGGTAACATTTGAATCTTGCAGCGTGTACTGTAGACTAGGACCTCTGCATTCCACAATAATATTTTCATTATTCAATGTACCTGGAGAAATTATAAAAATCTCCTATTCCTATGGTGCGACCACCCAACCTATTCCCTGAAATAAATTTTTTATAAGTTGGCTTTAGAGCAAAGAGGTACTAAGGGGAGAGACTATAAAGTGAAATAAAGTGGAAATACGTGAAACAAAGTATGGGAAAACCTGAAAAAAGGTCACAACAAAACAACGAAAGAAGCCTTTTTCAGCAAACAAATATGTAATATATAGTGTAAAAGTTGTCATATCCTTTGTATTATTGCTCATTTTGGAATCAGTATATTTTAGCATCAAATAAAAACCCATTTGTGTTATCTGTGTCTCTTTCTCCAGTTCAGAACGCAATAATTAAGCTGGCATTTGGTGAAGTTTAGCTAAATCCACATATAACCTGCAGTGATAGATCTGACCTCATAATCATGGCAGAGTTGTACAAATCTGGGGATAAAATCTTTGCCAAGATGAAAGGCTACCCTCACTGGCCTGCTCGGGTAAAACCAACAAAAACTTTCATCTTTCCTTTAATTGATTTTGTACCAATCAGAAAGGGTGTAGTTTTCAATAACTTATGCAGAAATGTATGTCTAAAACTAGCCATCTAATAATAAGTTAAGATATATAATAAGTATATTTTATAATTTATAAACTTATGAAAATTATTTTATAAGTATGCAAAAGTATGTTCAATATGAAGAGTTGCTTGAATGTATATTCTTAAACTTTTCAGATTGATTATATTCAGGAAGGCTCTGTCAAAGCACCAAAAGGGAAATATCCAATTTTTTTCTATGGAACCCATGAAACGTATGTTTTAAAACATTATTTTTATTTCTTACAAATTGTACCTGATATAAAAATTAACTTAAATAATAAAACATGATACAACCATGTATTACTTTGTTGTCTGATGCTGATGACATTAGTACTTTTTAAATTTGTGGTTCAGTATTTGAAATAAGGTGCAAAAAAATTTATTTTAAGAAATCTTTATACGGTAGTAATTGTTGTATATGCTTTTTTGCTGACACAGTGCCCTTAATGTAAAAATAAATAATGGAACTCTATAAGTACATTTAAAAAATATCAATGTTTGAATTTGAAAATTCTGAAATATTTTTTTTTGTTGCACCTTACTTTATTTAAATTGCGAAGAAATAGTTATCATGTCCCAAATATTTTGTTTCAGTGCTTTCTTGGCTCCCAAAGATATTTTCCCGTATGAGAAATACAAGGACAAGTATCACAAGCCCAATAGTAGAACAGCATTCAATGCAGGATTGTGGGAGATCATCAACAATCCAGATGTTGTGTTTCAACCTGCGGTCAGCTATTACTTATTTTAATAGTTTGATTTTCCTTTTTGGTGGAATAAAAAAAAAAGTTTAAAATTATGTTTAATAGACTGGTAAAAGTTATCAAATTTTTGTTGTTACATTTAGTCACTATGTGTGCATAGAATGGATTTAATTTTGTTGAAAGTCACAACTCTTCTCACAAGTACAAAGAGCACCAACAGTTTCCATTGCCAAGTAGGAGCATGAATTAAGTCTCAAAAATTATTTTTTAAAAATAATATAGAAATACACTGTAAAACTAAAGTACATGGACATCAAGTGTATTTACATTGGTTATCTGTTTTCCCTGCTGGTACAGATGTCTTTGACTCAGAAATTGAAGCAGCATATTATGATGTCACATCACACTCAGTCTTTGTAGACAACCCTTTTCAAATTTTTTTATATTGTCAAGCACTAAAACTAATTGCTAACGTTTTTTGACACCAATATGAAATAAATTTTTTTAGGAGCAGCCTCCAAAAATATTATTATAATATTTTAAATGTGCATATATTATGAGGGCTATCATATCTAGAAAAACTGTTTTTTGCCCTCATTTGTATTTTTTTTTTTAGTGAACGTACACTGTCACACCAGTTGTAAACCAATGCTGTAGGATGTACCCCATTTGTAATGATCATGTAATCTCATGCCATATTAGCAATGGATACTTAGTTGTTAGCTATCACAATTGAAAGTTGCTCTATTTTAATTTTTTTAAACAGCTTACACGTATTTGTACAATGTAGAGATAAAGTTTAGCTTTAAGACATTGAAAAGTTCACGTGCCATTTATTCATTACAGACCTCAGGAATGGTTAAATAAGTTAGAAGCTTTTGGGTAAAACAGTGAAGACATCTCTAAATATTAGGTAAAAAGCAACTTTCACTTATGATGGTCCTTGTTGGAAGAGTTGTCTTTCCCTCTTGTTAGTTTGTTGTTTTCCTTGTTCCCAGGCTACTAACATACAGCTCTCTGAACCCCCTGTTGATTATGATGATGATGTACCTGTTGTTGATGATGAAATGGCTGATGATGATGACCAGGAAGAGGTTGTCCCACCTAAAGGAAAAAAGGTATAGATGTCTGGATTGTAAAAGTTGTCAGCTGTGTGATTGGTGTTTAAAATGATCTCTTCAACAGTTACTTTGGGATTAAAGCCATGTAAAGTAAGATGCTTTCAGTATTTTTATTTCTAATGTATTGTTATTCCTTGTCATTGAATGCAAGTTATCTATATTGCATCATTTTAACTTGAACTTTTACAGACCCCAGCAAAGAAAATCCAGGCACAGAAGCGAAAGCGAAAGGAGAGTTCATCATCTCTAGTATGTAACAGTTGTTGGTTGTTTGTAACTATTAATCATAATCATTTAAATATATTTTTGTTTTCTCCAACTATATATTTCTCTCTATAAATAATAATATAATCTTATAGTTGATGTTCCCTTGGGGCCATCCAGCGGCGTGGAGAGAGGGGATTTGCTATTGGGAACCAGCTAATAATCCTAGAAAGAATAATCCCAGGCCCTGTGGAGTTCGTCCTGCGAATTCCATACCATCGTCACCTTGTGACGGATGGATACAAGCAAACTTATAGTAGCATCGGGTTATCAACAAGATTGCTGACTTGCAAATTTGCATGTGTACCAAAATTTATGAAAAATGGGAAAGCATTGAATGAATATAAATATATAGAATCAATGCGGGAAGCCAATGTATAGAATCTGGAGACGGAGTCCCTAAGTTTAATCTGATGCTGATACCAATGTCATTTCGGCAACTCCTGGGAATCAGTTTGTGCCAAGTTGTATTGACAGTTGTAATTCCCTTGGATCCACTGGCTGTGTGGAGATTGGGCAACAGCTGGTCTCCACAAGATACCACCCAGGCCAAGTAGCTGCACTTTTGATGATACTTTACAAGGAGCAGAGCTTTTATTTGTAAAGCAAGGAAATTAAATAGAAGGAAGACTTAACCACTTCACTTCGCAACATGGAACCTAAGAACCATGTGTCCTGGATTTGACACCAACTGTAGACTGGGACCTCACGATTTGACTCGCCAGACTCAACATTGGCATTGCCTGCCTCCAAGAGATCCAACTAGCGGCTAGTGGTACCATCAAGGAAGGCAACTACACATTCTACTGGCAGGGGAAGCCCGCAGATCAACCTAGGCTGCATGGTGTAGGATTTGCTATAAAAAATATACTTGTGGTCTGCACTGAGCCTCCATCATTGGGATCAGAGAAGATTCTGGGTCTGTGGTTGTTTTCTTCATTTTCTTCTCAAATGCTTATTCAGTTTGCCTTCAGGGACTGTGAAGGAGTGTACATCCACACCAGATTTGATGGTAGCATCACACACAGAAGAAGGTCAGCAGCCGTTTGTCAATCGCCTCTCTCATGCATGTAAAGTGTTTAGACTGACCAATAGTCTATATAAAACAAATGTGATCATGCTAGTCCCCTCCAAACATAACTATTGAGGCCATAATGTGTCGGTAGTTAAGAATTTCACTTACCTTTGATCCTATATCTCTAGGCAAGTATGGCTAAATTGAATAAGCTGGTGTGGAATAATCTTCAACTAAGTGAAAGGTTAAATCTAAGCATCTATCAGGCATGTGTGTATAGTACGCACCTATATGGCAATGAATTGTGGACCAAATATGCCAGTCATGAGTGGAAACTAAACAGCTTCCAGGAAATGTGTCTGCGTCATAATTTAATGCAATCAAAGGCAAGAAAAAATGCCTTACACAGAGGATTTGGAACTTGCCAAAATGTGTAGCAAGTTCTCCACTCTTAGCAAGAGGCGCCTTCCTGGTTAGGCCATGTAAGGAGCATGGAGAAAAGCAGTATTTCAAAGGATCTGCTGTATGAACAGTTGGCAGAAGGGCCACAGCTGCGATTTAAGGGTGTTTGCAAAAGGAACGTGAGGGTACCCAAAATCAAGGAATGGGAAATCAATGCTAAGCTTTGTTCTAGTTGGCAAACAGCATGTATGCAGGTGTCAGAAAGGCAGAAGATGTGCAAAACTAAGCTCTTGCAACAAAAATAGCGTTACGGAAGGTCAAATTTAACAAGAGTCAAGGTTTTACTGCAAGAAGTGCAACCAAGACTGTCATTCCATGATCGACCTCGTAAGCTATATGTTGATGTGTCAATAGCTACTCCATGGTCATGGTCGACTCCCGACTTATGAACAACAATATATATATATATATATATATATATATAGTGAATGAAATCTAAGAAAGGGCATTCATGATGAAATGTTCATAATTTTTGTGCACAATTTTAAGCTGATAATTGTTAAGTTCTTTTGTTTTCTCTTTGCTGACTTTTTTTTTTTTGGTTGAATTATTAAAGCTGACAATTTTATTAAAGACAATAAAAAAAATAGTGCAACTAAACTATATCCTGTAAAAGCTTTCACTAGATAGCTTGACTGCATTCAACAGTGTGTTTGAATTTTTTTGAAGACTATGGCCACTGGATTAAAATGATGATGAATAATGTATGTTACATGATAAATATATTTGCAGATCTTTTCACTTCTGCAATTGCTTAAAAGTTACAAGAAGAGCCTTTTTTAATTTCCTCTATATGAAAAAGGTGTTAAAAACTTGTATTTCCATCCACGAGTTAATTATATCTTTGTATACCTGTGTTATAGGCAGAAAAACCTGCTGCAAAGAAAGCTAGAGGTGCACAGACCCCGAAGGGCAAGAAAAAAGCCTCCAGTAGAACCTCAAGCTTGGCTTCATCTGTGAATGCTGAAGAGGAGGAAGATTTTGAAGCCAGTGCTCCCCCCAGTGATGATTCAGGTGATGAGGTAAGTCTGAGATTTTTAGTACATGATGATGATGCGTTGTATAATACCAGGTCATTTGTGATTTACAAATTTATATTTTTAGGATTGACTGTATCCTTATTTATTTTATGTTAAAATATGATTTCCAATTGTGATGAAATGATACCACCAGAATTAACTTGCTGACGTTTGAAATAGTCAAAAATATTAAAAAAATGTGTCATTTTGATTGAAAAGCTTTAACAGATTTGTGCGTATTCTGTTTGCAAGCTTTGCATTGCTCTCATGTTTATTTGTTTTATTAAACAGGACTTTGAAATGAACTCAGATGATGAAAGTAAAAAGAAAGGAAGAAGGAAATCAACTGGAGGAAACAAGAGAAAAAAAGGTGGAAATGATGCTGATGATGAACAGGACGAAGAAGAAGAAAAAGAGGCTCAAGATGAAGACGAGGCGTGCGGCAAGAAGAAGAGAATTACAAAAGTGGCTATCAGGAGGAAGATTCCAAAACCAGGTGAACATTTTTTTTCCTTGTCCTTTTCATTTAGGTACTTATTGTTCATAATGCATTGACATAAATTTTCCAGGATACACATGTTGGGATGGGAAAAAATAAGTTATGTTACCTATTTCAGTTGAAAGTCTTTATGACTTTATGAACAAGCTCATTAATAAAGAAAAAATAAAACTATTTCTTACCACAAAAGCTGATCAATTAGTTTTTTATTGATCCTTTTAGCTGCTTCGGCCAGCGTGTGATCATTTAATATTTGTGCAGACTTATGTTGATTTGATATTATTATTTTTCATAACCCTAGTGCATTGTGAGCTTAAACACCCTACATGCAAAGGAACCGAATGTAGATGGAATAGTGACAAAAAAGATCTATTAAGTATGCTTATAATAACATAGTTATCTTGTTGACAAATTGACAGTATTTGAAAGATACTAAAATCTACTGAAGAAATCAATTTCAAGATTAATTAAATCAGCTGACATATAAAATAAAATTCATTGTTCAGATCCAGTGGCCAATTTGTGCATGTGACCTTAGGCCTTATACCAGATTTTATAGATTATAATATTTATCTGACCGATAAACGATGCTGCTGGCCGCCATCCATGGCTTGTCATGTAAAAGTTCTGGGGTGGATGGGGTGAATATGCATTAGTTTTTGTTTTGTCTTTATACAGCTGTTGTTTATTACATACATTTATTTTATTTTCACGATTATGTCTCTTTTTCTAATATTTTTATGTACAGCGCGGTGAGCCCAGCCCTAGGCTGGGGTACCGCGCGGGCTGGGGTACCGCGCTATATAAGACAACTAATAATAATAATAATAATATTTAATACTCATAAAATTATTTCATTTGATCAATTTTTTAGATTAATTTTTGTCACTTCATGTGTTTCTATCTTCATATCAGAAGCAATATAATCATTGGCTAATTCAAGTAATTGAGCGGGACATGAAATACATTTTTCTTTTATTATCCTATACATTATGCAACAGTAACTTACGGTTCTTCTTGTAGATCATATTTTGTTTCAGAAAATTGCATTTGAAATCAATATAAACTGAAGTAAGCCAAGCAAAATGTTTAGTTATAATTTATTACCCCTTCATTTGAAAATACTTACTTATTTTAAGGTAATTAAAACATAAAAAATACTAACAACAAAACTGCACATTCAAAAAGTAAATAGACAAGCAGGAATGTTGCAATAAATTAATTGACAAATCTGTGCTACAACTGTCACGGGGTTTTAAACAGTTGATGTAGACATTAGTGTTTATGGTTATAACTTAAAAGTAGTAATTAACAACCCCAGGGAGTTAATGGTGATAAAAACTGGAACTGTGCCCCAATGTGGTAGGATGACTACCATTTCATTAGTATCATGTTGTATGAAGCTAGTTAACTCTGAAAGATCTTTGACTTCTTTTGTTCTATTTAATATGTCTAATGTTCCTATCTCTTGTCGCCTGTTGACTTGACAAGTTTTATTCATATTGTTCATTAGCACCTGCTAGTAACAAGCAGACAAAAGACAAGAGGAAGTCTGAGGGTGATTTATCTGATGGAAGCCTTGGCTCCATGTCAAGGTAAAATTTACTGGATTGATTATTTAGCATGTCTCCTGACATTGCTTTTTTAAATAATTTACTGAAACAATTTGAAAGTTACTTTATTATTTCTTGACTATTCAGTTTCCTTTAGTTCAACTCCAAAATATTCTTTGAACTCATAAACTAGTTTACTAATGTAAAGTTAAGTTGACAAGTATAAACCTGTATTGAAACTATTTTTAAATTTAAAAAATGTTTTGAAGTATGTATGTTTATATTTATATATATAATTTTTACATTTTAAGATTCTTTTATTGATCAAAATAAATGGAACTTATTTTAGTATGTTGTACAAATTCATTTTTAGCAAATAAATTCAAATTTGAACCAAGACAACATTTTTACAACTATACAAATTTAAACACAAGACATCTAAAGTATTTTTCAAGTGTAAGAAACAGCCATCATTGAACTCCCTTAGTGACAGCAATGACTTAATTGGTGATTGTTTAGATTTGGGAACACCTGGGGGAGGATGCTGGTAAATTCATGCAGACTGGGGACCTAAAAGATTTTTATATCTTTCATTTGTAATGAATATGTGCAAAAGTTTATGGTGCTTTTTATTTCATGGCTCTGAGCAGTTTGAATGTGCATACTTAAATCATATGTATTAATATGATAAGATAATTATTTTGCAGTGATCACGAGGAAGAGGAGGAAGAAGGAGAAGGTGCGTTAACTTCATGGAAGAAGAAAGGAGAGGAGAAGCTGAAAGAGATTGAGAAGAAACAAAAAGAAGAGGCAGTGAGGTAATTGTTGTATTGTTTAGAAATTGATGCATGTATGTAAGTTTATGTTTCTGAAATAAAAAAGTTTGGCCCATCTGCTTCATTCATTCTAAATTACTCTCTGAAAAGAAGCAAAATTTGAATGCATTTATCTCAAAAAGTGACAGTTTTACTATAATTTTACAATTTGTGTATTAACTGCTAAGAAGAAACCAACAGTATGAAAGGATGCAACATTTCTTGAAAGGATGCAACATTTCTTTCACAGAAATGATCAGATGCGTCATAAAATTACTTATAGATAGTCAAAAATGTTGAGATCTGTGTACTTTCATGTAATCATAATGCTCTTAGCTATTGCCTATACCAGTATTGATTTTTTACCTCAGGAAGGAAAAGGAAGAAAAGGAAAGAATACAGAAAGCAAAAGCAGAACTGAAACTAGAGAGACAGAAAAAGATAGAGGAGGGAGGGGAAGAAGATGGAGCTGAAGACCAAACTGAGAAACATTTCAAGAGAGAGAGAAAGAAGAAAAAATTTGATGACTTTGTCTTGGCTGTGAAGGTGAGTAATTCATGTACAAAAGTGTATATTATTGTGATGGATATGTGTGCAAGATGATATTGTGAGTGATATTTGCACATATTATTTTATTTATGTAATTTTTTTAATTATTTGAATACACATACATCTTATGAGGTATGGAACAACTGGAAATGGTCAAATATTTGCATCTGCAAATGCTACTATTACCACCTATGTAGATCCGAATATTTATTTGAAAATTAAAGCTATAGAAATATGCAATAAATTTGTGTATTAAAATGGGTGGATTTGAGTTCCAAAACCCAGAAAGAAAGATAAAAAACATTAGTGGCTTAACACTAACTTTATATCTAAACTATAACATTTGTAGCTGTGCATGCATTCTTATATGTTTAATTATATCCTTTCTAAGTTTTTGTAAAATTAAGATTTTTTTTGGGGTTCTTTAGCAGTAATTTTTTTTGGATTCAGATGATGAAGTTGATACCAATTTAGATCTAGTTATAGATGATTAATCGGTTAATTATGCTAGCTGTTGTATTAGTAATGCAGATTTCAGTTTATAAATTAACTCATTCCTGATGGCAGTGCTACTGCTCATAGCACCAGTAATGTTAGTAGGGCCCCTTTGAAGCGAAATTAGCATAAATATTTATTTAGTTAATTCGTGTTATATTATTATTATTATTATATCACATTATACGCAAACATGGATTACTTTGAATGCGGTAATGTACTGTAAGTTTCATCATGAATGATGTACAAATAATCCTCGGATTCATTTCCGGATGAGGCAAATAGTAGTCCTAAAAAACTAGTATATGTTACCCGGTGAAAATGTCTACCTGGTTGTTGTTCCCTAGCACACCCCTCCTTGCTCATTGTTCAACAAAATATCCATAAATACATTAATTAATAATAAAAATATGTAACCACTGAACTTGTGCATTTTGTGGTTTTCCACCCTAACAATGAGCTAGATTTGCATCAGTCAGTTTTATCTTAAATAATTAGTTCCTCAAAATGTTGCTTCTCTTAAAGAAGTTCTAAAATGATCATGTAATTGAAGAAATGTAATTTATCTTACTGGAGAACTTATGGGAATAGTTTAAAAATTTTGTTTAATACATAATGTAATATTTTACCTTTTGTTTAAGATAACTCTATTAGACTTGTTTAAATATTTCTTTAACTAAGCAGGACCAAGACAAGGTCAAGGCTGAAGATAAATCTGCTGGTGAGGCAGACAAGAAAAAGAAACTCAGAAAATCTGATGGGAAAAATGAGAAAGGAGGTATTAAGACAGATAAAAAAGATTCATCTGCGACACTCAAAGAGGCTGCTGGTTCAGCAGATAAAAAGAAAAAAAAGAAAATTCTAAGTAGTGATGAGGAAGATAATAAGCCTGACAAAAAACAAGACACAGACTTGGCTGAAGAGAGACTAGCAGGAGAAATAAAAGAGGAAGTTGAAGTAGAGGAGGAGAAAAAGATGGCAGAAAATAAAAAAAGTAAGGAGGAGATGATGAGCACTCTTGTTGTTAAAACCACTGAAGATTTACACAAACAAGATACAGCCAAAAGAAAGCATTCCAAGGTTAGTTTATTTAATCAAATTGTTGTCTGTGTTCCCGCGGCCTTCTTAAATTCCAGGAGCTCCTGGAAATCTCCTGGAATTTGAAAAAATCCTGGAAAACTCCTTTATTTCTCCTCAAACTTACTGAAATTTTTGTTTCCACAGAGGGAGGGGTAAAACAATCTTGGACACGATAGTTATTTAATTAATTATTTTATATTCAGTTGTTAGTCTATTTGTAGCCCTTCTATTACCAAAACAAGTTTGCCATAGTACTAGTGGTTTCCCTTTAACTGCGCATTCGCTTTACGAGTTTTCTGGTATGAAATGTACCGTACTGCTTTGATAGACCAGAATTTTTTTTGTTCAATGGATTTTTTGGGTAAGTATAGAGTAAATAGATATTTAAATGTAGTTTTTTAACAGTCAGGTAATTATTATGAATAGAAAACTACGCGTCCGATCGCTGTATAAATTGACTAAGCCGACTAAGCTTAGCCTAATTTTTTTTAAAGTTGATTTTTAATAGTTTTGCTGTAAGTAGTCCAAAAGCGTTTTAGTTTTAGGGTAATTTTTTGAAATTTAATAAATATTAAAAAATTAAACCCACTTCTAGTAGGGTTAAAGGAATAAAATTTATATGTGATTAAAGTTTAATTCTTTATCTGGGGAATCATCTTACTTTTATGTCTTTAATATGTGGTTGAAAAGTATCAGTTTGGACAAATTTAAGGGCGTTTCCGCGAGTGCCGGTTTATAGTGCCTCAAACGCTCACAACTATTTAAGTCATGGGAATATAATTCTACCACTATAAAGAAGAGAAGATGCTGTTCTTTCGTTTGATACATAAATATCACGCTAATATTATTTTGAAAAAGCCGTTTGAAATCTTTCATATATGAAAAATTGTCAAAATTGACTGTAGTTTTAAAAATACTAGACTATGAGTACTATGACTAATTCGAAGTAACAATAATAGAAGCTTTCGATATTAGCCAGTGGTCTACCCCATGACCAAGTAGTCTGAGTAGTAGGCCTTTTTCTATAAAAATAACATTGACACATATTTTTTTTAAAAATAGAGTTTATAGTTTCATTTAAAGTTTAAGTATAGAGTAGACCTTCTAAAAAAGAAAGTAATAATTAATAAATTAAGTTATCTTCAATGTTATGTTATTTTTGCATAGCATAGTTTACGATGACTTCGGAACTTCATTTAAAAGTTATTAAAGCTAGTAGATGCACATTGAGCCTCACATAACTATACATAGTTCTCATTTATAGTTAAAAATTAAGTCATGCACCCCTCTGCTCTAGGTATACTTTAGCGGTTATTACGGACCGTTATGAATTGAGAATTTAATCTCTTATTTTAGACTATGGCTCGTTCTAGAAACGGTCCATAATAAAGGACGATACCAACATTTAAAAATAATAACAAATACAACGACAATCAAGGCCAGAGCTAATTACAATTATCTTTTTAATTTGTGAACTTCAATTAAATAGTAACAGCAAGAGAAAATATGATTAAAATTATAAACTTACAGATTTGCTGGTACCGGTACTGTATATAAAAAGACAATGAGCACAAAATTGTATGAGGAAATAGAAAACTCTACACACAACAAAGTATGACATAGCATCTCGTGATCAAAACAAAATCTCTCTCCTCTCTATCGGTCAGCCCTTTTTATAGGCATTTCCTACTAATGTCTAGAACCGTCTAATGCATTGTTTTGCCTTCTCGTTTTATCCAGAATATTCTATTATTTTCGACAGTTCTCCTGACTAGAATTTATGTTGTAAATAAGGTTTTTCTAGCCACACTTCAAAGGCGGTCACGAGAGTTCACAAGGGGTCATGCACGTGGGACGCGAGATAGTCGTGCTAAAAAATACGTCATCCTTCATAACACCTCCCCTCTTAAAAGAAAAAATTTCATTTTTCAAAAAATGGAATTCTTTTCCATTAAACAAGTAAAAGAAAATAAATTTCTTACTTTAAAAAAAATATTAAACAAGCTTCTTAATAGCTTATAATCAACTACATAATTTTTGTGCAGAAAAAATTAATTTCTGGACAAAGTATCAGCAATCACATTATCTTTGCCTTTGATATGTTTTATGTCCAAATTATATTCTTGTAAAAATAGACTCCATCTTAACAATCTTTGATTTTTGGAGACCATCTTATTCAAAAATGTTAAAGGATTGTGATCAGTAAAAACAAGTACTGAATGTAGGGAACAACTGACATAAAAATCAAATTGTTGTAGAGCAAGAATTAAGCCTAAACATTCTTTTTCTACAGTGGAATAATTTTTCTGATGGGAGTTAAATTTCTTTGAAAAATAACAAACAGGATGATCTACACTGTGGTCATCTTCTTGAAAAAGAACTGCACCAATGCCAACATCACTGGCATCTACAGCTAATTTAAACTGTTTGTTAAAGTCTGGTGCAATGAGAACAGGAGCATTAGCTAGTATTCTTTGTTTTCTAATGCTTCCTGACAGGCATCTGACCAATGAAATTTTGCATTTTTCTTTAACATATTACTTAGGGGAGAAGCAATAACTGAGAAATTTTTGCAAAATTTTCTATAGTAACCTGCCATTCCCAAAAATCTCATTAACTGTTTTCTAGTAGTGGGTGGTGGAAGTGCTGCAATAGCATTTATCTTAGCTTGAACAGGTTTTACATGACCTTGACCCACCATGTGACCTAAATATTCCACAGTTGCATGACAAAATTCACACTTATTTAAATTTACAGTTACATTTGCCTGCAAGAATTTTGTAAATAGAGATCTTAATTGATTTACATGTTTGGAAAAATCTTGACTGTAAATAATTACATCATCAATATAGGCGCTGCAATTTTCCTGGTCAGCAATAATGTTGTTAACTAGACGTTGGAATGTAGCTGGGGCATTTTTCATTCCAAACGGCATTACTTTATATTGGTATAAACCATCTGGAGTACAAAAAGCAGAGACTTCTTTTGCTCTGTCAGATAGAGGAACCTGCCAATAACCTGATAGTAGGTCTATCTTGGTTACATATTTGGCATCGCCTATTCGATCTATAAGATCGTCTATCCTTGGAATCGGAAAGGAATCAGACTTTGTAACTGAATTCACTTTCCTGAAATCAGTTCAAAACCTGTAACTTTTGTCAGGCTTTGGGACTAAAATACATGGAGAACTCCAGTTACTAGAGCTTGGTTCAATTATATCATTTTCAAGCATGTATTTTATTTCAGATCGGATTACTTCAAGTTTTTCCTGATTGACCCTATAGGGGTGTTGCTTGACCGGAACTGCATTGCCAATGTCAACATCATGTACAGCAATGTTGGTTTTATTAGGGACATTAGGAAAAAGTGAAACAAAATCTGCAATAACAGACTTGATAACATTTTTTTCCGACAATGACAAATGTCCAAGTTTCTGATCAATATTGGCCAGTATTTCTGAATTTTTAAGTTTGTAATGACCAACTTTTTCTGGGACACTGTCAAATATTTCAGTAACATTTACTTTAGGTACTGAAGTTACAGTTGAGATTGTGTTAACATTAGTTTCTGAGGATGGACAATTGTCATCACATTTTCTTTCTACATATTCTTTTAACATGTTAATGTGACATAACTGTTTCTTTCTTTTACGATCTGGTGTTAACACAATGTAATTTAAGTCATTAAGTTTGGACTCAACTACATAAGGACCAAAATATCTAGCTTGTAGTGCCTGTCCTGGTATTGGCAAAAGTACAAGCACTTTGTCCCCTGAAGCAAACTGTCTGAATTTGGACTTTTTGTCATACCAAACTTTCATTTTGGATTGAGAATCCTTCAAATGTGACTTAGCCAAATTAACGGCGTTAAAAAGTTTAGTTTTAAACTTTAGGACATAGTCCAAAAGTCCTTCAGTGGGTGTCGATGACATCCACGTGTCTTTTAAAAGTTTAAGGGGCCTCGAACCGTATGGCCAAACACCAGTTCGAAGGGGCTGAATCCAAGTGATTCTTGAACTGCTTCTCTTGCAGCGAACAGTAGCATGTTGATCCCTTCATCCCAGTCTTTCTCTTGTTCTAGGCAGTACGTTCTCATCATGTTCTTTAATGTCTGATGGAATCGCTCAAGTGCTCCCTGCGACTCAGGATGATACGCACTCAACAAGCAGTGTTCTATACCCAATTGGTTCATCACTTGTTTGAATAGTCCAGCCTTGAAGTTGGTTCCTTGGTCAGACTGTACAGACTTCGGAAGACCAAACAATGTAAAAAACTTCGTCAGGGCTTTGACGATGTTCGGAGTCTTGATATTGCGAAGAGGAATAGCTTCTGGGAACCTTGTTGATGCACACATGATTGTCAGCAAATATTGGTGACCTGATTTTGTCTTTGGAAGAGGCCCAACGCAGTCTATTATGACGCGACTGAAAGGTTCTTCAAACGCTGGAATGGGTTGAAGAGGAACTGCTGGTATCTTCTGATTTGGTTTCCCTACCACTTGACAAGTATGACATGATCTGCAGTAGTCCACCACATCTTTCTTGATTTTGGGCCAAAAGAAGTGTGACGTAATTTTGTGATATGTTTTGTTCACTCCCAAATGGCCTGAAAGTGGTGAATCATGGGCTAAGTTGAGGACTTTGTTCCTGTAAAGTGCAGGAACTACAATCTGGTGAACAAGCCTCCAATCTTCGTCAGCTTTGGCGTCTGGAGGTCGCCATTTCCTCATAAGTATGTCATCTTGTAAAAAGTAACAAACAGGGAATTGCTCAGCTTCTTCTTCGGTCATAGCGTTCTCTCGAAGTTTAACGATTTCTGGATCATTCTTCTGCTCTTCAATGAGCTGTGTTCGAGTTGGTGTTTTGTGATCCTTTGATTCTTCATTAAGTTGGGCAAAAAAGGTCGTTCCCAGATCAATTTCAGATTGGAGTTTATTACTTTTTGGTGAACTCTCTTCTTTGGAGATCTTCAAAGTCATTGCCCTGGTAACAGCACATGCTGTATATATTTCTGGATCTTCTTCTGGAGATTCAATGAGACAGGGTTCTTGAGTAACGATGGGTTCGGCTTTCACCTTCCCACCAGCTAAGTCACAACAACGAGATGCCGTCCAATGGTAATGTTGGTCGGACACCTACAACCACAGGTCCGGACACTAGGTCTGATTTGAGTTGGATGAGATGTAGAGGTACATCAATACATCCTAGTTCTACGCCTCTTAACAGTATGTTGCTTCCAGTAGCAGTAGATGCAGAAGGGAAATATACCCTCTAGTAATAGAGACTGTGAAGCACCTGTATCCCTTAGGATGTTGATTGGTCGTAGACTGGAAAAATCACCTGGTAGTGATACAAATCCTTCCGATATGAAAGGCATGAAGTCTTGTATGACATCAGTATTTTCTGATGTAGAATTGTGGACCTTGGTAGGCAAACTCTTGTTGGAGTCTTGAGAACATTCGGCTAGGGTAGAGGAAGTAAAACTCTGTGTAGAGTCGTCAAAACTTGCACTCAAGTCCTCGGTAAGACGCCCTCTGGAGGTAGACCTCTTCTTGGAGCAAAAGGATCTTGGCGACAAGCTCATAAAACTCGCAGTCGAAGCAGGAACTTTGCTGGAGTCAGTAAAACTAGCCTTATTATTCATATTGAAACTCTTTGATGAGTTGTGACAAACCTCTTTGAAGTTTGTATGGACATCTGGAGAGCCAAAACTTTTGACTTTTGAAAATGTGTTTCCAGATGTATGACGAAACGTACAAGCGGAGACTTTGTGTGGTGTACCAGGATGTGTGGTCTTTTCAGTTTTCTTCTTGAGTTTCCAACACTCATCTCTCGTATGTCCTTTTTTACAGTAGGCACATGTTTCTTTTGCACTCATTTCTTTTGTACCGGGCTTATATGGTTTTTGTGGAGGTTTGCTGTAAGTCGATGTTGTTACCTTATTTTGCCTGTCTTTTCTGGTGTCAAATGGGTTCTTTGAGAGTTGATGTGAGATGGTGAAGTCATCAGCTAACACTGCTGCCGTATGTGCGTCACCTTCGCCACGGTCTGCAATATGTGTTCGTACTTCTTCACGAACACAATTCTTAAACTCTTCCATCAGAATTAGGTTCTTGAACTTTTTGAAGTCTGTGTCAGTGTTTGTTGCATGTAGCCACTTATCCAGGAGTCGTTCCTTTTCCCGGAGGAACTCAACATGAGTTTGGCCATCCCGTTTCCACAGCTCCCTAAACTTTTTACGGTATGCTTCGGGGACACATTCATAAGCCTTAAGTATTAAGGATTTAACAATGTTATAGTCCCCACGCTGTTCCGCATTCAAGGACACAAAAACTTCGGCTGCCCTGCCAGTCAGAGCCGGCTGCAGTAAGGTAGACCACATGTTTTCAGGAATTTTAAAATTTTGGGCAGTTATTTCAAACTGTGCAAAATATTGGTCCACCTCTTTTTCTGCAAATTTCGGTATTACTTTTGCAAATTTAATTGCATCGCAACCCTGACCGGCTGGAGCCGTGAGTCTATTTTCCATTGCTCCCAAATGGGCCTTAATTTCCATTTCTTTTAATTTTATTTGCAGTTCTAGTTCCATTCGTTTAAGCTCTCGTTCTTTTTCTTCTTTCTCTCTCTGAGCATCTAGCTCCATTTGTTTAAACTTTCGTTCTTTTTCTTCTTTCTCTCTCTGAGCATCTAGCTCCATTTGTTTAAGCTTCAGTTGGAGCTCCATACTAGGATCTTGAGGTTGTGCGACTGAGGCCAGCTCGTCCTCAGACAACATATCCTCATCCACGAAGTGGACAATGATCATATCTCTTACAGTCTTTTTTACTGCTGAATGAGCTACACTTATTCCTAACTCTTTAGCAATGGAAAATAGCTCCCTTCTAGAACACTGGTCTAATGCCTCTACTGATGGATTATTAATATCAAAATCCATTTTGACACAGGCAAAATACAAAACTAAGTTTTATAAAAGTTTAAACTTAATGAACACACTTATAAAATATACTTTCTTTAAAAATTGCAACTAGCTCTGTTGTTGGTATCGTTAAAAATATGGTATCGTATACTAAATTTTAATCTTAGTAAATTAAAGAAAACAGTGGGTCAAATATCCACAAACACTCAATTTATTATTGGTGTTTAATAAAAAGTTATGGATTCAAAAACATCCAAGGACGAGTCACCCAATTTATTTGGGGGGCTTGTAAGAAATAAACAATATGGATTCTATATATCCCGGACGAGCCCCCAATTTATTACGGACCGTTATTAATTGAGAATTTAATCTCTTAATTTTAGACTATGGCTCGTTCTAGAAACGGTCCATAATAAAGGACGATACCAACATTTAAAAATAATAACAAATACAACGACAATCAAGGCCAGAGCTAATTACAATTAATATCTTTTTAATTTGTGAACTTCAACTAAATAGTAACAGCAAGAGAAAATATGATTAAAATTATAAACTTACAGATTTGCTGGTACCGGTACTGTATATAAAAATACAATCTCTATCGGTCAGCCCTTTTTATAGGCATTTCCTACTAATGTCTAGAACCGTCTAATACATTGTTTTGCCTTCTCGTTTTATCCAGAATATTCTATTATTTTCGACAGTTCTCCTGACTAGAATTTATGTTGTAAATAAGGTTTTTCTAGCCACACTTCAAAGGCGGTCACGAGAGTTCACGAGGGGTCATGCACGTGGGACGCGAGATAGTCGTGCTAAAAAATACGTCATCCTTCATAACAGCGGTATTATGTGTGGTTGTGTGTGTGTGGGGGGGGGGGCTTTAGAGATTTAAAAAAGTGGTGGCTTGGTAGTGGACCCATTCCCTTGTGGAAAATCTAGGCACAGCGCTTACATAGGCATATGCATATCTCAGTTTCTCTTCTCCCTCTGTATTATTAGTTACTTTAACAGTATAATATAGTCTATACAATTGTAGACCTAATATGATAATTTATGAATTCTATTTTTTTTACTATTCAGGGTCTAGGGTAAATGTAATAATGCCCAACAGTTCCTTTGAAGACTAATGGTTAAGAGAGCAATCCTGATTTAACAAGCTTTCACTGCTACTCTAATTACTAGAATTGACTCTGATCTGAGTTAATCCCAAGCTAGTGGACTTGAGTTCAATTCCCAGAAAATACCTAGACAAGCAAAAACATCACCAGCTCGCCGGGTAGATGGGACTTGTTAACTTTGGATGGCAACTCATCTTAGAGAAGGCAAATGCTTAAATCAAACCTAGAGATGGAGTCCCGTAGGCGTTACGACATTGACACTATGAATTCTGACACCCCTATGATGTAGAACGCATTAAGAGCATAGTGAAACACACACACTCACTGCTGGTCATCTACTGCATTCTGGTACATGGCATATTTAGTCGTTTTGACTTAGTCTTGCCATTGAATCAAATTGGCAAGGACGAGAGTGGTTCTGACAAATTGAGCAACTCTCCTTAAATTTAAACAAAATACAGCTCATGACATGGCTACTGCTCAAGTCTTAGTGATCTTTATGTGTACAGGACGAACAACAATGCTGGAAATATTGGTATCAAGTATATTTGCAGGACAGTTCTCGGATGCCATGAAAATTAGTGGAAAATTATAAATAAACTTCAATTATCTGAGACTTCCTCAAGTTCAACTTCAACTTTTTCAGCTACCTGATGTGGACTTTTGCAGCTTCTTAGTCAAGCTCCCAAGTTATGTGTATTCTCAGAAATAAATATTACTTACTTGTGATTGAAATGTTTTATTTTATAACTTTATTAGTTGTTACTCAATTGTGTGTGAGTGTCTATACTGCTACATCCTTAAATCAAATAATTGCTAAACTCTTTTCATTCCTCTACTATAGAGAGCGTATAACTATATACGTCGGGTTTTCTCGCTCATAAAATATTGTCTTTTTTATTTTTTTAAGTGTTCTGTATCTATTTTATCGTACATTTGGAAGAAAAATTTTAAAAAAATAAAAAATTAATGAGTTTAAATAATAATTGATGTTTTTTGCGAGTTCGAAGTTCACGTGACATGCCGAAGCGTCAGTCGCCATTTTACGAAATTTTGTGCAAGATGCTGGTCGACTCGGCAGCACAAAATCTTAAATAATGAATACTACTGACGAAAATATTGATCAAATTTAATCTGAATCTTTTGGAGAAGATCGTTGGGAACCTGAATCTAGTGATTCGGATTCGCATTTTGATGAGAATATTCCTTTACAGCCAATTATAGTCACTAAAACTAGAAGGTTAGTAATCGAGTGTTTCGTCATTCAATTTTTTTTTATAGATTTTTTTAATTTTTTAATTTTATCGGTTTAAATTGTGTTTTTAATCATAATTGAAATATTTACTACCCATTTTTACATGAATCTACGTAAATAAAATCATTGTAAAATTTGTGAATATTTTTTTACAAAATTAATTTTAGAGGACGTTATTCTTAGAAACTGTTGCTAAGGAATGTAAACAATGCAGTCGGCACTGATTATTATGATATATTTCATCCTAAAGAACATGAAAATTGACATTTCTGTGTGTTAAAAAAATGTAAATATATGACACTAATTTTTTGTCATAATGGTTTGTAGACCATATTGGAAGTATTAAAAACTGGACATTTAAAGTGAAGTATATATTTTGATATTCATTTCATCCCTAATAGTTGCATATAAGTCTATAATATTAGTTCTTCTTTTACATTCACAGGCTAAACTTGTTGTATGATGTTTGAGATGATGACCCACCCGTTCACAATCCTAAGTTTCCCCCAGCCAGAAAGCCAGGCTGACATTTCTGGGAAGAAATGGCAACATAACATGGATACAATTAGGTGTTCAAGTCCTAAGAGTACAAAAATACTCATCAACTTCAACAATCTTTCATTACTACCATAAATATTTGGCTCATGCCTTATTCCCAAAAGCAGATTTATTCAAATAAGACTTTCTTCAAAGTTTCTAATATTGAAACAGACAATGAGGACAGACTGTGCAATGTGAACTCTTCAGATTTTATCAGAAGAAAATAAAGATAATGTGGTATGATGTGGTGGATAAGAGATAACAAAATTTATATAATGTTCAGTGGAGAGGAAATTAAACAGCCTAACCTATTTCAAATAATGTGACAGCAAATGGATTTTCCCTTATGAATAGACCAAAACTGATTGTGTATTTCTATGCAATTATTGATGAGAAAACCAAATATTGTCAAATCAGATTTTGAAATCATACAATTCATTCATGTGTGGTGTTGACCTGTTGATAGATGGATATATCAACCTAAGTAAAGAGATCAGCACTGGACAAACCCCTTTTTCAATTTTGTTGATATTGCCAGCCATAATCTCTTCAGGATTGTTCAAAAGAAAACTTTGATATAGATGATCTGAAGCTACCTGACATTTAACTATCAATTGACTTCACCGATGAAATTATTTTAGCATTACATGATTTACCAAAAGTGATGATGTTCCAAGTGCCGCTAATGTAAATAACACAAAATACAATATAATACTTGCAATTAATCCTAAATGCATAGATTTTAAAAGACATTCTACAGTGTGCTATCAATTAGGAATACTAAGAAAATAAAATCCTAAATCAAAATAAGCACATGGTAAAATTATCTTTGTTTAAAAAAACAATGAAACTTTCTGAGTAACTGTACCATGAAGCTAAAACTCTCTATTACTTTGTGAAATGTGTAATTATTTTTAAAAGGTAAAATAATAATAATGTGTAATTTTTGTGAATACTTTGTGGTGCGGTGAATTTTTAATTTTTTTTTATTTCCCCTTTTTTACACATTTTACAAAATAATTTATATTTTGGTCAAATGCTCATGAAATGTTATAAATCTTGCAAATGACATACAAATATGAATTTGCTTTCTAAATAAACAGATTTTATCAAATTATTTCAGGTGGTTTGTTTTTTTCCTTCTTTGCATCTGATCACCAAATTCTTTTTTACACACTTTCATAAAAAAATGTAAGCATTATTTTTTTCACAACTTCTAAGTGTTGACACTATATGTTTGAAAACCAACATTTTTAGAAACCTTATGCATTTCCCCACAAATATATGAAGGGCCGAGTAGAAAAAGTACTTAAGTTACAATTTTTCAAAAAATGAGTTAAGACCGGCATTATATTTGATACCTTCCCCTGAATCATTCCTGTAAATACCATTCATAAAAAAATATCCACAAGTGTTTGATTCAGAGCTACCTCGAGCAGATTTTAATGTATCTAAATAAGAATTTAAAAAATTTAAACTCATTTTTCTCAAAACTTCAAAAATACACTTAAGTACTTTTTCTACTCGACCCTTCATATGTATAACATCATGAATTTTAGACATGGATTCTAAAAGTTATTGACTCTTTTGTGAGGTCACTAGAAATCTATAGAAAAACATGCAAAATTCAAGGAATGTAAAGAGTTAAGCATTAGCAGTTCATAAAGATACTATATACGTGCATTTATGTCCAGTTGCGAATGCAACATGGTTGCATACCTAAGGACGTGCTGTACAGCGAGCTGGCGACAGGGAAAAGGTCAGTTGGACGGCCTCGTCTCAGATACATAGACATATGCAAAAGAGAAATGAAGGCGGCCAACATCAACATCTCAAATTGGGAGGACCTGGCGGAGGATCGATCCACATGGCGGGGCATCATGAAGGAAGGATCACTACGTGCCGAGGACCTTTACAGGGCGGAAACAGCTGTAAAGAGAGCGCGGAGAAAGGCCAGAAAACACTGCTCCACCGCATTCATGTGTGGGACATGCAAAAGAGACTGCCACTCGAGGATCGGTCTCACTAGCCACACCAAGAGCTGCAATCAGAAAAGATAAATCTATCGTCTCTTGTAGACGGAAAGATGCCATACATACATACATACATATGTCCAGTTGCAACATTAAATAGTATCAACATATGGGGTCTCTTTATAGAAATAATTTTTTAAATGTCCTGGAATGTTGTATTTTGTCCTGGTGCTGGAACTCTGTTGTCTGCTTGTTTGCAACTCATAACTTACACATTTTTTATGATTTCATCTTTCTTTTGTCGATCGGAGTCAGAATTCTTTAAAATCAACTAATATTGCCTATGACTGCTTTTCATCCCAGTTAAAATTTAGTAATGAAAAAAAAATTCTAAGCCTTTCACTATTTGGTTACCTCAAGTTTTTATCATATTAAAAATGATTAGGAACGAAGGTCAAGTCATGATCACAAGTCAGAAGATGAGCGAGGAAAAGAAGAAAAAAAGAAGACACATAATGAAGAAGAGAAAAGGCGGAAGGAAGAAGACAAAGCCAAGAAACTTGAAAAGGAGAAAAAAATGTACCTACATTTATTTATAAAGTGTTATCTGATTAGTTATATTTTGGAAAGATATTTCAATTTAGGTTAAATAAATGCAGACCAGCTTGAAAAAATTATCATTTAATTAAACATTAGAATAAAAAAGAATGTTTAAGAATAAGGATGGATACTTAAGATGGTAGATAAAGTCTTTTTATTTGAAATGCTAGTGGGCACGCAAAATAATTGCATTACTCATTTTCTAAAAGAAAAACTTCAGATTTATTCAACAAATTAAGTTGACCCCTTTCAAGTTTGAATCTTTTTTTAAAAAATATTTCATTCATATATCATATAAATATAAAATATAACTCAAATCATATAACAGGCAAAACTACAAATCCTATAATTTTTGTCATAATTTTATTAAATTAAAATAAAATAATGAGATGAATTTTGTTTTACATTTCCAGTCAGCAAGAGAAGGAGCGCAAAAAACAGGAAAAATTGGAACAGAAGAAGAGAGAGAAAAAGGAGCAAATTTCTTGTAAGTTTTAGTGGGGTAGAGAATTATGTTATCGGTTTAACTCAAATAAACTACCACAAATAACATCCGAATAGCATTAGTCAAAATGGACCCAGAGACGCAGCGCCGCCATTCGCACCCGGGTACCATTAGACTCAGTGCTATTCGGATATTATTTGTGGTAGTTTATTTTAGTTAAAATGACGAATTAAGTTTACAAATGTAAAAGTCCATTCAATTATCTTTCATTTTATACCTCATTTTGTCTTACAAACCCAACATTAATATTTTTAATAGTTTTTTAATCTCAACCTCTCACTTCTAGTACCTGGGTATTAATAGGTGCAGCCTTATGTTATACTAAATTTCATACACTCTACTTTCTGTATGTTAAATAAATATTTTATTCATACCATATATTTTTAATATAATTAAATAATTTTCCGCATATTTATTAATTAGTCATTGTTTTTTAGTTATTGATAGACTTCCAACAGAATGAACCATACATTTTAAAAGGCTACTAAATTATAAAAAGTCTCATTTAAAAGAGTGGATAATTTTTATAGGAATTACTCATTAAAGAAAATTAAATGTTGCAGTTAGCTTGGCTGAGAACACTCTTATACAGATGGACACTGAGATCAAGAAGGCCCTAAATATTGAAAGCTTGGTAAGCTGGATTCAATACATATGGCTCTCAGGGGGGAAAAAATTGGCCTTGCTAATGTGTCATTGTGTAACAGCTATAAAGGGATTTCTTTTTATTTTGTAAAATGTAATACTTATAGCCATTTTTACTTCTCTTTGTGGGTAGATCATTTATGGGGAACACTACCACATCCTAATAGCTAAGCTATAAAAAAAGCTTTAAATGTGCTCTAGGTTGGCTATTTATTGTTTGTATTGAGCAACAAAACTAATATTATTTAAATGTCTCCATACCTTATTTTCATTCCAGATAATTGTCCAATGTTTATATATTCCTTTTTAAAATAGAAAAAAGAAGGGGGAAAACTTTATATTGTCATAATTTGTTTAAAACTTATGTGTTCTGGGAATTATGTCATGAAACGTTTTAATTCTTCTGTCTACCAGGACATTGATAAATGTGTTGCTATTCTTGAGGACTTGGCAGTAATTCCTGTTAATCCACTCCTCTTGAGGAAATATCCAGCTATTATGACTACCATTAAAAAGTGCAGAAAGTTTAAAAAGAGTGATGCTATTCAACAAAAGGCAGAAGTTATCTATCACAAGTTTAAATCATTTTTCTTAGCAGAGGATGCTGGGAAGGTATGTACTGGATAACTCAAAATATTTTATTTTTCGCTTAGCTGATGTAAGATGCAATATCTATATTGATTTGTAAATAACTTTTTGATCTAGATAATTTTTTTAAATTAGCATTTCATTGTTGGCTTTAAAATTTGTAAAATATAATTAAATTATGTTTTTAGGCCAATGGCGTCACTAGTGAGGTGCTGACAGCACCGGATACCGGGTAATTCCATCACAGGGTGTCACACCCAATTGCAAATTAGACAGAGCTCGCTTGAGTCGGTATCATGACATATCTAAGTTAAAAACATTATCAGGGCATCACCAGATCGTATCTTGCATTAAAAACTCAAAATGTGACTATAATGTTCTGGCAAATCATGTGAAGGAGATATATTTCATCTGCAAGGTATTTTCGAATCATGTTTGACAACTTACTCGACTTATCACACACTGACCAGATGTCTTAGGTGATCAGATGTATGAAAGTATATGATAACAAAGTTGAAGCAAGAAGTATTTCTAGGTTTTTACTTTTAAAGCAGAAAAAAGCTTATGGCCAAAGTTCTGACATTCTTGAAACTTGAAAAATTATAATTATAGACTGGACATATTGATGTGCCAAGCTCAAGGGTTACAATTATGCTGCCACAAAATCAAATGTTCATGGAGGTGTACAAGACCTACAAAAATAAAAGCTTTTCCTTCTTTTCTACTTGCATTCAAAGATGTTTTAATGAACACACTGGAATGTCTGAAAAGTCTATCAATAATGTACTGGAGTGCTAATTATGCTGCAGTAAAACAATATATAGACAAGTTTGGTGACTGTGTAGAGGCCTTTGTAGCTCTTTGTGACCCTCGTGAAAATAAGGACACACAAGGTACAGCAAATGGTCTTTTGTCTGCTGTCTGTGATTCACATTTCTCCACTACTTCTACTTTTCAGCTGAAATACTTGATGAAAGTATACCTGATTTTATGTCATGATAGGTGATACCTGATTTTACACAGCAATATCTGAATATTAAAGCTTAACTTTTGATAAAGTGGTGAACAAGGTAGTAGCGCAAAAAGTAAAGTCAAATAGTGGAGGATACCATTGAATAAAGACTTTCAAAATTAGACTGATAAGTAATATCAGAAGGGAGAATACTGAGGTTCAAGAATAAAATGGCAGTCAAGCAATCAAGAGAGGCCGGACACACTTAGCAAGAAGAAAAAAAACAAGATGGTGAGGCTTGAGTGTATTATCGCTTTCATTCCGAACTACAGATCAAGAGCAATCAAGTTAGTAACAGATATTCTTGAGACTGTTGAAAGCAAGAGTCTGTTATTGGAGTATGGTTACTGACCACTGTCAATGATGAGTTTCTTGAAAGTGAACTTTTATATGAAATACTAAAGCTGCAAAGGCACTAGAAAGCATCAGATATTAATCTCAAAGAAGTCACATATTGGTCAATATTTGATGTTTTGACATTCATAGTTGAATGGGAAAGACTTGAAAATGGGTCAGCAAACTTTTTTAGCCATCGCCCCAAAATATATTATTTTTACGCTAATGTTACCCCCGATTTGAAAGAAAGAAAATCATAGACTATTTAAATTCAAAATAGTTTATTGTGCCATTTATATAGAGAATACAGTAATATATTTGTTAAAGTAAATTGGATAAAATGAATTTTAAAATCCTCCATATGGAACAAAAGATATTTCTTTGAAACAAGTTTCACTTCATATTTTGTAGAAACGTTTCATTTTTATACATCAAAATTGATGCTTTATTTAAAATAAGAGAAATTCGGATACTGTCTTTTGGGATTAAATTATTGATGTCTATGCTGTGTTTCTGTCTTCATTTGAGAGAAAAATCCTGTTTCTGAAAAGTAGGTTGTTGCAAAGCAGCAACTTTTTGACTGACTTCTCTTGAGCAATTTTTAAAACCTTTACATCTCTTGACATATTGAGCACAGATAGTATTGTCACTAGTAGTGCGGACCTCAATCTGGACATCCTTTCAGGGACACCCTCACAAATTAACTTAGGGATGTCAGCAATATTAATTATTGTGAACTAAAATAGAAGCAGAAACAGGTTATGAGATCATTGTATTTACTGTTTGTCTTGTCAAAACCTTTCACACTTCATTTGCTGAGAGGTGCCCAATAGCCTTTCACTCTGGTTTGCTGAAAGTTGCCCAATAGCCTTTCACTATGGCAATAGCCTTTCACTCTGGTTTTGCTGAGTGGTGCCCTGTCTTGACCTACCATTTTAATGTATGTCATGTGATGGGCCTCTATGCAATTTCACCTAGTGTTTTTTTCTTCTTGTAACTTTTCAGCTCCCAGAGCCTAAATCAAAACTGAGAGAGAATAAAGAAAATGTGATGTCATCAGAAGATGGCAGTACTAACAACAACAATGCTGCAACTAGCAGTGTTGTAAATGGTGCCATCACTGATGAATCCAATGTGACCGCTGACCATGTCATTTCTAGTGATGTCAGTAACACAAGTTTAGTGCCATCGTTTTCTACCAGCACAACAGATCTTAATGGGTCAGCATTTGATCATAGCACCTCTGGGATCCTGGAAGCCTCTACAGCCAACCATTTAACCTCTGATCTCCCGAATGTTAACTCTAATAATTTATCTTCAGTAAATCCAAACAGTTTTGATGACCATTCAGACACGTCAATGAATGCTTCAACAACATCTGGTGCAGCCCTTACTGGGTTAGACACTTCCACATCTTCCAAAGTGGATGAATCATTTATATTTGAAAATGTCAAATTAGGATCATCACCGTTACCATCTGTAGGCTTGGCTGCCATCCCAGGGCTAAATGCACTTTTCAAGGAAGGGGTTGACTTTAAGTCCAGCAACAGTTTAGCTGGTCACCAATCTGATTCTGGCAACTCATCGTCAGGGGCAGAGGATTTCACCCGTTCTTTGTCCCAACCGGATAAGTCATCTTCTGGAGATTCTGTAACATTTGACCCCCGACGACCTCTTAGTCTTCCACTCCCTCCATCAGTTGGGGAGGATGAGATAGATGAAGAGGATGAAACAGACAATACTGATGGTAAAAATGCTCATGTTGTGCCAGCCATTGCCCAGGTGACCAGTCCAGTGTTGTCAGTCAGTGCCGAGATGACCAGTCCCATCATACCTCACACTGGCCAAGTTAACAATTATCTCACCAGCATGGTATCTGATGCTGTCAAGTAAGGTTTTATTTCTTTTTTTAATAATCAGTAGATAAATTATACATCATTTTTATTGAAGAGATTAGTATAAATGTATTCACTATAAAAAATATATATATTATGTAGATAAGGTCTGTAATTTTAGTTTGCTACTTTGAAATCAAACATATCCAAATAAAATTAAAATATTGTGTAATCACTCAGATAATGCAAGCATGTGTTTTGGGGACATAAAAAACTTTCCCTCATTAAAATAGTACAGAAATTTCAATGTAGAGAAAAATTGTCTTGAATATTTAGCGAAAAATGTACTGAAAAGTATCATCCTAATTTATTTATATTGTTTGCATAACATAGTGTGAACAATTGATGAGGTTTAAAATTGTGAACTTTTGAATTTTGTATTTCCAGACAAATCACAGCTCTGGACAGACTTGCCAATAACTATAACTCTTCCCCCTCCACTGCCACCACCAACAGCCACCAGTCTCCCACAGCAGCCACCAGCATCACCACGGCAGTCAGAGACAGCAGCCGGCCAACCACAAGCCAGGAGGATGAACCTACGGCTTTAGAGCTGATGGAAGATGATGATGAAGAATTGTTGGAATCAAAGGTTTGTTTACAGTGATACTCTTGCGTTTGGGCAGAAAATTTGGTTTTGTTTGGCTTTATATTATCAAATATCTGAAGAACTATAATTTATGTTGCATTCACAAGTGAGGTTCCTTTGAAATCCTGGTAAGAGATGTACTTACAATGGTGTACATTATGGTCCACATTTTAAAAAATGTCACAGTGATTGACATCTCTGATGTGATAAAAGGTTTTATGATTACTGAAACTCTTTTATTTCATACATCTTAAAACATCATTTATCCACTGAGTCACAGGGTTTCACTAAATATATGTTTAAACAGCGGGAAAGGGGTAACATCTTAATTTAATTATATCCAACTTAAAATTATTTAATAGTTGATGGAAAGTACCAAAAAATGTCATTGTTTTATAATAGCACCAAAAGTGCACTCTTGAATAAATTGAAATTTTCTTTAATAAATCAGTATCCTTGTTAAAAATATACCAGCCCCAGTGGGTGATCCTAGAGACTGAGATGTTCAAAGTTTTGAACAAAATTTCTTAGATAATAAAGTATAAGAAAAGTTGATAAATGGGATTGAAGGCATAACTGTATCAATCAAGAGACATTTATTTAACAACATGTTGAGGTCATAAAGGTCTTTGCTGTCAAGTTCATCATTTAAATTTCAGCGTCGGGATCTGAATGCCAGAATAGAAGAACTCATGCGACAGGAACAGGAGGGGGTTGGCTCAGAGGAAGAAGAGGAAGCTGCCTCCGCTGCTGGGGGTGTCGAGGAAGCCATGATGACTGTGGAAGAAGCTAAGATGTCTCAAGAAGAGGAGGAGGAGGAGCCACTGATAGATGACGATGAACTGCATAATTTGTTAGGGGTGTGAAAGTTTTGACTTGTGTACATATCATGTATCTTCTTGCCTGGATGTCAGTGATAGGAGGGGATCTACTGGACTGGTAGGGTTGTCTTTATGTACAGATCATTGCTTTGCATCTGCCAGTGGATTATTTGATAGTCCTATCTTCACAAAGAGAGGACCATCTGTTGATTACAAGTGAGACCAGTTGCATGTTGTTCTTAAATAAATATAGAGTTTATGCAAACCTTGACATTAAAAGCTCATGTGTATACCTATCAGATGAATGTTTGTGAAAGAGTTAAGATATGGATGTTCACTGTTTGGGGAAAAACTCTGTATTTAAGTACAGAACATACTGTGTCTAACAAAAGTAGATAAGCAAATGGTGCATTATTTTTAAAATAAAAATTTTCACTTTGTGACAAGTATCTGTAGGTCTCATTGTTTCAACTGAACAATTAATTTTTAAAATGTGATTTTTGTAAAGCAATTTTGAATGCAGCACTTTTGTCTTTCTTATAACAAGGGTTATGGTTGATGTATTAGGTAGGACTGTTAACCCAACTAAACAAAGGAAGGCTGTTATCTTTGTACTTATTTGAATTAGTTATTTTGAAATAAATGTAACACCTTGACTAAATTATGGGAAAAAAATGTACTCTTACTGACTGTAGATGAAGATTGTGCATCCTCTCTTTGTCACAATAAGTATAAGAAAAACTATACAAAAGTTTTGTAATGACCAGACTCTGGTAAATGCCTAAACTGGATATTTGATTCTCTGTCAACCATACATATGTCAATCACATTGGTTTTAGAGTGGGTGTGTGGGGTATCTTTATAAAGATTTATTTAGCCACTTAGAAGATTTATGAATTTAATTTAAAGTTTAAAAGGCCCTGCTCAAATTTGTAATATTGATTCTGTAAAATATCTTCTTGTTTTTTCTTCTTTGCTTTGCACACATATCTCATGTGAGAAATGTAGTTTGTAGTTGTTTTGTAGTAATAAAAGTCAAATGCTTTCACCTCTATTGTAGTTGTAGTATCAGTTTTGTTGTTAACGAAGTGTTTGTATATGCCATTGTGTTACAGTTACAGGCAATGATTATGTGTGGGCTGGAGAATACTGATGATGTCTAGGCAGTGATGGCAACTGGAGAATACTGATATCTAGGCAGTGGTAGTGACTGGAGAATACTGATATCTAGGCAGTGGTAGCGACTGGAGAATACTGATGATATCTAGGCAGTGGTAGTGACTGGAGAATACTGATGATATCTAGGCATTGGTAGTGACTGGAGAATACTGATGATATCTAGGCAGTGATAGCGACTAGAGAATATTGATGTCTAGGATATGGTAGTGGTAAATTTGGATAACATAAACTGTGTTCAAGGGGAGTTACTCTAGGACTGTTTTACCATTATAGCTATAAATTGTACATAGATAAAAATCATTGAAATCTGATTTTTTGTCCACATTCATGTACCGGTAATTGTAATAAATAAAAAGTTCATAAAGCTCCAGCTGATGTAATTGTAATGGTTTGAATGTTCATAAGCACCAGGTTATGCAATGTTTTGTATGTTCATAAGCTCCAGGTTATGAAATGTTTTGAATGTTCATAAGCTCCTGGTTGTGAAGGTTTTTGTTGTGTCTGAGTGAACTCTGAGATGGTTCCTAAGAGAATATTTCATTTTTGCTTTAATTTTTTTTTTACAGTGATGAGAATGAGTCTAACAGCTAGAACCACTGTGTACTAGTACTGTACTTTTGTAGTCACATATATTTGTAGCATTGTTTTATTTCTCATGTGGTTTTATAGTGCAAAACACAACTATTTAAATCTACTTAAAAAAAGATTTATTGTACTGTATCACTGTATGTCTGAAAGTATGTTTGGTCCATGCTATGAATTGGTTCATCCAATAAATAAAATATTTAAAGGATTTAGACTTTGAAACAAAACATTCTCAGCTTTCTCCCACAATCCATATTTTGGGGCTAATGTTGAAGATAGAAATCAAATATACCTATTGGTGAATCCCAAGTGAAAGATAAGATGTCATTTTTCTGTGAGAAATAATGTGCCAGTTCTACATAATGAAGGCAAGATGTTTATGCAGTTACTGCAATAGCCAAAAATTATAGTTATAATCATTTTGTCATTTATGAGTCAAGTTAGAAAAAGAACCGAAAGACTGAAAAAAACAGTGGGTCTTTTTAAAAGTAATGACATCTTGGATAGCTCAGTGATAATAGTCTTACTTAGACACAACGAGGTATAGTCAGCCAGGAATAAAAATATGGCCCATAAGATGGCAGCTTTTAGGCTTATATTATATCATTGTAGGAGGGTGGCACTGCGATATTACTAACAAACTTTCTTTGAAATGTTATATTTAAATTTAATACAATATTATTGAGGAAGTGCTTGCCAATTCCTGATAAATATGAGGTTGGCAGGCTGGAGTTTAAAGTTGCAAACTTGCAATATAGACATGTTTGGCAGGTAGTTTATTCTGTTGACTCATAATGGAGATGAGGTTGTCATGAATTTTAGTTTGCTACTCCTAAATTTTGAATTTGCCGACTTAGATGCTAGACATAAAAAATTAGTGTGTTAGATGTTTTGTCACCCATAGTGAAACAGAGCTGTGTTCCATTAAACTAAACATTTTGAGAAGCACTGATATAGAGCATAAGTTTACAACTGCCTGATATGATTAAATCATTTGTAATTAAAATTAAAATAGTTCTTCACTTGCCACTAAAAACAATCTGTAGCTAAAAGGTCCATGTTAATTGTTATTCTCATTTAAAATCTAGAGTAGTTTGAATCCTGTTAAAATCTTGTTTTGTCCATATTGCTTGACCACTTAATAATGACTTGTGTACATTGTATATTTGCCATGAAATAAACACCCATTTTAAATTACAACTGTTTTCAACTGAATTTTAACACTTCTAGAACCTATTTCATTTGAGGTCACTAATAGAAAATAAAATAATTGTATGTCTTCTTATAATATATATATATAACCAGATGTGCATAAACTGTGTTGAAAGCTATTAAAAATTATGGTTTAACTATTTTGATTTGTAAATGAGAGGTTGAAGTACCGGTATGATTAGATGTTCATGTCTCAGGACTACCCACACTTTAACAGTTTTTAGCAGGCTACACAATTTTTTAAGACTCAGATTTTATTTTATTTTTTAAAAACATATATTAAAAGAACTGGTTGATCTATCATAAGTCAGTTTGGTGACCAGTGCAAATAGATAATCTATCATAAGTCAGTTTGGTGACCAGTGCAAATAGATAATCTATCATAAGTCAGTTTGGTGACCAGTGCAAATAGATAATCTATCATAAGTCAGTTTGGTGACAGGTGCAAATAGATAATCCTCTTTTTAAAGAATATAGTTTTCCATTAAAAGTAAAACAGCCATTCTAATCCTGTAGTATTTATGATTATTAGTATTAGTCCAACCCTCCAACAGAAAACTTTCTTGTTCTCTTTGTTTTCTATAGTAGCATTTTAAAAAAAATTAATTTGTCTCCAAAGAAAATAAAATTAAGAAAACTTGATAGCTCCATTCATAGAGAGATCGAAACAGAAAACAAAAATATGTGGAAATAATTAGATACATTGACATCCAAATACAGATTATGTACACCTGATAAATCATATTTTTAATTATATTCTGTAAACAATTTTGAAATTTCAACTTAACACCAAAAGTAATTGATTACCTGTAACTGAATGTTGTAAAGACATCACTAAAACAAAAGCAAGAAATGTGAATAAATTTAATTCCCTTATGTAAATTTATCATTGCTTGCCAGCCAGTGCTGCAGAATCTGACACAGACTCATTTTTTAAAATTGGAGTTGTCTAATATTTTTGTAGGACTTGGTACAAGACTCTGCAGCTCAGCTCTTAAAATGAAAATAACATTGTTTACTTTATTAAGTCCAAGAGGAAATACAGTTTTTTTAGTTTGTTCATCGACTTGTTGGTCAGTTCCGGCCAAGAGTTTCGTGCTCAGTGCCGCTTCTGCCGATTACTTGTCAGGTCAGTTTAGTACACTGTGGAACTTGAACTTCTTTCAGGCATCTTCTGCAGCCGTTATCCCAAACTCTAATGATTACTATTAACAATGAATCCGTGGACAAAACAAAATATTAGAGTGGAGATCCTGTTCAAACATGAGTCTCGTGTTGGGTTTCATTTAAAAGCATCAAATTTGTGATGGACAATGGTAACAATGACAGTATTCAAAATCCTAAATTAAGTAAAGATATAAATCCTATTCCTATATATAAATACTACATCAAGAACAATTTTACAAAACATGAAACAAGATATTTGAAATTCATTGTTTATATTCCCGATACCATTATTAAGTTTCTAATTTGTTTAATTTAAATTCATTAACACTATTAACAGGTAAAAATATTTTTTTTTCTAATTGACAGATTGACACTTCAATAGAATAAAATTAACTATAGATTTATGTAATTAAAGCTAGGGTTACAATCTTATTACAAAGCATTGTCTGTACATTATTATTTTAACAGAAATGAAATTGTTCATTTAAATGCACTTGCATTAAAAAATAAAGTTATATTAGAAATCTCAATCCTTTTTTTTTTAAAAATTATTAGGCTACACTGAAGAGCAAAACTGTGACAGGTGCTTGCACACTGAGTATGTCAGAATTCATTTATTCTTAACTGTCCTTAAGGTTGGCACCTGGAGGAGTGCTTGAGACCAGAGAGCGCGGGGAACCCGCATTTTCACAATATACCAACTGTACCAAGTCTGAGTATTGGTATAGAAGGGATGGCACAAATTTGAAATGATTAATAAGACATGTAATAATCATGACCCATTCTTGCAAAAATAGTAAATAAAAAAATAGAGCTTAAATAAGGAATGTTCAATAATGAATGTTTAATAATGTTTATTTTATTAAAGATGTTTATCCCCAAAAGACTTGAACATGAAGAAAATACAATTGTTGAAATTATTTAGCCAAATACACATAATGCTTGCACCCTAGCACTATTTACAATTTATCAGATTTCTAAAAACTACTTGCCATTATTTGTCTGTACAAATCAAGTTATAGCATCCTTTATAATGTAAAACAACTGAACTCCGGCAAAATTCAGGAACATTAATCAAATGATTTAGTTTTAATTTACCATTTGTCATGGATTTGGGGAGAAAATAAAGGGAGGTGATGGGGGTGAATAGGAACATTTTTAAAAGTGGCTTGACATGGGGGGGGGGGGGGGGGGAGGAAGGGGTGTGAGTGAATTTTTTAAACAAATTACATAAATATAAAATAACTAAATTAAAGAAATCTTTTAATTTATAAATCACCAAACAATCACAAATGAAAAAGCACTTTTGATTAAAGAAACTCGTAATAGTTTAGTTTCCTTCTTACCCTGATACTGATGATATGTAAGAGATGAATATCCCATTTGAAATAGATCTAGAAACCTAGCAATGTTGTTTGATTTTCCGAGTAGTACATGTGTCAATGATGTATATCTAACCTTATTTGTTGATGATCCATTGTTGGTGTAGAGATGTTAAGACCCTACATTTTTTATTACAACTGTCAAAAGTGATGGAATGAGAACATTTTTAAAAGTTTGTAATGACAATATTTGAATAACGTTTATTTTTAAAAATTAAATTTTATGCATGAAACGAGTTGTATATCATCACTTTAAAAATGAAATACTAGTAACAACAAATTAACATACTAAAAATGACAATATAATGAGTTTAGAAAACAAAATGATGATCTTTCTTAAACATGTGTGTTCTCCACAAATAGTGAATAGTAACAATCAATTTTATTAAAATAATTTTTTTTTTTTAAATGTAACACTATCTGTATTTAAGACAATATTTGAATTAGATCTATGTATATTTTAAAAATACTTGTTGTTCAAAAGAAATTCTATTTCACATTAAGATTGATATTAGCACAAACATTTTTATGAATAGTTTGAATACAATGTTTCATTTATAAATACTCAATTAGTTAGTACCAACAATGAGAATTATTATGTTGTGTGTAAATATAAAAGTTGTAATTATATGGTTTGATTAAGTCAAATTATTAAACTGTATAACTATTGACACCACAAAAGTCAACATTTAACAAAGAAACAAATATAAACTTGGACAAATGAAGAACAGTTTAAGGACAGGTCTGGAGTAGTGTAAAACTTTGAAAAATTAATCTAATATCATTCAGAAATTCATCTCCAATATCGGCTTGGTTTTTATAAAATAAATTACATTTTAGGACATGGTTATTTGTTTTAGAGACCATCTACAGATTGAGCTATTCAGCTATTCTAAAAAAAAAAAAAAAAAAAAGGGTAATAATGGGGGAGACTGCAATCAGGTTAGCACAAAAGGAAATTAGTAAAACACAGTAAGGTTAAACCTGATACAAGGAACGCAACAAAACAACCAACGTGTCGGTGGGACTAATCTTTTGCTGCCCTCTTGGATACTATTTCTGAGCTAAGTGCTACATTATATATATTTTTTTATACATTTTTATTTTATTCGTTTTTCTGTTTGTTCGCTGATGAAGGCTTCTTGCCGACACGTTTGTTGTTTTGTTGCGTTCCTTGTATCAGGTTTAACCTTACTGTGTTTTACTAATTTACATTTCAGCTATTCTAATACTAATAGTGTTCAGATACTATTTCTTAATGTTTCATGACACAAAATGTTGCTAATCAACTGGCTTGTTATTAATGTCAAATAATTGACCAAACTATATCAAGCTTTCAGAAGGTATGAAATTGATTTCAATCTTCTTTATTTTTGGAAATTGCATTAAAAGGCACTGCTTAAGAAGCTGTGTGTACACATAATGCTTTAACACAGAACATCAAAATATACCAGGCTTGCGTGTAGCACACTATGACTACACATGAATACATTTTTTATCTTAAAATTATTAAGATAAGTCAAATTAAATAGAATACACTATACAACATGTGACAATATATTATTTATACACTCACAGTAACATAAATTAAAGCTTTAAGACATTTGCACTAAGCAGTTAGTCTCCCCAACTGATGTACTGTATACACAAGTATCTGCTGAAATGAATAATGGGGTGTAACTCATACAGTTCCTAAGTTCTAAGCAGAGCAAGGAGTCGCAGAACCTTAGAACTAAGCTGAAGTATACAAACCTAGGGGTTTTCTGATGGGTGAATTTAACACTTTGGTGTTAACATGGCAGATAAGAACAATAGTCTGTTGTATGATGAACTATCATTAAATAAGGACATATTCGATAACTATTATGTAGATGGGATTAACTTTATAAATCAAAGATAAAATCATATATATCTTTGTTAATGATACAATTTGTACAATAATATTAAGTTTTCAATTACTACAATTAATCCACCCGAGCCAATAAAGCAAAAGAAAGTAAAATAACTCCAAGAACCCAGATTAATGTAGTGAAATATGTTTAATAGACTTTAGTCAGGACACACATTATAAGAATATTAAATACAATACACATTCACTTGCTATTTGATATCAGCAATTACGAGAAAATAATAATTAGGCAAGTAGTACTTTATATGTGAATTTGCAACAAGTATTGCAGCTTCATTTAAAAGCATTACAATAATTTGAAATAAGGGAAAATGTTTTTTTAACTTCATGTTTTTAAGCAACATTGCTTTGTTTTTATGCCACAAAAAACCGTAAGAATTTGATGCTTTGCTCCAGGTTCAACTAATTATGCTACAGATTGATTTAGGTCAGAGTTTAATCACAAGAGAATCAACTAAAGTCAGGGTTTAACCTGAACGGAATCATAAAATGGCTTTCATTAGTTGTATGGTCATTCAGAAAGTTTCATTGTATTCTACATAAGTGGCATAAAATGGTTTTCAGAAGGGGAAAACAACTGGGCATTACAAGGAAATAAGGAACTAGTTTTTACTTTGTTGGATTTGTTTCCTTTAAAAAGTTTGACAATATTTAACTTGTTTATATTGCAAACTATCTTAACATTAAATCAACACAAAATTAAGAAAATTCTAAGATCAAAAATATGCAACTGAGAAAGAAGGATCAAGATATGGTCTGGATGAGGAAAGGAATAAACATTTTAAAATGATATTTAAATCATGCATTATTTTTGTGTTTTTCTTTTTAACAAAATATAAAAGAAAATAAAATAGTTTGGGATAATCTTTCATTTCTTTGAAGTTAAGCTGAATGTTTGAGAGAAAAATCTAAAAAGCTAAGAAACAAGTCTGTAAAATAATAATTAGAATTTCCATTTAAAGGATACTTCAACAGACTTTAATGATAACATTCTTTAACTAAAACAGCATAATAATTAAAAAATTAATGCTCCACCGCCTCTTAACATTTGAACATATTGATTTTGTTTTTAAAAAGAAATAAAAAATCCGCTTCCAAAGTAAAATAAATTTATCTCATGCCATCAAACACCAAAAAGGTAAACAAGGTCAAAGGGAGACACATGGACATAATGAGATGGATGAGTGAGAAAGAGAAGCTATCATACCCAACTGCAGGCCTCCATAGCTTTAACTAGGAAGCCCTGACACTGCAAGAAAGAAGAAGAAACAATTATCAACTGCCATGCAATGAATTTTTAAACTTATTTTTTTGGTGTGCAGGATTTCAACTTTTTAGAGCTGAAACGTCAATCCTTAATGAAATAAATCATAAAAGTTAAAAAAAAAAAAAAAAATTCGAATAAATAAAAAAATTAAGAAATAGCATTGTTTGTTATATAAATATAACTTTTTTGAATATTAACCATATACATCATCTGGCTTCTCCATTTGGCTGGATCGTTTTCAATATTTTATCATTGTTATACAACTAGTTAACAGTACATCTGTGAAGTAAAATCAATGTTCAGTTTTTCCTTTTAGTTGGAGAAATTAATGACCCTTACATTGTAATTTTACTAAACATAAAAAATGAACTACCGGTATGTCAATATAACAATTATAATTTAAAAAAACTTTTACGATCCAAAACTAAAACAAGAAATCTCAATTTACAACAACCAACCCTCAAACCAAACAACCAACCCCACCACAACTGCGACAAACCAAACAATTTTATCAAAGCTATTGATAAACTTACTCACAGCACTGACACCAGATACACTAAACTTACAATCTACCTTACTTGCTTATCCTTTATAATATTTTGCATTAAAATAATAATGCTGAAGCCAATGAAAAAGTAAATATTTGAATTCATAAATTATGTAGCGAAATGGCCCATAAAATTGAATCTGATTATATTAGTCCAATATTTGATATGGCAATTAGTTCTGTACCAATTTTTTAACATTATTTCTGTAGGTTCCTCAATAGTAAATCTTCAAAAAAAAAAACAAAAAAACAATGGTAATATTTGGAAGCTTTTTTTCAATCCAACTTAAAATGATTCAATCAATAAAAAGATGCTGTATTTGTATTTCATTTTCATTGAATGATGTAATATCAAAAGAAAGCATAAACAAGGGCTAAAAGAATTTCCTACTATCTATTGCATGGAAAACTAAATTATTTATTTTAAAATTATAACTTTACTGCCTCCAAAGAAAATGATGAATTGCAAGATATAAGTATCAAATGTAAATACTAATTTAACCAAGGGTTTTTCAAACAAACGAACAAGTTAATATTTAACATTGTAAGCACTCCAAGGGCTTTGGTGTGTCTACCACGGCAATCCAGCATTTCAATCAATCATTTCACTGATTACTGCAGACTATTGCGTTTTCATTTATTCTAAAGCCAGTTCCTGGATAAAAGAAGTACAGGTTGTTTATAGATAAATTAGTGTGTCTGATAGCTGTGACTGGTGTGTCACATTATCTGTAAGCTGCGGCTGGTTTGTCAGTGTGTCACAACAGTTTATATGTGATTTAGTTTAGATTTATCTCAAACTGTTTGCTGCGCTGAAGTTGGAGTTTACTAGACATTCTTTTTTTTCTCTGCTGCTATTGGTCTTAATCTTCTTTGGAGTACATGACAAGCAGCAATACATAAATGTCTATCAAATCATTCATGAAATGGATTATAGTATGCACTTGTGCATCAAATTTCAAATGAAACATGTGAATATAAGTAATATCGACTAAAAATATTTTTTCTGTATTCTGTAGATACATTAAAAACCCTTTGTAACCATTTGATCAAGTTAACCTAAATGTTTACAGGTTATCAGTGAATATCTAAAAGGTTACCACATTCTTCCAACTTTACCAAACCAATCATTCAATCTAGCAAGTGCTCTTTCCATTACCAAGACTTACCGAATCCATACACAACATTCAACAACAATTATCCAGTTTCCCTATTTAAGGCCTATTTAAGAACTATTTAGAAAATTGATAGAGACAACTCTCTCCTCACGTTGATGCAGGTGTCTTGTGTGTGTTGGTGAAAAAGCTTCTGAGAACAAGAATCTGTCCGATGCCTATCAAGATCACAACAACCGACTCTCCGATAGACCAATAAAGTACTCGCTCATTCAGATCTTCGGCAAAAGCTCGTCCCTGAGCTTCACGGAGACGATGGTGGGTCTGGAAGTCGAGGACAGCCTTCAGACTTTCAAAGATGTTTACAGATGATGTTTCCATCTAAAGTAAATCAGCAAAAAAAAGTGATGAGGACATAACAAGCATTTACAAGGTATTACATAAATTACATTACATCCATTACAATGAATTTTATAATTACTATAAAGTTATAAAAGATATAGAAACATTTACAAGGGATTAAATAAATAATATATCGCTATAGATTAAATAAATACATAAGAAACAGAGGATTACATAAATACATAGTGCTGGGTGGCCAATCAGTTTAAACTGAGTCAATCCCAAGCTTGTGGACTGGAGTTCAATCCTAGAAAAAGCTTAGACAAGCAAAAACAATAACAGCAACACGGGTGGATTGGACTTGTTAACCTTGGATGGCAACTCATCTAAGAGAAGGCAAATTCTGAAATCAAACTCAGAGATTAGAGTCCCAAAGGCGCTATGTCACTGACACAATAAAAGTTCCGACAACATCTGTGATGTGAAATGTATAAGAGAACAGTGAGACACAATAAACATTGCATCCTGGTCTATTTCCAGTCATCTTGACTAAGTCTTGCCATTAGAACAAATAGGCAAGGAAGAAAGAGTGAGGCTGATGAATTGAGCAACTCTTCCTCACTTGAAATAAAATACAGCTCAAGTCAAGGCTACTACTCAAATCGAAGTCTTGGGCATCTTCGCATGTGAAGAACGAACAATATAAACATAAAACAGATACACTAAGAAAGGGATTACATATAACATACAATTAATGTGTATTAATACAAATATATTGATAATTTTAATATCATGAAACATATACTTTTATTGATTAATGCTCATAAAAAAGCTGAAAATGCAATTTTAGATTTTAACAAGCAGAACTAGACTTTTAAAATATGAAAAAGAAAACAATTCAAATATATCTATTTGAAATACACTATTTTTATATCATGACATCTCGTATTAAGAAATGCTTTTTTGTTTTCTGTATGAACATTTAAAATGTACACAATATCTCATATTCAATAAATAAATAGTTTTTTAAAAAAGAGTTTATTCAATACATCTTCTCACCAATGTCATGGCAGTCTGGTGGTCTCCCAGCTCTTCCACAGCAGGGCGCTCATCTCCGACTTGTAGATCAAAGTAAACAATTTTGTGAGTAAATGTGGAGAACTCATTGGAGAAACAGAATGTGTGGATGCCCTTGTACTGAGCTGTCCATGTGAAGCTGTCATATTGCTTCTTGATGTCTTTATACAAAACCTGTTTTAGAGAAGTTGGCAGGTAGTCAGGATAACATAACTCTTGAAATTTTATCCCACCCCTCTGGTTTTTGTACCACAAAGTTACCACACTTCTCAGAAAAATTACAAAAGGTTCAAAACTCAGCTGATAGGCTAGTTATATAGGCAAAAAAATGTGATCATGTCACACCACTACTTCATTCACTTTATTTACTCCCTGTACAAGCACGGATTAACTATAAACTCTCTGTTCTCTGACACAACTTTTTCTCGAATTCCTGCCCTTCCTACCTAACCGAACTTCTCTCTGTCTATTCACCCCTTCGACAGCTTCGTTCCTCCGCAGACAGGCGCATTCTTTCAGTCCCCAAGACTGGCACAAAAACATATGATGAAAGATCTTTCTCTTTCTGTGCCCTCAAACAATGGAATTCTCTTCCACTACACATCCGCAATATAACAACCATCACAGCCTTCAAAACTGCACTCAAAACACATCTCTACTATCCTGACTGATTCCCCCCTCTGACCGATAAACAATGCTGCTGAGTGCCGTCCATGGCTTGACATGTAAATAAATATGGAAAGGTTGGAGCGAATACACATTTGTTTTGTTTTATTTAATTAATGTATGTTGATTTTTAAGTTCATGATTATGTTTGTTAAATAGTATGTTCAGCGTGGTGAGCCCAGCCCTAGGCTAGGGTACCACAACGTAGAAAACTACCAATTATAATAATAATATATTATTTAAATCTTTAGTTATTTCTCATGACTATTTTAAACTCAAGTATCCTGTTAGCTAAGATGTAGATGCTATGGTTATTAGACTTATGATTTATCCAACAGATGAGATGGCTTTTGAACAATTGAACAATGATTATCATCAAGTGAAAAACATAACTATAGAGAGAACCAACATTTTTTTGTAAACAGTTTCTAATTAACAGTATACTTGAAGATAATATAATAAGATTCAATTTTTTTTTTTTAAAGAAAAGAAGTTACATGTATTAAAAATAATTTTCTAATAAATTGAGCTACAAAAAAATGCATAAAATAATTTCTCTCATTGAGTTATTTTAAAAATAATGTGATACATATTACTTTTTTTTTACATCTCTAGTTTTTGCTATCATTATTGAATAAATGGCTCATAGAAAAATGAAGAACATTTTTTAGTTACATATAGAAGTGGCAGAAAAGAGCTGAACTTTAGAATTGGATTTTCACAATCATATGATTGGTGAATGAAACTACAGAAGTTAATTTTATTTAAATAATTCTCAATAAAAGTTAAAAAACATCTAAAAACATACTTTTACCAATTACAAACATTTTGCTAATATTGATTTTAAATTAATTTATAAGCGGTTTCAATCGATTTCACATTTTAAAAAGTCATGTTTATGTCATTAAGTTCCTTACCTGCCCATTAGGGGCAGTAAGTTCCATATCCACATCATAGTTTCCACCTGTGATCACCTGAAAATAATAATAATAATAATAATAAAGTTCATTTGAAAAATCACGCTTCATCCCCAAAGGCTCGAAGCTCGGTACAAAAACAAAGCTGGGAGATAATAACTAGGTACATTTATTAACCTAAAAAATCACAGTTGCATAATGTCCCCATTGATTCTGCTTTTTCAGCAGTATTCCTGCAAGGTTTACATCCAATATATTTCTTGAACCCTGAAACTTCATCTACAAAATCCAATCCTGAAGTTAACAAAACTCATAAAATTCATACACTTTTCTCATGCAATGATTACATCCTATAGTATATGCATATATTTAGCCACAAAACTACTAACTGGGGACAAATCACAGACAGTTGAAGACATTTAATTTGCCCAAAAAATGTTAACCGTAGATAACCAATATATATGACTTACTCAATGCAAAAGAATACATAAAATAATGAGAAATGTCTAATTCTCTAAACATAAATAACAAAGAGAAGCAATTTTTTAACAAATGATATGCAAAATGTGTAACTATTCTAATAAATCAAAGTTATATTTTTTTTAAAGAATTTAGTCCATTTTTACCATGGATTCTTGATTGAACACTATTGTTCACTCTTTGGCTTGTACTGTTTTTTTCGTATAGTTGCTTACTTAATGATAAAGTTTCCGAGCCTACCGCACCCCCACCCCAGCTTTTACAAATTCTATAATATTAATAGTCTATACTATATTGATTTCCTTTGAGATTTCAAGATTTATTTATCAGTTTATTTATTGTTGAGACTGATCTATGCATATGGTGTACAAGGTCAATTTGATAAACATTGAACACCTGAATGTAATTTGTAAATCTTCAACCTATAGAAAGAGAAAATTGAATTTCTTGAATTATTAACTTTTTTATATTTCACAATATTAACTTTAATTTCAGAAGATTTCTTATTTATTTATGAGTGGTTTTAAAATTTAAAATCAGAAAAGAATTAAAACAATAAATCTATTTTCCTTGTTACTTTAAAAATTAGTTTCCTCTATTTTCACTTTAATTTTTTTATCACATATGTTGTTTGGGTTTTTCGAAATATGTAAAAAACATCTTCACCCTGTTAATATTTCCCAAGGTTTTGCCTGATTTTCAAAATTATTCCCCAGATCCCAATGGGGGTTGTGAATTCCCAAGATCTTGGGAAATTTCCCAAAGTGTGGTAGCCCTTAACTGGTACTGGTGCTTGCAAACAAAAGTGAGAGCTGGTCGCGAAAAACAAACCCGCTTCTCGCTGACTGGATGGTCCTTCGCGCATTCCTACGCGTTGTCTTTATTTTTAAACCCAGAGCCCGTGTTTGAAAAAATTGAACTGGCGAACCCGGAACGAGAGAAAATAAAAACTCGCAAATCCGGAACTGAAAAATATTTAGCCTCGCTAATCCGGAACTGAAAAATATTTAGCCTTACGAATCCGGAATTCCGGGACAACTCGGAAAAGTGGCACCCCTGGTCTTGCTTTACACAATTTTTTTACTGCCAAATTTGTTATACAGAGTTGTAAAGTGACAACAACAAAATAGTGAAACTTTTTTTTTTTTAAATAATGTTGTGGAAAAACTACTAGCATACACAAGCTGTTTATAGTAGGTATTTCGAAGGTCTCACGCGCACGCAGTCTGCGCATATGGAAAAATAACGCAAAACTTGTGCGGCCATTTTTACATTCGTTTCAGTGATTATCTCGTTTTTTTGCGTTTTACGTCACAGTTTTCTAATAATAAACTAATTTGTCATCGTTGACGTAGAGCGCATATTTTTCCAAACACGGTGATACCATTTTTGAAGCATGGAATATTTTGTCAGTGGCAATATATTTATCCTAGTGCCGGCATGTACTTAATAAGCTTATTACTTTTTAATGTCTACTCGTACCACATTGCTTTTTATCGTACCGCTACTTGATAAATTCACAAATAGGAATAACTTTATTTCGTTAATAATGACGATTTCACTTAAAAGTTATGCAATTAACTCTGTAAATAAAAATGCTAATTATCACTGGTTATCTCCCCTCTCAAAAAAAATTGGGTTGTCGGAAATGGCTCTTTTCATCAATTTTATATAATGATATAAAAATATTTTTATTATTGTTCATATCGAAAAATCCACTAAGCACTAACCAATTAATTAATAAGAAACAGTTTTACAATATAATTAGAAGTTAATACAACTAAATAATTCAAGAAGTTTATATAAATTTTAGTTTTTGTAATCTGTTGAATTTCTGACAAGTTTTGTCCCTTGATATAAATAAATAGCTTTTATAACTATACGGTATAATAGTAAATTAATACATAATATAGCATAAATTTACGTTAAAAAAGTGTACGTTTATTTAGTTAATGTCTAAACATTTGATCTGTTCTTCTTTACTGAACCAATAATAGGAATAATAATAATTTTATCCTTTCACTAGGGACATTAAAATTAAACAGAATATATTTACTTTTACTACATTATACTAAATTTAACTATTACTAACTATTACTACAACCACACTTACATGCCTAATTAAAGTTAGTATCTTTTTAATTTAATAAGGTATTAAAATATAAATTTTAAATAATTGTTAAGTTAATGTAACATTCTAATACTTACCCTACTTACTGTGTGTCATTACCATTAGTCTTCTTATAACTTATTGATGATTTTAATTTTTTTGAGTAATTTTTATTTATATAATAAATTATAATTATATCCATCAATTTTAGATATAAAAAAGAATACTTACCTTTTTATAAATATGATAATTGATTTAAAATTTAACAATAGCTTAGTAAAATTAGTTTAAATTACATAAACATGTTATTTTCAGCTTTTTTTCTTCAGAAATAATTATTGTTCCAATTTTTCCATTCACTTTTTTTGTCACATACCCACAAATAAAATTATCCAAAATGCAAATTCTTGGTGTTATGTAAAAGTTTTGTTGTTCATTGAGTTGTATATTGCATTGAGAATGTCTCCTGAAAATTTAGTTGCATTATCTTTTCAAATAAAAAAGTTGTTGGCAAAATAAGGCAGAAATTTGGAAAGTCGGTGACAAGTTTTTACAATTAAATACAAAGATAAAGAAGGGGGTTAAAAAATTCACCAAAAAAATCATAACTTCATTTCTATAAAAGCTAGAAAGATGAAATTGGTATTTTTGCAAAGCTTATAGCTAGCCCTTTAAAATGATGTATCATTTATGTCAATAGGACAATATTGAAAATTTCTGTCAAAGTACCTATTTATAGTCATAACTCTTGACTTTCAACAGAATTCTAGATCTACTTATATTATTATGTAAGAGTGGCAAAACTGTCTCTATGTAAAACTAGACAAGTGTCCCTTGCTTCGGCAAAGTACCTACCTAAATGTATCCCTAAACCTAACCTCAACCCTAAATGTATCCCTGAACCTAACCTGGACCCTAAATGTATCCCTAATGGTAGGGAGAACGATACATGCCGGCGCACGGTTCTGCGCATGTCTCAAAATGAGGCATAAGCCTTTGACCTACTTTTTGAAGAATGCTTTTGTTGACATCGGTTAATAACTTCGAGCATCAAAATTTGCATAAAAAAGCTGTGTTTTACGTCACCATTATTGCGCTGATTGGTTTCTGCACACGACACTATAAGTTTAATTACAGTTTTATACTGCTACACTACGCTGTTGACAAAAAGCGACCGGTAAGTGAATAAAAGCTTAAATACTTTTTTTGTAGAAACGATACCACTAAAAGAACATACTGTACCATATTCGAATATATTAATTGATTTTTATAGCTTATTATAATTAACGAGGCTGCGCTCAAGTAACCGCAAAAAATCCCCTAAATTGGTGACCAAAACTCCAAATTCTCTTTTTGCCCATTTTCCCGCCTCGGGATGGCGGTGCAGTTATCGATAGTGACGGACACTATATAATGAATATTTTGGAAATACCTGTATTTGTTATTATTATTCAATACTTTAAACAGTTAATTGTATCAAATCAAAGCAGAATTTGAAGTATCTATTCAAATGTAAATCTAAAATTTCATAAGCATTTAATTTACTGTCATTTGTGAATTAAAATTAATTTCATAAAATTAATTCTTCAGACTTCAATTCACTATGGACACTAACTAAGACTAAGGTAATACTAATGCTACTAATATTAATAAATACTTAATGTTAGTATTATTATTAGTAATACTACTAAGAATTAGACTAAGTAATAGTAATTATACTAGTAATAGTACTAGTATTAATTAGTTAATAATAAAAATAATTTTTTTTGTAGGTTTGTCATTTATTCTACATTCAATATTAGTATATTCATTTATTGTTTATTATTTTAATTTTATTACTAGGATTGTTAATGTTATTGAATTTGTAAATAAATTAACAAAATAAACAATCATATAATTTGTTATAAATATAGTATAAGTATAGGCTAATTGAAATGTAATATAAATTATTATAAAATTGAAATTTATTATAATTATACTATTAACTATATTATATAGACAGAGTTATAGTTAAAAAGACTAGGACTAGTTAATAATTAATAAATACAAATGGTCTTCAAATTTGTTAATTTTATTTTGTTTTTTCTTTTCAGTTCGACTTTGTAATTTCTAGAAATTTCAGTGACAATGAGGATTATAACCTGTATCTGGCAAACTTTGCCCAGGATGCAGCCGCATTTGTGAAAAGAATGGCTATGCTATCTATCTGTATAGTAGCATGCCGTACAAGACAGAGGGCATGAAAGTGGCCGTTTCTGCTCTTGATGAGGCCTTCCAACAAGAGGATAGCAACTATGTTTCTTACAAGGTTGCAATACATATATATGAAATTATATGCAGACCTGTTTACCCTCAAACTCTTAAAATCGCATAACACCATCACAAAATCGTTCAATACATTATCTTAATTAATAGTAAAAAATAAACATACAGTATACCGGGTATAAATGTATACATCTCAAAATCATTCATTGTACGCCAAAATTGTAAGAGTAAACATGTCTGTAGTATATGTGTCAAGATTATATAAAAAGCTTTCTATTTTTTAGAAATGAATTGAAACTAATTGGAATAGAAGCCAAATCTTTTGTTGCAGCCAGTTGTAGTGCCTGTTAACAAGAACAAGAATCTGTTGCCTTCCAACAGTATTGATGCTACAACTATTGTAACACACAATGATTGTTTCCTTCCACAGGTAAATGAGCACCAGGCAACTCCAGGGACTCAAGATGTAACCAATGTCATAATTAACACAGCATTGATTTAATATTTCTTGGGTATCATTACTTTAAATGTATGAACCTCTAACTTTTTCATTTGGAATAAAAGAATACCGGTACATTTAAAAAAAAAATATTTTTACCCCGTTTTTTTCTTTTTAAGTCAGAATATTTTAAATTCTTCATTTCATACTGGCAAATGTTGATATTAATATTATTATTTTCAGGGTGTTATATTTGAATAATTTACTAATAACATTTCTATATTTCTTTTCAGAGTCCCATCAATAATGTAGTAGCACTGATTATTTCATGTAGTTAGTTAATTGTATGGACCTTTGATTTAAAAAAAATTAATTTAACATTTTAATTATTTTTCTTTTCAGGTATTTTCAAATTCCCTACAGAACATAAAATGACTATAATTAAAATATAAATTTGATTTGATGTTGTTGTTACTTTAAAATGGAATAGACCTGCATTTTTTTTAAAATAATAATTTTACAAAAAATATATTTATTTTACATAATTTTTTTTCAATTTCTCTGCAAAAACATTTTTCAAAATAAAAATTTATGATTTAATGTCAAACTTTTGTTGTTCATTGTGTTGTATATTGTATTGAGAATATCTACTGAAAATTTGGTTCCATTGTCTTTGAAATTTAAAAAGTTATGGGTCAAAAAGTGAAAAAATTCAAAAGTGGGTCACAAGTTTTTTGGGTCAAATATATAGCTTATATAAGGGGCATAAAAAATTCGACAAAAAAAATAATAACTCCAATTGTATAAAAGATAGAAAGATGAAATTGGTGTTGTTATAAAGCTTATAGCTAGCCCTTTAAAATGATGTATCATTCATGGTAATCGGGCCATATTTAAATTTTGTGTCAAAGTACCTACTAATGGCACCAATTCTCTGCATTAACCCAAAATTGTTTTTTGGTAATTTGATACTATTAATGCCGCGATGTCTCACACGTCAGCCATCTTGGTTGTCGCAACCCGTAAAATTAAGAATAAAACGTTACAAAATAATGAAAAAATTTCCTAAATGTATCCCATATCCCTAAACCTAACCTGAACCCTAAATTTATCCCTAACCTGGGTTTTGACCCTATCATCGGAACCAGGGTTTTGACCATAACAGAACCAGGGTTTTGACCCTATCGGAACCAGGGTTTTGACCCTATCGGAACCAGGGTTTTGACCCTATCGGAACCAGGGTTTTGACGCAAGGCACCCATAGTAACAATTAGTTTTTTTAAACCTATATTCATTGCAATCCCTACTCAGTAGGAGTAGGTGTAGGCTACTGCAATGTCACACTTTATGTAGGTTAAAGTTAAATACTGAAAATACTATTTACATAGAAGCCACGTAAAGTGTGAACATTTTAAAAGTCTGAAATAAAATATAATGTACCTGAAATTCAAGTGTTGCTTGTTGTCCCTGATCAACATTTTCATAGAAACACATCTTTTCATTGTCGGGAAGCTCGAAAGTCAGTTCACCGGATAACGATAATTCAACTAAAATCACTGCAATGACAGCCAAGATGTGTATGAAATTCATTTTAAGATATCGTTCGTGTCTACACTGAGTAGTCTAAGATACTAAAAATATCAAACTGTCAATTAAAATTTATAGTTTAAAGGAAAAAATTAGTGATAATGACGTGGAGGAGCCGGTGCCTTGGATCCTCAACAACAATAAAGAATTCCATTTCCGGTCAGAACAACACAATTCACCGAAAAAAAACTGGTATACTTCACATGAAGTATCTGTTGGATCCGGTCAAATGTTGTGCATGTCTATCATGATAATTAAAGAAAATAATAAATATGAAGCATAAAATATAATGGCCAAAAACAAGGAGTAGGAGAGAAACGATATGATCTCCAAATTGACTCCAAAATTACACCCGGAACAATATCAAATGCTTCACTGTGCCTCGGAGTAACACAGTGCAACATAAGCAGTCATTCTTTCCACGCACCATAATCGCTTGGAACAACCTGGACAATACCGCCGTGAACTCGACAACGATCGAAAGCTTCAAGGCTGCCCTGGCATCTGCTAGGAGCCGTTAGATTGGCAACATCGCTTCCCCAACCGTTGCACATATGCCAGTATATTATGGATGCAGCAACGTACCAAACCAGAACCAGAAAAGCTAAAAAAAGAGTCACTGACCGCAAAGGCGTAGCAAAATAAAGTACAAGCACAACTAGAAGCACCACAGGATAAAATAAACAGATAAACAGGGCAAAAAAAAAAAAATTAGCAGTGGGATAGGATTTTTAAAAATGCTATTATAATGAAAAGATCATCAGAAAAAGCAGTACGATTTCAGCTTAATAACAGTCGAGTATGAGTATGGTGGTTTGATAATGAACGCAGAGAGACTGTCGAAGACTTGAACAAGGCACGAATGACCATGTACAATGACAATGAACAATATATAATGAAGCAAGAAGAAAAGGAGCGAAGATGTGGAGGAAGAAAAAGGGGATTGGGAAAAAGTTAAAGTAAACAAAAACAAAAAAAGAAGACTTATAAAGAGAGGGAAACATTAGAGGAATGTGCATGAATATAAAAGACGAAAAGTATGGATATCAAGCCAGCCCTCAAATTTTTTAGAGCAAAGATGGAGAATTAATTACGGAAAATAGTAAAGTACTGGAGAGGTGGGCTGAAAGTTTGAAAGGAATACCATATGCAGGCAATGGACAAGATGAATATTCTGAACCACCTCATGGAGGACCGGGCGCACACTTTACGTTTGTGCCTACTACAGACCCAACACAGAAGATGAATCAAGCCTGAGGAGGCTCGAGGTGTCGCGTCAGAGTACAACACAATCGAAGAACGCTTTTCTCCTTATAGTGGGGGAGGGGTGGTAACTTTCCTGGTTGGAACTGGCAGAATCCTTCCCTGAAACCCTGGTTAAAGAACCCACGAGGGGGGAAAACACTCTTGACCTAATCCCTGAGGTCACCCCCGGGATATCAGACCACTGCATACCATATTGTGAATTTCAGGTCAGCATATTAAAAAAGAAGCAGGTGATACGAGAAATCCCAATTTATGCCAAGGTAGACTGGGATAGCCTGAGAAGTGCAACGGTAGAGCTGAGCTCGAACATGCAAGATATTCATAGTACAACGACATCAGAAGAGCTGAGAATGAAGTTTAAGACAACAATTACTGATGCATTGAAGAACTACATACCACACAAGACCACCAAACCTAAGACAAATCAGCAATGGGTCAGGGCTAAAATCCGTAGGCTCATCCACCGGAGAGACCACTAGTACAAGTGATTGAAAAAGAACTGAAAGCCGAGGTACTGGGGCTCCGCCGAACTATCTAACGCTTGATGCGCAGATCACACTGGAACTCCCTGAATGGTATCTTCTCAGAGGAAGATTTTCCAACCAGGGGTGTCAAGAACAAGCGCTTCTGGAGCTACGTGAAGCACAAAAAGTCCTCAGACGCGGAGGTGCGATGGTCATTTGACATTTGAAGGGCAGACATACTCAATCAGCAGTTCCAGTCGGTTTTAGGTGACATTAGAGAGTACTCAGAGGTTGAGTTCCTTCTGAAGACCAACATGATGAAGATATCCAGATTTCAGTGCTTGCCCTCCTCAAAACCATTAACCCCGACAAAGCTTGTGGTCATGACAACATCAAACAAGAGTGCTCAAATAATTAGCAAAGAAATCGCTCCTGCACTGACAATCTTCTTCCAATCGACGCTGTGCATAGGCAATGTTCCAGCAGACTGGAGAACAGCGCATGTCACTCCAATCTACAAGAAAGGGGAGCATTCCGACCCTGCCAACTATCGTCCGATATCCCTCACCAGCGTAGTATGCAAAGTGTTGGAGCATATAATCGTAAGCACAGTTATGAAGCATCTTGAAAGCCAAAATACACCCAATGATTGTCAGCATGGCTTCCGAGTCAAAAGATCATGTCAGACCCAGATCCTTGAATTTGTAGAACACTTGATGGCCAATCTGAAGAAAAGCAAGCAAACTGACGTACTGGTGATGGACTTCTCAAAGGCATTTGACCATGTCAATCATAATTTGCTTTTACACAAACTTCAGAGATATGGGATCCAAGGCACTACTAAAACATGGATATCTAGCTTCCTCATCAACTGATGCCAGGCAGTAGTGGTGGACGGTACACGCTCCTCCTTTGTCAGTGTTAAGTCAGGGGCCCCCCAGGGCTCGGTGCTAGGCTCCGGTTTTTTCCTAGCATACATCAATGACCTACCCGATAATCTGACCTCCCAAACAAGACTTTTCGCAGATGACACGGCTGTGTATAGAACGATCGCCAACAGTTCTGACCAGGACCAGCTACACTGTCAGTCTCTAGAAGTATTACTCCTCTACACCATCATTACGAACTGCATGGCCATATGCTTGAGCCAGTTTCCTCTTAAAATATTAATAATGTTCAGGGGCTTAACAAATGTGTGGTTGCGAGCCTTGGGAGGGGAGCACTAATAGAGATTCTTATAAAGTGCGTTACTTGAATGCATATTCCGTCAAATTTTCAGCCCCCCCCCCCCCCCGGGAAGCCATTTGGGTGGGGAAGGGTGGATTATTTGCCACCCCCTTGAATTCGCAGGTTTTATTTAAATTGATATATACTGTGGTGCCCCTTGTATTAAACAACTTAATTAACAAGCCGGCAAAGTTTTGTTCCTCACCCCCCCCCCCCCTTTGAAAAAAAACCTTGAAATTACGCCCCTGCCCGTCTCCCATTGCTCGATATTACATTTTATAAAGGATTTATACGAACAGTTTTAGAGGTTGTTTAATTACTATTTGATAGATATATTTATATTCAATTTAATTAAGGACATTTCGCAAACGTGGATACACACTAATGTTAAGCACCATCATGTACTATTTATAAATTAATGTCGCTCATAGTCACATGACACTGTGAGTCTACTATAAACATTTTGTTGTATTAGGGAGAAATTATTATTAAAATTTAATTAGAAACAAATATTTTTTTTCCTTCATTTAAGATATATTAAATATTTAAAAAAAAATGAAATATTTTTTAATAAATTTCTAAAAAGAGCTTAATTAGGATTTTATAGTTAAAAATTTAATATTGAACAGTTGCTCATTTAATTTTATGAGATGTCCCCAATGTGGAAATGCTATCTTTAGTTCCTGAATTTTGTAGAGAATATTGTAAACACGGCCATAATTTCTTATTGAAATTAAAAAAAAAATTGTTTAAATAATTTAGCTATCGTAGTGTCTTTCAAATATTAGTTGAAAGATCGAAAATGAATCGCCTATTTGGAAGAGGCAAGCCTAAAGAACCACCTCCTAATCTCAATGATTGTATTTCAAATGTAAGTTTTTAATAATAGTAAATAAAATGATAAAATGTTAGTCACGAAATCACTGCCTCATTGATGAGTCATGAGTCCTGAAATAGCGTATTTTATTATTTTTTAAAAAGTTTTGTTGGCTAATGCGAAAAGATAGCATCCACGGCTAATGCGAAGAGATAGCATCGTGACTTTATGGTTCAGATTAGGTTTAGGGTTCAGGTTAGGTTTTAGGTATCCATTTAGGAAATTTTGTCATTATTTTAAAACGTTTTATTCTTAATTTTACGGGTCACGATAATCAAGTTTGTGGCCATGGTAAAAAACGTTGATGCTATCTCTTCGCATTTTACCGTTTTGTTAAGTTATTTTTAGGCCTATTTTTATTAGGCAACCGGACGTATAGTGCGGGAGATATACGTCCGGCGGGCCTGTCACGTGACCGCCGGACAACTAGTGGAAGATATTCCGGCGGCAGACATGTCATGTGACCGCCGGACGACTAGTAGGTGTTATTATTCCGTCAGGTCATGTGACAAGAGGTCGCCCGGCAAAGTAGTTGCATTGCATATTCCAATATTGTTTACAATAATTACATATATTAGTCAGCCGATCCCTAGATAATAAATAAATACTGAACATGTTAATATATTCATATGCTATTAGACACAAGTGTTCCGTAAGCATTTGACTTTGAATATTTAACTAGTCTGCCTATGCCCGATGATAGCCTTTGCCTATCCCTATACTTAACTAGTTCAAAACTCAGCTGCTAGGCTATTTTTAAATGCAAAAAAACGTGATCACGTCACACCACTACTTCATTCACTTCATTGGCTACCTGTACAAGCACGGATTGACTATAAACTCTCTGTTCTCTGCCACAACTTTTTCTCGAATTCCTGCCCTTCCTATCTAACCGAACTTCTCTCTGTCTATTTACCCCTTCGACAGCTTCGCTCCTCCGCAGACGGGCGTATTCTTTCTGTCCTTGGTCGCACTAAAACATAAGGTGAAAGATCTTTCTCTTACAGTGCCCCCAAACAATGGAATTCTCTTCCACTACACATCCGCAATATATCAACTATCACAGCCTTCAAAACTGCACTCAAAACACATCTCTTTAAACTCTACTACCCCGACTGATTCCCCACATCTGACCGATAAACGCTGCTGCTGGCCGCCGTCCATGGCTTTTCATGTAAAAGTTCTGGTGTGGATGAGGTGAATATGCATTAGATTTTGTTTTGTCTCTATACATCTGTTCTTTATTATATATATGTATTTTATGTTAATATCACCATTATGTCCCTTTTTTAATATTTTTATGTACAGCGCGGTGAGCCTAACCCTAGACTGGGGTACCACGCTATATAAGACAACAAATAATAATAATAATTACTATTTGATTCCGACTCTTAAAAAAAAAAAGAAAGTCCGTTATATTTGTTAAACATCTTATAAAGCTCTGACTACTGTTACAAATGAACATAATAAATTAAATATAATATATACTTTTAATTAAAATAAGAAAAAAAAATTAAAATTCGATCCCCATCTAGTAAATGATCACATAATATTAGGTCGCTTAGCGTCTACTCTACCACAAGACCACACAAGTTCACGTCTAACTGCCTTATCTTAAAACCAGGTCAATGAGTATTCGTCCGGCGGTCATGTGACTTGGTCGCCAGACGTATATCTCTCGCACTATATATCCGGTCGCCAGACGTGTAGCCACTTCGTTTTTATTACGAATTAACTTTATTTCATTATTATTATTTAAGTGGTCTTATATTAAGTTATATAACGTGGTACCCCAGCCTAGCCTAGCACAGCGCTTCACATAAAAATTAGCAGAAAGAAAAGAAGAAACATGACTTTATAAAATGATTCTTTATAAACAGCTTTGTAAAAAGATTGACCTCGCCCACCCAAGTACTATTTCCCTCTTTCTAGCCATATAGGGCAACCAGCAGCATCAAGGGTTGTTAATCAGTCAGAGTAGAGGGGGGAGAGAATGAGTGAGACTTTAGGCAGGTAATCTTGCAGTTCAGGTGCGAATATTATTTCTGATCAAATTTCACATTATTGCGTGTAAACTTAAGCGTATTCTTTATAAAATTAAGTCCAGACAGTATTAGTTAACACTAACACTTAATTGTACAGCACTTTTTATTGATTTTTACAGCCCCCATTGGTACATAGCCGGTAGCGTAAACGATCTCTACATTTTCTTGTATTTTTTAATTCACCCTACATGCCTGATAGCAAGATTCCATTTCCCTGTTTTTTTGCAGGCCCCATTTTAGATGTTAGCGAAAGGGCTTTTTAAAGATGTTCATTTCCGAATGCCACCACGAGCGACGCCGTGTATATTGGCTAGTTTTAGGAAAAATTAAAATTATGAGGACATTACCCTTCAATATCAGTTTTTTAATATGGATAATCAAGTGTATGTGTACTAAGTTTGATCTCGTTCCATTCACCCATGCCCATGCAGGAGCCTTTGTTTTGAATTATATTTATACACCCCATATAAAAAAAAAAAAGAATTTTGGTCCCCTATAAAAAAAACGGAACATCTAATTAAGTTACCCCCCCCCCCTTCCTCTAAACCCCATCCCCCCTCCCCAAACAGTATTTCATTCTTTTTGTGAACATGCCTAGTGTTTGAAAATTTCATCTAGCACACAAACTTATAGGTGATCAAAAATCTGGCGACAGGGTGAAAAATACAAAACAAATAGAGCTATGGAAGGTTGGGGGATGTTCAAAGATGCTTTAGAAATAAAATAAAATTAAAATAAGCGCCATATAATTCAGTATTAGTTAACGGTCACTGCTTGGATTTAATTTAATGAAGAATACAGGTTAATGTACATGCGATAATATGAAATTCGAACATAAATAATATTATTATTATTATTATTGGTAGTTTTTTATAGCGTGGTACCCCAGCCTAGGGCTGGGCTCACCACGCTGTACATACAATTTGACAAACATAATCATTAACTTAAAAATTTAACATACATTAATTAAATAAAACAAAGAAATGTATATTTGCTCCAACCATTTCATAACTATTTACATGTCAAGCCATGGACAGCACTCAACAGCATCGTTTATCAGTCAGAGGGGGGAATCAGTCACGATAGTAGAGTTTAAAGAGATGTGTTTTGAGTGCAGTTTTGAAGGCTGTGATGGTTGTTATATTGCGGATGTGTATTGAAAGAGAATTCCATTGTTTTGGGGCAAAGAAAGAGAAAGATCGTTCACTGTATGTTTTTGTGCCAGTCTTGAGGACAGAAAGAATACGCCCGTCTGCGGAGGAGCGAAGCTGTCCAAGTGGGGAATGGACAGAGAGAAGTTCGGTTAGATAGGAAGGGCAGGAATTTGTGAAAAAATTGTGGCAGAAAACAGTTTATAGTCAATCCGTGCTTGTACAGGGAGCCAATGAAGTAGTGGTGTGACGTGATCACGTTTTTTTGCCTATAGAACTAGCCTAGCAGCTGAGTTTTTAACCTTTTGTAATCTTTCTAAGAAGTGTTTTGGTGAACCTGACAGAAGAGAGTTGCAATAGTCAAGATGAGAGAGAACAAGAGCATAGCCTAGGGTTTTTGTTGCACTAACTAGATGGAGTTGATCTGACGGATAGCGGTGTATGCAGAGCGACAAATGTGAGAGATTTGATTATCGAGAGACATGTCGCTAGACAGAATATAACCGAGATTCCTAGCTGAGTTTGTAAACTGTATGTCTGAGTTACCTACTTGAAATGAGGTGGGGAGAGCTGAGTTAGAGGATGATTTGTAATCGTGAATAAGGAGTGCTTCCGTTTTGTCATCTTTAAGCTTCAACTTGCTGAGTGTCATCCATGACTTGACATCACCAGTGCTCTCCCGCAAAGTCCGGACAGCGGAATTGACAAGAGAGGGATGGGTATGCTTGTATAGCTGCGTGTCATCCGAGAATGACTGGCTCTCCACAGCATGCCTCCCGAGCAAGAAGAGCAGTGGCCTGGTATCATTGTGAATAGAACCGGGCCTATAACAGACCCCTGTGGCACTCCATACACCAAGTCAGCACTGCCGAAGAGACAGCCATCGACAGCGACTGCCTGCATTTTGTTGGAGAGGTAGGATCTAAACCAAGCCAAAACTGAACCAGTAATTTTCAAGGGTTTTGTAAAGGGTTTCATGGTCAACAGTGTCAAAGGCCGCACTGAGGTCCAAGAGGATCAGGATGGAGACATCACCGCTGTCCAATGCGAGCAAGAGGTCATTGGTGACACTCAAGAGAGCTGTCTCAGTGCTATGGAAAGGTCTATAGGGTGACTGATTAGGACTGAGAAGAGAGTGGTTGTTTAAGTAAGCAAAAAGTTGTTTGAGAACTAGTTTTTCAATGACTTTATATAAAAATGGTAAGTTAGATACTGGTCTATAGTTTTTTAAATTATTTTCATCTGAACTGCGAGATTACCCATTAGGCATTATGTATAGGCATAGGCTGCCATGGGCACGGTCTAGAGTTTTTGTTTATCAAATAAACTAATTAACTGTCTTTCTCAGTTTCTGCACCAAAAAGTATCACATCTGGCTGATCTAGTCATCAATCATATTCATATCAGTCAGACTTCAAGTTTCATGGTACATATAAAACTGATTTCTTTTTAAATATGTAAAAATTCTCAGATTGACAGTAGGGGAGAGTCCATGGATAAGAAAATAGCAAGGCTTGATGCAGATTTGAAAAAATACAAAGACCAGATGAAAAAGATGCGAGAAGGACCTGCGAAGGTAAGTTACAGTTTAACCAATTCAATTTTCGAGTGTAATTAATATTTTTAGTCAATTTACGCAATCCACGCCTCTTTGAGCTTCTGTGTAGGATTCTTTCCCTTTTGTTCATTCTTGGATTGTTACTAGAGTTAACTGTTCTTTAATACAATGATGGAATGTTTTAAATTATAATTTCACAGAATGGTTATTGATTTTCTGAGAACTTTAAGATTTCCTTTTTGGTGGAACCTGAAATAAAGTGTGTAAAATTGTATTCTATGAAACTAATTTGGGTTTTCATTATTTTAAAATTATTTTTTATTTTTTTCTACACTTTTACATTTTTCTTATCACAGTGTGTAATTGTAGCACATGTGTTTTAAAGTTTTGTTTCTATTTTCGTTTCTCTCGGTAATTGGCTAAAACATCTTTCCCTTCCCCATTTCAGCAGATTTGTGTTTGCACTACTTTTTTTTTTAAACGGCCGCCATCTTGGTTGCCATGACCCATAACATCACTGGTCATGGCAATCAAGATGGCGACCGTGGGAAATAAGTGGTGCAGATTGCGTAAATTTACCTTTTTTAACACCTTTGATTATATATTTACATTTTAGATGATTAAACTCTAATTAGATATTAACATTACTTTTTCCAGAATCAGGTTAAGCAGAAAGCAATGCGAGTTTTGAAACAGAAAAGAATGTAAGTAGCACATGTTTAACCCTATCCACTTCAACATATTGTATACCCTGTCCCTAGCAAAGTGTTTCTGGCTATTCCTGGCCACTGGGTGGGTTACACCCATAGTCTTATTTCACAGTAAATGGTTCTCTTTAGAAGCGTAACTAAGGGGAGGGGGGCAAACGGGGGGGGGGGGGGACGACAGACTAGTTAGGGGCGCCAAAATGTGTTTTGATATTATTTTGTTGACGAAAATAACGGGTTTGAGAGTTGAAAAAAAGAAAGGGAGGCTCTTTAAAATGAATCTTGTTCTCTTTATGTTATTTTCTTTTTTACTATGTGCCATGATTTAGTTGCCTTGAAACCAAACTCCCTTCCTGGACCACGTAGTTTCCCCCACTGAAGCATTTCTTCTGTACATTAATGAAATAATGATACAAACAATAGCTGACTGCACCAACAGGGAAGGTGAGAAAGTAAGAGGAGACACAGTGTTTTTGTTCAGGCTAGAAACAGCCTTGTCAAATACCAAAGCTCGAATCAGAAAAATGAATTCCCCCTGAACACAATACACATTCATCCAGATATAGAAAGTGAAACCGAATGCAAGAAACCAGATATTGTGCTCTATAACAGGAGTCACCAAACTTTTTTCACGGCGGGCGGAATAACGGAACAAATTGACGATCGCGGGCCATATAATCATTCTGTACCGGTATCAGTATAATAGTTGCAAGCCAGAACGAAATTTCTGGGAAAAAAGACGAAAAAATAAATTTTGTATTCCATGTTAATTGTGGGTGAGTTGCTGCAATGCAACAAAGCAAAGACAACCAACATATTTATTTACTAAAAAGTTAGCAAAGAAGGCGACGTTAGCTAAATAGTTACATCAGATCTAGTGCGAACATATTCGAATTTCACACAACTAAGCAGCAAAAAAGTTTGGTGAGATTTGTGAAACTGACATTTGGCTTTCAAGATATCATCAATTTTTGGTTTGGAATTGCTACATCCAAACAATAGAATTGTTTTCAATGCTCCTGGTTTGATGTGTTGACTTCACATACTTTATTTTTGAAATGTTTGCTCACAGACATAAGTTGTTCCATGCATGCTGCAAACGGATGCCAACCCTTCCATTATCTGAAAGTCCAAATTGACACCACAGATAAACACGAGAAGTTATGAGAGATCGTAGACTCATCAAGTGCCAGAGAATACCACAGCAAGTTCCTAGCTTTCTAACGTATCTGTAGCACTATGTTCTCTCAAAGTTCTTCTGTTCGCACAACTGAACTTGCAGAAAGGCTGTTAGTTACAACCGCAGCGACTACGATTTTTAATGTCCCAGTATGTTTCCAACACTCCTCTTTCTTCCACCCATATACAGTTTGTCGTAGTTATCAGACTACATTATATTCTTTTTTTAAAACCAGCTTTACCTATAAAAAAAACCTCAAGTTACTTGGTAGGTTTTTAAATGATGTCATCATTAGTTAATTAATTCTTATTTAAATACATTTTTTTATGCTGATCCGAGTCCGAGTTTGAACCACGTTTAGTTTCACCAGTAACTTTATTTTTACCAAATTAATATCAATAGCAAATACACATCTGCGAAGAAAAGTGACAGCAGATTGTAATATAAACGTCGGTCATCTACTTTTAGTAGTTATTTTTTTTTACTCCAGCTTAACTCGATTCCACTAGACACTGCGATGCGAATAGTTATTGTATTCATTATACATACTCAATGTTTATTTATTTACTATTTAGATACTGTATTGTACGACTTTGAGTCAATATTGTAAGATTTTAGGAGTTCAGGGGTTCAGGTCTGTAATAAACAAGAAAATCTAGATACAATAATTTAAAATTGAAAATGGTAAATTAAGGCGAGATCTCCGCACGATTCTCTAAACACAATTTAAAATTCAAATTGTATCAAAATGTCTAGTGTTCTATGCGTTTTATCAAGCAAGTTCAAGTACCATCGGCAGGCCGGATGAACTGGCACTATAACAACAAAATCAAAGGAGGCATATTCCATATGGACCAAATGGTGATGGTGTTCTCTGTGAATACAAAAATCTAAAAGTGAAAGATGGCCTTTGGTTGTGTTTTTAATTGTTGACTTGGCAGCAATTGCATCAAGAGTGGCATTTAAAAAAAATCTCTGACTAGTTCACTGTATCATGAAGACAACAGACAGTCAATATTGACGTTGCACATTTCCTCACCTTTCCGCAAGAAGAGGCGATCAGTCCCCACCCATTAAAATATTGTGAGGCAGAACTTCGCCAGTGTTTTGAAATCTTTACAAACACTTCAAACAACTGCCCAAACCACTTCAACTCAGCTAGTTTATGAGACATATTTGCAAAGACCATTCTGTTCTTTTATGTAACAACTGCAAGCTGAGCCCCTATTTTCCATGTGTACATGTGACTATTCTGTTTTGAAATGGTTTTTCAAGTTGAATACATGTTTTTATTGTTGGCACCCAAATGCATTCAGAATATTTATTTATTGTCAAATTTGAAATCTATTTTATGGATGACACAGACTCAAATAATCAACAAACAAAAACCAAAAAAAAATGTTCACAAGCCAGTTTAGACGCTTTTTTCCTCTATTAAATAATGTACGGGTGTGTTACACCCACTTGTTACGGACTGTAGAAAAAAGTTTAGGCCATTAAAAATAAGTCACTTTTGCATGCTTTATACAATTGCATCCACCAAGGTGTTCATTCCAACTACCTTGTGGAGTATGAGAAAGATTATGAAAAGGAAACTCGAGATATCAGTAATCACAGTCAGTCTCCGGATGTATTTCACCTAGTTGAGGTGGATAGGGTTAAGAGAAAAAGTGATAAATTTTCTCCATTACACATAACTTTTTCATTGCATGTTTTACAAGTATAATGAGATATGTATCAATAAAAAAAGGTTTACTCTTTGTAGATGACCAGTTGTTTTTTTTTATCTCAGGTATGAAAATCAACGTGATCAGCTGGGTCAGCAATCCTTCAACTTAGAACAACAGAATTACGCAATACAGAGTTTAAAAGACACAAAAACAACGGTAAACAACATTATAATAATTAAACATTTTAAAAAAAAGAAATTCTTTTTTTTGTACAATTTATGTACACAACTGAAATAAGAAGTCAGATGAAATCATAAATTGTGAATAGAGAACTGATAATATTTCATTATCTTGATCTGGCCAATAATCCAAGGACCCATACATTGCCATTAAAGAGAAGTTCAAGTGATAATCTTTTGCCTGCTCACAGGGCAAAAGTCACTGGACACATACATCTAAACTTATTGTTTTTGTACCGCGCTTTGAGCCTTTGGGGATGAAGCGTGATTTTTCAAATGAACTTTATTATTATTATTATTATTATTGGACACATCTAACTAAACTCAACCTTAACAACATAAACCAGACGGAACACGAACTTGCCCACTTAACAAACATGGCCTCAGACTGAAGGACAGCTGGATCAGGATGGTGATGAAGATGAAGTATTGAAGTATTTTGATTGTAGTCTCAGCCAGTGATATCCTTAGGGGGTACCGGGTGACACCTCCATAGGGAGGGGGATGAAACACCCAATAAAAATGCAAATTTAAGTGGTTTTCATAACATACCTCAGTTAAAGAAACAAACATGGTGACTCCAAAATACCAGTCCAGGGTGCCACCAAGAAAAAAGACAAATATTAGGTTTCAAAAAGTACAGTATTTAACCAGAGCAGAGCTGGGAATCTCTTCCAACCCTCTCATTACGCCTAAAATTCTTTATTACGAACTAGATTAATAAGACACAAACAATATGTGTAAGTAAAGCAATAAAGCTTTGATTATGATTAGACAAAATACTAATTCAAACGTTTTGGCAAATGCCTTAATCAGTACAATAAAAAATATTAATATTATAATAAATTTAATTTACATATTATATGAATATCTACCTACACCTAAAAATGAAAGAAAATAACAAGAATGGGCACAAGTCCCTAACGAAAACAAAGATCAGAAGAACAGAAAGAAAGTGGGTGGAAGTACAATATACAAATCAGATTAGGAAAAAGACATTGCAGCAATGTAAAATTGTGAATTTAGATTATACTGTATGTAGTCAATGCACCAAATATTTTTATTATTTTTTTTCCATAAAATTTACATTAGGTAGGTGTATCACTTGCATACAAAATATACATAACTGTAATGTCTAATTCTAATATTCCATTATGATTATCACTATTGATTTATCATCACTTATGGCCTAGATGTATTGTCACTCGGGTTTGGGTAAGAGTACAAAGTTTAAGCTCAATTAATTGGAGATCAGGAAATGTATCGAAATAGAGATGCAAGATTTGACCCAGAGGGGTCACTCACGGGTCAGTGGAGGTCACTGGTGATCTACTGATCATGAAAGGTTGTATTGTCATCAAGGATGGTTAGTTGTAAAAAGCTTCAGTTCAGTTAGTGGGTCAAAATGGAATTGCAAGCTTTGACCTGCAGAGATCACTCAAGGGTCAGTGGAGGCAACCGCTGACCTAATGATCATGAAGGGTTGCATTGTCATAGGAATTGAGTAACCATGTAAAGTTTCAAGGCCATTGGACGAACAGAACAGGGTGAAAATTGAGTAACAGTATTTAAATCAGACTTACAAATAGAAAAATTGCAAACTAAATAAAAACGAATAAAATGAATTTAGACCTATTTTTTACTTTAAGCGCATTCTGTCTGGTCATACCTTTAGTTGTAGTGGTAGCTGCTTCTAAAATAGCTCAGGATATGATCTATGTTGGAAAAAATAGTTTTCCACCATTCTTTCCTTATATTTAGAAATTATTACTCATGGTTCAAGCTCCACTTTGCAATTACGAAAATGTTTATTTAATTATGCCTGATTTTTCTCAGGTTGATGCCATGAAAATAGGTGTAAAAGATTTCAAGAAAGCTTATAAACATGTAAACATTGACCACATAGAGGTAAGTGGCAAAGTCACACATTAAAATAGTAATGTCTTTATTACTGTAAACATTGGCTTTCTCTTTATGTTTTCAGAATGTAAGAATGCGACCATTTGTTTATATTCAAAGGAAAAGAGAAAAGTTTGATTGCGAGTAAAAAAACCCCATCTTCCTGTTTTAATTATAAAATTATAAAAATGTTCAATAAATTTCATTAAGATATTTATAATGTTCTAGTCAAATCTTGAAAATTTAAATATTTTTATTTGCATTTATTCAAAAAGAATTTGAATTGAGTACAAGTACAAGGCTGACCAGTTTACAAGAAAAAAATGTCTTGGGTACATTTTGGAGGGGAAAAATTAGTTCAAAATGTTTTCCTGTCTTATTTGATTATTTAGGATTATTACAATTCTTTAATCCTTGCAGAACATGCAAGATGATTTAGAAGACTTAATGGAACAGACAAATGAAATTCAAGAAGTGATGGGGCGGAGCTATGGCATGCCAGAGCTGGATGACGACGAGCTTGAAGCTGAGCTGGACGCGCTGGGTGATGAGCTGGGGCTGGATGAAGATGCCTCGTATCTCGATGATGCTGTGGCAGCGCCATCCGCCCCAACCAGTGAGCCAGGGGGAGAGAGCAGCAGGGTTAGTACAGATATTCAGTTCTATTATTTAAATATCCAGAATTTGCTTTATGATTTTTAATTTTTTATTTCATGTTACTCAAGCTTATTAATGAGGCATTTAAAAATAAAAAAGATTAATAGGTTTAAAGTTGCATATTAATTGTATAATTTTAAAAAAAGTTTATAATATCTTTAAATGTTACCATATTAATTGAATAGCTTTAAAAAAGTTTAATATCTTTAAATTTTACCACATCAATCCTTTAAATTAAAAAACTTCAAATGTTTAGATGTTACCATTATACTAGTATGCTTGTTATGCAGAGAGAAACACAAAATAGAGATATATAGAAAGTTTAAAACTCTATACTTGCTAGAATTAATATGTTTTGCTTTCACAATGCATGTAATCTTTCAAACATTAAAAACACTTTGGAGTTATAAATTTATTAGTCTTAGTTTTTTTTCATGGACATTTAAAAAAAAAAAGAAACATTCTTTAACCTGTAATTTATTATGAATGAAAATAACATCTTTAGTAATTTATGTTCTTGGAATAAGTTTTATTAAATTTTAATTGATGACTAGATCAACTTTATGAAGCCTTCTTTATAACATAATAATTCATGTAAAATATTACATTCCAGGGTGATGTACCAGTTGATGAATTTGGCCTACCGCAGATTCCACAAGGTGCCAAATAATAAATCGTCGGCGTCACTTATTCATCACAGCATTTCCTCTTTTTCATCATCATCTCACGTTGTTGTCCCTTATTATGATCAAACTGAAGTTGTTTTTTTTTCAATTTATATATCTCTTAAAATCACCATGTATTGCTGTAATTAGTCGTTGTTGATTCATGATCATTTGTTTTGGTTTGTGACTTGTCAGGGTTAGTGTGTGTGTGTATGTGTGACATCCCAATGGAAGAAAAAGACTGAAAGATTAAGGTACAGGCAGACTTAAATGTTGTATATGTATCGCTAAAGTTTTATTTTTAAAAGAAACACCAATTTTTAGGAAATGTACATCTTCACATTTTACTTTTTTTTTTTTTTAAAAAACTTAAAAACTAAAACTAACTTTTGTTTAACAGTGGAACAACTGACAAGGTTTATGTGGTAAAAATTATTTAATTATCTGGAATGTTTAGATGAGAACTCTGTGATAAGCTGTGCACATCTTATTTGAATCAGTTGCTATAAGGGTAGACAACTAATGTTGAGCTGAGTTCTAAAAGTGTGGACAAATATACTAGCATTCAGATTATATTTTGATCATTATAATGTCATATGTCGTAAGTTAACAGATAAAATAATGATCTAATTTTCTTGCTGCAATATTTCATTCATTATGAAAAGGAAAAAGTATTTAAAATTTTGATTATTTTTTAATTTGGCTGTTAATTCTATTTATAATTTAGAAAAAAATAAATTTATACAAATTTCTGCGAACAAAATTTCCTGTTTCTTTTCTCTTTTAAGTTTCAACAAAATTTAGCTTTACTTTAAACTGTGTCTTAACATTAGTTCTACATCTTGTGATTCTCAGAATAATGTTAACTCAGCTTTTGCAGAATGATTTCAAAGGAAAAACTTTTGTTTTTCATAGCTGTTTAGACCATGTAATTATGGTACAATATAACCCTTTCATTACTGCTGGTTTTTGCATCAATTTTTGCATGCAATTTTTTGCCTTTCACCAACTTTTAAATACCAAGCAATGTGGATAGCGTTTGATGTAAATATGCAAGAAATCACTGTAATGAATGTAATGTACGCAGTTAAACACTCGATGAAGAAACCTCCGGTATTTTTCATTTTCTATTCGATTCGCTTATTTACTTCTCTATAAATTGAAGAATACAAAAAATATATAGCATGAAATCATGATGTCGACATGACGTCTCGGTAATTCAGAAAAGTGCTTTACCTCTTTGTTATGATGACAATATGACGTCCTTGGTAAATGAAAGTTGGTGATCGTGACGTTGACACAACGTCAGCGGTAATGAATTGGTTAACAAGCTGGCATGTCCTATAATATAAAATTTCAAAATTATTTATTTCTACGTGTATTTGACAAGTTTGTCCTTTGAAAGAATATAAGACAATTTTTATATTCTCCCAAAAAATTGTTTTGTTATTGGAAATTATGAACAAGGATTTAAATATAAAAAAATCAAAGTTATTCCATCATATTGGCTGTGAACTAGTTGTGTAGACACAATAGTAGATGCTAATAATGTCTAATTTATTTTTGTGTTTTAAATAAATTTCTTTGGTGTTTTCAAATTTGCCTTGAAAGCACCTAAAGATAATTGAAGAGGCGTACCATAATTAACTTTTTAAGCGGTCCTAAATTTTGGGACGAATCAAAAAAGAAAACTGTTAACATTATGGCTGAGAACCTGAAATTTGTATAATATTTCATGACATTGACCAATCCTCAAATGCCTTAGTTTATAATTGTTGGGTACAGTTCTCTCCCCTCAGAAAGTCATCTTATCTGTATTGTGATTGCAATTATCTGCCTTCACAAAGTCATCTCTATCTGTATTTGAGAAATAAAATAACACAAAGTTGTCTTGAATTAATAAAACGTATGTCACACTCATTATATTCCTTTCTTGGCTGTCTGCTGTGAAAGTAAAGTTAGAGTTTTCAAAATATGAAATACCAACACATTTAAATAATGATTAGTTAATTAGTGGATAAAATATAACAGAAACAAGGACTTCATCCCACCAAGTCATTGTTGGAACTCCGTTAAATGAAAATTAAGCGCTTTATCAAATCAAAGGCTATTATTTTCACCTTAATGATACTTTTAATTTGTTTTTGGTTTTTAAAAACTCCATACAACCCCCCCCCCCCAAACCCGACAAAGTTTGTAGCAAGAAGCTTGTTTATAAGAGAAGTTGTGCCAACTCCTATTGTAGACATCCCAGTGAGGTTGTGCCAACACGCTTGTTAGGTGCACCATATGTAGGCCACTATCAAGCTTGTTAAAGGCATTGCCAGCAGGCTTGTTAGGTGCACCATATGTAGGCTTGCTATGTGGACCATATGTAGGCTTGTGGGGTGCACCATATGTAGGCCACCAGCAGGCTTAAGGGCATTGCCAGCAGGCTTATTAGGTGCACCATATGTAGGCTTATGCATATTATTCCTATGAAATTTTCCTCAATAACTGTAGAACTCATCTACAACAGGAAATCACTACTTTAGAATGAAAACTGTTTTTAATGGTGTTTGACATTCAAAAATAATTAGCCAATGTGAAGGCTATTTCGTGTCACGTGTCTGTCCTGTAACATGTTCTTTAACTCTTTTGCAATTGTTGTGTGTCAGTCATCCATGTTATAATATTATTGAAATGTTTTTGTGTTTTAAAAATATTTGTCTTGTACATTTTCTAAAGAAGTAAAGGCAAGGGCCAATGACAGAATCAAAATTAGGCGGCTGACAGTGAGCTCCCCTCAGCTTGACAGCCAAAGAGCTGTTGGAAGATATATATATATATATATAGATTTTAAGGTCAAAGTCCTCCTCTTCTTCTATATATTAAGGGCCCACGATACATTTATTGATCATTCTGGCTCCCATGCATGTAGAGAGGATTTGCAATGATTCTGTGCCTAGTGTTGATGAGGATATTTCACGGGTTGCAAGAGTTACTTTATGAAGGTATCATGCACTATAGGCCTGAGGCATATAGACGCAAATGAGTCAAGTGTTGTCGCTCCAACTGTTCCTTTTGTAAGTTTGTTCCAGTCCTTGATTGCCTTTGGCATGAATGAGCAGTTCCTATACTGGCTTCGCGCTGGTATGGGCCGGAACAGCCTGTCATGGCCTCGTCGCTGTCTATGGAGGAGAGGGGCGAGTTTCTCTTTAATGCTTGAACAGTGGACCAGCCCATTATTTATCTTGTACATCATGGAGAGCCTGGATAATCGTCTTCGTTCCTCCAATGGTGACCAGCCCAGTGTTTCCAGCATGCTGCCAACACTAGAAGTATTCCTATAGCGGTTCAGTTAGTTTGTTCTCCAGATTGGTCATCAAGTCTTCTACAAATTCAAGGAGCTGGGTCTCACATGATCTATTGACTCGGAAGCCATGTTGACAGTCATTGAGTATATTTTGGCTTTCAAGATGCTTCATGACTGCGCTTACGATTATGGGCTCCAACAATTTGCATACTACGCTGGTGAGGGATATCGGACGATAGTTGGAAGGGTCGGAATGCTCCCCCTTTCTTGTAGATTGGAGGGACATGCGCTGTTTTCCTGACCGCTGTAACATTGCCTGTGCACAACGACGATTGCAAGAAGATTGTCAGTGCAGGAGCGATTTCTTTGGCCAATTCTTTGAGCACTCGTGTTTTGATATTGTCAAGACAACATGCTTTGTAGGGGTTAATGGTTTTGAGCAGGGTAAGCACACCCTGCCCTGAAATCTGGATATCTTCCATGACGGGGTAGGCTATGCTCATAATGTTGGTCTTAAGAAGGAATTCAGCAGCCGATTACTCTCTACAATCACCAATGATCGACTGGAACTGCTGATTGAGTATGTCCACCTGTGCTAACCCAACAGTGATATCAATTTCAAGGTGATTAGTGTCATGCTTGAATTATTAAATAGATTTGACATGGAAATATAAACACTAATTTATTTATTCATACATGAAGTTAGCCTGAGTGTGTGTGTGTGCAGAGGCGTAGCTAGAGTGTTTAGCGCCCGGGGACAAGATTCGCGCCCGGGGACAAGATTCATTTTAAAGCACCCTCTTTTCCTTTTTTCAACTCTTAAATCCATTATTTTCATCAATAAAATAATACCAAAGCACATTTTGGCGCCCCTAACTAGCTGGCGCCCGGGTAAATCTGTATCCCCTAATGTGTGTGTGCGATGTATATATGTTGTTCCCAAAATCAATAACCTCTTAAGTATCACGTTTGTTAGAGTTTATGTCAATTTATCACAGACATTCTGATAGGATCTTATGTATCACAAAAATTGTTGTTTAAAAAAACGGATTAGAATTAAGGCAAGAGTATTGTATATATTAAAAATTTAACCAAGTACCCCAATCAAACAGTCCATATATTGAACTAAGTACCCCAATCAAACAGTCCAATCTATTGAACCAAGTACCCCAATCAAACAGTCCAATCTATTGAATCAAGTAATCCAATCAAACAGTTCAATCTATTGAACCAAGTACCCCTATCAAACAGTCCAATCTATTGAACCAAGTACCCCAATCAAACAGTCCAATCTATTGAACCAAGTACCCCAATCAAACAGTCCAATCTATTGAAACAAGTAATCCAATCAAACAGTCCAATCTATTGAACCAAGTACCCCAATCAAACAGTCCAATCTATTGAACCAAGTACCCCAATCAAACAGTCCAATCTATTGAACTAAGTACCCCAATCAAACAGTCCAATCTATTGAACCAAGTACCCCAATCAGACAGTCCAATCTATTTAACCAAGTACCCCAATCAGACAGTCCAATCTATTTAACCAAGTACCCCAATCAGACAGTCCAATCTATTGAACCAAGTACACCAATCAGACAGTCCAATCTATTGAACCAAGTAATCCAATCAGACAGTCCAATTGAAGAAGGTTTTGTCTCATACAAAACTAATGACAGATTTCCTCTCTTAACCTCCATTGTTAAACTCAACCCTTATCCTAACAACCCACACCCTATAAACCAGATAACCCACCATTACACAACCCACTTAAATTTCTACTCACTCAGAAACCCACCATTACACAACCCCCAAGCCGCATACTACTCGCCCCAGCAAACCTGACTCCCACATCAACACCCACCCTCTTAACCTCCACTCAACCCAGCAATCCTGACTCCCCCATCAACACCTACCCTCTTAACCTCCACTCACCCCAGCAAACCTGACTCCCTCATCAACATCTACCCTCTTAACCTCCACTCACCCCAGCAATCCTGACTCCCACATCAACACCCACCCTCTTAACCTCCACTCACCCCAGCAATCCTGACTCCCTCATCAACACCTACCCTCTTAACCTCCACTCACCCCAGCAATCCTGACTCCCTCATCAACACCTACCCTCTTAACCTCCACTCAACCCAGCAAACCTGACTCTTACATCAACACATACCCTCTCAACCCCCACTCAGCCCAGCAAACCCTTTCTCTCAACTTCCCTTTCTCAACCCCCACTCAGCCCCTTTGCCCCTTTCAAACACCACTCCACCCCTCACCCCCTGCCCACTATTGGTGCACTTAATATTTTAAAATACTGTACCATTTAACATAGTGCAAACATTAATATGGTATGTTACTCATTTAGCGTGCAACTATTATAAAATAAAATTAGCCAATTTCAGTCACACACACACACGGAGTCATGAACAATATTGAATGAAGAACCATAACTTTATTGAAGTCAGTCGAAACATGGGCGTAGGTAGGGTTTGTGAAGGGGATGGCCCGCCTCGGGCGGCACTTTCTTTTCTACCATAGAGGGGCAGCATTTTCAGCCACATGCATTTTTGTACTTGGGACTGGTGAGGGGCAATATAAAGCTTCACCCGACCCGGGTGGCACTATCCCTAACAACGCCACTTAGTGGAGGCACATCCGGTGTTTCATGCTGTTGGTGCTAGCCCCTGCTGAAGAAGTAGCAGTGACATGACAATGTGTAACTAGCCAGTGAGAAGTGTCATCTAAAGATGTGCCGCATTACACATGGGCGCCAGAAGGAAATTTTTCGGGGGTGTGGGGGAGGGGTGGGGGGACAACACACTTCAAACATTCTTTGTCATAACATGCACACACCATTGAAAGCCAAAGAGCGCAGGCCTATGTAGTAATAGTATTTTTTAATTAGAGTTGTTTTTACAAACATAAAACAGTCATTTTGACATAGAATGATTCATTCTAAACATAACTTAGTAAGCTTGGAATATCAAATATACAACTAATAGACCGACACATTTCTTGATATTCTTTAAGTTCAAATTTTTTTAATAGGAATTAAAGTCGACGTGTATCCAGTCTGAACTGTTGAAATCCATAAGTTTATCTTTGACTATGACTAGTACCAATGCGTCTATCACTTTAGATTCAACGTCCACGAATCTCTAACTCTACTATTTGTGTCTCGAAAAACTATTCCCTTATATTTCCCGTCATGTTACAATAAATTCTACTAGATACGCGTCCCGCGGTCATCGAATTGCTACATCATTATATATAGACAACATTCTCCCGACCAGATCATTTAACCCCCGACGCCTATTTCACATCACTACCCGCTTATTAAATCTATCGCGTTGAGGTTTTTTCTATCACTGATTTAATCTAACGCTACCCATGGTCTTCACGAACATTCCACTTTTACCAGCTGACTACAAAATTCATTACTCCAGTTCTTTTGTGATACTTGTTTCCACACTGTCCACCCGGTGTCTCCCTGCCTCTTGTCTTCCCTATACTACCATAAACTTATACTACCATAAACTCTGCCAACATCAGTTAACTACTCTATCATCTGTTGTACTTTTGTCCAGTACCTACGACCATCGTTTCACTGCTCAGCACTGGTCATTTCTGACATATAAAAAGAAATATTTTTTTAGAATTATTCTATTTCCGTGGGGGAGGGGGGTTGTCACTAGGTGTCAGTGTAAAGTCATGGACAAAATAATGTAGCCTGCACGAAGACAAAAGCCTCGTGCATTGGACCTGTTCTGTTTATCTGGCCAGGGTCAAAAAGAAGACCGTTATAAAACTTTCACCTACTTGATTGATTACATGCGTATTTTTATTGACTGCCTGTGTTTGAACGTCTTGGTCCAATGGTTTGTTTGGTGATTTTCATAATTCATTGTCTATTAATCTTTTTAGATCCCATTGTTGTGTGTAGCCTAAAAACCCTAATTTTGTGTGATATTCTTATTTGTGTGTAGCCTTTCAATTCTAATTTTGTGTGATATTCTTATTTGTGTGTAGCCTTTAAAACCCTAATTTTGTGTGATATTCTTATTTGTGTGTAGCCTTTCAATTCTAATTTTGTGTGATATTCTTATTTGTGTGTAGCCTTTAAAACCCTAATTTTGTGTGATATTCTTATTTGTGTGTAGCCTTTAAAACCCTAATTTTGTGTGATATTCTTATTTGTGTGTAGCTTTAAATTCCCAATTTTGTGTTATATTTTTTTTTGTGTAGCCTTTCTATCATCAAAAACACCGAGTCGAAATTTTTTATTAGATTTGAAATAAAATCAATTTGTATAACACTACAATGTGAATACATATGCTTAACCTATAACACTACTAATTTAAAAACAATATATATGTTTACCTTATGTTATGTACATTCGTATTTTCTCTACTGTAGTGAGAACAAAGTTCCCATCAACGATGTTTTAGAACTTTTAATGTTATTTTACAAAATACTAGCCAGTGGCGCAGCAGAGTTGGGTTGAAAAAATAGTTTTTAGTTGGGCGAAAATGAATCCTCTCAATAGAAACAAATAAATCCCACCAGGGGCGTATCGCCAACTCCGCCACCCTTTCCTACTTCACGGATGCTTTTTGACGCTATTTTATTTAGCGAGAGCAACATTTATCTCAATCTGATGATTTAGAACTAAAATATCATGTTTTTTTAAAGGTAGCAACTGTCAAAGTCGGAGATGGGGAAATGGAGTTCACGTGCGCTAACAGGCAGCAGTGAGGCCTCTCGAACATCTAACATCGGAGCGCCGCGAGTATGCTATCATAGCATGGAATGAGCGCTATATAAGTACTCCAATCAATCAATCAAAGTCGATTTATGAGGACCGCTTTTAATTATTAGTTGGACATATTGACCAGATGTATATAAAATCTGCCATAGTGCTGTAGAATGTAACAGCCAGAATCTTGATGAGATCAGTTGACATAGTTTGGCAAAGTGACAGCCAGAATCTTGATGAGATCAATTGACATGACGCAGGTCCACCAAGGTCCACCGACCACACAGTTTAAACTATTCCTTACGTTGTGGGCATTTATGGAGAATCTTCTATTCTCTGGTTTGCGGGCTGGATGGCCGGCTCTGGTGTACATCCTTAAACAAGAGCGTGTGTACTCACATTTGTGTACAGAACATGGTGTAGGTGGGGGCAACGTTACACAAACAGGTACCGTTATCAGCAGAAAGAAACAAGCTCCTATAGGTATGACAATGCATCAAGCTCTTAATTCAAATGAAAATGTTATGAATACCACTTTGATCAACGCAATGTCCTTACTGGGCACGTCAGCTGACAGATTGGTGACTTCTGATAGGACGTCTGGAGGCAGCGCTTCAAACAGACTTCCGGATTATGCCGTCAACTTGACTAAACAGGAGCTGACCGGGCATTTGATGACCACGTGTGACGCACAAGACGCCATCTTTAACCAATGCTTCACAGTGGCCACAGCCACCATGGCGCTCAGTGGACTGTTGTATGGACAACTCAATTACAAATATGGAATCAGGGTGCCACGGGTATTATCAGTGTGAGTTGAAAAGTACTAGATATGCTAAAATATACCAAGTCTAATTTATTATTAAGTCGTACTTATGGCCATTGCAATTCTTAGGCTTTATTTTGTGATTTTCTCAGGGAATGAATATAAGAAAGCTATATTCCCTCCTCTTCTTAAAGACGGTGACCTGTTTCACCTATCAACTTTCTTTCACTTTCTCAATCCTTCGTCAAATTTCTCCTATTTGAAGCTCTCTTTTGCTTTTATGGTTCTAACATTAATTGTCTACCTCTTTCTACCTCCCTCTCTTTCGCTCTCTCACACAAACGCACCCATCTCTTATTTTCTCTCTCTCTCTTAGTCTCCTTCTCTCTCTCTCTAACTCACTCATTTTATTACATACTCCTTCACTCTTTGTATATATAAATGAATGAAATGCTCTTAAATGCTTTGGCTTTTGCTATGCTGCGGTCATTTTGAACCGGAATTGACGTAGGAGATGATATGCCTGTAGTTTGATGATAACTGGCATTTTGTACCAAACGCAATAAACCCATTTTTAGAAGAAATATAATTCTAATGAATGTTTGTTCGAATAAAAATTTACTCTTAATGAAATTAAGAAGTAGATATTTTTAAAAAATAAAAAATGTAATTTTAAAGTTAGAAATGGGGAAAATCTTCAATTTTAAAATAATTTTTGTTTTGTTTTTGGTTCCATTTCTTCAGTTCAAACAAAGTTCCGTTCAGTTTAATTTCCGTTTCAAGAACATTCCATCGTAAAAATTGGGTTGGTAATCATTTACAAATACATACGTTGATATTCTGGTAGAAAAATAACCACTATAATGTAGAAACAAATATTCTTTCTTTCGTTAAGTTTTGCTATAATTTCGACGTTTTTATTTTTAAAAACAGTGGATAATCTTATTTGAATTTGCATTTTGCATCACCGATTTCTAAGAACACAAACTATTTTTTTCAAGATAATTTTTGGTATCAAACCGATTAGTAAGCCTTACATGATAAATGAGAAGTACTCAAAATGGCCGCCTGATTTCAAATTACCTTCGTAAAATGGATGATGTCTCCATGTCTCTTTAAGAAAGAAAATCAGGAAGCAAACAAAACACACATAAAAAAACAACAAAAAAAACAACAACAACATCCCAATAGCTTCTAGTTATAACTATTAATATCTGTCACTGATAATATCTGTCACTGCTAATATATGTCACTGCTAATATATGTCACTGATAATAGTTCTGTATCTCCGACCAAATTAATTTCAAACAAATTTCCGGTAACCTTCAATAATGACCTCTCAAAAGCTGCTATTTTGACTTGTTAAAATTCCTTAATTCCCAGATTTCTGTTCGTGGCTGGCTCTGTATCCATATCATTTGTGGATGAAGGTGAGTGACTGGATCTGCAGGAATATCATTTCTGCTTTAGGTAATTGTCGCGTCATTGTTAAAATAGTTATCAACGTGGATAATAAAAACTAAAACTAAGTTTAATTGTTTTTGATAAGCAAGTAGTCACACATTGACATTATGAATATTTCCCCACAATGATGATACATGTTTGTACACCTGGCAGACTATCCATGGCTGATCTTCCCTGGTTTTCTCCTTATAAGTTCAGGTGGAATGGCACTATACCTGACCAACAACCAGGTAGGTCAAGCTGACAGATATACAGTGCCGTGTAAAGGGGGATAAGGGGGGGGGACCGCCCCGAGGGCCAGCCTCAGGGGGAGTAAAAATCAAAATCACCCGTAGATTTTCTAAGGCATACGCCTATGTCACATATTATCTATTGATGAAAAAAGGGGGCAAGGAGACACATTTAGGGTTTGCCACGGGTACAGCTTTTCTTCACCACGTTCCTGTAGATATATGAAACTAAAGTGGTCCTCAACCTGTGGGAAGTGGTCTCCTCCTGTGGGTCACCACTGCCTCTAGGGTCAACTGAAAAAAAAATCGGGGGTCGCTTGAGAATTTCAGAAACTTTAATTTAAAATAAAATAATATATATATTTTGAAAGGTTGGGATGGGGGTTGGGGTGTAAAATGAACTTTTTTTCTTCTTTCAATTTTCATTTTAAAATTTAAATATTCTTATCAGTGATTGATCTATTTCTTATTATTTATACAATCTGACTAAACTAAAGATACAAAAAAAAAAAAATATCATAACTTAAGTTTTATTCTTTCGGTAGATGTCAACAGTTTATAGTGTCAATAATTTGGCAGTGTCTTCTCTTTTTAAAAAGTAATTGAACTACATATGATTTAATTGAATGTTGTTTTACTACTTTTCATTGTTTCATTTCTTTATTTGCCTAAACTTAAAGTTTGGCAGCTTCCATGCAAAGTCTATAATAAATGGTTTTAATTTGTCTATTTTCTCTAGGGATTGACTTAAAAAGGCCCCTTTACAGAACCCTCCACCCTTCTTAGCCATTATTTCTGTTTTCCTCCATCATTCCTAGCCCTTATTTCTGCTTCTTCCCTCCACCCCCGATTAAAATGGCAAAACCAACACTATTTAACTACAATAAAAAGAAGTATCCCCCATTCTCAACAAATGTTTTTTAATTTCAAGTTATAATTATGGTTATTGGACCCAGCACTAAAAAGGTTGAGAGCCGATGGGTTAGAATTTTATTTTACCATCAACTTTGATGCCTTCGTGCTCGCTGCTGGTTCTATGCATGCACTTTTCTCTTCTCCCCATTGGGTGGAAGACATTATAGAAATTGAGAAGATTACTCTTTTTTTGTAACCACAGGACCCGGCATCGTAAACGCCGTTTATTTTCGCAAATACCCGGACCGGAGTGCAATTTTTTAAAAAAATATGTAACAACTCTAATACTGACTCATCCCAATACATGTAGAATTAGAAGTATTGAACTATCAAGTTGGTTATCAATGAAAGCATTACTAATGGGTAATTCTTGACAATGTCAATCAGTCATCTATGCATTTTGTATTTTCAGTTGTTTATAAACGCTGTAAGGATAAGTCAATTTTGATTCATTGACATTTTTTTTTTCACAATATAAAATTCATTTACAACGATGGTATGGCGTGAGTTCATATGTATTTCGACTTCACATACTGGATAATGTGGTGAACGATCTTTCTCTTTCTGTGCCCCCAAACAATAGAATTCTCTCCCATTAAACATCCACAAAATACCGACCAACATAGCCTTCAAAACTGCCTTCAAGACCCATCTCTTCAAACTGTACTATACCGACTCATTCTCCCCCGAGGCGGGCGGGGCTCTAACTGATAAACAACGCTTGATTCTGCTGGGTGCTGTCCATGGCTAGACAAGGGTAGATAGTGCTTGGGTGGGTGCTTTCCATGTCTAGACAGGAGTAGATAGTGCTGCTGGGTGCTGTCCATGGCTAGACAGGGGTAGATAGTGCTGCTGGGTGCTGTCCATGTCTAGACAGGGGTAGATAGTGTTGCTGGGTGCTGTCCATGGCCAGACATGGGTAGATATGTTTGGGAGGGTGCCGTCCATGGCTAGACAAGGGTAGATAGTGCTGCTGGGTGCTGCCCACGGCTAGACAGGAGTAGATAGTGCTGCTGGGTGCTGCCCACGGCTAGACAGGAGTAGATAGTGCTGCTGGGTGCTGTCCATGTCTAGACAAGGGTAGATAGTGCTTGGGTGGCTGAGGTTAAGCTTTCTACCAATAAAAATTAATGTTTTTGAATGTATAACTTTCTGTAATTGCAAATTTTTATGGGAAGCATTGAGCCTATAGCCTTAGGATGGAGTACTGCGCTTCATAAAACCACCTTAATAATAATAATAATATTAATAGGGACATGAGAGTGAAAATGTTTGAGAACCTACGATTTATGTGATAAAATTTTAGTGTTTTTGTTAATTATCCAGGCAACTGCTATCGACACATTAATGAACTCATCCATCCATCTACCATCCACCTACCATTGAACCATCCATCTAACATTCATACATCCACAGACTTACCCATCTTTCCACCCACCATTCAATCATTCTTGTACTATACAACAAACAGATTTCCTATATGTTTACGAGAGGTAGTGCAGCTCTAGTGGGTCTCTTGTGTGGAGCTTTGGAGGCTTCGTCGTTTGTACAGACAGTTATAAAGGTAATCTGTCAAAAAGGTAATCTGTCATCAATGTTAACTCAAAGAATCAAGATAAATTGTTATCGAAAATTCTGTCATTAAGATAATCTCTCATCAAGACTATTTGTAGTCAAGATCTGTCATCAAGGTAATCTGTAATTTAGGTAATCTGGCATCAAGGTAATCCATAAAAATCCCAATACTTTGATGTCTTCTCTACAACATCACCGTCTTCTGTCGTTCACCAGTTAGCCTATGAACATGACGTCAGTCTGCAAGTGTCCTACTTGATACTGGCAGGCCTCTACTGCGTCACACTGGTCAGCACATTTCTATTCTTACCCAAAGACTTCATCACCGCCAGTCCTAAGACACAATCACCAAGCGACTACGTTGACTTGCAAGGCAGAGCTGTTTCTTACGATGGTACGGAAACAGGCCCGCTTGGCATTCAGGAACCGGTGTCTCACCAATTAGCATCGTCTGACAGCTCTGACTTTGTCACGAAGGATGCATCACTAGCTTTACAAAGACAAACATTCGATAAATCCGATGTCAATGATGAGACGGTAGAAACTTCGTTATCACAAGAAGCCCAGGTATGTGAATATTCGAACAGATGTTTCATAAAAAGTTGTTACAAAACAAAAATGGATCATATATTAATCATATGGTCAATTATAAATCTTATGATCAACATATTAATCTTATGGGCACATGTTAATCTTATTGTAACCATAGTATAGTTGATGTATTCTCATAAACATTAATCGAGAATTTCTAATTTACAGATAAACGAGAAAAACACGATAGATGGAAAAATAAACTTGGACTCACATCTCAAAAAACCAATAGACAAGGAATCTAAATCTGTCGGCCTTGACGCAGTCAATGGTCGAGGGAGTGACGAGAGAGCTGGCCCCCATACAGGCAAAAAACTTTTCCAATGTTTACTGTCCAAAACATTTCTGCTCTTTTTGCTGTGGGCGTGTGTCGTTCAGATTGTGCTGGCCATGTGTCTGGGGACGTTCAACCCGTGGTTGGAGTTTGTCACCGACAAGAACAACCAGGAAGGTGAGGACTACTCAACCTGAACGGTTGCGTCATCGGGTACTGAAGTTAGCAGGGCTGAGACAAGCTATAGCTGAGCCCGAGGTACCACTGAATTTAGGCGCCCTGCCGCTCTCTTCCAAAAAAGTATATAAATTAATTTACCCTCCTCCCCTTGCAGAGACGTCACTAGGATTGGTGTCACCCGATAAACTAATGGTGTCATGGTGTCACCCGGTGCGGTAAACTAATGGTGTCACGGTGTCACCCGGTGCGGTAAACTAGTGGTGTCATGGTGTCACCCGATGCGATAAACTAATATTGTCAATCGGTGCGGTTGGGAGTGGGGGTGAGGGGAGCACTAATTGGGATTCTTATAAGGTGCGTTACTTGAGTGCATGTTTTGTCAAGTAACTTTAGTAGATGGGAAGTTGATTTAATGTTAAATTAGGTGTAATTACAAGCGGACCGCGTATCCTTTTGGTTTGCTCACCCTTTTCCTAAGGACATATACAGAAAACATAGAATTTTAGGTTTTTTAAATGCAACCAATTTTTTTTTAAAAATTAGCTTTTAACTTTACAGTTAAAACTTAACTTTTCTGGTATTCATTGATGCAAAACGGTCATCCAAATCAACATCTAAATCATTATCCAAATCAACATCCAAATCAACATTCTTCCCCTTATAGCTTTGAGATGAAAATCGCAGGAGCTGAAAGACTGGACTGTTCAATTCTTTATATGTTTTAGATTTGAAAGCTCCTCTCACATGAAGCCACAGACACATAGATCTTGAGAAATAATCGTATGGGCTTAATTATAGGATTGGGAGACCCAAGAGGAGCGTCAGTATAACGCGCCCGGCTATTAACGCGATCCATTCTTATGAAACCCAATTTTCTTGTAACAGGGATGATTCACTGCATATTTTTAAGTAGTGCAAGACAAGAGAGGCACCCCAGTTGAATTGATCAATGCTGTTGCTGTTCTCAGCCGTTGAGTTAAAGCACTCACTGTCTTCCGGCAATAACAAGGGCGATCACTGAAGTTTTTAACTAGTTTCTATTTCTTGTCGTATTTTCATTTGTTCCGTCTGCTGAGGAAGGCTCTTGATCGAAACGTTCTTATCTTATTGTCCTGTCTGCTGAGGAAGGCTCTTAAACATTCTTATCTTATTGTCCTGTCTGCTGAGGAAGGCTCTTGATCGAAACGTTCTTATCTTATTGTCCTGTCTGCTGAGGAAGGCTCTTGATCGAAACGTTCTTATCTTATTGTCCTGTCTGCTGAGGAAGGCTCTTGATCGAAACGTTCTTATCTTATTGTCCTGTTTGCTGAGGAAGGCTCTTGATCGAAACGTTCTTATCTTATTGTCCTGTCTTTCAATTCAAGCTGCTACATACCTTGTTCTACTATTTCCTTCACACAGCTTGAACGCAGTCCTTCATTTATTATCCTTTATTCACTGTCTGAAGCTTATTGGACGTCTTTTCTACGACCGTATTTAGAAATCCTGAAGGTCCACCTTGGTGTCAGTTTAAAGATAAGTAGGATTCAATTCTTCCCGTTTTTTATTCGTTGATATTAAACTATGTGAGTCTTGTCCGTCATTTGTGTATTAAATTAAACAAAATTCATTATGTCTAAGAGCTTATGCTTGTGTGTAGAAATGACATATTCGTAAAAGTGTCCAGTCCAATTTTGAATACTAATTCACACATTTACAAACATACATTAGTGAATATCTCTATTTAAAAAAATGTGGATGTTGTATTTCCCAGTGAGTCGGTACACAGATGTGTTGTTGTACTCTATGCTCGGGAGTCCTGTGTTGTCCTTGTGTATCGGAGTCGGGATGGACATAATGAACAACGGTGATAAGCAAGGTAATTGTTTGGTTTGTTACCATTAAATTTATCGATTCCATTTTGTCATTAATACAATTAATTTTATCATATCGACTTTACTATGAACAATGCTACACTGGAATCGATTCTAATTAAATATCAGTATTGAAGTGAGAAATTTAATATATAGACATCTTTCTTTTATGTTATTTCTCAAGCAAACATATCCTAATTAACTTAGTTATTGACCTCCACAAATTTTTCAACACATTGTTCCCGATTTGTGATATCAATAAATCTCTCTGGATCTTAATATCCACAGAAAAAAGGGCAGAAGTTATCCAGACTCTAAGGACATCTGTTGTGTCATTGGGTGCCACCAGTGTCATGGCCGTAATCCAGTGCGTTCTTGTCATCACTTGTCATCATGACGTCATTGTCATCTCCAGCGTGATGCTTGTCATCTTTAGAACAGCCATGTACAGCTGTGGGACGGCTTTCCTACGTATTATGTCAGTAGTTTAAAAAACGATTTATTGTTTATAAGAAAATGTTATGTCATAGATCAGTTGTGATCAAACTATCCATTGTACATTTGATTGGATGCTCACATCATGTGACGTCGATCTAATTGTAACTTTTTATTTTGTACTTTCCAACCACGATTTCTATGCAATGTTCATTTAAACTCATTATTATTGGTCCTGTCATTTTTGTGAGAATATGTTATATAATCTTTTATATTGTCATCTCAACCAATGACATAAGAGGTCTTCTTGTTGTATCAGTCTCAGCTGCACTACTCGCATGAGTACCTCGATTGATTGTTACCTTTCTCTTCATTTTTAAAAAAAAAATTCTACTCTTATTATTAGATTAATTTGAAGACGACCCATTGAAAAATATGATATTGATGTTGGATATCCATTTAAATAATGATTGTTCTTATTGTCTTCTTGATATATATCGATTGTTCCCATTATGTGGCGTCACTTGGGTTGGTGTAATACAGTGAGGCCAACTCATGGTGTCCTCAATCCAGACTCCCCTAACAGAGCTACTCAGAGTTTGCCTGAATGATTGCCACCCTGCTTTGGTAGCAACATGCTCTGGTGAACCCCTGCTCTTCGAATTACTCTGTTCAATATGCATTTTTTCTTATGTTATGGGGTAACCTGGTGCTTTCGACACCCCTAGTGATGGCATTGAACTGCACTGATATTGTAATTGTTTCACAGGTTTTCTGAGTAAATATTTGATTGTTTCATAGGTATCCGAGTGAATATTTTGAATGTTTCATAGGTATCCGAGTGAATATTTTGAATGTTTCACAGGTATCCGAGTGAATATTTTGGTATCTTGTGTGGCATCATGTCTCTACTGGCCGGAGGTTTCAGTTTTGTCCAGTATCCTTTGTTTTTGTGGATACAGCTTAGAGACCAGGCCTGGAAGGAGGTAAAAATAATGGATTTGTGCATCCATAATCGCAGTGGCTTGTTACTAAGACCACTGTCTATTCACCCCTTCGACAGCTTCGTTCCTCCGCAGACAGGCGTATTCTTTCTGTCCCCAAGACTCGCACAAAAACATATGGTGAAAGATCTTTCTCTTTCTGTGCCCCCAAACAATGTAATTCTCTTCCACTACACATCCGCAATATACCAACCATCACAGCCTTCAAAACTGCACTCAAAACACATCTCTTTAAACTCTACTATCCTGACTGATTCCCCCCTCTGACCCATAAACAATACTGCTGGGTGCCGTCCATGGCTTGTCATTTAAAAAGTTATGGAATGGTTGGGCAAATACTCATTAGTTTAGTTTTATTTAATTAATGTATGTTCATTTTTAAGTTCATGCTTATGGTTGTTAAATTGTATGTACAGCGTGGTGTGCCCAGCCCTAGGTTGGGGTACTACACTAAAAAAACTTCTTAAAATAATAATATTAATAATTTCGTTAGATAAATTATCTTTTTAAAACATATAAATTTAGATTACTTTACTGTTCCAATGATTATGTCATAGTTTGTATAAACTCGTCTCTTTAAAATTCGGTTCCGTAAATTTTCGACACTGACGACTTGAGGGGGGTGAGGAGATGGTTTAATTGTTATATATATGTTAAGTCAAACAGTGGCTGAAAAGGTTTCAAACTGTTAGATACCCCACACCCAATCTCCCCACTTCCAGGGAAAATATCCAAGATCTTAATATATTAAATTGATCATAGCTCGTGGCAATCTGAGCTTAGGGACCTAGAAATGAAATCTGAATCTTTCCAAAACAGCAGTATTTTTAGAAGATTATTTTATGGGTTAAAGTCCTCTAATGGGTTCTATGCTACACATGTCACAGTGAAATCATAGTCCTCTAATGGGTTCTATGCTACACATGTCACAGTGACATCATAGTCCTCTAATGGGTTCTATGCTACACATGTCAAAGTGACATCATAGTCCTCTAATGGGTTCTATGCTACACATGTCAAAGTGACATCATAGTCCTCTAATTGGTTCTATGCTACACATGTCACAGTGACATCATAGTCCTCTAATGGGTTCTATGCTACACATGTCAAAGTGACATCATAGTCCTCTAATGGGTTCTATGCTACACATGTCAAAGTGAAATCATAGTCCTCTAATGGGTTCTATGCTACACATGTCAAAATGAAATCATAGTCCTCTAATGGGTTCTATGCTACACATGTCACAGTGACATCATAGTCCTCTAATGGGTTCTATGCTACACATGTCACAGTGACATCATAGTCCTCTAATGGGTTCTATGCTACACATGTCAAAGTGACATCATAGTCCTCTAATAGGTTCTATGCTACACATGTCAAAGTGAAATCATAGCCAACGTTCAATTGTACACCAAGACCTATGACATTCCACAGTGGTATTCAAATCAGTTTTTATGGAACGCTGTGTGTACCCATAGACACAATAAATTTTACATACAGCTTAAAAGCGATTTATGCTTAATATCATATTCTATTTTCAGCATGGCCTCAAAGCTAGGATCTCTCATTTCTTTATTTATAAATAAAATGGTAAACAAATAAATGCATACGGTCCAAAGCCCATAAGTACATAAATAGGATTGCAGTGTCTTTCCCTATCAAATATGTACCCGAACATAGTTAAGATTTCAGTGTATATCCATATCATCCATGTTCCCATCCAATGTAATTAATTTATTTTCTTTTCTTCAGGTATTTGGACTTCTTGGCTTGCTAGGAATCATATCCCTTGTTCAGCCCTTGTATCTGTTCTGGAGAAGTACAACTATATCTTTTAGGGAGAAAGGTTTCTAATACGTTGTACACAATATACGATTGTATATGAATAAACATTTTTACAAAACTATTTCTTACTGAACTCTTTATTTTCACCCAAAAAAAAACCACGTAATTGCTTCATCGCAATGAAACACTCTTCTTTCTACGATAATGAGGTATCACAACACATGACCTAATGACCAGGTATCACAACACATGACCTAATGACCAGGTATCACAACACATGACCTAATGACCAGGTATCACAACACATGACCTATTGACCAGGTATCACAACACATGACCTAATGACCAGGTATCACAACACAATACCTAATAACCAGGTATCACAACTAGGGGTCGCAAAACCGAAGCCTTTTGCCAAAACCAGTATTTTCGATATTGAAGTTTTCGAATACCGGAATCCCGGTATTTTCGATATATTCGATATTTGGAGAGTTTTTAGTCGAGATTCAAGATTAGATTTGAGGATTTATCAATTAAATAAAAACATTCAGAGCAAATATCACATTTTGATTTAACAATAACACAAATGTTTATCTCAGACTTTAATCAAATGAAAAACAAATATTCTTAACTTTTTAATCTAAATAGTTTTATTAATCAAATATTCAAATAATTTGTGTTGTTTGAATCTTTTGTCAAATTTAAATAATAAGATCGTAAAATGACAACGTGTCTAATGTTTGGTCACTTAACTTTGACCGCAAATGGTTACAAAAGTAACCTGATGACGAGAACACCCGCTCATAATCCACACTGGTCGGAGGAATAGACCTTAGGCTATCATACGCAATTTCTAGATATTTTCTTATTGAACCGTTTTTTTTAAATAAAGCCATTTCTATTTTTACCAATGTATCAATGTCTCCATCCGTTGGTCTGGAAGTATTAGCCTAAGCCTTAAGTTTCTTTTGTAGTTCAATTTCTAATTGTCTCTTAAGCGGCAGTGTATCATCAAGTTCATCATGCTCAGATTCAAGAAGTTCAATTTCATTGTTCAAAGATATTTCCAACGAGGAATCCGCTGTCTGACCAAGCTTTTGAATACCCATGATATGTTTTCTTATCTGGTCGCAATCTGGCCTTAGAAATACGTCCAAGTAATCACTGTAATGTGCAGACTTTAATTGAGAGTGAAGGCCTGAAGTTGTTCCTCCCAATGTTTTAGGTATCTTGTTACATCTAATACATTTAGCTGAGAGATTGACTGTAGCTTTCAAGAAATAAGTCCAAATTGGTGGATTTGTTTCCAATAGTTTCATAGCTTCTCAAATTTAGGTTTATTGTTTTCAAGTTCCCCCCTTTCTTTCTATCAACATTGGAACATAAATAATTAAACAAAAATTATTAATCTAATTGAATTGGTTCATGTAAATGTTTGGCTAAGTACGGTACAGACAAATTGGGGCATTCAGTCATGTAAATGTTTGGCTAAGTACGGTACAGACAAATTGGGGCATTCAGTCATGTAAATTTTGGCTAGATACGGTACAGACAAACTGGGAAATTCAGCCTCAGACAAAATAGCTCGAAAATCAATTATGAGTTGAAAGTAAATTATTAATATTTGTTATCACACAATAGAAGTAACATTATTTTTCTATGTATTAAACTTAAGGTATTGGGTTATCAAAATACGGATTTACTCATATTTTTAATGTGTAGGTTTTTTGACATAATTAAAAGAAATCAAGCAATCAAAAATATTTTTTTAATTAAATTTGACCTCGTGATTTGAGTGCAACGTGTTATTATTGCCATTCTAACTCTTAAAATGTAAGTCAACATTCGACCTTCATTGACAATACCAATTACTTATTTGGAACTAATATGAAGACATTTGCGGCGACCCCAAACCGAAAAATTATTTTCGTTGCTATTTCATAACTGTAGAGTATATGTGTTTTCCGATGGTCTTAGGCGACCCCTGTCAAAGGGTCGTTCGACCCACAGGCTGCTCTAGTGATATGAAAACACTCATTTTTGTTTAAACCTGCTTCTCTCTAACTTTCTATCTCCTTCGTTCTGATTCTTTCTCCCACTCAATGTATTTTCCCCCTCCCCGCCTATTTCATTGTTTCCCTTCCTTTTTCCCCGCATGTTCAAATCTTCATTTTCATCAGTGTGTCCAGGACGAACTCGTTTAACTATCAGACGTATCTTCCAGGACGAACTCGTTTAACTATCAGACGTATCTTCCAGGACGAACTCGTTTAACTATCAGACGTATCTTCCAGGACGAACTCGTTTAACTATCAGACGTACCTTCCAGGACGAACTCGTTTAACTATCAGACGTACCTTCCAGGACGAACTCGTTTAACTATCAGACGTATCTTCCAGGACGAACTCGTTTAACTATCAGACGTACCTTCCAGGACGAACTCGTTTAACTATCAGACGTATCTTCCAGGACGAACTCGTTTAACTATCAGACGCATCTTCCAGCTCGTGAAATTCTTGGAAGCTTACGACTTATTGTAACTTGGGCTTATTCCTGATAAATGGTCCCGGTCAGTATGGTCCCAGACAGTGTTACCCAAGGCTGTATGGTCCCAGACAGTGTTACCCAAGGCTGTATGGTCCCAGACAGTGTTACCCAAGGCTGTATGGTCCCAGACAGTGTTACCCAAGGCTGTATGGTCCCAGACAGTGTTACCCAAGGCTGTATGGTCCCAGACAGTGTTACCCAAGGCTGTATGGTCACAATCAGTATAATCCCCGTCAGTACAGTCCAACTCAGGATGGTCCAGATTAGTAACTTCCAAGTCAGTATGCTCTAAGTCACTGTTGTACCAGTCAGTGTGACCCGTTGTAATTGTCACTATATCTATTCTTTTGAAGTTTGATCGTCATGGTAGTAATGCGATGTTGTTAATCATGTAAATAAAATTATACGCACATCTGGAATGTGTGAGCCTAATGAGCCATATAACGTTAACCCACATCTGGTAAATACTATTTTTAACATTACATCTGAATCGACAAATTATCGTAGCAACAAAGGTGTCAGTTACTTTGAGTGATGTCCCTTACTGAATTAATTAGTTTATTGCAGTTTAATTTCCAAATGAAAATGACGCGTTTTTACCACTTAGTGAAGTCAGTGAATATTTCATGTATTTGTGACACTCTACACATACCCCATAGGCTTAACACTTAGTGAAGTCAGTGAATATTTCAAGTATTTGTGACACTCTACACATACCCCATAGGCTTAACACTTAGTGAAGTCAGTGAATATTTCATGTATTTGTGACACTCTACACATACCCCATAGGCTTAACACTTAGTGAAGTCAGTGTATATTTCAAGTATTTGTGACACTCTACACATACCCCATAGGCTTAACACTTAGTGAAGTCAGTGAATATTTCATGTATTTGTGACACTCTACACATACCCCATAGGCTTAACACTTAGTGAAGTCAGTGAATATTTCATGTATTTGTGACACTCTACACATACCCCATAGGCTTAACACTTAGTGAAGTCAGTGTATATTTCAAGTATTTGTGACACTCTACACATACCCCATAGGCTTAACACTTAGTGAAGTCAGTGAATATTTCATGTATTTGTGACACTCTACACATACCCCATAGGCTTAACACTTAGTGAAGTCAGTGAATATTTCATGTATTTGTGACACTCTACACATACCCCATAGGCTTAACACTTAGTGAAGTCAGTGAATAGTGTAGCATTGCATTAGTTGGCTTGGCTAACTTTATATTGTAGCATTGCATTAGTTGGCTTGGCTAACTTTATAATTGTAGCATTTCATTAGTTGGCTCCATTGAAGTTAACCAGTGTACTGCAATAGAAAAAGGATACAAATGCTAATGGTATCAAATGTTGGAGATAAATACCATTGTTGATCAATTCGAATTGATTTATTTTAAAACCATAACAGACCCGTCCATCTAGCTTGACCTTAATATAGGTTTTCTATTTGATAGCGTTAATACAGTGGTCGGCGAACTGGGGTTGATGACCCCCAAATGGGTTAAAAATCGCGTGTGGTTACAAGTGGCTCGGCAGCTAGTGATCATGTCTTACGGCAGCTAGTGATCATGTCTTACGACAGCAAGTGATCATGTCTTACGGCAGCTAGTGATCATGTCTTACGGCAGCTAGTGATCATGTCTTACGGCAGCTAGTGATCATGTCTTACGGCAGCTAGTGATCATGTCTTACGGCAGCTAGTGATCATGTCTTACGGCAGCTAGTGATCATGTCTTACGGCAGCTAGTGATCATGTCTTACGGCAGCTAGTGATCATGTCTTACGGCAGCTAGTGATCATGTCTTACGGCAGCTAGTGATCATGTCTTACGGCAGCTAGTGATCATGTCTTACGGCAGCTAGTGATCATGTCTTACAGCAGCTAGTGATCATGTCTTACGGCAGCTAGTGATCATGTCTTACAGCAGCTAGTGATCATGTCTTACGGCAGCTAGTGATCATGTCTTACAGCAGCTAGTGATCATGTCTTACGGCAGCTAGTGATCATGTCTTATGTTCCAAAGGTTTTCACAATGTCTCACAAGGAGGAAGTACAAAACTGCTGCCTATTGCAATGACCAAACTTTGCTATTCTTTCAGTCAAATGAACATAAAACCAAAAAATAGAACTAATAATTGATCTCCAAGACATTGGCCAAAGTTTCTTCTCATTTAAAACATGAAACAATGATTCTAAAAAATTTGAAGTGATTTTGTTTCTCAAATAAATCATTCTGTTTCCTTAGGATTAATAATAGTTTACTTTATCAAATTTATTTCGTACTTTTGTATTCTTCTTCTTCTATATATTAAGGGCCCCTTTGCATGTAGAGTGGATTTGAAGTGTTTCTGTGCCTCGTGTTGAAGAGGATATTTCACTGTTTAAAAGGGCTACTCAGCGGGGGTTGAAAGGCCTGAGGCAATAGACGCAAATGAGTCAAGTATTGTCGCCTCAACTGTTCCTTTTGAAAGCTTGTTCCAGTCCTTGATTGTCTTTGGCAGAAATGATCAGTTCCTATATTGGCTTCTCGCTGGTATGAGCCGGAACTGCCTGCCATGGCCTCGTCGATGTCTATGGGGGAGAGGGGTGAGTTTCTGTTTAATGCTGGAGCATTGGACCATCCCATTTTTATCTTGTACATCACGGAGAGCCTGGATACTCTTCGTCGTTCCTCCAATGGTGACCTGCCCAGTGTTTCCAGCAAGCTGCCAACACTAGAGGTATTCCTGTAGCGGTTCAGGACAAAGCGTGCTGCTCGTTGCTGGACCACCTCCAACCTGTCGATGCTCTTATGGGTAAATGGGTCTCAGACTGAAGATTCATAATCTAAAAACGGCCAGACAAAGGCTTTATATGCTCTTTCTTTCACACTGGAGTTGCTGATCTTTAGATTTCGCCTTAAGAACCCTTGTTTGTCTGATTACACATATTGTCAATTTGATCGTACCAGCGGACCTCTCTTTGAAAGGTAACACCCAGGTACCTTACGGAAGAAACTAGCCCAAGTATATGGCCATGCAGTTCGTAATGGTAGTGTAGAGGAGTACAACTTCTAGAGACTGACAGTGTCTGGCACTTGGCAGGATGAAACTCTATGTCCCAGCTCATCTCCCATTCAGCTAACCGAATGAGATCCTGTTGTAGCTGGTCCTGGTCAGATCTGTTGGCTATCGTCCTATACACGCCTGTGTCATCTGCGGACAGTCTTGCTTTGGATGTCAGTTTGTCGGGTAGGTCATTGATGTATGCTAGGAAAAAACAGGGGACTAGCACCGAGCCCTGGGGGACCCCTGACTTAACACGGACAAATGAGGAGTTTGTTCCGTCCACCACTACTGCCTGGCATCAGTTACTCGGAAGCCATATTGACACTCATTGAGTATATTTTGGCTTTCAAGATGCTTCATGACTGCGCTTACGATTATGTGCTCCAATAATTTGCATACTACGCTGGTGAGGGATACCGGACGATAGTTGGCAGGGTCGGAATGCTCCACTTTCTTGTAGATTGGATTGACATAAGCTGTTCTCCAATCTGCTGGAATATTGCTTATGCACAGCGACGATTGGAAGGGGATTGTCAGTGCAGGAGCGATTTGATTGGCCAATTCTTTGAGCACTAGTGTTTTGTCCGGACAACATGCTTTGTAGGGGTTAATGGTTTGAAGAGGGCAAGCACACCCTGGCCTGAAATCTGGATATCTTCTATGACGGGGTAGGCTCTGCTCATCATGTTGGTCTTCAGAAGGAATTCAGCAGCCGATTACTCTCTACAATCATCAATGATCGACTAGAACTGCTGATTGAGGAGATCCGCCTGGGCTTTTGGGTCATATGTCAAATGGCCATCCCACCTCATGGGGGAAATTCCAGTGTTTTAGGACTTTTGGTGCTTTTCCGCATAAATAGATATATATATAGCTCTACAGGGCGGAAGCAGCTGTAAAGACAGCGCAGAGAAAGGCCAGAAAACACTGCTCCACCGCATTCGTGTGTTGGACTTGCAAAAAAGACTGCCACTCGAGGATCGGTCTCACTAGCCACACCAAGAGCTGCAATCAGGGAAGATAAATCGATCGTCTCTTGTAGACGGAAAGATGCCATACATACAAACATACATATATATTAATACGCCAATGAAGTATTTTTGATTGATGAATTTTTAAAATTAATATTTCATACCGTGGTTAATTATACATTTTTAGAAAGAGGCTGTATTAGAAGGGTCTGAGCGTTAGATCATTTTGAAAAATTGCTCTTGAATTTCTTGACATATTTTGGATTGTATTTCAGTGTAATAAATTGTGTCAAAGTGTGTGCGGTGAAACCGTAAGTTGGGTTTCATTTTAATAAAAAATTGTATTGTTTTCCTAAATGTTTACACTTTTCTCACAACTATGTGTATCTGTAGCACACGTTTAGTTGAGAGAAAGGAGCGACCGCACGTTGTAACACTTCTTGCCGCATATCTAGACTGATACAATAAAGTTGCTACGTTAGCCACGGACAAAATGTATAGCTAATTTATTTCTAACAATTTAAACCATTCTCTTATTTTTGTATTTGTCTGTAAGACATGGTCTCCATCTTCCTTCACCATCTTTTCCGCTGTGTTGGATACTATGTCTTTGACATGTCTGTTGTCATGGCAACAACGATGGCAGCCAAGTAAAAACTCAACATCGGACAAACGGTAGAATCAGCGTAAATGTACCCATACAAACATATATGGGATATAGAGGATATGTTAATAACATAGGATTTGTACGTCCTCATGGTCCGAATGTTTTGTCCGGGGGGGGGCATACACATATGTTTGTTGTGTTTGTATTTCGGATACATGTTTATCATGGGATAAAATCGAGATTCTTTGTTGTATGTTGTAGCTAAATTAATGCTTCGTTTTTATTGTTGTATAAAAAAGTATACATAATATTTGATAAATAGTTGAGTTGGAATCTCAAAAATATTTAAATATATCACGTGGATGTAACAATTGGGTGTCCGTTAACTATCACTACGTGATGGAAATTTTATGAGTGGGTGAGTCTCTGTGTGGTTTTTAGCCCTGATTGGGAGTTTTTTCTCTGTGTGGGGCCCACTTCTCTGCATGGGTAATACTTCCCTGTGTGGGGGTCACTTCTCTGCATGGGTAAAACTTCCCTGTGTGGGTAATATTCCCTGTTTGGGACTTTACTTAATTGTGATGATGACGTTTCAAACATCTCCGATGTACACCTCACTTTTTGTACAAAACAGAAAGACTATATTGTACGTTTCTGTTAATTGTCATCGGCTCGAATCTCCCATTCCAGCTTTTCTATTATTAACTGTTATTTGTGGGTTTGTTTCGTGCCTGCAAGAGATAAGCTGATTGTGTACAGGTGTAAGTCAAGCTGCGTACAGGTGTAGTTAATCTGTGTACAGGCAGCTTAAATAACAGCTAATGTGTTTCTAAAAATAGTTTTAATTGTGTACTAATAATGTCAATTTGATTGCTCTACACAGCACTTGAACGAATTACTACGGATGAAGCGATTTACTCCGAGGTAGGCAGACAGTCGGGACACAGAATGAGAATAGATGTTATAGGGCACATTTATCAGGCCAACATGTGGGTTGGTGGTCGTTCATTATAAAATGGAGATTTATGCCAACTGCTATTAATGAGAAATAAGTTGTGAATGAAGCAGAAAAAAAGCTTTGATGTCAAGACTGAAACATGTATAGGCCGCTGTTGTAAATGTATAGATATTGTAGCGAACCTTGTTCGTCTCTGCTCTCTAATTAGTTTGCAACCTTGTTCACTCTGTCTCTCGTGTGCACCAATATGACAACTCAAAAATGGTTATAGTCTTTGAACATTTATTTGTCTTATCCTTTGACTTCACTTTCTCTCGCTCTCTCTGTCGTACTCCACTCCGACTGTCACGGTCCCTCTCTACTCCCGTCTGACCACCTGCCTGCCCGGCTGAGTTCCGCCCGGCTGAGTTCTCAATAGTCCCGTCCAACTGTCCCTTTTATAAGTCCCGAGTTCCCCTTCTTATGTAACACACCGCGTAATAGGTCATAAACCAACGCCGCCATCCCGTCGTGGGCAATCTGACACGATTGATCCTTTGTTTAGTCTGTACCGATCTGGGACTCCCCCACCACCCCTTACGGGTCGACTATTGTCTGGACACTCCACAGGTCGACTATTGTCTGGACATCTGGGCACTTCACGGGTCGACTATTGTCTGGACACTCCACAATATTGATAAAGAAGTATGCATCTTGGTGAAGAGTAGTAGGCTTGATGAAGAAATAATAGTCTTGATAGAGAATTGTGTCTTGATGAAGAATGTTTTTGTTTCTTTAAATTTCTAAAAATATTATTTTTAGAGTCTTGATATATGAGTTGTAGATTGAATGATGAATTATGGCTATTTATAAAAAAATATAGGTCTTGATAAAGATGTGTAGGTCTTGTTGAAGAATTTATGGTTTTGATTAAGTTTTATGGGTCGTAATAAAGGATTTTGGGTCTTTGTGAAGAATTATGGGTCTTGATAAAGATTTATCTTTTCATTTCAGGCTTTAAAATATCATTTTCTATTAAATACCTGAATGAAAGTAACCCTTATAATTGATTAAAAGCCCACGTTCTGTTCATGGATCATAAAGTTTATAATTATGTAGTTTCGTTCCGGTGATGAAATGGAAGAATGAGACTACTTGAAATTATGCAAGCGTGAGAGCAAATGATGTCACGCGTGAGAGCAAATGATGTCATGCGTGAGAGCAAATGATGTCAAGCGCAATCGAACAGTCCAGGTTTGAATTTGTATGTAAATTGTTTGAGTTCAATTAATGGCAAAACACATGCTAATCGAGGAAAAATGTATATAAGCCAGGAGCCTAGCTAACCTACTAACAAGATCGAAAAACATAGTGGGACAGGATTTCATCTTTCTTTTCTTCAAAAGTTTGGAGCACGCAATCTGAAAATACAATTGTACTTCTTATTTAGAGGTTGTCTTATACATGCGTTCATTGTCTGTTTGTATTTCCCTAAACACATTTGAATAGCTGAAGCTCAACACATAGTTTAGGCAGGATGTGCACTCTAACCAATCACACTTGGAGGGAACCATTTCAAATAATTCGATTAGAACAGGGGCGTAAGAAGCTGGTTGTCAGGGGCGTAAGAAGCTGGTTGTTTGAGGGGACGGTCCGCTCCGGTGGCACTTTTTGTCTTTATTTGGAATGCAGAGTTTTTTCATGGAAAGTCTTCGGCAAAAATCTTCCCCCGACCCGAGCTATCCTTAACCCTGATACGTCACTGGCACGGAAGCAAGAATAATTATGGTCGAAAGTTAAACGCAGATCCATAAAAAAAAAATTAGCCTGTTTATTAACTCTCAATATATATATATATATGTATATACATGTGTATATAAATGTATCTAAATTTAATAAATTTGTAACGGCTAGATTGCGGAGTTATTAAAGTACTCTTTTAAAGGTTATTCGAATGACTGGTTTCATTCTGATACTTGCCAACGAGTGGTTTTTTTTTGCGTAAGCATAAAATTTAATTTGAGTCTTTGGCTCTTTTCAAAATCTGAATTGTGATGGATCAAAATTCTTGTCTTTTGTGGCTAATTTTTTTGTTGGACTTGAATTGTGCATGGATTAAGGTAAATACCGTGTGATTTCTATCTTTATATCAGAGGATTAGAAAGACAGATTTCAAACAAGGAAACCAAAGCAGGTAGTTTTCATGTTTGACGTTTGTAATGTCGAATTGATGACGCTGCCTGAGAGACAGATAGCCAATTATAGTATAAGGGGGCCAAATATAATAATAATAATAATAAAGTTCATTTGAAAAATCACGCTTCATCCCCAAAGGCTCGAAGCGCGGTACAAAAACTAAGCTGGGAGATAATAACAAGCTGGAAAATATGGTAGACAACATCATTCCAGCAGGTGTTTGCGAAATAGATGAGTTTTTAAATTTGTTTTGAAGGACTCCAGCGTCTGGCTCTTTTTGAAAGCGTCAGGAAGGGTGTTCCAAATGGTTGGGCCAGCAAATGCGAACGTGCGCTTTCCGTACGTTTCAAGGCGAACACGCGGTATCGAGAGTTTGCCACTATCGGATGAGCGGAGTTGTCTAGTGGGTACATAAGGCGTCATGAGCGCTTGGAGATAGGACGGCGCCAGGTCATGCAAGCAGCGGTAGCACAGAGTTGCGATTTTGTACTCTATGCGAGCGCGGACCGGCAGCCAATGCAGTTCTCTCAGAAGAGTTTTAGCATGGTCGAATTTGCGTTTACGAAGAACAATTCGAGCCGCATTATTCTGTGCTTTTTGAATTTTATCAAGGAGCGTAGCTGGAAGACCCACCATGAGAGCATTGCAGTAGTCCATGCGTGATAGCACGAATGCAGACATCAGCCTCTTTGATGCATCCAACGTTAAGAAGGGTCTGATATGACTAATTCTGCGCAGCTCTAAAAAAATCGCCTTGCAAATCATGTTAATGTGATTTTCCATAGTTAGTGTTCTGTCTAAGTAGACACCCAGGTTTCCCACTGTTTGAGCCAACTCAATCTGCACGCCTGAGAGAGTAAAGGATGGTGTATCTTTTAAAGATTTTAATTTTTGAGCGGTAGCTATGGGGATCACCTCAGTCTTTTCATCATTCAATTTGAGCTTGTTTATTGTCATCCAGTGCTTAACTGACTCCACTGTCTTCTGTGTCATATTAAGAAGCTGAGGGAGCTGAGAGGGGATCACGGATTTCTGAAGTTGGGTATCATCCGCGAACATGTGATATACCATGTCAAACTGCTTGATCACTGCACCCAGGGGCTGAACGTACATAGTGAAAAGCACCGGGCCTAAGACCGAGCCTTGGGGTACTCCGAATTCAATAATGGATTTCTTGGAGGTCAAGCCGTTACACAAAACTTTAAATTTAAAAATGCCCAACGCCACCCCCACCCCCCACCCCCCACCCACCTTCAAAATTCCTCTCTAGAAATTTAGAACTCCAAAAGTTTTGCACTCGTACACACTTCACGAATAGGAACAAAGGAAATGTGAAGTATTATATAGGAACAAGGGAAATGTGAAGTATTATATAGGAACAATGGAAATGTGAAGTATTATATAGGAACAAGGGAAATGTGAAGTATTATATAGGAACAAGGGAAATGTGAAGTATTATATAGGAACAAGGGAAATGTGAAGTATTATATAGGAACAGGGGAAATGTCAAGTATTATATAGGAACAGGGGAAATGTCAAGTATTATATAGGAACAAGGGAAATGTCAAGTATTATATAGGAACAAGGGAAATGTCAAGTATTATATAGGAACAAGGGAAATGTCAAGTATTATATAGGAACAGGGGAAATGTCAAGTATTATATAGGAACAAGGGAAATGTCAAGTATTCTATTCCAGCCCAACACTTACTGGTATTTATGTTAGTGTTGCTATTTGTAACAATAAAACAGAATACCTGACACGAGTCTCCCGTTTATGCAATGTGTCTCCATCACAATACCTGACACGAGTCTCCCGTTTATGCAATGTGTCTCCATCACAATACCTGACACGAGTCTCCCGTTTATGCAATGTGTCGCCATCACAATACCTGACACGAGTCTCCCGTTTATGCAATGTGTCTCCATCATATAACAAGATCAGGCAATTTATAGAGGAGAAGATTATTGGAGTTATGAGAACTGTCATCTCGCCAATAAAGTGACTCGGGGGGGGGGCAAGTATGACAGTAGGTAAGTGGATGACAGTGGAATACCTGCCGTATGGTTTTGTATGGTTATGTCCAGTGTAGATGTGGAAGAGACATTTGAAAGCTTGTAGATACGATATCTCAGATGATAACATAAGGAAAGATTACATGCTATAATCAAAATGTTATCTATACAGCCTTGTCAAGGAATGAAAGTCTTACATTTATCTTACTCTCCTAACCATGTCCAACATTCTCATACTCTTATCACTCTTCCTTAATATTCATCTTTCTATGATCTAACAATTCCATTATCACAAGATTACTTGGTCTCATTATCTCACGAACATAAGATCCCATAATTCCATGATCCAACAAAACTTTGATCCCATACTTCTATGATACTTCTTAATTTTTGATAAGCTGTGAGCTATGTTTACAAGAAGCCATTATCCCATGAGTTTACGATCCCACGAAGCAATAATCCCATAAGTCCACGATCCCATGAAGCTATAATCCAATGAGTCCACGATCCCACGAAGCCATGATCCCATGATCCCATGATGCCATAGTATTTAGATACAATTTCCACTATTAATTATACATAATGACAAGTTGTCTTAAAGATCTCCCAGAGTGTGGCACAGTGGCAACCAAATTCTTGATCAATGTACATTTCAGTTGACATAGTGCGGCAAAGTAACAGCCAGCATCTTGATGAAATAAGTTGCCACAGTGGGGCAAAGTAACAGCCAGCATCTTGATGAAATCAGTTGCCACAGTGGGGCAAAGTAACAGCTAGCATCTTGATGAAATCAGTTGCCACAGTGGGCAAAGTAACAGCCAGAATCTTGATGAAATCAGTTGCCACAGTGGGGCAAAGTAACAGCCAGAATCTTGATGAGATCAGTTGACATAGTGCGGCAAAGTAACAGCCAGCATCTTGATGAAATCAGTTGCTACAGTGGGGCAAAGTAACAGCCAGCATCTTGATGAAATCAGTTGCCACAGTGGGGCAAAGTAACAGCCAGCATCTTAATGAAATCAGTTGCCACAGTGGGGCAAAGTAACAGCCAGCATCTTGATGAAATCAGTTGCCACAGTGGGGCAAAGTAACAGCCAGAATCTTGATGAGATCAGTTGACATAGTGCGGCAAAGTAACAGCCAGCATCTTGATGAAATCAGTTGCCACAGTGGGGCAAAGTAACAGCCAGCATCTTGATGAAATCAGTTGCCACAGTGGGGCAAAGTAACAGCCAGCATCTTAATGAAATCAGTTGCCACAGTGGGGCAAAGTAACAGCCAGCATCTTGATGAAATCAGTTGCCACAGTGGGGCAAAGTAACAGCCAGAATCTTGATGAGATCAGTTGACATAGTGCGGCAAAGTAACAGCCAGCATCTTGATGAAATCAGTTGCCACAGTGGGGCAAAGTAATAGCCAGAATCTTGATGAGATCAGTTGACATAGTGCGGCAAAGTAACAGCCAGAATCTTGATGAGATCAGTTGACATAGTGCGGTAATGTAACAGCCAGAATCTTGATGAGATCATTTGACATAGTTTGGCAAAGTGACAGCCAGAATCTTGATGAGATCAGTTGACATGACGCAGGTCCACCAAGGTCCACCGACCACACAGTTTAAATTATTCCTTATGTTGTGGGCATTTATGGAGAATCTTCTATTCTCTGGTTTGCGGGCTGGATGGCCCGCCCTGGTGTACATCCTTAAACAAGAGCGTGTGTACTCACATTTGTGTACAGAACATGGTGTTAGTGGGAATAACGTTACACAAACAGATACCACTATCAGCAGAAAGAAACGAGCTCCTGTTGGTATGTTGCATCTTAACTCAAATGAAACTGTTGTAAATACCGCTGTTATGAACGCGATGTCCTCAGTGAGCACGTCAGCTGCCCAATTGGCATCTTCTATTTTGACGCCTGGAGACAACGTTACAGAATATATGGTAAACTTGAATGACCAGGAGCTTAGCGGGAATTTGATAACCACGTGTGACGCACAAGACGCCGTCTTTAACCAGTGCTTCGCTATTGCCACAGCCACCATGGCGCTCAGTGGGTTGTTGTATGGACAACTCAATTACATATATGGAATCAGGGTGCCCCGGTTGTTATCAGTGTGAGTTGACGACTAGATAATCTCAAATACATTAAATTTTATTACTAAATAGTCTATTTGTCAAAAGGTATTCCTCATCTAATGTCTCGTGTTCTCACGTATTTCCTTCGTTGTATTCCTCAGCTGATGTCTGGTGTTCTCCAATATGTCTTTTGTTGTATTCCTCAGCTGATGTATGGTGTTCTCACGTATGTCCTTCGTTGTATTCCTCAGATGATGTCTGGTGTTCTCACATATGTCCTTCGTTGTATTCGTCAGATGATGTCTGGTGTTCTCACGTATGTCCTTTGTTGTATTCCTCAACTGATGTATGGTGTTCTCACGTGTGTCCATCGTTGTATTCCTCAGCTGATGTATGGTGTTCTCGCGTATGTCCTTCGTTGTATTCCTCAGCTGATGTCTGGTGTTCTCACCTATGTCCTTTGTTGTATTCCTCAGCTGATTTCTGGTGTTCTCACGTATGTCCTTCGTTGAATTCCTCAGCTGATGTATGGTGTTCTCCCGTATGTCTTTTGTTGTATTCCTCAGCTGATGTCTGGTGTTCTCACGTATGTCCTTCGTTATTTTTGCAAGATTTATTTTATTTCATCTGTGCATTTTCTGTAAACGATTTACTTCCCATTTTTTTGTCTCTGTGCTATACCGTTAATTATATCTGCTCTCTTCCTTTCTCATTCTATCTTATTCTCTCTCTCTCTCGCTCTATCTATCTCTCTCTCTCGCTCTATCTATCTCTCTCTCTCTCTCTATCTCTCTCTCTTTCTTTCATTCTCACACTTTTCACTTTCTCTCTATATATCTATTTGTCTCCCTCTTACCTTCTAAGGCTTTATTCGCCACTCACGTTCTGTCACACTCTATATTCGTGCTCTCTCACAATCTATATTCTAACTCTCTCTAATGCTCTCTCACAATCTATATTCTAACTCTCTCTAATGCTCTCTCACAATCTATATTCTAACACTCTCTTTAATGCTCTCTCACAATCTATATTCTTACTCTCTCTAATGCTCTCTCACAACCTATATTCTAACTCTCTCTAATGCTCTCTCACAATCTATATTCTAACTCTCTCTAATGCTCTCTCACTCTCTCTCATGTTCTCTTACACTATATATTATGTTCCAACTCTCTCTCGCTCTCTTTCTTTCCGTATAGATTTATTTATCTCACAAAATCTCTTACTCAATCCACTTACTCTATTACTCTCGATCTTTATCCCTTCCCTCTCAATCTTTATCTTTGCCCTCTCACTCTTTGTATCCATGAGTCAGTTTATAAATGCAGTGCCTCTACATTCAAATGTTTTCTTCTTCATTTCAATCAAAGGCTGCTTTTCTATTTTAAAATATCCAGATTTCTTTTCGTGGCTGGATCTGTATCCATAGCATTTGTGGATGAAGGTAAGTGAATGGCTCTATATCCATACCATTTGATGATAAATATATAATTGATAGGAATCTGTATCATTAACATTGATTATGAAGATAATTGTATGACTTTGTTAAAAAGGTTAGTTGATGTAGTTGTATCAACGTGGATACAAACATTACTTTTAAGGTATTATATTTATTAATTGTATTTTTATGGCAAGTTATCCCACATAGCCATAAAATATTCAGCCCACACTGATATTGTTGAGAAACTTTACATTCTACAGACTATACATTGATATTTTTGAGATACTTTACATCCTACAGACTATCCATGGCTGATCTTCCCTGGACTTGTCCTTATAAGTTCAGGTGGAAAAGCACTATACCTGACCAACAACCAGGTAGGTCTAACGGAGAGGTATGCAAAACGTAACTATCACCATTATGCGTACTTTTCCATCTAATTATCCCACAGTTGATGGGTCATTTACCTACCAACCATCCATCTACCATCCTCACATTCACCTACAATCCCTCCATCTATCCAGCGATTCATGTACCAACCACCTATCATTCAACCACACCCTTACCATAACTCAACCACCTACCTATTAGTCACTCAAACATCTAACATACAACCATCCTTCTATAATACACCAGATATCCTATATGTTTACGAGAGGTAGTGCAGCTCTAGTGGGTCTCTTGTGTGGAGCTTTGGAGGCTTCGTCGTTCGTACAGACAGTTATAAAGGTAATCTGTCAAAAAGGTAATCTGTCATCAAGGTGTTCTGTAATAAATGTATAAATATGATATCAAGTAATTCTCTAGTTTAGATAATCTGTCATCAAGGTAATTTTTCACCAAATTAATATGTTATCACTGTTACGGGTGTTAAATGTAATCGGTCATCAGTTTACGAATCACCAAGGCAATCTGTAGTCAAGGTTATCTGTAATCAAGGTAATCCATAAAAATCCCAATGCTTACATCACCGTCTTCTGTCGTTCACCAGTTAGCCTATGAACATGACGTCAGTCTGCAAGTCTCCTACTTGATACTGGCAGGCCTCTACTGCGTCACACTGGTCAGCACATTTCTATTCTTACCCAAAGACTTCATCACCGCCAGTCCTAAGACACAATCACCACATGAAACCGATGGAAAGCCAGGCAAAGCTGTTTATTATCAGGTCACTGGAAGTGACATTTTGGATGTAACATCAGACGATCAAATGACAATGTCAGACGTAGATGAAGCCAAAGATGACACTGCAAAAACCTTTTTGTTACGAGACTCGCAAGTACTTGAATATTTAAGATGATCTTCAAATAAAAAGTAATTTTTAAACATTCGCTAATATTAAACAGTATAATTTTGGCAAATATTCAACACTATCTGACAGTTGAAACATTGTCCTTCAAGTCACAGTAATTCGACAAGTACTTATTTATCACACCAATAGAGCAGCGAGAGTGAACAATGAAAACCAATTCTGAATTGTGTACCATATCCCCATGTGGAATGATTCAAATACTCTCTAACTCTATAATAAGTCAGTCATTTTTCTTCTTTAGCATCTCATTTTATTTTCAACTTAATTCGTTTACTTCCTGTACCCTCCTTGGTAACGTGTATGTTTAGGTGTTAGACAACGTCTTGATGGTATTATATAAGATTCATTTTTGTTTGTTTCTAAACTTTCTTGTAGTTTTGTCTGCGTATGAAGGCTTCCAGCCGAAATGTTCACATGATTGTTCTGTTTCTTTTCCCCGAAGCCTGAACTTAACATGTCATGGTCTCCTTTTCAGTTATTTTGAAGCTGTAACTATTCACTTGTGTTGTGTCATCACAGAATGATATCAATTTCTTGAAATAGAGAATTCTGATGGACACATTTGTAACAAATAAAAGTAAATTAGTTAGTGTTTTAAAAATTATTTCTTAGTTCACTAAATGATTGTCAGAAATGTGAAGATAATAACGTGTTCGGGTTTTTGAACTTAAGGAAAGACTACTTTCATCCTTAGTGGTGACAGCTCTGCAATATAAAAAAATCCACATAAATTGCCTGCCCCACCCATCCTCCCATGCCATTACTTACACTGTGTATGTTGTATAGCACCAGGTATATGACGGAGTCGAGCTAGACACGGTAGAGAAAAACCTAACCTCAAATTCACATCCCAGACAACCCATAGACAATGAGTCTGAGTCTGACGACATTGACCCATCAAATGATCGAGCAAGTGACCCATCCAATGGTCGTGGTAGCGACGAGAAAGTTGTACTTCACACGGGTAGAAAACTGTTCCAATGTTTATTCTCCACAACATTTCTGCTCTATTTGCTGTGGGCAAGCCTGGTTCAGATTGTGCTGGCCATGTGTCTAGGGACTTTCAACCAGTGGTTGGAGTTTGTCACGGCCAAGAACAACCATGAAGGTGAGAACAGTTCAACTCGTATAGTTACCAGGCTCGAGGCAAGCAAAAGCTGCCTGTGGGGCAAAGTCTATGCGCATCTTGCGCATCTTTTGCAAGTAAAATTACAACTTTGGTACTTCTAAAAATTGTGCCCGGGATGGGAGTCCGCTTCATACTCGCCCCCCCCCCCCCCCAATTATCTGTCCTGGTCAAATCTTATAATTTAAGTTCGATACATTCATACTCGCCCCCCCCCCAATTATCTGTCCTGGTCAAATCTTATAATTTAAGTTCGATACATTCATACTCGCCCCCCCCCCAATTATCTGTCCTGGTCAAATCTTATAATTTAAGTTCGATACATTCATACTCGCCCCCCCCCCCCCAATTATCTGTCCTGGTCAAATCTTATTATTTAAGTTCGATACATTCATACTCGCCCCCCCCCCCCAATTTAAGTTCGATACATTCATACTCGCCCCCCCCCCAATTTAAGTTCGATACATTCATACTCGCCCCCCCCCCCAATTTAAGTTCGATACATTCATACTCGCCCCCCCCCCAATTTAAGTTCGATACATTCATACTCGCCCCCCCCCAATTTAAGTTCGATACATTCATACTCGCCCCCCCCCCAATTTAAGTTCGATACATTCATACTCGCCCCCCCCAATTTAAGTTCGATACATTCATACTCGCCCCCCCCCCAATTTAAGTTCGATACATTCATACTCGCCCCCCCCCCCAATTTAAGTTCGATACATTCATACTCGCCCCCCCCCCCAATTTAAGTTCGATACATTCATACTCGCCCCCCCCCCCAATTTAAGTTCGATACATTCATACTCGCCCCCCCCCAATTTAAGTTCGATACATTCATACTCGCCCCCCCCCAATTTAAGTTCGATACATTCATACTCGCCCCCCCCCCCAATTTAAGTTCGATACATTCATACTCGCCCCCCCCCCAATTTAAGTTCGATACATTCATACTCGCCCCCCCCCCAATTTAAGTTCGATACATTCATACTCGCCCCCCCCCCCCAATTTAAGTTCGATACATTCATACTCGCCCCCCCCATTTAAGTTCGATACATTCATACTCGCCCCCCCCCCCCAATTTAAGTTCGATACATTCATACTCGCCCCCCCCCAATTTAAGTTCGATACATTCATACTCGCCCCCCCCCAATTTAAGTTCGATACATTCATACTCGCCCCCCCCCCAATTTAAGTTCGATACATTCATACTCGCCCCCCCCCCCCAATTTAAGTTCAATACATTCATACTCGCCCCCCCCCCCCAATTTAAGTTCGATACATTCATACTCGCCCCCCCCCCCAATTTAAGTTCGATACATTCATACTCGCCCCCCCCCATTTAAGTTCGATACATTCATACTCGCCGCCCCTCCCCAATTATCTTTTAAATACTTTATATTAACTTCGCTTTTGTTTGTGGCTGTCAAGAAAAATTTTCGGACGGCTAATTGACCCACTTCCCATCAACTTATCATGCTGAAGCTTGCCACATAGACTTGTTGCCGATGACAACACATTCTTTCAAATTTTCAAACCGAAACTCCCCCAAAATAAGTTTTTCCTATTTTTCAAAGGAAAGATGAAGGCAATATGATGACATTTATTTCACAAAATGTATACATTCGCTGACATACTTACATGCATACACTCGGTCACAGAATGTTATACCTACATGTATACATACAGTGATAGAATGTTATACCTACATGTATACATACAGTGATAGAATGTTATACCTACATGTATACATACAGTTATAGAATGTTATACCTACATGTATACATACAGTGATAGAATGTTATACCTACATGTATACATACAGTGATAGAATGTTATACCTACTACTTATATTAAGAAGTAACGTACGTCAGATTTTATTGTAAATAAAATGGAAAACAAAATAATCAAACAAATTATTTTTTTAAAATTAAGCTTTAACAAAACATTCTGGTCTTACGCCTCACCACAACATTCTGGTCTTACGCCTCACCACAACATTCTGGTCTTACGCCTCACCACAACATTCTGGTCTTACGCCTCACCACAACATTCTGGTCTTACGCTTCACCACAACATTCTGGTCTTACGCCTCACCACAACATTCTGGTCTTACGCCTCACCACAACATTCTGGTCTTACGCTTCACCACAACATTCTGGTCTTACGCTGCATTACAACATTCTGGTCTTACGCTGCATTACAACATTCTGGTCTTACGGAACTATAACTAAAATCTTGGAACTTCCATTAAGTATTCTTCCATAGATCAGAAACGGATAAAAAAATATTTTTACCACACTGGTTACAGAATCCATTTCATTTCCAAAGATATTTAAACAGTACCCCTTGCTAACTGCTACAGCCCCCTTGCTAAATTCAACAGTACACCTTGCTAAATTTTTAACAGTACACCTTGCTAAATTCAACAGTACACCTTGCTAAATTCAACAGTACACCTTGCTAAATTCAACAGTACACCTTGCTAAATTCAACAGTACACCTTGCTAAATTTAGCAGTACACTAACCTAATTCAACAGTACACTAGCCAAGCTCAACAGTGCACCGTGCTAATTTCAACAGTATTCCTTCCCAAATGTATAATGTTGGAAAACATCACTTTCTTAATGCTCTTAAATTCAATGATTAGCTTTATATTTCAATAATTTCTAAATCTTTGTTGGTGAAACGGTCGGTGACGACATTTCCCGTGGGGGAAAACGACGGCGGCGAATCGTTCCATTTCTATCATGGGCGTTCCACGATTTTAGTTTTAGCCACACACCAAAAAAAAAAATGGCTTAGTTTTGAAGAGTTAAGTGTAGCTACTCCATGGAACTTTTAGTTCAACTACACATGACATAGATCTGCATTGTTTAGGTGGGGGTATGGAGCCAGATTAAATATGTTCCCGACTGCAAGTCAGAAGTTTCAACTCCGTTAAAATCCCAGTCCTTGGATGTAGGAAAAAGGGGGGGGGGGTGCGGCCTGGGTGGCTTTTTTCTGTTTTTATGGAGGGTTGGCATTTTTGGCTACCTTTTTGTGTAAGAAGGCGACTAAAATCTTGCCTGACCCCGGGTGGCGCTGGCCCTGGCTATACAAGTGATCCCGTCCCATATTCCTCTACAAAACAACCTCGGTATAACGCGCCCTGCTATTAACGCGATCCGATTTGATGGACCCCAATTATCGCGTAATAGCGAGGATTCATTGTATACATTGACGTATTGTAATATAACATATGCATATCATTGGCAGGTTCACTAAAAGAGACATTTGAAATAGTCGATGATGTTGTAGCTTTTGTTCGTTGCGTTAAACTACTTAATTAATGTCTGAAAGCCTGTATGACAGGAATGGAAAACCTACGGCCCCGGGCCATATCTCAGCCCGCTGAATCGTTTAATGCGGCACGCTATACCTCTCTGGAACTGGAATTATGTTTTTTTTTTTTTAATGTACAAATTGAGAATGATTGTTAGTAAAAACTTGCAAAAAGTAATAAAATTATTCCGATTCTTATAATAGAAAATTAAAAATAATAATTATCTTGAAATTCCTATGAAAATATTATTGTGTCGCTAAAAAAGAAGATTAATAAATTTCATGTGGATCTCTGCACGAAAAGGTGCCCCCCCCCCTGTTGTAGGTCTCACACATTAAAAGTGAAGTTCTCTAAGTATTATTTTAAATCGTGGATATTTCATTTCCCAGTGAGTCGGTACACAGATGTGTTGTTTTACACTATGCTCGGGAGTCCTGTGTTGTCCTTGTGTATCGGAGTCGGGATGGACGTAATGAACAGCGGTGATAAGCAAGGTCATTATTTTATTTGTTTTATTCACATTAAGTTAATCGATTCCATTTTGACATTTTTACAATTAAAGTTTTCCTAGCGCCTTTACTACCAGCAATGTTACACTGACATCGATTTCAATGCGATATCAGTATCGAAGTAATAATTTTAACAAATAGCTATCTTTCTTCTATGTTTGTTCTCTCTTTAGTTATTGGCCTCCAGACAGTTTTGTTTTCAACTCATTGTTTTCGATCTATGACGTCAATGAATCTCTCTGGATCTTATTATCCACAGACAAAAGGGCTGAAGTTATCCAGACTCTCAGGACATCCGTTGTATCATTGGGTGCCACCAGTGTCATGGCCGTGATCCAGTGCGTTCTTGTCATCACGTGTCATCATGACGTCATTGTCATCTCCAGCGTGATGCTTGTCATCTTTAGAACAGCCCTGTACAGCTGTGGGACGGCTTTTCTACGTATTATGTCAGTAACTTAGAGAAGGTTACTTTTTATAAGAAAATGTTATGTCATAGATCAGTTGAGATCACTATCATATTTTCTAACCAAGCGTTTACTGGATAGAATCTGTTATTGGCATCCTTCTGTCTTAGTGAGACGGTGTTGTAAAGCTGTTATTGGCATCCTTCTGTCTTAGTGAGACGGTGTTGTAAAGCTGTTATTGGCATCCTTCTGTCTTAGTGAGACGGTGCTGTAAAGCTGTTTTTGACATCCTTCTGTCTTAGTGAGACGGTGCTGTAAAGCTGTTTTTGGCATCCTTCTGTCTTAGTGAGACGTTGTTGTAAAGCTGTTTTTGGCATCCTTCTGTCTTAGTAAGACGGTGCTGTAAAGCTGTTATTGGCATCCTTCTGTCTTAGTGAGACGGTGTTGTAAAGCTGTTATTGGCATCCTTCTGTCTTAGTGAGACGGTGCTGTAAAGCTGTTTTTGGTATCCTTCTGTCTTAGTGAGACGGTGTTGTAAAGCTGTTATTGGCATCCTTCTGTCTTAGTGAGATGGTGTTGTAAAGCTGTTATATCTGCATCTTCGTGAATGACATAAAAAGCTTCACCCCTCCCCAGATAATTATTGATAATTTCAAAGTGCACTTTGGCGTATACCTGATTGTAAATTTTCATCCTAAAATTATGCTCTGCTTTTCATTAATTACATTTACTTTGGTTTTTTACTTTATATTCACCCCATCTTTCATCAAAAGACGAGTGTCTCTCATAACCCTCTCTTTGAAGAAGACCGTCTAAGTAAAAGTTGATGAATTATTTTGTTTCTATGGCCGTCGCATCAGCCATGCAGGCCGCCTCTAAAATTAAAAGAAAGTTCAGTTTTGAATGCAGATGACACCAAAGCGAAAAGTGGCCCAGGCCCCATTGGTACGTGTTTCATTTGCCTTTAGGTTAATCCGGTACTGCACTTCTCGCAAGAGTACACCGACTGCTCGTTTATTCTGGTCCTCGGTATTGCTCTTTTTTCTATTATAATTATAGGATTGGTTATAAGATTAGACATTAAAACTTGAGATATTGATAATTTGGTATTTAAATGTATTCTAACTTTACCCATTATTTCACTAATATTATTCTCATTGATCTCCACTGATCCCGCGTGAATATTTTGATTGCTTCACAGGTATCTGAGCGAATATTTTGATTGTTTCACAGGCATACGAATGAATATTTTGATTGTTTCACAGGCATACGAGTGAATATTTTGATTGCTTCACAGGTATCTGAGCGAATATTTTGATTGTTTCACAGGCATACGAGTGAATATTTTGATTGTTTCACAGGCATACGAGTGAATATTTTTATTGTTTCACAGGCATACGAGTGAATATTTTGATTGTTTCACAGGTACCGGTATCCGAGTGAATATTTTGATTGTTTCACAGGTATCCGAGTGAATATTTTGGTATCTTGTGTGGCATCATGTCTCTACTGGCCGGTGGCTTCAGCCTTTTCCAGTATCCTTTGTTTTTGTGGATACAGCTTAGAGACCAGGCCTGGAAGGAGGTACGTATAATAGATTTCTGCATCCACTGGTATTTTGTATGATCTCGGTGACGTGTCACAAACTTAATTGCGGTAGATACATTAACAAAATTAAGAAATGCACAACATTCCCCAATAACCATAAGTAAAGATGTACATTACCAGGCTCTTTCTATATCAATTATATACCCACACATAGTTAAGATTGCAGTGTCTTTCCATATCAACTATGAACCCACTCATAGTTAAGATTGCAGTGTCTTGCCATATCAAATATGTACCCACACATAGTTAAGATTGCAGGGTCTTTCCATATGAAATATGAACCCACACATAGTTAAGATTGCAGTGTCTTGCCATATCAACTATGTACCCACACATAGTTAAGATTGCAGTGTCTTTCCAGATGATCCCAAAACAGAAATGCAGTTGAAATGTATTTATTTTATTTTATTCAGGTATTTGGACTTCTCGGCTTGCTAGGAATCATATCCCTTGTTCAGCCCTTGCATCTGTTCTGGAGAAGTACAACTATATCTTTTAGGGAGAAAGGTTTTTAATACGTTGTACACAATATAGGATTACATACGAATAAATTTTTTTTACAAAACTGTTTCTTACTGAACTCTTTAAACAAAAAACGTAATTGCTTGATCGCAGTCCTACACTCTTCTTGTTATGACGTAATGATTTATTTTTATTATTATAATTGTTCGTCCTTCACATGCGAATATGACCAAGGCTATATTCCACTTGAGCAGTTGCTTGGACTTCCAATGAATTTTGTTTAAAGTTAGGGAGAGTTGCGACATTCTTCAGCCTCACTGAAATATCACATTAAGAGATGGCGTCAGCGGGCCGTCAAGCTTAAGCTCTTTATGCCCTCACTGGCGCTCACCCACACAAGCCAGGCGCCGGGTCTCCCCAGCGCCGACCTGTGCGGGAGAACGCCAGAGACCTCCCCGAGCGTGGACCGTCCCCACCAGCAACCGCTCGATCAGGTTTGCCGAGGGAGACCCTCCCCGCCCGGAGACGTCTGGTCGACCGAAGACGATGCGTTTAAAACGTCCGCAGTCCACTCTCCTAGATGCCGGGACGGTAAATTACGTCCTAATATCTCCCCCCACCCGTCCCGGGGGAGCATCGGACGCCCTCTAAGAGGGTTTCTACAGTGTGTTTCCCCCTCGCGACTAATTCACGAAGTAGCTGGGACGAAACGGTTGCCTAGGAGCAGCTTTCTCAGGGCTGCGTATTTAGAATCATCGGCCAGAGACTTCCACAACAGCCTCTCGCTTCATATCCCTTAACGGCAACTTGTAATCATGATCCCCCAGCCTCACTCTCTCGTCCTTTCCTATTTTGATCCAATGGAAAAACTTGGTCAAGACTACAAGGAGATATACTATGATGCTCAGCAGTGTCAATGTCAACTTCCATACTCCTGGATTGGATCATTCATCAAGTTCTCCCACTATTTCAATCATTAGTGAATAACTCAAGTCCTTTTAGTAACTATAACTTTAATTATCAGGAACACAAGGCATATCTCTTCCCTAAGGTTATACACCATAACTGCCGCACGACTACTACTTACGTCACAATACACATAAAATTACGTCATTCAGACAAGCGCGTTCATTAGCTAATAAAAACTCTTTCACACACCGCGCGTAATAAACATGCATTCAACGCAACAATAACTAATGAACTCCCATACTTGACAGTCAAGACTACAAGGAGATATACTATGATGCTCAACAGTGTCAAGACTACAAGGAGATATACTATGATGCTCAACAGTGTCAAGACTACAAGGAGATATACTATGATGCTCAACAGTGTCAAGACTACAAGGAGATATACTATGATACTCAACAGTGTCAAGACTACAAGGAGATATACTATGATGCTCAACAGTGTCAAGACTACAAGGAGATATACTATGATACTCAACAGTGTCAAGACTACAAGGAGATATACTATGATGCTCAACAGTGTCAAGACTACAAGGAGATATACTATGATGCTCAACAGTGTCAAGACTACAAGGAGATATACTATGATACTCAACAGTGTCAAGACTACAAGGAGATATACTATGATGCTCAACAGTGTCAAGACTACAAGGAGATATACTATGATGCTCAACAGTGTCAAGACTACAAGGAGATATACTATGATGCTCAACAGTGTCAAGACTACAAGGAGATATACTATGATGCTCAACAGTGTCAAGACTACAAGGAGATATACTATGATGCTCAACAGTGTCAAGACTACAAGGAGATATACTATGATGCTCAACAGTGTCAAGACTACAAGGAGATATACTATGATGCTCAACAATGTTTCTTGTGTGTCACTGGGCTCTTTAGTAATGATATAATGGCATATAATATCACGTTATCTTCATCCGAAAGTGAAATGTATTTTCAGGGTAGAGAAAAGCTGATAACCAGAATACAAACATTTCCACTCGGATGTTTTCTGTTGCTCTTCTGTTAGGTGTAGAATGAAGCAAAAAATAAATTCTTGTATGCGCGAAAATCCATCTTTGTATTTCATTTATCAAAAATTTCCAGGGAAGGGGCTCACTAAGCAACTTTCCCAGCCCCCGTCCCCGAATTTCACTCGTGAGCCTTCGGCGTACTCAATTGTAGTATAATAATATAAAATAACACACAAATAACCCTTACTATACCTATTTGAAGTATAATTCGGCTGTATTATAAATAAAACAAAATATACATCTATACTTTGTAAAAATTACATTTTTAAAGAATATAAAAAATCTCAGGAATTTTATTTATAAAAAAGGGAAAAGTAAAGGTAAAAAAAATTTGTAAATAGTTTTACATTGAATACATCATTAGTTTCTACTAATAATAAGTAATATTGCCACTAGATGCCCTTATTTCAATTTTTATTATCCAAAATGTTTTTGATACACAATCCCCACTCGTTGCCTTAGCGATTTGGTCGTCGTCAACACCCCGCCCTTTTAACTCATAAAATCCGGGATATGCGTAGGTACTGGGTGCGAAGTGAGCGGGTTGCACTTTGATTCTAATACTAATAGAAGGGTGACCTTTTCGGCCAACCGCAGATTTTTTTCCTGGAAGTAGGGGGAGGAGGGTTGAAAAAACTTGGACCGTCCTGGGTGACATTAACCCTAGCTACGCCATTGTACAACAATAAACTTTTATCATATATGTTTCTGGAATTTTTTTTATGGCAGGGACAAAATGTTTAAATACTTAGGCCTTAATCCGGTCCTGTATGCGAATAAATTCAATTGCTTACTTGCCGTAGTGGATTCTTAATTTAGGCCTAAATGCAATGACATTTTGAGAAACTAATTGCATTTTAAGAAACAATTTTTTTTTCTTGGTACACGGTCCCTACTGGTTGACTTAAGCTTTACTTGTTAACAAACATTCTTTTGGGAACAACCTAATTCGTGACACTTTAGAGTTCCTTTCGCCACACTTTTTCCTTTCGCTACACTTTAGATTTCCTTTTTTGCCACACTTTTTCCTTTCGCTACACTTTATATTTATTTTCACCACACTTTAGATTTCCTTTCACCACACTTTTTTTCTTTCGCCACACTTTTTGCTTTCGCCTCATTTTTTTCCTTTCGACACACTTTTTCCTTTCAAAGCTCAAATAAAAATGTGCCAATAAAATTGTCCAATATTATCATGAAAGATGATTGTATCCCTTTTAATGACTGAAATATCCTTTTACTTTTCATCCATCTTAACTAATCTTTTCCAGCCATTGAACTATACATTCTGTGTATGTTACGGAAGATGAAATGTCGTGACCCGATTTGAATTAGCGTACTTCTTAAATCGAGCAGCGGTTAACAAATGATATATTCTACCAGATATTTCCCATGAAATTTAACTTGGCACTTCCTAATAATACTACTGTTGAACATTTAAGTGCCAATACTGGTGAAGCAAGAAATTGGAAAGTTTATAGCCCATCATAAAACTTCAATGCAGTAACTTATTTCATATTAAAACGAATAAAGAATATTCTTATCATAAGATTAATAAGAATATTCTTTATTCTTAAGAATTATGAAGAGACTTGGAGTTTTATGAAAGAATTGCAATTTTCTGCAAGCGGTTAAAACAAAACAAAAAAAAAGTTTAAAAAAAAAAAATTAGAGCATTCGAGGAAAAAGAAAATCCAAACAATTGAAGGGAAATACAAAGCCAAATATAATTGTTCTCCGTTTGGTGTATTTGTAAAAAGATAAACCGTTTATGTTCATATTAGAGAGGGTGTGGTAACAAATAATTTTGGGTTCGGTTCAGTTCGGTAACAGTTAAAGCTTGGGCTCGGCTCGGTAACTACTGCACTTGAGCGCAATTAGGTTATAATTGAAATGAATTTGGCTTTAAATTAAATTAAATAAATATATATTACATTTATTATAAACTTGAGGGTTTATATAGAAAAAAACAAACAATTCTTTTGTTCGACACGCTTAAAAAACAAAGACACATTTTCTATCATGAAATCATGTCTTTCCTCAGTCTTAATCTATTTCTGCGCGTCGGGGTTTCTTAATTGTTTATCATGTAGCCACGATAAAACCTCTGCAGTTACGCTTTCTGATATCAAATGAAAGTGATACGGTTAAGGGTATTGATTTTGATCAAGTGATTGACATGCTTGCAGCTTTGAAGACCAGGAAAGGAGAATTTTAAATAAATTAAATTTTGATGTAAAAATAACTAACTTTATGTAGTTACAGTTCTTAATTACATTGACCCCTGACCTTTAATTAATTGTTTTTGCTCTTGTCATTGTTATACCTTGGACTTATTTTAACAAGAAGAAATCCACAATAGAAGACTGAGAGGGGGTGTGACACCATGAGTTTACCGCACCGGATGACATCAGCCCTAGCTACGCCACTGAGGAGGGCACTTGACTTTCTGCGCCCCCCACCTTTAGAGATGCCTGAAAGCAACACTGCACCCACACATATCTCACATCATCTGAGTGTTGTCAACTGTTTTCAATGTGTTTATATGAATAAAGAAACAGACCTACCGTTATCTCATTGTGTTTTGAACGAGTTGCTGGCACTGGATGAAAAGGAGTAGGCTAGGCCACGCAGTGTTGTTGAATTTTGCACACATTAATACAACATCAAGCCGATGCTCGAAATGGTGTTGCCGAGGGGGGGGGGGAGGATTGGAAAATTATTTTGTTCTGGATTATCTAGTTAAGCTATAAGTGTTTATGGTGTCTACCTTATTTCCGCATTTGTAAAACATTGTCGGTGCAAATAAGTTTGCATTAGAACTTTTGGGTTGGTTTGTATTTAGTGACGATGAAGTTCGAGTTTTGTTCAGTTTGGTTCGGTCGTCGGCTGGGTTCATGCTCGGCGTGTTCGGTTCGATTCCCATCTCTAATTTGTATTTTACTGTGTGTTCTTTAAGTATATGCCATTAAGAGATGGGTTTGGTGTCACCTGCCGCCAGTACCTATACACCGAGCACGTTATCAAAAGACTGTTTATTTCTCCTTAATGGTGGCTGTTTGGTAGCTTCAGATTTATGCATATTATTGTTTACATCAAGAATGTCTGTTGTTTACATCAAGCTGAGTCGCTATCATCTAGAAATTATTGAATTTCTTCTGTTGTCATGTTAAAAAATATTGCCACACTTTGCTGTTTGACAGACTCTCAAAACTTTCTTTAAAATAAAAGATGATGCCAACCGTACAAAATATTTCTTATATTTATCTTCAGTGTATATATTTTATTAATAATCATATTAGTATTAGGGTTCGTACGAATATTTGACAACTCCTATACTCCTGGATTGGATCATTAATCAAGTTCTCTTACTATTCCAATCATTAGTGAATAACTCAAGTCCTTTTAGTAACTATAACTTTAATTATCAATACAAGCAACACATCTGTCTTCTACAATGTTCCACACAATAACTATTCAACATCCTCTTGTCCAACCGCCATCTACATTCCACCATCACAACAACTCAACTACCAAAACTAATACGTCACTTCCCTTACCCAAATACGTCATAACATTCTCGCACCATATACAACGCTACACGTATACTCTCAAACTAAACATGTTTTACGTAAAAACATCACTACATTGATTTCATACCCTTGACAATAGTATATGACACAAAAATATGACATTTTGACCCAACCTACCCCTTACTATATATAGGCCTACGACTGATACTGAACCCACCTAAAAGTAATGAATTAATGTTATTTAAAATTTCTGGCACCCCCTCCCTCCCGAGAAAACGGAATAAAGTCCAAAAACAAGCCCATGTCAAGCGACAATCTAACAATTTATAATTGAAGACCTTAGTGCTAAAAGTATTTAAGTCACAAAATACATATTTTGAAATTATTATTATTATTTTTATGGGTAGTTTTCTATAGCGTGGTACCCCAGCCTAGGTACATGCAAATTAAAATGAACTTAAAAAATATAAATTAAAAACCAACCATTCCATATCAATTTACATGTGACGTCATGGACGGCACTCCGCAGCATCGTTTAACTTTCAGAGGGGGAATCAGTCAGGATAGTAACGTTGAAAGAGGTGTGTTTTGAGTGCAGTTTTGAAGGCTGGGATGGTTGATATATTTCTGATGTGTAGTGGAAGAGAATTCCATTATTTGGGGGCACAGTAAGAGAAAGATCTTTCACCGTATGTTTTTGTGCGAGTCTTGGTGGCAGAAAGAATACGCCCGTCTGCGGAGGCGCGAAGCTGTCGAAGGGGTGAATAGATAATCGCGTTCAAATATTCTTTTTGTCTATAAAATGTGAACATTTTCATATTTTGCGTTGTTTAATTAAGGACTTTGGCACAAGTTAATGTGTTCAAATTTCTGCAGTACACTTGGCTAAACCCGATAAGAAAAGGTCACAGTTTAGATTGATTTTGACAAAAATGTGACTTAAGTACTTTTAGCACTAGGGCTAGGGTCTTCAATTCCTTTTTAACCAAAATTTTGCTAATTAATGAAAGAAAAAAAAAAATACATTTTATTCTACGCTAATTTGAAAAGCAGAAATTATGCAAAAAATATTTAACTTTAAAAACAACAAATAAAAAAAATTGTTATATAACATTGCTCTCTACACCCCACCCCCCTGTAACACATTAAATAACAAAATAACAACCAACCCAACCCCCTTCCAGTTATATAAGATGCACACGGTCCTATGCTGTCTAACTTAACCAAAAACAGACGCTGTTTCTTCACGTGATTATTGAAAAAAAATATTTACAAGCAAGTGTTTCTAACAACTTGTTATAAGTGATTCGCTTCGAATAAAAAAATATAATGATAATGCAAGCATCTATAGATGTTAATGTCTTGCTATTTCATTCTGGATGGAAAAGAAAACAACATGCTACACAATATATAAGTACGTTGACACATGAAAATCTTGGGATAATCAAGTTTAGTACAGGCTTCCAGCCCATGGGAGGTCACCTCAAGTGGAGTTGCAAACGGATTCATGCAAGCTCGATGAATGAAACAATAGATTAAGAGAAGAGGCAATAAAAAAAATAAAAAATGCAACAACAACCACTGGTATCTTTAAGTTTAGTTACAATTTCAATGATGCTATTATTCTGTCGTCTTATTTGAATGTGGTTATTCCCTTAAAACGCATGAGAACCTGTATACTAGACATATTGATATTGAGCGCAGCAATTCAGCGCGTTTAAATAGATTTTAAAGGCCTTTGCTTGTAGCGATAAATTTAAAAAAAAAAAAAAAATCAACCTAACAAAAAACAACAACAACAAACAAACAAACAAAAATAATTTTATTCTTAAAGTGTATATCCGGGTTTTCTAGTGATGGGAAAATTTCCCGGGAAGTCTTTTGTTTATTACTGGTACTAAAGAATATTAAAGATCGTGCGGGATCCCGGGGAGAGACCCTAAAAGTACGTGCCTCGTTTGCCTTAGTTAGTCCGGCATTTCCCATTAACACCGCGTGGTCTCTTAGCATTACAATAATGGATTCCATGTAATTTTATTGATCGATTCAGACCTTCAGTGGATTGACTGTTTAAACGGACAAGGACATCCTATAAATCCAGATCATGAACATGCATCACACCTCACACGGGTCACACCTTACACTACAATCCTAATACGGTAAAGGTGGAAAGTAGAAGATTAAATTGTGAAAATAAAAGTAAACACATTTAAATATATTTTTTAACAATAAACAACAGTTTTAAAAAATGTAGTGTAATATTTTAAAATAATTGTTGGCTATAAAATGCCATTATTTCCTATTTCGAAGATAATATGAATTGTGCTACTATTTTAATAAGTTAAGGTTTTAGACTTTTTACCGGATACGGAATGGGCCAAAAAATGGTGCGCATCGTGTTTGCGCAGTTTATTTTGGTCGAGTTGCAGGCCTATTGTGAAAAATAAACAACCCGTTTACAAAAGATGTGTGAAGTTAGAGGTATTGGATAAATAACAAGACATGCATGGCTATGAAAATAAAATACAGATTGTTTCCATTGAGTTTTGTTACATATTTAATTTTAAAAACTGGGGATAGTTTCTAAACCGATTTTATGTGTATTTTCCCCGTTACACCCCAAAACTCTTCTGCTTGGCTTGTGCCGAACCCAGAGATTTCCTGACACTGGCGTCGTAATGTCTAGCCCGGGATTATAAATCAAACATAGTAAAATTCCGCCATTTGCTTAGTGTCTGTTATACCTGGCCAGAGAAAACCTTTAGGATACATTTTTTAAAATGAGAATGAAATGAGTAAAGAAATTAATACATCTGTTAAAATTTAAAATACTGTCTGTACTGTATGAATTTAAGAATGATAGAATGTAAGTTAGTATTAGTTAGACTTTGTTTAAATTATAGTTTAAATGAAGTAATACAATTCATTTTTTAGATAGCACTTCTTTTGGTTAAAAAGTTATGTTATTTTTTTTTGTTAATAAAAACTCACAAGCCTAATTTTTGTGACAAATAAAAATATTTTTTGGACTAAAAAGCTAAAAGATTTATAACCTACCTGACCTAAAACCTTTATAACCGCCCAAAATAATACTAATAATAGGACAATTTACATAAAAATTGTTTGAAATTTTCAACATTGTATTCCCAAAAAATATTAAAACTTAACTAGATTGAACTAAAATAAAAAATATATCATAACCCAATTAAAAAAATTCTGTAAATTTGTAAAAAAAAATTTGAATACTCCTTTTTAGTCAATCTATGCAATCCGCGCCACTTCGAGTTTTTGTGTAGGATTCTCTTCCTTTTGTTTATTCTTGGATTGTTACTAAAGTTAACTTTTCTTTAATACAACGATGCAATGTTTTAACTATAATTTCATTGGGTGGTTAATTATAATATTTAAATTTTTCGGCTATTTGGACAATGGCATGGGTAACCCATAATATTGTATTGAGTCTCTGAAGACTATTTTGTATTTTCTGTTTGGTGGAACCTGCAATAAAGTATGTAAGTGTAAGTCTATGAAACTGTAAGTTGGGTTTTAATTATTTTAAAATTATATTGTATTGTTTTTCTTCATTTTTACACTTTTCTTACCACAGTCTACAAAGGGAAGGGAACATGTACCGGCTGAAATTACTGTAGGAAAGGGAATGACCAGAGATCGTTGAAACTTCTTGCCGCATATTTAGAGGGATATAATACATTTTTAAAATTCTCCATGAAATTAATATACTGCCTGAAATTACGGCATTAAATTTCATGTCTTGTTCCTATTTTTCATTTATCTCGGTAATTAGCTAACAGCACATCCTTTCTTTCCCTCCCCATTTTAGCAGATGTGTCTTTGCACTACGGCCACCATCTTGGTTGCCATGATCTGTGATCAAGGTTCATAGCAACCAAGATGCTGGCTGTGGGAAATAAGTGGTGTGGATTGCGTACATTTTCCCATATTTTTCTAAACAGAATGTGCATATCTTACAAAATATTAAAAAAATAACAAAAAGTCTTAAAATTACTTTGCATTAAATTATTTTTTAAATACAAAAATAAATTTTTTCAGGCAGGGAAGTTTGATGATCCCCCAAATTTTGCTGAATTTTAAAATTACCTCAAACCCCCACCTTTAAAACATCCAACTCTTTTTAGCACTTCAGAATAGGAGATATATAAGTGAAAAAAAAAAAAATTAAAAAAAAATAATTTAAATCAGTGCAATTTTTTTATCTGGACAAGATCTATTGTAAATAAAAAATCTTTAAAAAAATCTATTTTATTTTGATAATATCAAACAATTGACATTAAATTAGAAAGGACAGAAGGGATATGAATTTGATTAATTTAAGTTTAATGCATTAAATTTCTAGAGCTTTCTTATCCATCAACTGGTTATAAATAATAATGCATCAAATTTTGTATCAATTTTTTTTTCTGACACTTTGTTATTTTCTGTAATATTTTTCCGTTTTGGCCAAAAATAACCTTGTAATGGCCATCTTAGATACTTGAAATTTGACAGAGTTATTTTAAAGATGTATCAGCTCAATTTAAAATGGTACAACGCTAAGTTTAAAAAAAAATAAAATATATATATATATTTATATATTATACTTACCTGATTTCTTCCAATTTAAAAAAAAAAAAAAAATGGCATGTGCCATTAGATTTCATACAAAAATAGCGACATTTCCAAGTACCTTAGTAACTGAACATACTTATGCATCAAAGATCAAATTTAAAAAAAAAATTAATCCTGATGTATTATGTTTATTAGACATTTTTTAAAATGTAAAATAATAGACTGAAATTAAAAAGTAGGCCTAATACTAGGGTATAATGAAAGATAGTTTAAAAATCAAAATGTGACCCTTGAATTTTAATTAATTATATTTTTATTAGGCACCTGGTACAGTGAATACAGGGCTGCCACTCTCTTTTTCAAATTACCAGGACTATGTTAAAAAAAAAAAAAAATTCTCATCTTTATAAATACACTATTAAAGAGTTTAAAAAAAATATTAATTAATCCAATAATAAAGCTTGAATTAATGCATCAATACACGCTACAGTAATTGACTGAAAGTTTTTTAATCATACTATTTTTACTAGGTTAATCACATCAAATAAATTATATAATTTTGTTATGAAATTATTTTTAAAAAATTTAAACACCCTGGAGTTAGGCTATAAAAATTAAATGGCTCACCGCATAATTTAGTAAAAATATCTGCAAAAATGTGTTATAGAAGTCCATTTTTCTATTTGTTTCTGTTTTCAATAGTTATAGATATTAAAGTGTTTTTTTTCCCATTGACAATTTGGAAATTTGAAGCTATTTAACTTAAATTAACTGTCAATATCAGAGAACGCGTTATTGAACTTTAAGCAAATGATCCTCTTGAATATTGAAAGGCATGTTGTGTTTGGAAAAATATCCCTCTTTGATAATTGTTCATATTTTGTGAGTTTTTAAATAATTTTAATAAATTGACTTTTGCTATGTGTAAACTTTGACTTTGATTAATGGGTCCTAATTGAATTTTTCATTGTAAATTTGCAATATTTTCATAAGCTAGAATCTTCATTGTATTTAAATCAGGATGTGTTAATCACAAACTAATTTTCAAATGAATATTTGGATCCACATCAGTAGTAATACTAGTATTTGCTGAGGCGAATATTTGAAAAATGCGGGATATTCGGCCAGGGCGAACGTCTGAGGCGATTTCCTGGAGTTCCCTGCATCCTCCGTCACACATGGAATCTTTCTCTCTCCCCTGGAAGTGTTATCTCAAAATATATGGCCCTATTTCATAAGTACTATATTTAGGCCTATTTTATAAATAATTTGTATGATGAGGTGCTTAGCATTTTAGATGAATCTTTGTTCTTTAAAATTTATAGATGAGCCTACCAAATAAAAAAATTAAGACTTTAGCCTATATTTTAACTCTTACGCCTAGCCCTTAGCCAACGTTTTAACAGCAGTTTTTCTTTTCAATTTCTCAAACATTAAAATGCAAAACTTACACATTTTAAAAGGATGTACCAAGAAGTAAAAAAAATATTACAATTTTAACATATGTGACTAACACTAGCATCATGGAATGCTCATAAATGAATAGTGATTGAGAATGCTAATTGTTAACAAGGATTATGTTAAACATCTTTGACAGTTTAGAAATGAATTTAAATTAAGCATTATTTAGTGACCCTACAGTCAGTTTGCACATCCTTATGTGATCAGTGAGTCAGCAAGATATTTTATGGCGATGTCAAACACAAATAACCACTCTTTGCTGTCCAAAACTTGGAATCAATTCTTTCATGATCACCCCATTAGTTTAAAATTGGTCACATGTGACCATTTTTGTAATTAAATGATTTAAACGTTTTTAGTGTAGTTACAATAAAAGACAAATTTAAAACCCTGTTTCATTGCTATTTGTTTCAGATGCATATCTCACTATCAGTCATGTTTGATGAAATATCCAGGTAGTAGGCTTACTTTAAACATTGTAAAACAATGGCTACGCAAGCTCCAACATCAGCTGATGCTTGCTTAAGCATTGTTCACAGTTTGATGTGCCATCGGCAGGTATGTTTTTTAGCTGTTTTTTTCTTTCATTAACTCATTACATATTATGGCTAATTTGTGTGTGTGTCATTTACCAAGGTACCCAGTGCTGTTCATTTATAATTAGATCAATGCATTGCTGAATAAGAAAAAACTACAGAAGTAAATTAAAATTATTTTGATAGTTCCTCAAAAATCAGGGATTAGGCTAAGTTCACTAAATAAATAATAAATATTTACCTCGATACAAGTTATCAGTATAGCAAGGGCTCATTATTGACAGTGTGGCATATAAAAACATGTCTTAGAGATAGTTTCAGTCTTTTAAAGGTTACACAACACTGCTCTTAAAAATCAAGAAGTTAAACTCTTAGTTTACCTGAAAACATTTAGGTTTTAGCAGTTTCAAAGTTTCTGATAGCAACTAGACTTTTACTCTGTGGTATTTAGACTAAAAAATTTGTTATTTTTTTAAAAATAAAAATTTCTTTTGTTCAGGGTGGAGAGAGTGAAAGCTTTGCAAAAAGAGCCATTGAAAGTTTAGTGAAAAAGCTAAAGGAGAAGAGAGATGAGTTGGATAGCTTGATAACGGCCATAACTACAAATGGAGCACATCCATCGAAATGTGTGACAATTCAACGGACTCTTGATGGCCGTTTACAGGTATAAGTTCTTTTTAACATTATAAAATATAAATGCTGCTGAAAGTAACATTGTGTTTATAACAAAAGGAGATCCTTCAGCATAAAAATTTACATCAAGTATTCAAAATTCCATTTAAATGTGTAAAAATATATCTTTAGCCTCTGTTATCATGAATATTCTAGCAACCCTCGTAAACAGGTTTAACAAATTTTCCAGGTTGCAGGTAGAAAAGGATTCCCCCATGTCATATATGCAAGAATCTGGCGGTGGCCAGATTTGCATAAGAATGAACTGAAGCACGTTAAATTTTGCCAGTTTGCATTTGACCTGAAGCAAGACAGTGTCTGTATCAATCCCTACCATTATGAGAGAGTGGTATCACCTGGAATAGGTTAGTTTATCATTGTTCTTCCAGGTATTGAAAGACAATAAAAAATGCAAGAAGTCCATAGTAAGTCATATGAGACTTTACTGTACCAAAAAACAACCAAATTTTTCTTAGAATTAGCTACTTTGAGCTTTTTAATCAGCATTTGAAAACTTGTTTATTTTTGTTTCAGATTTATCAGGTCTGTCTCTTCACCATGCAGGTTAGTTGATTTCTGTGAAACAGTGGCTGCCACCATTGTCTGTTTTATTGCGGTGTCAAGCACTGGGGTCTGTTGTGGCCCTGTCATCCACTGAGGTCTGTTATGGCCCGGGTCAACCACTGTGGTCTGTTATGGCCCTGTCATCCACTGGGGTCTAGTGTGGCCCTGTCAACCTCTGGGGGTCTGTTGTGGCACTGTCAGTTACTGGGGTCTAGTGTGGCACTGTCAATCACTGGGGTCTGTTATGGCCCGGGTCAACCACTGGGGTCTGTTATGGCCCTGTCATCCACTGGGGTCTAGTGTGGCCCTGTCAACCTCCGGGGGTCTGTTGTGGCATTTTCAGTTACTGGGGTCTTTAGTGGCACTGTCAATCACTGGGGTCTGTTATGGCCCTGTCATCCACTGAGGTCTGTTATGGCCCGGGTCAACCACTGTGGTCTGTTATGGCCCTGTCATCCACTGGGGTCTAGTGTGGCCCTGTCAACCTCTGGGGGTCTGTTGTGGCACTGTCAGTTACTGGGGTCTAGTGTGGCACTGTCAATCACTGGGGTCTGTTATGGCCCGGGTCAACCACTGGGGTCTGTTATGGCCCTGTCATCCACTGGGGTCTAGTGTGGCCCTGTCAACCTCTGGGGGTCTGTTGTGGCATTGTCAGTTACTGGGGTCTTTAGTGGCACTGTCAATCACTGGGGTCTGTTATGGCCCTGTCATCCACTGGGGTCTAGTGTGGCCCTGTCATCCTCTGGGGGTCTGTTGTGGCACTGTCAGTTACTGGGGTCTAGTGTGGCACTGTCAATCACTGGGGTCTGTTATGGCCCGGGTCAACCACTGGGGTCTGTTATGGCCCTGTCATCCACTGGGGTCTAGTGTGGCCCTGTCAACCTCCGGGGGTCTGTTGTGGCATTTTCAGTTACTGGGGTCTTTAGTGGCACTGTCAATCACTGGGGTCTGTTATGGCCCTGTCATCCACTGAGGTCTGTTATGGCCCGGGTCAACCACTGTGGTCTGTTATGGCCCTGTCATCCACTGGGGTCTAGTGTGGCCCTGTCATCCACTGGGGGTCTGTTGTGGCATTGTCAGTTACTGGGGTCTTTAGTGGCACTGTCAACAACTGGTGTTTAGGTTGAAGGGTCTGGTGTGGCACAGTTAACCAGTGGGGTGTGGTTGGTTGATGTATGTCTAATGGTGATAGTCCTGCTGTCAGTCACTGGGGTGTCTTGTATGCCCTTTACAATCATTTGTGGGAAGGATCACTGTATGCTTATTTATAACTTGAATATCTTTACCCATAAAATACTTTAAAAGTTGAATAGTTCTATTTGGAAATATGTTTATCGATGATTTTAGCTATTGTTATATCAAAGGTTGTAAGATAAATATCATTATTTCTAGTCCATTTCTTAAATGTGCCTTGCAATTTTTTTTATTTATTTGTGCCAAGAAATCCAATAAGTGCCTTATACTGGACTTACATGAGGTAAACAAGGAAATTAAGGACGGTTACTTGCATTTTCAACCAGTACATTTAGGGGAATTATTTAAACATTGTTAATTTATTGGATCTAAGTTTTAGATAATATTCTTATCACTGCAGTGCCTTTAAATCCCATATCACAAAACACTTGTTTTATATATCATTAAAAAAATTATTTATAATTGTTTTTCACATATTGCTGTCATCGAATATTATATTAACAATTCTCACACTAAAGAAACTGTGTGCTTGTTGGATTAGATGAAGGAAAAAAAATCTATATTTATGTGAAATACATCTTAGCTTTGACCTTTTTCTGCACTCAGTAGCCATGTATCTAATATAGAGTCTAAGTTCCTTAAACATTTAAAATGCCAAATTCAAAAGGGTATCATCTTTTTTGTCTTATGATTCCATGTTGGTTTTGTTTTGGGGTCTGCTATGTGAGACATCAAATATGAACTATCTATTTGTCACTTAATTAATTGTGTAGTGCCACACATCCCCTGCACAGGCCCTCCTGGGAGGCTTGTCAAGGATGAGTACAGTAGCAGCGCATCCATGTCCATCACAGAACATGCCCAGCTTACAGGGGACACACAGACTGTCCAGCATCCACCAGCCGATTCATTTCTTCACATGCCAGGTAAGATGTTCAATTCACAAATATTTTTTATATGACCCTGTGGAGTTAATTAATTTAAAACAATTATTGGAGCACTGATAGAAATTATTATTGTAGCTTTCGCAGTGAATTCAAGATTTTCCCTTTTAAACCAGTTCATAATACTTTTGAGGAGATAAAAATGGGCGCACAATTTAATTAAAGTTTATATACAAATTGACTTAAATGCAAATGAAAGTATCCACACTGTTTAGATAAATACAGCTATAATAAAAATGGTCAGGTCTCATTATAGTTTTAACAATTTTAATTGATACAGCAGCTTGTAAAATTTTTGGAATTTAAATAAAATTTCTAGTTACGGCGTCAAAGATTTGGTTAATTATGTTTTTAAAAAATCCCAGTGCTTATTTTTCTCTATTCTTTGTTTCTAATACTTTGTTGATACAACTAATGAATAGCCTTTAATTTTGAATTGTTTCTGTGCTATTAGCTACATTTATGAAACTCATGGGGGAGCTATCATTTCTATTTGACTAGAAATGCATGTTTGTTAAACATTTGTTGTGTAGGTTTGTAAACCTTAAACTGGCAAATGTAAATTAAAGTTGTTAGAGTATTTGTCTAGATTTAAAGACTGAGTAGTCAGAGACCCCAACCATCTCCACAGAAGGACCCACACACCTATCTCTAATACCTCTTGTTGATACAATGCTTAAATCAAATTTCTTGTTTTCACGCCAGGCACACGGCCTGTAACCTCCACAGCACACCCCCTCCCCTCCCCATCCTCCTCAGTTAACAGTGTCTCCGTCGTGGCGTCCCCCCAGCAGCAGGTGCCGCCCGTCAGTGTTGTAGGGGGGAGTCAAATGGGGGCCACCCTGTGCCGCTCAGAGAGCGGGGGGTCCCTGTCACATCCCCACCACCCTCTCAACTCCCAAGCCAACCAGCCATTGTCTCCCGTACAGCAAGCCTTGCCCAGACTAGATTTATCCCGGCCAAGTGAGTTCTAGTGACCATTCATTGCTTCGGTGATGGGTGTGCTTTAACTAACCACTAATCCTGTCAATTAACCAGCTTGGGAGAGCCAGTCAACTGGAGCTTTAGCTGCTTATCTCACATTAGTTCCTTGTAGAATCACATAATATTTGCTACATGCTTTTTAAAAAAACAACATTTTCTTATGTAAAATCCTTTTGTACCTAACTAGCTAGCTACATGATTATTTCCCACGTATGCTATAGATTTATAAAAAAGCCTTAAGATATATGAAAGTAATTTAAATGGAAAAAAATTTGGGTTTGAAATATGCAATGTTGTAAAAAATTCATCAAAATAATATCAAACACAGATAGGCTTATTAGCACTTGGTTTAGCAAGGCAAAGTGTTACATTTTCTAGATAGAGATTTTGTAGTCTTGGTGAGACAACCAAAATAACTGTCTAAATTTCATCTATCTCTCTACCTTTCTATTCCCACAAATAATGCTATCAATGTAAGATAAAGCTACAGTTGTGATCTAGAAAATAAGATAGGGAACATAAAATTGATGATTATATAGAACTAAGAGAAAAGACAATAAGTCACTACATTAATGATTGCCTTTGTTATTCTGTTGAAAACTCATTAAAATTCAATGCTGAACCTTCAAATCATGATACCCAAGGGTACCAAGATGGCCTTTCAGGGGCTGAGGGAAAAGTGATTGTAATATAAGATGAGCCATTACTTTTAAATGATGGTATAAATGTTGATATATTTTTAAAAAATATTCTGCACTTACATTTTACTTTTGATGTGTTAAGTCAGAGCTTTAGTTTCCAATTTTAACATGCACTTCTTTTGTAGGGAGTTCAAGACTTGGTCAAACTATTCATAGGGGTTGTGACCTACTTTTGTAGGGAGTTCAAGACTTCGTCAAACTATTCATAGGGGTTGTGACCTACTTTTGTAGGGAGTTCAAGACTTCGTCAAACTATTCATAGGGGTTGTGACCTACTTTTGTAGGGAGTTCAAGGCTTCGTCAAACTATTCATAGGGGTTGTGACCTACTTTTGTAGGGAGTTCAAGACTTGGTCATACTATTCATAGGGGTTGTGACCTACTTTTGTAGGGGGTACAAGACTAGGTCAAACTATTCATAGGGGTTGTGGATGTATACAAAAGGTTGAGAAACCAGCATTAGATGATAAACTCAATCATAATATTTCTTTTCCTTATTATTACGTATTCAGAGGGATTAGTATTGTTTAAAATTATGTCAACAGGCTTTAAAAAGGCAAAACAAAGATTTTATGTTAGCATAAGTGTCACAATCAGATTTCATTGTGTTGTACTCACCTCTATGTCAAATAATGGAAACATTGAATGACTTGGATAGACAGCACACCATTTTAAGTCCTTTTTCTTTACCACTGGGCCAGCAGCTTGTTTTACTAGGCACTATTGAGCTGTGATATTTTAATTGTACTAAACATGCTATTTGTTTGGTTCTCAACTGTTTGAGAACCCTGATAAAACTGCTTTTCACTCATAGGCTTAAGTAAGGAAAATCAAATGAAAATGATCCCATTATTGACATGTGCCTGAAAAGGCTCTGTTGTTGTTGTGTGCTAACCCTAACATTGTTATGTCGTTTCACACAATTCACATTTTGTATTGTTATGCACTAACAGCTTAGTCTAGTCACTTTCTGCTCCAACACAATCTAAATCTCTGTTAAAACTGTTTCCACGGTAACAGCTAGTTTAACATGAACCCTTAACAAGTCTGACTCTTAACTTTAACTTTTCTATGCTTTGTTAACACCATCCTCCCTTTTCAATTCTTAAATGCTTACATGTATGTTTTGATGGAAAGTTCTCAATTTGTAGAAAAAGGGTATATTTGTATTAAGTATAAAAAATGGGCATATTCCTACATATTTTGGGAAAACTAAAAAAAAAGAAAAAAGTTAGATATAATAATACAACTTTAATCATGAAACATGCATCAATTTATTTTGTACTGTTTTTATACTTAAATTTTTATGAAATATATATTATACAGAGTTTATAAAAGGATTACATGAAATGTATGATACCTGTTCAGAGAGATTCAGAATGTGCTTAGAGAGATTGAAAGTTCATGATTGAAAGCTCATGAACTATAATTAGCTTATGTGATGTTGAAAAATGATGGAGTGTGTCTTCAGGATCAATATAAGTTAGATAGGAGAATATTTAACTAAGGGTCATCAGCTGATATGTTTCTACAATATGTTTATATATGTCTGTATCTATATATTGGTATTTATTATCATGTTGGTGGGTGTTACTGGCTTCTTCTGTAAAGCGGCCTCTTGATATATATATATATATCAGTTTTAACTGACTTTCTTTTAAGCTATAAGAAAATATATTTATTGATATTTGATCTATTTTCTTTTTTCATTTCTCTCTTATTTAAAAAAACAAAACTATTAACTAAGTTGTGGGGCAAGATATAATTGTAAAATTGAGAAATGTTGTAGGTTTTTTTCCCATCTTGTTTGGATGTCTGGCTGTATAGATATTTTATGTGATTTAATTTAGTCATGGTATATTTTATTTCTTGGCACATTTTCAAATATATTTTAGTTGTTTACTGGTAAATTTATAATTAAAATTGTGTCATTTTTTCTGAGAATTGGAAAAATTTCATTAGGATCTTTGCAATTTTGTATGCTGGTCGCTTAATTTTAAGTAAGGTCCATATCATAGTTTGTGTCATTTTATTTTTAGAGATAGGAAAATTGAAGACCTAAGTGCTAAAAGTACTCAAGTCACAAAATACACATTTTGAGATAATAAAATTGAAATATAATTTTCGTCTATAAAATGTCATCATTTTCATACTTTGTCTTGTTTTTGACTTGGGCACATTGTAATGTTCTCACATTTTTGCAGTACATTTGGCTAAACAGGATAAGAAAAGGTCACAGTTTAGATTGATTTTGACATAAATATGACTTAAGTACTTTTAGCACTAGGGTCTTCAAATTGACAATCAAGTACATACAGAAATGGTGTATACAGCTTTTTGAAAATATATTTTGAAGTTCTTATGATATAAATATTTTGCTATTCACCTTTTTTGGGCATAAGTTTAAGTTCTGGAGGAGTGAGGTGGTGAAACCCTTTAAATGCCAGATGGTCAACTTGAAATTATGGCCCCTTGTGTTAGAGAGTTTTTCAATTGATCAGTGAAACTGTCCCCTTTGTTGCTAAGTTACTATTTGCCATCACCAGATAACCATTTGTCCACAAAAGTTCACTTACTATAATTGTTTACTTGAAGTTTTCAAGTCTAAGAATGAAAATGTAAATTTCAAATCCACTATTAGCAGTTAGCTTGAAAACCTTGACTAAGTAGGTCAGTGTCCTTGTTATGCTGAATTTGTGATAGCAATGTGTGTTTAATTATTTAAATGAGACATCCTCAAACATGTCAGATATTTTTAAAATTCTGAGAGGCTAGTTCCATTTGTAAATGTAATCATTGAAGGCTTTTAACTGCATATCCCCATGGACAGTGTTATATTTGACATTTGTTCACTGTCAAAGCTCCCTAAGAGAATTAGATTAGAATATTGACCAAAATAAGATGTTATTTTATATCCATTCTAGAATGAATAATTACAAAATTATTGTATATAAAATCCAAGGGCATCATTAGAGAACTATTTATGCAATGTTAGCTTACAGCATCTGTGAATTATATACAATACTATTGTACTCATTGAATTTGCTTTATATCAGGCACAAGTGGAATGAGCTCACATCCAAGCCCCATGGGCGTGCCCACACCCCCAACCCATCCACCTCAGGTGGTGCGCAGCAACAGCCAGGGTCACGGTCACACCAACATGCCACCAGAGACCTACCCCCGACCCGTCCACAACCAGGCCAATCTGCGGCACTATCCCCAGCGTAAGCTACAGTCTATAGGGTTTTAACATGTTTTGTGAAAGATAACCAATTTACATACCAGTGTGTTTTAAAGAAAAATTTCTTCTATTTTGAAAATCTGTTTGGGGTCAATATATCACTTTTGAATAACTAAGAATCAAAATACAGTTAAACCAGGAAAATGTTCATATTATCTCATATATACTATTTCCCATCGTAATACTCTTTACTTGTCAACCATTTTTGTCGATGACTGTACCGTTCACCCTGTTGTTGGTGATACAGTGCTGATGGTTAACTAAGTCTATAATAACTGAATAACGGTCACTGCCACCTCAAGACATCAAATGTAATTAAAATGAATCATGGAGTCACTTGATGTAAATAATCGAGTCACTTGATGTAAATGATCGAGTCACTTGATGTAAATAATGGCTGGCACTTTGTCTCAATAAAACTGAATATACACAACAACTTCATATTTGTTCACTTGTGTTTTGGTGAATTATCTTTACTATTGTGCTCACATTATTACACAATTTATTGTAGCACAGAATGATCACAAGATCTTTCCAACATGGCTGTCTACACTCGTCCGTTATATCTATTTATTATTGTCTACCCTGATTCTACATAACATCAAAATAGCACACACAATGACTATAAACAATGACTCGGCTGAAATATATGTCTCCAGCTTCCCCTTCGGCATGGTCAGAGAATGCAACACCACCCTACTCACAGGCCATGTCTTACTGTAAGTTCAGGTGTTTTACTGTCTCTACAACAAAAGCCCAAGACAAGAACTTGTCCTTTTTAAGTAAAATTTACTGGCTTTGTATGGTGAGGTTTGATAGATTTATCAACTTAGATTTTTTAGTCTGTGTTTTAATGTTAGGAAATAGTAACTGTTGGTCTCAAGAGGCAATGAAGAAACTAACAAACCAACAAACTTTGAGTTTAAAAGATTCTAGTAGGGTGATGGGTGTCATAGTGACACTTTTATCATATTGACACTTTTTATTCCTAGATAAGTGAAATTGATGATTGATAGCTTGTCTCTTTCAGGGAGCAATGGTCAGATGCAGGCAGACATGGCATCTATGGCACCTCTTACAAACCAGCCACGTATGTTCCATTTATCAAATGGTTGTGAATAAACTAACTACTTTCAGTGTTTAATTTTAACATGAATTAAAAACACAAATAAAACATCAGATATGGAGCATGTTAAAAGTAGACAGATTTTATCTGTGTTCTTAATTCTAAAATCTGAAGGATAGTGACAAGATTGCTGATATAAGTTTTAATCATTTAAAAAAAAAAAATTGGTTCTATCATATTGTTAAGAAAATATTTTTAAAATGTATTTTCTTTTGTTTTGAAAAGTACTTTTAAACATTACTAATAAAATTGACCAGATCTTGTTAGAGCTTGCTAGATTCAAAGAAGAAAGCTGTCTCCTTTTCTGTCTCCTTGTCTACTGTTAGTTTTACTTGTAGATTCAAAGAAGAAAGCTGTCTCCTTTTCTACCGTTAGTTTTACTTGGAGATAATTGGTTATTTTGTTTTTATATTATTTAGCCCCAGAATACTGGTGCACACAGACGTACTTTGAACTGGACCAACAAGTCGGAGAAACATTTAAAGTTCCTTATGCTGTGAAAACTGTCACTGTTGATGGGTACACTGACCCCTCCAGTATTGACCGCTTCTGTCTTGGTCAGTTGTCCAATGTTCACAGAACTGAGGCCAGTGAGAGAGCCAGGTGAGAAAGCTGTTATTACAAAAGAACTGTTGGTCTAAGGAGTAGGTAGAAAAAGGCATATTAAGAGAATTAATTCTTGGTCAAGGGAGGGAGAGAGAGAGTAGTTAAGCAGCGACCAATATTCCCTCTAAATTCTTGCAATGGCATGGTGCTTAGTAATCTTTAAAAAAATCCTTTAGCTCATGAACAACATGTATGATGTACTTCTCTATATTTTGAATTATTATAGGAATTTGTAAAAATTGGAGAAATTTAACATGAAATTTAAAGTTCAACCAAAATTGTTTATGTACAACTTAATATCTCTGGTGCACTGGCTTAGAGAGTATAGATATTTGAGAAGAGCACACTGAATAAAACACAGATGAAGAAATAGAATGCTGGATCTTGTGATCAGTCCCTGTTGGAATGAGACTACTGAGGACAAATAGAGCTGTGGTTCCCCGGTCCTGCCCACCTTTCCTTGTGGGGATAATTTTGTGGAAATGCTACTTTTATTAACTGAGCCCTGCCACCACCACCAAAGACAAGAAAAGGTGAAAGTTCTTTTCTTTTCTGAAGCCGTGCCAGGTATGAGACACACTTGTAAACAAGTTTCTATTGGTACCCTATCAGCTTCATGGTGTTGGAAATATTGAGTTGTACAATTTTTTTTTGTGTGGCTCTACTTTGTTCATTGACTTTCAGACTTCACATTGGCAAAGGTGTATCACTGGACTACAGGGGTGAGGGGGATGTTTGGATCAGGTGTGTCAGTGATCACAGTGTCTTTGTACAGAGCTTCTACCTAGACAGGGAGGCAGGAAGGGCACCGGGTGATGCTGTCCATAAAATATACCCTACTGCTTACATCAAGGTAAAGACAAGTCATTAGGTGTTGTAGTTCATAAAATATGCCTAACTTCTTACATCAGGGAATGACCAACACAAATGGCTTCACAGGCCTATTTGATCTCGTATCAACTCTTCACGTGCTGCATGTCATTAAACTTAGAGGGAAATAAAGGATGCACACAAGCATTTTTTGAAATTCATGCACATATTTCTCATATGACAACACAATCGTGCCACTGCCACACATTAATATACATTGAGTACTTACTAAATAGTCACAGGGGTGGCCAACTCTCAGCCTTGACGGGTTAAATAGTGTGGCCTGCCACCTAATCCACGTATGAACTTATTTCTTTATTCGGTTAGCGATTACTATGACAAAAAAGTGCTTTATATATTTTTTAAATATACGTCTTTGCCAGGAATTAAAATAATTGCTAACTGAATGAAGAAATAAGTTCATTTGTGCTACTGAATGAAGAAATAAGTTCATTAGCGATACAGCCGGCGGGCCATTTAAATTTAACCCTGGTTTACATCAAGGTAAACAGTAGCCACTAGGTCTTGTAGTGCATAAAGTATACCCAACTGCTTACATCAAGGGTTCTCAGCCGTTTTAGTGCAGTGACTCCTTGATAACATTTGTCAAGTTGTGGCAACCCAAAACCAGTATTACTCCTAGAATTTGAGAAATAGATGTTGAGAAGTTAAGGGGAGCTGATTTTCAATGTAATTAACCAAAGCAATATTTTATAATTCCAAATTTTTTATGTGAGACAAGATATTCTCAAAATTAAAAACTAAAATAAGCTGGTAACATCTACAGCATAAATAAGTCTTTTTTTAAACGTATCTGTAGTGTAGTTTGTGTAGTGACAACTAGTATTTTAACCCTTCCAGTACCCAGCGCGTCTTTTTGCAGTGACTTCCGGTATTCCCTGCGGCCCAAGCGCGTCTTTTTTCACCAGCCAATTTTTTTCCCGGGGGCCAAAGCGCGTCCATTTGCCACATAGAGGGGTATCTAATATAAACACAAAAAACGAGGCTATAACCTTTCACCTTAGTCTCGGGCAGAATGTTTATTCGTTAGGGGAATAGTCGAATTTTATTTGGCTTTTTAAATTATGAAAATAAACCAATTACTGAATTTTTTGTATTAACTTAAAATTAATCTAAATTTGTTGTTTCTGTGGCGCCATCTAGTAGAATTAATGACGACTTACGCAACATAGAGGGGTGTCAATATAAATACCAAAACGAGGATATAACCTTTTACCATAGTTTCGGGCAGAGTGTTTATTCGTTAGGGGAATAGTCAATTTTTATTTTGCTTTTTAAATTATGAAAATCTACCAATTACTGAATTTTCTGTGCTGATCTGAATTTTGTTGTTTCCATGGCGCTACCTATCGCTATTGATAACGACTTATGACCACATAGAGGGTATCTAATATAAAAACAAAAACGAGGATAAAACCTTTCACCATAGGTTCGGGAAGAATGTTAATCGCTAGGGGAATAGTCGAATTTTATTTTGTCTTTTAAATTATGAAAATCAACCAATTATGAATTTTTTGTGCTGATCAAATTTTGGCTAATTTCAAAATAATGTCTGGGTCACAGGGAATAGATAGCAAATTAATAACCCGTACTGAGAGGCTATTAGAGCAAAAAGTAGGTCGGTACCAGAAGGGTTAAAATGAAATGTGTAAAAATAAAATTTCACATTTAAAAAAAAAAAATCTTAATTTATAAAGTTATCAAGTGGCTCCTGGAATAATATCAGATGACCTCCCAGGGGGTCGTGACCAACAGTTAAAGAACTGCTGGTTCACATTAGTGGTCAGTGTCTTACTGAATAAGTTCATAGCTGAAACTTACAGAGGAAAATTTCAAGATTTGCTTGATGGTCACTTATTTTTGAATATTTCCTAAATAAGGGTGCAATGTAGGCTGCTGAAATAATGCTGAACATACATTTATTGTTCATAAAAATAATCTTAGTATTAAATATAAAATGAAACAGAATTCAGAAAAAGTCGTCATTGTTGTGGAAAAGTCATTTCTTATCTTGAGCCATTTCCCCCCTGCAGGTGTTTGATATAAGACAGTGTCACAGACAGATGCAAGAACAGGCAGCTACTGCACAGGCCGCAGCAGCAGCACAAGCAGCAGCTGTGGCTGGGAGTATTGCTGGCTCATCAGCTGTTGGAGGTAACATGTCAATATTCTGATTGTGTTGGTGTCACATCAGATTTTTATGTACTTATCAATTTCATCTTTTCCATTTGTGAAACAATCATGCTAAATGTTAAATTTCAATAGAGACATATTAGAAAGTTATCACTGCGTCACAATATGGTAAAGTGGGCCGCTGGTAGGCAGCTAATGGTAGGCAGCTAATGGCAGGCAGCCAATGTTAGGCAGCTTGTAGGCCCCTGGTAGGCAGCTAATGGTAGGAAGCTAATAGTAGGCAGCCAATGGTAGGCAGCTTGTAGGCCCCTGGTAGGCAGCTTGTAGGCCCCTGGTAGGCAGCTAATAGGCAGCCAATGGTAGGCAGCTTGTAGGCCCCTGGTAGGAAGCTAATGGTAGGCAGCTTGTAGGCCCCTGGTAGGCAGCTAATGGTAGGCAGCCAATATTAGGCAGCTTGTAGGCCCCTAGTAGGCAGCTAATGGTAGGCAGCTAATAGTAGGCAGCCAATGTTAGGCAGCTTGTAGGCCCCTAGTAGGCAGCTAATGGTAGGCAGCTAATAGTAGGCAGCCAATGGTAGGCAGCTTGTAGGCCCCTGGTTGGCAGCTAATGGTAGGCAGCTAATAGTAGGCAGCCAATGTTAGGCAGCTTGCAGGCCCCTGGTAGGCAGCTAATGGTAGGCAGCTTGTAGGCCCCTGGTAGGCAGTTAATAGGCAGCCAATGGTAGGCAGCTTGTAGGCCCCTGGTAGGCAGCTAATAGTAGGCAACCAATGTTAGGCAGCTTGTAGGCCCATGGTAGGCAGCTAATATTAGGCAGCCAATGGTAGGCAGCTTGTAGGCCCCTAGTAGGCAGCTAATGGTAGGCAGCCAATGTTAGGCAGCTTGTAGGCCCCTAGTAGGCAGCTAATAGTAGGCAACCAATGTTAGGCAGCTTGTAGGCCCATGGTAGGCAGCTAATATTAGGCAGCCAATGGTAGGCAGCTTGTAGGCCCCTGGTTGGCAGCTAATGGTAGGCAGCTAATAGTAGGCAGCCAATGTTAGGCAGCTTGCAGGCCCCTGGTAGGCAGCTAATGGTAGGCAGCTTGTAGGCCCCTGGTAGGCAGTTAATAGGCAGCCAATGGTAGGCAGCTTGTAGGCCCCTGGTAGGCAGCTAATAGTAGGCAACCAATGTTAGGCAGCTTGTAGGCCCATGGTAGGCAGCTAATATTAGGCAGCCAATGGTAGGCAGCTTGTAGGCCCCTAGTAGGCAGCTAATGGTAGGCAGCCAATGTTAGGCAGCTTGTAGGCCCCTAGTAGGCAGCTAATAGTAGGCAACCAATGTTAGGCAGCTTGTAGGCCCATGGTAGGCAGCTAATATTAGGCAGCCAATGGTAGGCAGCTTGTAGGCCCCTAGTAGGCAGCTAATGGTAGGCAGCTAATAGTAGGCAGCCAATGGTAGGCAGCTTGTAGACCCCTGGTAGGCAGCTAATGGTAGACAGCTAATAGTAGGCAGCCAATGGTAGGCAGCTTGTAGGCCCCTGGTAGGCAGCTAATGGTAGGAAGCTAATGGTAGGCAGCTAATGGTAGGCAGCTAATGGTAGGCAGCTAATGGTAGGCAGCTTGTAGGCCCCTGGTAGGCAGTTAATGGTAGGCAGCTTGTAGGCCCCCGTTAGGAAGCTAATGTTAGGCAGCTTGTAGGCCCCTGGTAGGCAGCTTATTTACTAAACTCTTGATATTCCTCCAATCAAAACAATGGTTGAAATACCTGGACAAGCTACTAATATGATATGGGACATGTACAAGTCTATGATAAACATAAACTATTTCATTGTCCTAGATTTCTAATACATAAATCTTTCTGATTGTACTTATCTAAAGACATGTTTGTACTGTTACAGCAAGCTTGTCGGCAGCAGCTGGTATCGGAGTCGATGACCTCCGTCGACTCTGCTTGCTCCGCCTCAGTTTCGTCAAAGGCTGGGGCCCGGACTACCCCCGTAAGAGCATTAAAGAAACCCCATGTTGGATCGAGATCCAGCTGCACCGGCCCCTCCAGCTGTTGGACGAGGTGCTTCAAGCTATGCCCAACAATGACTTCAAGCCAGGCATTTCTTTCTTTCTGCCGTGAATCTTGTACCCCCAAAAGTACCAGAATTTTCTCGGGCAGACCTCGGGATTTGTCTTGAATATTTTAGCAACGTGATCACAAGTCTGAAAGATGGATACCGCACATGGTCATCCAGGCGTCTTGCAGATCTTGACTTTTAAAATAGCCATTTCATTGGTCAATAACATCAGAAAACATATTATTGGATTCATTAGGTTAGTTTAATTTTCTACAGACCATTTCATTTGACTTGCTTTATTGACTGGAGCCAAATACTTTGTTAGTTCAACTACTTGTTAATTCAACAACTCTCTCAGCACAGATTATTGGATTCTTTAGGCTAGTTTAATTTTCTACAGACCGTCTCAAGTGATTTGCTGTGTTGACTGGAACTAGGTGTTAATTGGTTAGTTCAACTTCTAATGTTATTCAACAAATCTCAGATTTTCCAGCTGTTTTTCAATAACGTGTACATGTGTTGCCCAGCATTTACACACACAATTGTACATGTGTGGCCCAGCATTTGCACACACAATTGTACATGTGTGGCCCAGCATTTGCACCAACAGTTGTGTGGTAAATATCAATCCAAGGATTACTCAGTCTGCTGTGCTGATTGGATGGTCAAAAGTTCTTCTGTTTGTTGCCTTTCTATACATATTTTTCTATGATTCTAACATAACATGTTCCTATGACTATGACGTGTTCATTGATATGACGTGTTCCCATGACATTATTTCTGTACTTAATTCAGCATTCAGATTTAATTTTTGACTCAACTCTAAGATTCCAGAATCACATTTTTAACAAGTGACCAGCTTCCGCCTCATCACAACAAGCCAGTTGTCCCTCACCCCATTTCAATGTTAAAACTCAACAAGTTGGCATGCATTAGACCAAAGACCTTGCTTCTGTCCACTCAACTATTTAATGGTTTAAAATAAATATTGCCTGCATCTTGTATTCATTGAATTTTTTACGGGAGCATGTCATACTTAAGTTACAGTACTTGAGCCTCTGTTACACTAACATACAATGCTAACATATAGTTCTTAAACTTCTGTTACATTCGAATCTGTCTTCCCTCAAGCTCTTTGTAACCTATTCCTTTATTATTATATTAAGTCAGATCTCTGGCTGTGTGCAGTCATGATCAGATATCAGGTTCTGTCCTCAAACATCTCTCTTGCACAGATCCATGATTTTCTATGTTAGATCCAAAAGTTGAGGAAAAATTCAATGAATTATATTGGAAACCTTGTAGAAGCCAATTATTGATAATAATAACTCAATGTCCTGATTTGATGGCATTATATAAAAGATATGATCCATGTCTTTACAGCACAACTCATGTTCTGTACAACATTAATCATGCAGTGACACACTAATCATACAGGGGCAGTAGAGTGTGACATTGCGTGTCATTTCTGTAACCTTACATGTCATTTCTGTAACCTTACATCTGTTGTCTATTTTAACAATTTTTACAACAGTTTATGTTGTAGTGTATTCTTTATGGAGAACCTATCAAGCAGCCGCTGGCATGAAATATCTTCTTGTGGGAGCACTTTTTTCATCTGGTTTGGAATTTTTTTTTTTAATGTGGAATTACTTTAATAAAAATTAAATTAAGCATAAATAATGTCCTATAAAATTTATATAAAAAGTTTGCTATGTAAAATATGGACTTAGGAAATCTTTCGGGTAAATGTTTGTAATCCATAGAGAAATTTGAATTTTAGAATCTTAGAATTTTAAAGTTGAAAAAAAAGCTCTTTTGAATGTCAACAGCTTTATTTAAATATGTTTTATTCATGATTATTGTGTGACCTTATGAGTAATGTTGGCGGTCATTCTATTGCTGACTTTATGGGTTATATCATTGGTCAGCATAGACCTGATCTTATGAGTTAGTTTTGTAATGTAACCAACTTTGCAGCACTAATGTTGATACAAATGTTATTTAGGGTAGAACGAACCTGACCTCTATCATCATAAACTCTAATTCATAGAACACAGAACAATTGGTCATCTCACATCTATAGTTTTCCATGTTGAAGTTTCACACATTAATGACGGCAGCAAGCCACTCATATTTCACATCAGAGAGTGTGTCAGAGGAAATCATGTCCAAGTATCTGAGAGACTTCAGTAGAAGATATGGAATGTTGAATGACTTGCTAAAACTGAACTTCATTGTCACAATTGGTAAAATTTATTGATGTATTTATTGATGTAGTTTATTATATGTTTCTTACATAAAGTCATAAGCAAGAATAACTGATGGCAACATTAAGTTATAAAAACCTGGCAAAGATATTGTTTGCTGGTCAGCAGTTGGTCAAATTTGTTCAAAAGTGATATCTAGATTTGATTATTGAAAGACGGGAATGAAATGAGATTTAAAATTTTCTAGCTGAAATAAAAACAATTTTTGACATTGGATGTCTGCTTAAGAAGATTTGGTCTCATTAATTATGCATTCCTGGCATTACTTGTCTGTCTCAGTACTACAAGATTCTGGGAGAAATATCACAATTGGTCGAAGGTATATCATAATTAAACTGGACTTTTGATGTTTGACTAAAAATATTGACTTGATTAAATCAGCCAATCTGTTAGATGTATGGAGATACTAGCTGTACTGAGATGTTTGCTGTTTATTATATACTAAATGTTTTTTAGTATGATCAGATGTTTGCTATTGGATGGTCATGTTTTCTTTAATACTGTTTGATCAATTAGTACACTGAGATGTTTTGATATTTAAATCTGTGTGCATGTCTTAGTGTATTGAGGTGTTTTAATGTTGGATAGAACTGTTTGTTGGTTGTAATAATATTGATATAAATCTCTTTCATGATTGTCATGTGATGATCTATTTCCTTTGTTGACATATCCACTATCTGATAAATGCCTCATTTAACTAAAGCAACAGTAAAAAATAATAGTGACTCATGTACAACAGTTGCATGTGTTCCCTTAGCCAATGTCAATTCACGTGGCACATGCTTTGATGTGTGAGTTATGCACAATACAAGTGCCATGGCGTTTCCCAAACTTTTGTTTTCGTGACCCGGTTATTTTTATAATTCTCCATTAACATTTGTATCGCCTATACTGGCAAATAGTAATATATAACAGATATGAATGTTCGCACAGTTTTCTTATATTGAAATAAAGCATTTACTCATACAAAACTATCAAGAAATCAAACTTACCAAAAATTTATTGAGTACGTCAGGATAATCTAACCTAGACTTTTTTTTATTCTTTCGGCGACCTGGTAATTTTACTTTTGTGGCCCGGTACTGTGTTGTGACCCAGCATTTGGGAAACACTGGCTTAGAGGATTCATTTCACACATCAACCATAGAGTTTGTTCTCATACACTTCGTTCTCATACAGTTCATCTTCACATAATTCATCCTTGTTTGTACAGTTCATCCTCATATTGTTCATTCTCATACAGGCCATTGTCATACAGTTCACCCTAAACAAGTGATAACATATTTTTGTGGCTCAGCATCACTGCCTTACTCACTATGATTTCTGTGAACTATTTTCATTTAAATAATGGACATTTAACATTTTCATTCCTTTTTTGTGTCTTCCTTTTGTTAGGTTTTCCCCTTCCTTTTAGCAAGTAAATAGTTATTTGTTCTCTTGGTTTGATGATATTTTCGTAATCTGACTGGTACTTGAACAGATCAAAAACACTTTAGAAACATCACTGCCTGAATAAAACATTAAAGACACATGCTGCAGTCAAAAGTTTACCTGACAATACAGGGTGTCTCTACGGTCTGTAAACATGGACCAAATGGATAGTTCAATAAATTTGTCTACAATTAATCTATTTGTTTCACATCTTCAATGTGATTTCCCCCGTTTTCGATACAAATTGTGTAACTTTTAGTAAGTTCACATAAAACCATTCAGCCTTTAGGGAAACCTTCCATTTTCAATGTTGGTTTGTTTTTGATGCTTTCAAAATTGTTTATCCTTTGATGGAAAGTTTGAAATTAACTATAGTGAAATAAACAATTTCTTTGGTTTACAACATCCATAGATTAGTTAAAAATAAGTTTTTAGATATTTCTACAAAAAGAAATTACACACGATTGATTAAAGGTTTGAATGCTTAACCTGAAATATACTCAATATACTAGAATCTGATTCTTCTGTGGTGTGCATAACTGTAGCATCTGGACTTAAATTTCTTATAAAAAATATAGACATCTTTTTTACTATGACTCTCTCTGTGAAATTGATGCAAACCCTCATTTGAGTGTGATCATGACAGTTTTTTATGCTAGTGACAGTTCTGTAAGAAAATGACAGTTGTGTATGCTAGTGACAGTTGTTTTTTTATGCGACACTCTTAAAAGCTTCCAGTTTACAGTATTTGAGGATGTCTTGCCTCACATTAATCATACCTCCTTGATAATCATTACATTGTACACTTCTTATTTTTTTTACTCTTAGTCTTAGTTTTTCTCCTAAATTTTTCCTATCCATCATTTTTTTTCTTCCCAAAACCTGTTACTTCCTTAACTTACTGTATCCATCATTTTTACCCTTGTTATCTGTATTTTTACCAATGTTTTGTGAATACACAAGGCCATGGAAATCTTATTATACAAGAGATTACAGGAAACTGTCTTATCAAAGTTTGTGGGAATGAAGAGGCACAGTGTTATAAGATAGTGCTGTGATAAACAACAGCTTTATTCTACAATACTAGAATTGTCATGTTTTCTCTTTACCATTTAAAGCTTATAGCAAGCCTGCTGTATATATCTTGACTATGGACTCTCTTCACTGCCAGTTTTATCATTGTTGTTTATTTAGCAAGAGAGCAAAGTTAATTGAGCCAGTTTTCCTTCGAGTTTGAACCGTTTCTAAAATTCTTCACATCCATTTCAATTGAACAGCAGTATGATAGTAAAAATGTCAAATGAATTTTAATATTTTGAGAAAAAAAAATATTTTTTAACAAAAGTTTTTCAGGCAAATTGAGGAGTCATTTGTTTAGTTTGTGCTGCCATTTACTATTTTGGTGGAAACTTGTTTTTGAAATATTTATTTACAATATTATTAAAAATGTTAACAGTTTTGTTGAGTGTTATTTAAATGACTTCCAATAGTGGTCAGTGTCTATGTCTGAACATTACTGTACTGTTAGTGAATTCAGCACAGATTCTGTCATTTTAAAATAAATTCTTTGTTGCTATGATTATGTTGGGTTAAGTTAAATGTATTTTATGCATGTATTTTTTTTTACAACTTTGACCTAAATTTTTACATTGTTCTGTATGAAAAATGAATTATAATTAGCTTATAAAACATAGCTTGTTGGGTTAATTGTGTTTATGTGTTTCCTCACACCAGAAAAAGACATTGAAATTTTAGAATCAATAATTTTTATTCTTTATATTTGTATTTTCTTTTTAACATTGTTTAGAGAGGACATCTAAGGAAAAATAATAAGACAATACCAAAGAAAAAAAATAGAAAACCCTTTTTTTATATCAAATTGTCAATTGTGTGAAAAAAACGATTTGTTTTTTGCTGTTTTGAAAAGTTGCTTCAATAAAATTGAAGACCCTAGTGCTAAAACTACTTATGTCACATTTTTGTCAAAATCAATCTAATCGGGTTTAGCCAAGTGTACTGCAGAAATTTCAACTTGTGCCAAAGTCCTTAATTAAACAACACAAAATATGCAAATGTTCACATGTTATAGACAAAAAGAATATTTGAACGTGATTATCTCAAAATGTGTATTTTGTGACTTAAGTACTTATAGCACTAAGGTCTTCAATTGGTTTTTCAAAGTGCACATTTGATGGTAATTCACTTATAACGCAAACTGCAAAAAGTGCAGTACACAAAAGAATGGGAGGAAAATTAAAGATTTGGAGAATTTTTACTCTGTTCACTTTCTAGTTACTACATTCACACACATGCAAACTGTTGTATGATATGGCGTGGTATGAGATTTTAAGAAATGAAATCGTTAACTGTAGAACATAGAAAATATCAAATTTAAGGAAAAACACATGTTGAAGTACATTCAATAAAGGTGATGAATTTTGCCCACATTTGTTTTGACATTTAGCTTATGCAACAAAAAAAAATCAGATAAGTTAATGTGCCAAGGGTCTATATACAGTAATATAAAGTGGCAAAATTTGACATGAAATATAGGCTGATGCCTACTAGTAAATTTTTAAGAAGTTGTGCAATACCCCAGTAAAAGAATATATTTATTACAAATGAAAATAAAAAAAGTGTGCTCACAGTGAAAACAACACATCTTCATATTTGCAAGTTATTTCGTCAATCTTAAGTCAATAAAATGGAGCTGATATTCCAAAAGAGGAAAAATTGTTGAGAAAGATCCCATCTGTCACGTCACTGGTTTATCGAGCTATTTAATCAAGAATTAAAATTCTGGTGATGAATTATTAAAAATAAGACAGTATTTAATTGCTATTTGCTAAAATTGATAAGATTTACCGTTTTTTACCGTTACTAATAGAAATTAAAGTGTAAGCAAATCTGCCTGCAAGCAGTTTGTTAGAAAAAATATTCATGTATTTTTTGGTTCATTTTTTACAATTTACAGCACTTTGCCTTATACTCTGGACTTACAGTCAGACCAAAAAAAACAACAAAACAAGGCACCTTCTTACATATATTCTTAGTGACATGAAACAAACACATTGACAGAGATCACCACTATTCATACAACAGAATCCTATATTTTGTGAGTAAAAATTTTGGTTTTAAAAGTATAATATAATATCACAAAAAACCCACAAAAATAGTTATATACTAACTGAAAAATATATACCACAACAATCATGAATTCATTAATAAATAATAAAGCTGGATTTCAGTGTCACGGTTGATGGATATGGACAGATCACCTTGTAATAAAAACAGCTAGACTAGGAGAGATAAAATGAGACTTGTGCCTACCCTGCGCAGGCACCTATCACAGACGATGGCAGAAAAGTTAGCTTAAATCAGCTTTTACTGCAAAAACATTAAATTAATTTCTATTTAAAATATTAAAACATACCAGGAGTTCTTGTCTTTGTTTTTTTTAAGGGGGGGGGGGGGGGTGAATTATATCTCACTGACAGCTAAAATCTTTTCCAAACGTATGTTAAAATTAGATTTCATATATGGTGAACATAGAATAAACCTTTCCGGGACAGGAATGTTTCAACTGGCAAATCATAAATGAAAGAATCTGAAGTTCTGGATCAGATTTTCAGTGATCTCATCTTAAACTAGACCTTGTAAAATAAGCAGGCAAGGTACTTTACCATTGATATAAACAGTACTATTTATTGGCGAAAAAATTATTCTAGTTCTACAGTGATGACATAGCAATGTATTCCACAACTACCTGGCATCATAATAATATTTATTTATACTTATCTTAACCTTCTGGCGGGCGCATTTTTTTTCGCAACGAGGCCGGGTGTAGTGTATCTAATTGATATCACTAATGTGTGACTGGTTAAATAAGTTGATTTTATTTGAATAATGTACAATAATTTTTTTAAATAAATCAATCAACAAACAATATAACATCGAAAAGCATTTTGAAAAAAACAACAACACGTGTATAGTTAAAATTAATATTTTATTTGTCATGTAATAAGACATTACAAGAACATCAAATTTAAGTCTACAAATTGATTTTCTACTTCTTTGAGACAGCACTAATTCATTGGATAATTTCTTTAAAACACTTTTCTTCTAACAATATTTTGATAATTTCCAAAATGAATAATGTGGTCTTGATATCTGTCTTGTTGATTATGCAAAAATTTTGGCCAACGATATACATTTCTCTTTAAGCAGTACGATTGGCCTGAAATTTTGTGTCTTGATGCTTTCAATGTATAGTGCAAAATATCATTACTGAAAAGGCAAAATCAAGATGAGTTTGTGCCAGTTTTGCAGGGCCTATACTATAATGAAAGTTTTTGATGAAATTACTACTTCTCAAACTCACTCTGTTTGAAGGTTCATTCTTATTCCATTTTGTTTTTCTGTCTTTTCCAATAAAAAGGATCGTTGCTATAGTAACTTCTGCATCATCACTATCATCCTAGGTTTCCTCTGATCTTTCTTACGAAGTTCAACTGCATCTTAGCTCTCTGTCACCCTCTTCATCTTCAAAATCTTGAAAAGGTATTCTTTCAATTTCCTCTATATCCTTGAGATTTGTAAGATCAAACTTTTTTTCCCACCCTCCATGTTAGAAAGCAGAAGTAACCTGAAATATAATGACGATCAGAATAACTATCTCATTTTGTTGCAATGTATTAATTTGACATTTACTATTTAAAAGCACAATATATAAAATATATATAAATATAAGAATAAAATAACTTACCAGAGCAAGAAAATAATACAACTGTCAAACTTAAGTAAAGTGCAAAGGCATGGTGCATCATTATGAACAAAGCAGCCAAAATGTGCACCCTGAAAGCGTTTTGTACACACTAAACAGTCTTGGTCTATAAAGGAAAGGAAAACATTCAACTACTGATTAGCAGAGCTCGCTGTCATCTGTCATTAATGTGTGCAAAACAAAAAAGGTTGGCTTGTATCAATCTGTTAAGACGCGCCCGCCGGAAGGTTAAATCACCGCAGCCAGATTTTTCTGAGAAACCTAAAATTGCAATATCAGGAATGCGGGTAAAGTGCACCTATTAAAAAAAAAAAACTAAGCAAAACTCAAGCCATTTGGTGACCAGAAAAAATTGTACTGCCCAATGAGAATATTATTGATAAAATCTTGACATCTTAGTGTAAGGACATGAATGATATTAGCACCTGGTGTAAGCCAGCCTGTTGAATGTTCTACCAAGTCACTTCAAAAAACCTGATCACTAACTGGTTAAGACTAAACAATATCAGATTGCAAGTGAACATGCAAAATTCTTTCTCCAGCACAGTCACCTGTGTTCTATATGTCCAATAATAAGATGACAATGCATCTGTTTTAGTCTGGGATTTTTCAAGAAGAATACTTGATAAGATACACATTTACCCACCAAAACCAGTTTGAAAAAAAACTAAAACTAATTAGTATTTGATAAATAAAGATCATACAAAACATTATTTCAGATATCACATTTCAAAACTTTTCCAAAGAAAAATTCAAGTGCTGCAAATCACAATGCCAGCTTTCTTATGTACATCAAATATACATTTAATCTTGGTGAACATTTAATGTTATGTTGATGTCAGTAGCAATGTACCCATGTAAAACAATAAATCCTGGCAAGTTATATATCATTAATTTTAATAGATTTTAAAATTTATTTTGCTATTTTGAGAATTAGAAAGTATATTTTTTGAATATACGAATCAAATAATCCCCATTAATTTAAGAAAAGATAATCTTCTAGTTCAGAAAAATTCATTTGTATGAATCGCTCCATGCTCAATAATTCATGTACACACAGGCATTAAAGTTAAAGGCTAAACATCTATTTGTTATGAAAATCTTTCAGCTTCCTAATTTTAGAAAGTTCACTATCCATAAGAATCAAGTAAAAAAACAACATCCTCATTGGATAAACTTTTCAAAGCAGCTCCTTCAAGTATCATCTGGATGCACTGAGCTCAAGTCAAAGAAAGTTGTTGATTTTTTTCCAACTCACCAGACAGTGTAACTACCACTGTACCACTAAAATTGTCAGTGTTAATGTTTTGACGGAGACTTGTTTTTTTCTGTTGAAGTTTGAACTGCTGGCTGGTTGCACCCCTGTTGCTGAATATTATATGATGAATCTTTTTCTCCTAAAAGCCAGAATGTGGTGATAGACCCTTTACCCTGAAACATGAGGAAATTATACAAAATATTGGTGGAAATTATAGACAAAAATCATCTGTAGGCATATTGTCTGTTTTTTAAAACTATTTTTTTTACAATTTACAATTCAAATATAACTTCAAATACAATTACATTTACATCATAATTCCCCTTTTTTTCTCTTGAATTTCTTTATAATACTTATAAGATCAATCAAAAGATTAATGAATTCCATCTTAAAACTCCAACTGCATAACACTTGCATACCTTCATTTCAACAGCCCCTCTCATCTCTAAATGGAATGTGCCAAAGGTATCCAGTATTTCCTTAGTGCAAGGACTAACATGGATTCTAAGAGCTGTGGACAGGAAACTTTTATTTAATCAGTGGACATATAATATAATGTTTTGTTGTGTGAAAATATTGGTCTTTAATTAATTTTCTAACATAAAAATGATTTATCACTTGGAGAAGTTTAACTATTAGAAAATATAAAAAAAATTAGGAAATGGGCTTAAAAGTTTTTTTCAAAGTTACATGGAAAAATATACTTTGCAGCATTTTGAACTTGAGAGAAATACTGAATTCCATGCATCAAAAAATATTTGCAGCATAATCATCGTTGCTGTGTTGATTACAATCTTATTACCAAATACTAACCTCAAAGATTTAACATACAAAATGAATGAAAAAATGACAGGGACTCTTGCAGAGATGGAAAAAGGATTTTAAAAAACTCATGTGTGATTATTCTATTTCATCAATTCCAAATTTAATAAATATACCATTCTCATTCTTCACATTACAAAAAAAAATCTAAATGAACTTGTCACTTGTTAGTCAGCTCATCAGACTTACGTAGTCCATTAGATTCCATTCTGGATGATGTGTTGACAGTGTCACCAAACAGGCAGTACCGAGGCATCTTAAGGCCCACAACTCCGGCACACACTGGACCTGTCAAGAGTTTTAGTTAAAAAATGTATGTCTTCCTGTTCTGTCATTATATATAGAATAAATCAAGAAACAGTTTTCTGTCAAGTCAATAATTTTATGACTGTATAAAATATAGATTATACTGCATAATTTGTTGACTTCTGTTATAAATAGAGATTAAACTGCATAATTTCAAACATTGGGACATGATATAACTGAGAATTGACATACCAATGTTACTGTGGATACCTAATTGAGAAATGATTGAAAATGGACATACGTACCACTGTGGATACCTATCCTAAGTTTGAGCTGATCCCCAGGCCGGTGTCGAATTTTAAACTGGAAAACATTGTGTAGCAAGGCCAATGACATTCTGGCAATCTCTCTTGCGTGAAGGTTTCCATTCCGGCATGGTAGACCTGAGACAACCATGTATGCGTCACCGATTGTCTCCACCTGAAATATCAACAATATGATCCGTTGAGCTAATTATGTCCTAAAGGATTTATTAGGGCAATGCTTTTGACCAGGCCTGCACAACATAAGGCCAGCATGCGGCCTGCCAGCACCCACTTTGCGGCCTGTGAAACTGTGAAGTAACAAAACATTCTTTTTTATTATTATTTTCTTAATAGCTTTCCCCATGTCCTATTTTCTTTCGGCCCGTACAAGTTTTTCATAAAGTATTTTGAGTTGTGCAGGCCTGCTTTTGACTATTAATTTGAAAAAATAAATTTAATGAAGCTGTCTTGTAAATTATGCTGTCAACAAAAATTCGATTACTTTGCAATATAAAATATCAATATAAAACTAACCTTGTAGACATCAAAATGTTCCACGATGGAATCAAAGCAGGTATAGAGGTCATTAAGGAGGTCCACCACCTGAAAAAAGGTCAAACTGAATTAATTTTTAAAAAGACATGGCAAAAATAAAAAAATTCAATAAGAAATGCCCCAACTGTTTAGGCAATTGAAATTTTTTGTATGGACATTTTTGCGGCCTACTTTCATTAAGTCTAGCATCTCAGCTGTTATGGCCTTCTTACGTTGTCTAGTATCACAAAAGTTACGGCCTTCTTAAGTCTTCACATGTTAGGATCTTCATTCTTACACTTTAACAAATCCCGCAGTAGTTACGTTTACTGCACGGTCAGTAGACTCCATGTGATCTAGGGATTACAACACTATCCCAGGATATAAATCACAAACTTCAGGATGAAAATACAACAGTTAATAGTTATTTACACAGACGAGCTACCAATTCAAAAAAACGTCCTCTGCTCCAACATCACTACAATTTCACTGATCTTACTCTCAACTCCACTACACTAACGATCTACTCTTCTCAACTAACTTCTGGCTTTACTAACAATCATTTCACACCCTGCCTTTTTATATCACCACACAAAAAAGCTCAACACAACAACCCAACTTTACGCTCTGACCTCACGACTTACAACTCACAAAACACTCACACGATCTACAACTCCCCCTACCAAACATTTACAACAATCCAGTTCACAACAGACATTTATCAAGAAGGTCAAATACCATATATCTTTTTATAGAATTTAAAAACTTTTTGTAACATAATTTTTTGAAATTGAAAATGAAATATTGAAATCCCATTTAACAAAAATGTAAGCCCTTTTTTGTCCAGTATATTTTTAGTAGCAATCAATTCTATTATGAAAAACATATTTTCCATTGTTAGAAATAAGATGAGAACAATTGGTTTAAGTTTAAACTATCTTTGACTGGACTGCTCACATACCTTAAGCACAACTTGTGCCATAACCACCCTATTACATGTTACACATCTGGAAAACCAACCTGCATTGGTGTGCTCTCGGCAGACATTGCAGTAAAGCCACAAATGTCACTGAAGTAGATTGTGACGCTGTCGTACCATTCGGCAGAGACTGTCTCCCCTCGAATCAACAGGGAAGCCACATACCTAGAACACAAGAAGATTGTTAACAGCAAAATTTACAAGTCAACCTCATTTACTTTATTTAAGGAAACAAGTAGCACAAAATAGGGGAAAACCTGAAAAAAGACAACAAAAATAATGGTCTGCAAAAGCCTTCCTCAGTGAACAAAACAACCAAAATAAACAATGAATCTAAACTATATTAAACTAATCTGATGCTGTGGAGAATTTGAAGACAATCTGTGCAGTGATAAAAGTGCGTACAGAAATAAAGAATTAAATAAATGCTAATTTGTTTGCTACTTCAGTTTTTTTTCCCAACCTTGTCATGTTACTTGTTTACTTTTACCTGATCGCAGTTCATCCCCACACCCCTTTTTTTTTTACATATTTCAGACCTGTTTACCCTCAAACTCTTAAAATCATACAATATCATCACAAAATTGTTCAATACATTATCTTAATAGTAAAAAATATAACGAACCTGTTTACTCTAAAACTCTTAAAATCTTACAATATCATCACAAAATCATTCAATACAGTATCTTAATAGTAAAAAATAAACATACAGTATATATATAATGTTCACACCTCAAAATCGTACATCGTACGCCAAAATCGTAAGTGTAAACAGGTCTGAAATAAACATTCATTATATATAATTTATATAATGTATGCACCTCAAAATCTTACATTGTACGCCAAATTCAAAAGAGTAAACAGGTCTGATATTTGTAAGACTTAGTAATTAGCAGATGGACACTTTTGAAACGTATTTATCATAATCAGTTTTCACACAAAAAAATTATCAATTTCAAATTTATTTGCATTACCAAAATTAAAAGCAGGATGAATTAATTAACAGTGCAGAAAATATAAATATTTTTTTCATATGGAATAAATAAAAAGGCTAAGGTCATTCACCTTGGAAGCATGTTGTACAACAACTCCTCAGCTTTCTTTTTCTCCTGCAGGTAGTCGGACGTCCTCTCTTCCACTAGGGCTTCAAGGTTGTTGGCGTACTGCTCCATGCGTGAGAGCAAGTTGTCAAGTATGTCCCCTTTATCTCCATCTCTGCAAAAGTGACAGAAATCTTCAAGTTTTTCCCCTACAATTAACTTGACTATGCATATATGTGTATATCACTTAATTTGTGAGCTGATAAATTATAAATCAGATTTTTAAGTTCATTGAAAAAATTTAAAAAATGCAAATTTAAAGAACTGAAAGTAAAATTCAAGTAAAAGTTTTTTTTATTAACTATGTTTGGGTAAAATAAGTTGAATGCTTGTAAAGGTTTATTGTTAAATAACTTGAATGTTGAATACATCACTCAATAAATACTTCCGTTAAATAGCAAATTAAGAGAAAATCAAACCACAGAATAATTATAAGTTAAAATTAACCTCAACCCACTCACTTGTTGAGTTTTTTTATAACAGTCCGAAGTTGTTGAAAATCTGGTCGTTCTGCTGGATCTTCTGCCCAGCATCTGCGAATCACTCCTGCCAACTCATCATTAGGACAGTCGAATTCCTCAAGAGTTGGTCTGAAAAATGGTTTCATGCCTTTCTTCAGCTTCTCTGTAATTTCTGTAAGGAAAGAAAAACATGAAAATAAAAAAAGAAAACACAGTTTTGGCTTTTCTGTACTTTTTGAATGAAAAAAAAATAAAAATAGAAAAATCTACCCAAATAAGAATTAGTGGGTCTTAATGAATGTAAATGAATTTAGATGAATTAATCTATTTATTGCAAATGATTCCACCAAAATATAAAATCACATATTAAATCAGTGTTAAAGCAATAGTAAGCCTTGAAGGGTTATTTACAAAGGAATTAAACAGGCGGATAGCTGCCCTTAATTATAAATGTTAACAGTAAATCCACCACCTCTTCCATTCTAAATTTAGATTTACGAAGTCCCAAAATGCAAGAACAATTTTATTCCAATTTAGACCCCATTTCAATATGTTCTATATATTAAAATGTATTTCAATATGCTCTATATATTAAAATGTATATTTGGAAAAAAAATTAATTTGTATTTTCAAAGACAGATAAAGTGTCAAAGGGACTTAAAATTTAAATGAAGAACAATTATTTTACAAGAGTAGTGTACCTTTAGGGGAAAGATCTATGTTTTGGAGGTAGAAAGCTCCATATCTGTAGACTATTTCTTGACAAATAATAGCAAAACTGTAGACATCGCCCTTCTGGGTTCCACCCTGGGGTGGACTGTTCATTCTCAGCAGTTCTGGGGCTGTCCACAATTTACCTGTAAACAGGTGAGTAAAATATGAGGACTTATATTTCATTTCTGTTCAGAGTAACTAACTGAACTAATCTAATTTATTTATTAGCTGCAAAAATTGCTGCCATTAATCTTATATTTTAAAAAATTTTCAATAAATCTGTTAACACAAAAAACTAAACAATTTAACATATAAATAAACTAATGACAGCTTTCATAGAGCAATTCATCTTAAAAAATGTGTTTATAATTATGATCATTGTAACTTTTCAACATTTTTTTGCCTTATGATGATACATGCGAATATTTGAAGATATTATGTTTTCAGCAAAAAACAAAATTAATTAATTTTGCAGTTATTCCATGTTTTAACTTTTCAATTACAAGTACATAATAATTCACTCACTTCAAGTTACAAGTACATTGTAATAATTCACTCACTTCAAGTTACAAGCACATTGTCATAATTCACTCACTTCTCTCAATAGCATAAATATCCTCCTCCAGCTCTTCTTCTTTCTCCCTAAAATAATGGAGGCCAAAGTCTGTAATCTTGACCACAAATCGACTGTCCACTACACAATTGCTGGACTTTAAATGACCATGACTTCTAATATCTGTACTGTGTAAATAGGTCATGCCCTGGATTCAAATGGAAAAATATAATTGACGAACAATACAATTTGTGTATATTTCTCTTGGTTAACTATAAATTATCATTCCTATCTTAGTGCACAATACAAATTGTCTATATTATACTTCAATGGGTGCACAATATAAGTTGTCTTTCCTACATTTTGTGCACCATATGCATTTTCTTTATCACATTTTTGTGACAATATAAATTGTCTTTCTCATACTTGGTGCACAACATGAATAGATTAAACAATAAGAATAATATAGATGCAATTTTGAAAAAAAAGTGCAAGTATATCAAATATTTGCTATAAAACAATTTATAAAAAGATATTATATGTATGTATTATTAAGTATATAAATAAAGGTATTTTAAATAAGGGTATCTACTTGAAGCTAAAATTTTGTTTTGAATTGATTTTAATTTAAAAAACTGATAATTCCAACTTACCCTAACAATGTCCTGCATGATGGAATATCTAAACATCCAATCCAACTTAATTTGGTCATTCTCCAATACATCCTGCAATTAAAAGGCTATCAATAAAAAAAAAGGGTGCAATATTTTAATAAAATTACTTCGATTTATTTTGCCTTGTATTACCTTCTCTATGCGAATTAATGAAAAAATTAACTAAAAATGTGCAGTTGCATTTTTTTGGAAAATAATTTTGTTGTTATCTTTGTTTTTTCCACATAAGCAATGTATTCACAGATATTTACTTGTCACAACCATTGTCTAATTTGAAGACAGACCCTAATGAGCTAATGCACTGTGCTCGCACAAAACAATTTAAAATAATACTCTAACTAGTTTTGCTTTCAGAAAATTCAATTATCTTGAGCTTATAAAAAAATTGAATAAAAAAGGTTTATACATTTATCTCCACTTGGGAGGAAAGCTTTTACTGCATTAGAATCTTGGATGTTTTAAAAAGTATTTGATAGCTTCTTGGCAGACAGCATATGACAGATGTGAAATTTTTTTTAGGCCTCTAATTATCTGGGACAACCAAGTAAAAACAAGTACAATTCTGGGTTGCCTTTGCAGAAAGTTATCACACACACACATACATACAACTACAACCAAGACCAAACACCAAAATAAAGCATGTCAAGAGTGGATCAATTGTGAGGCATGTTTTGTATGTTTATTGATTTTTGTTTTCTCTTAGAATTATTTTTTGGTTCCAGTTCCTTAAATTAATGCTGGGTAGAAAACAGGTGTTTAATTAATATTTAGGTAGAAAGTCAAACATTTTGTAAATAATTGGATATGTCATGTCCATGTGGTTAAAATGATGTTTAAGTTTAAAATGTAAGTTTTCAAAGTGAGCTGACCCAGTTCCGAATTCCCAGCCCATTAGGTAACTAAAACTATTGTGTTCACATATTGTGGTGCAACTGTGTCCAGTTGTTAGTTTCAGGTATCGTAAAAGGGTAAGAAAGAAGCTTTACTAATTACTGATACTGCTTAAAAAAACTATGCCTGACCTGCAAACTGCCTTTAGGGCAATACTCTGTTAGAATACACTGGTTGGGTATATCTATACAAACTCCATGGAATCGAACAAGATGGTCATTTTGAAGATCTTTCATCTGATGAATAGGCAAATAATATTATTATAGGGAAAGTAATCAGTTCTTTGTAGGCCTACAATCAATTAAGCAAAGTCTATTAAAAACATTGGACCTTTTTAATCAATCAAAAGAGAAAAGCAAATTGTAACAGGAAGTAACAATATTTGCTCAATTAAAAATTAACATTTGGCGAAAGAAAGGGAACAAAAGAAATCCTAAATTTTTAAATATAAAGCAACGCAATACATATTTATGAATCCTCGCTACTTCAATAGTAATAAGTCTCAGACGTCGGCCTCACACGAACAAAGAAGCTGTATAAATTACAAACTAGTCCTAAGTGAATGTATTAACCTTCTTAATCTCGAGCAGTAAAGGTTTCTGAATACTGATGTGTGTTCTAGGGATGGGCTTGATGGCTAAAATAGCACCCTGTAGATACAAGAAGTAATAACATGAAAATATAGCTCCGAGTGGATACATGAAATAATAGCAAGATAAATATCACACTGTCGAGACAAAAAAGAGTAAAAGAAAAATGTATGAATAAGAGTGTGGAGAGAAAGAGAAAATTATGGAGGGAAGAAGGGTAAGGAAGGATAATTACCTTGTAATATCCAGTTTTAGTAAAGAGTTGTCTATTGCCCACGTCACTGAGATGGACAGCTATTGTGTCTGCTGAACAATCGCTGTGATAAGAATTTCTCTGTTGGGGAGAGAAGTATAACAATGAGATGTGAGGTATAGAGGTATAACGATGAGATGTGATGTAGCGAGGTATAACAATGAGATGTGAGGTAGTCAGGTATAACAATGAGGTAGACAGGTATAACAATGAGGCAGACAGGTATAACAATGAGGTAGACAGGTATAACAATGAGGTAGACAGGTATAAAATGAGAAGTGAGAGATAAAGGAGAATGATATATTCTTTGGGTTTAGCTAAAAGAAATATTTTTTCAAATAGAAATATCCACTAATGTCATTCCACGAATGTCATTACACTAATGTCACTACATTAATGTCACAAGCTGAGAAAAGCTTAATCCAAATGTTTTTTTTAAAAACTCTAAGTAAGATTTATATTTTTACAATTTTTAGCTTCTAAACAGTTTTAAAAATGAACATTCCGGGCACATAATCAATACATGGGCTATTTTTTTAAATGGGTGGTTACTTCCCCTGAGGCTCAATGCGATGAATTAAAGTAAAACAATGTCTTCTGACGCACATGATGTACATTAGTGTGCCACAGTCAATGTGCATCTCTGCTAAATAGTGAGTTTTAGTTGTGCTATACGGTGCAGTGTTTTTTGTGCTACATGGTGCAATGTTTGTTGCGCTATAGTTTTACATGTTACAGTGTACCAGTGTTGATCACATGACTTGGTCACATGACTGTATCCCATGGTTACTCACATGCCCATTTTGGTTTTGTTTGTCCACCTTCTTGTTATTCTTGGTGGGCGCACCAAACATAATGTCGTCCCACCTGACCCGCCAGTTCATTTCTGCTAGTTCGGCCTCCAGTTTGAAATGTCTGGGTCATAAGAAAATGAAAGGTTTGAATCAGAAATAATGGTCAACGTGTTAGATTTGGCTCAGACATAATGGTCAACGTGTTAGATTTGGCTCAGACATAATGGTCAACGTGTTAGATTTGGCTCAGACATAATGGTCAACGTGTTAGATTTGGCTCAGAAATATGGTCAACGTGTTAGATTTGAATCAGACATAATGGTCAACGTGTTAGATTTGGCTCAGACATATGGTCAATATGTTAGATTTGGGTCAGACAAATGGTCAACACGTTAGATATTAGTTAAGCAAATGTTAACGTGAGGTGAGGGGGGGGGGATTTAGTCAAATTGGTTGCTAAGAACTTGATCCGTCTATAATATTTGCATCGAGAATTTTAATCCAAGTTGCATCCAAATGAATGTAATGTCCATAACACACGGTCCATGAGCCCCGCACCCCTTCTTACCACCCCTTGAAAAATTATGGAAAAAACAAGCCAAAAACAAAACAACGACAAAACAACGACAAAACAACGACAAAACAACGACAAAACAACGACAAAACAACGACAAAACAACGACAAAACAACGACAATACAACGACAAAACAACGACAAAACAACGACAAAACAACGACAAAACAACGACAAAACAACGACAAAACAACGACAAAACAACGACAAAACAACGACAAAACAACGACAAAACAACGACAAAACAACGACAATACAACGACAAAACAACGACAAAACAACGACAAAACAACGACAAAACAACAACAAAACAACGACAAAACAACGACAAAACAACGACAAAACAACGACAAAACAACGACAAAACAACGACAACGGTTTGGTGAAATTATGGACTACGATCTTTTTATGTTCTCACTGGTGATTTAACAGAAATGTTTAATTAAATAAATTAAAGTGGTCGTGCTAGCAGGCTTTGCATAACTAAACTTTTTGCTCCATTGTATATTTAATAGTATTTTTTAATGAAATAATTAAAAAAGTAAATGTTTAGTATTATATTTAAGAGAAATATTTTATAGTTATATTTATAGGACTTTTTAGATCAATTCTGAGAACTTCTGGTGGATCTCTAGCCTTAGTTACTGTCGTAAAAAGTGTATGGCGAAGGGGCATAACTCACCTGTAAACAAAGAATGACACTATTAGAACAAGAAGAAGAATCGAACCCAGGACTATTATGACTATCCCGTACTCAGGGAATGGTTCTGTGGATGTAACGAAACGTTTTTATAAGACGTGTGGAAATGAATATAATCTTACTCCTATTCTTATGGAGATGGTACATGAGCAGAAATCTTCATTAGTAATGGTGAGTGATAATTTAGACTTTTGTATTGGGCAACCTAATCTTCATTATTCATGTTGAGGGATAATGCAGACATACGTTTAAGGCGTACTTTATTCACGCCAGGGGCGCATTTACAACATAGGATGGGCTAATTCACTGTGTGGCTGCACATTTAGTGGACGTAGATGGGGCATTCGGTAGAAATACATCAATAAAGAACGAATTACATTCAGGTCATTTCGTCTGATAAAGTGAGACGTCACTGATCCGTTGTTGACCGTAGAACTATGGAATTGTGCCAAAAGAACATATATAGAACATGGACTTACTTTTTGGTGGACACAAGCTGCCATCGAAGCCACACAAAGGCGTGTCAGGGGGTGGGCCGTCCCGGCCGCCAGCCCAATGAATCTTTTTGCCCGGCCTTGGCGTGTACATCTTAGTATTGCCAAAATATTCAGCAACAACCTTCCAAAACAATCTCAATAGATTAGTTCTCTTAAGAGAAACATTGCCCCCCCCCCCCCTGGGATGTCCGCCTTCCTTTCCTATCGCACTGGTTAAAATTTTTGTTAATTATTTTTTACCCCAAATTTTAAACATTACTGATGATGGTACAAAGTATTTACAAATAAGATGTTGGTGTGGTTAAAGAAACAACAAACATTCTCAAACATTTCACAAGCATCCCAATGATTTGGATTCTGTGTACCAGACATCGCCGAGCTAACCAGCTGAAGTTAATTAAAGTGTTTAAGGTATGGAGGAGCAGTTGTCATTGAACCCTGTAAAAGTTAATGAGTGCTGTTACTCTTAACACCAAACAGGTAGGAGCTTCATGACTGGTGACTCTCAAACCCAAATTGTTACAGTGCTGCATGGTGCGCTCCATCAAACGAATCACATGGTAATGATTTCAGTGTTGAGAGAAAGAGAAGTTCATTGAGTTTGTCTGCCAACATGACCATAGGACTTGGCAAGTCTAGTGTGTGATTGCTGTAAGGGTCAGCTCGTCAAGTGTTCAAGGTGCACGGTTTAAACATGTCACCTTTTTATGGGTGAGTTTGCAAAGAAAATTCTGCCCACTGATTTAACCTTCAGTTTTATTGTTCAGGGTTACACATTAGCGAACTAGAATATCGGGAGTAGCTGAGTTTATTCCTACAAAATGTCAGAAGAGAAGAGAGTGCAGTGAAACCTGTAAATAACGCAAAGCCTTGCGACCAAAGCAAAAGTAAAGCTATTTGCAGGTTTAGTTTTTTTCAGGTTAATACTGAATATATTATATTATTTCTTGGTAGCGGAGAGTATTTACTGCATGCTTTCAGAGTAGCGAAGAGTATATACTATATATTTTGAGGGCAGCATAAGTATGTTCTATAGTAGAGGTCGGAAACCTTTTGGTACTAAAACTATTGAGTCAAAGAATAGTAGATTCAGCACAGTGTTTAAGTCTATCTGCTGTACCACAATTTTTACAAAGTTTTCTGCGTGCCACTTACAATTTGACACGCGTGCAACTTACAATGTGACGCGCGTGCCATAGTTTGCCGACCTCTGCATTATCTATTGAATGCCAGAGTATCCAAAAGAATTGACTGCACAATGCCATGAGGACTGCGAGTATGTGTAGCAGGTAATCAGAGTACTTATAACAGGGTATCAGAGATTATTTACTGCATGGTGTCAGATACAGACCGACCGAAAGTGATTTTCTGATTTCGGCCGAAACTGAAACTCGGTCGAAAGTTAAAAAAGACTTTCGACCGAAACAGAAGCCGAAATATTGAGATATTTTGAAAATTCGTTCACGCATACAATCTGCATTCGAAAATGATATGGGAAAGTATCCAATATTTACATTATTTTTATGGAAAATGAGATTATCGTGAATATTAATGAATAATGAATACTTTGGCTTTTACCATTTTAATTAAAAAGTAATTTAAATGTTTAAAAAATGTATTTTAAAGTAGAATGGTAAGAGAAAATGTTACCGAAAAAAGGGGAGCAAAATTCGTGTACAGATAGACCCGTAAATGCCCTTTTCTTTAATAATATAGTTATAACCTAGAACATATACCTATAATAATTATAGTGTCTCTAATAGAACCTATTGCCACCTACATATTTGTTATTAAGGCTATACAAATATCACCACAACGTTTCTCGGTTAGCGTCATACTAATGCTTTGTGTTTTCATAAATAGCTGGCAAGATATCGCTGTATTAATATTTAGCCTAGTACCAACACATTAGTCTTTTCGTGCTGGTGACGTAATTATTTCTTTCGGGGACCAACATCCCTCACCCACATTTGGGGGGGGGGGAATTTTGTTTTAAACATTGTCGCTTAAATTTGTTATACTGACGTGTCCCGACGGAGAATCTCAAACGACATCTTAATTGGTCGCCAAAATCAACCAAGGAAACAGGTTTGCAGTGGGCCTACTACATAATTATGCTTAGAACCCGTGATATATGCACACGCGTGTTATTTCGTCCATACCAATGTTTATGAGCATGACCATGATGCATTTCAAGAAATGAATCAATTGAAAAAGCCCAGGTTTCCTTATTTTTTAAAATAAGAAAATAAAAATAATAATGGCAATATTACCATTCCTTGGGATTATTCAATGTTATTCATCTTTGCCTATGACAACATTAATGAGCCTGATAATGATCAATCAAAATTAATAACACAAATGAATGAACTGAATAAACCTATGATTCCAAATTTCATTTTTGAAAAAATTAAAACAAAAATAATGCTATAAATATTAGCATTTTATCAGTTTTTCTTCAACAAAACTGTTTACATTTGTCTAGGTCTAATTGAAATTGAATGTTTTGGATATAAAGGGCACGTAGGTCATCATGCAGCTGTGAGCAGTTTTCGCAGGGTGTTAGAGACAGACAGCCAGTCTGACTTCTAGTGGATGACCAAAAACCTCAGTTACTTTCGGCCGAAACCAAAAATGAACCGACAGTTAACTTTCTGTTTCGGCCGAAACCGAATTTAACCGAAATTTAACTTTTCTTTTTCGGCCGAAACCGAAACTAGGCCGAATTTCGGTCGTTCTCTAGTGTTAGAGATTATTTATTGCATGTTTTCAGAGAGTATTCATTGCGTATGTCAGAGAATATTTATTACATTATGTCAGAGAGTATTTATTGCATGATGTCAGAGATTATCTTTTGCAGGGTGTCATAGATTATTTATTGCATGATGTCAGAGATTATTTCTTGCATGATGTAAGATATTATTTATTGCAAGGTGTCATATTATTTATTACAGGGTTTTAGAGTATTTACATGCTCATCACAAATGATGAATGTTGTCATCTTGTGATGTCTATTTCATAAAATGGACATTATGTTTTTCTCCCATTTTCCTGTATATTCCCCGTTTCTGTCATCATATCGAAAATTTAATCTTTTACTAAACAAGAAGGTTGTACTTTGCATAAAAGTATCTACGAGTAGATTACCTCGAATGAATCTGTTTCTGGGTTAAGGTCAAGTAGTGAGTAGTCGGCATTCCTGTCTCCATTCTCGTCTATACTCACTGTACCTGTGATACCTGGGGTCAGAGAGGTCAAGGTCAGATGTTAGATTAAAGGTAGGTTGTTAGATATTTGTTGTTTAAGTAGACTGAGCCGGGTGCAGTGTACGTCCGGGAATTTAGGATAAGACTCTAAACATATCTTGTTCCACCATTTATTTACTTGACACGGCCATGTGTCGATTCTTTATGAATATTGGTTTGGCAATCAAATAGTGAGGGTGGTAAGTTAATATCAATTTTGTCCGATCTTCATTTTTGTTTGGACGAGGTTTAAATGCGTGTTTAAAATGACATTAGAATTGAATTCTATTTGGCCTCTCTGTATTATCATTCAGCATTCAAAAAGAAATATTAGTTGTAAGCAGGAAATGTGACGGTCCTTATTAAAGATTTGCATCTTTTCACAACTTTTCGGCATTTCCGCGTATCCGGTTCAACACCCGGCTCAGCACCCGGCTCAACACCCGGCTCAGCACCCGACTCAGCACCCGGCTCAGCATCCGACTCAGCACCAGACTCAGCACCCGGCTCAGCACCAGACTCAGCACCCGGCTCAGCACCCGACTCAGCACCCGGCTCAGCACCCGGCTCAGCACTAGATTTAGGTTGATGTTGAGACAGGAATTGTTGAGAATTTGTAACTGTTGAATCTAAAATTAGTGCCCACTTTCATATCAGTTTAAATATGCCTATTAATATACCGGCATTACCGATAGTGACGTGACATTAATATACCGGCATTACCGATAGTGACGTGACATTAATAAAACGGCATTACCGATAGTGACGTGACATTAATATACCGGCATTACCGATAGTGACGTGACATTAATATACCGGCATTACCGATAGTGACGTGACATTAATATACCGGCATTACCGATAGTGACGTGACATTAATATACCGGCATTACCGAAAGTGACGTGACATTAATATACCGGCATTACCGATAGTGACGTGACTCACCTTCAAACGTCCTGTTCCACATCCTATTGGTGATGTTGACCCCATCACTGACATTGCCACCAGCAGCCAAGGTTTCATTCAAGGCCAGTGCGTACAGAATCACGGCATCATGGAAGGCTCCTACAAAGCTGTTTACCTGCTCACAAAATACAAAGTCGAATAAAGGACGTGGCTAAGCTATGGTTAATCGAGGATTGAACCCACCCCGCTTCCACGCAAAATTCTGAAGTAGGTCGACAATGCCACCCTTCAATATATAGGAAAAAGTGCCGACCCCCCTATTTCTTACGCCACTAGATATAGGTTCATTAACATCCGTGTCATGCTGATGGAATAGAGTTCTGTTTTGATGGATGCATTATCACCATTTAAACAGTTATAAATCTCACATCTATGCCTAATATTATTTAATATACGCATTCATGCAAAAGTTGCCAATATTTTAGGGTCGTGACCCCATTTTATGGGGGAAAAGTGATCTGTTTCATTTAAAAATGGGGGTTTATATAAGGTACCCCCATCCCCTCATATTTTTCCAAACCGAAAATATATGTTCAACATAATTTTAACTTACGACACATTTCATGCAATTATTGCAACTTGATATCATGCGTACAAATTAGAGGTTGTGTCTAAGCAAATAAAATTTAACATTTAATAATTCTTGTTTAGGTTTTTCAATCATGAAAAGTCTAGTTGAAAGTGTAGCTGAAAGTCTAGTTGAAAGAAAGTCTAGTTGAACGTCTAGTTAAAAGTCTAGTTAAAAGTCTAGTTAAAAGTGTATCTGAAAGTCTAGTTGAAAGTGTAGCTGAAAGTCTAGTTGAAAGAAAGTCTAGTTGAACGTCTAGTTAAAAGTCTAGTTAAAAGTCTAGTTAAAAGTGTAGCTGAAAGTCTAGTTGAAAGTGTAGCTGAAAGTCTAGTTGAAAGAAAGTCTAGTTGAAAGTCTAGTTTAAAGTCTAGTTAAAAGTCTAGTTAAAAGTCTAGTTAAAAGTGTAGCTGAAAGTCTAGTTGAAAGTCTAGTTGAAAGTCTAGTTGAAAGTCTAGTTAAAAGTGTAGCTGAAAGTCTAGGTGAAAGAAAGTCTAGTTAAAAGTCTAGTTAAAAGTCTAGTTGAAAGTCTAGTTGGAAGTGTAGTTGGAAGTGTAGCTGAAAGTCTAGTTGCAAATGTAGATGAAAAACTAGTTGAAAGTGTGGTTGAAAGTCTAGTTGAAAGAAAGTCTAGTCTCACAGACAGATAAATAGAAGCAAACGAGAGAATTATTTTATTCAAACTTTGAGACACCGATGAATATTAAAAGTTTATTTAAAATATATTATTTATAGTTCAGAAAAATTATGTTTGGCCTTATTTTCGGGTTTGGCCCACCACCTGATGAAGACCCACTCCAAGATTGTAAACGAATTGTTCTATCCAATACCGGTATGTCTGCAGCTTTCACGTTTAACTAACTACTCTATACCCAATAATTCCCCCTCTCTTCCCCAAAAGCTCACCTTGTGTTCCCAATAAACTCACCTCCTGTTCGCCGTAAGTGAAGTTTGGGTACATAGAGGCAGCCCTCGCCTTCACCTCCTCCGAGAAGTTCCTGTAAGCTTCGCTCGTGGGTTTCCTCAAGGTCACCGTCATGAGACTCTCGTAGGCCTTCCTGGCGTTCCTGTTCCGCTCTTCCGTATCGTTGGCTCGGTACCAGGGACGGGCAGTGGCGTTGTTGCTGGGGAGGGGAACGGTGGGGCACATTTAATACCGTACTGTACCTGGGTCAATGTCACTCAGCGTGTGACTTTATGTAGCATGACTACATTTGTATAGATGTACCACGTGTGTCTTAATGTAGCATGACTACATTTGTATAGGTGGACCACGTGTGTCTTTATGTAGCATGACTACATTTGTATAGGTGGACCACATGTGTCTTTATGTAGCTGACTACATTTGTATAGATGTACCACGTGTGTCTTTATGTAGCTGAATACATATGTAGCATGACAATATGTGTGTAAATGTGCCCCTTGGGTAGATTTGTCTCGAGTCGAAAATGCATACAAACATCCTTACCATCCTACACAAACATACAAACCAGCTCAAACAAACATACGCATCATCCTACAAAACACACACCAGCTCAAACAAACATACGAAACAGCATACACAAACATACACACCAGTCCAAACACATACACAAGCTCACACAAACAGAGACACAGTTCCCTCGAACCACACACGCCGAGTTCTGGGAGGTATGTGGCTGGAACTAATAAGGAAGATAACTGAATTAGTGTTCCGATTGGAGTTATGGGCCGTCTTAGATATTGTGTCATGCTTCCCCACCCCCAACATCTTAGCTGTACGAGGCACTCTGAGTGGAGCTAAGATGTAATGTCGTTATGTCCTCGAATATAATAGGCACTCTGAGTGGAGCTAAGATGTAATGCCGTTATGTCATCGAATGTACTAAGCACTCTGAGTGGAGCTAAGATGTAATGCCGTTATGTCATCGAATGTACTAGGCACTCTGAGTGGAGCTAAGATGTAATGCCGTTATGTCATCGAATGTACGAGGCACTTTGAGTGGAGCTAAGACTTAATGCCGTTATGTCATTTAATGTACCTGGAGGTTGCACAAGGAATTAAAATTAAAAAGCGTTGACGTGTTCTAGGCAGATATATTTCATTAGAATAGTATGATGTCCTTAACGACAATAAATGCATGAATAGGACAATTAAATTAAGCAACTCCTAAATGTATCTGCTGCCACTTTGTGGTGCTATACAGCTACAAGATTTAATGTGACGTCATAGGTTCATAGGTCACTGTGACGTGAAAGATGTTCATGGGCCAAAATAACGGCATTGCATAAGTAAATATTGAGCATTTAGTTTTAAATGACACAGAGGCTTCTGTTAAAGGAAAATGAATCGTTCTAAGAAGAAACATGTTAATTATTCTCGCTGACTAGCTATAGCTCGTCGAAAAATGGACGTGGAAATGTGTGAACTTGCCATCTCTTAAAGTTACTTGGCAAAACATGCAGTCGAACACAGCACTTTAAAAGATCCCCAATTTGTGCTCCCCCCTACCGCACCTGAACTATATTAATATTCTATACCCCACCCCCACTTTTTTTTTTACACAGCACAATTATTACACCAACTGTGTTGTAAAACAAAAGAAAGTAAACGCACTTACGGTGTTTTGTTTCATATATAGATCTCACTTAGTGGCGTTATCGGGAAATTTTATTTAGTGAAATGAGCGCCATCTGGTGGCGTTAGTGACTTTTTTTACATAGAGAATTTTGTATTTTGATTCTTCCTTGAAATAAAACGTGTTGAACTGTTAGGGGAACGTTGATAAGTTTAGCTCTGAAGAAAAAGTAAACCAAGATCTTTATAGTAAGTAGATGCACAACCAAAGTAAACCAAGATCTTTACAGTAAGTAGATGCACAACCAAATACCGGTGCTTTTATGTGCACAGTATTCGTTCGTGTGCCCATCCTTAAAAGACACTGTGCATAATTTTCAATGTGCCCCTCCTTTTAAGACACTTTTTTATATAATGGTCAGCCTGGTAGAAGAAACAATCATTACACTGTACTGAACTTAAAAAAATGTGTCCAGAAATGCCATGTAAATGTGTCCACAAATGGCGTGTAGATGTGTCCACAAATGACATGTAGATGTGTCCCAAAATGGCGTGTGATGTTTACACTGATATATCAAAATGGGCTACACTCAAAACATAAAGAAAAATATATGTCTAAAGTTGTACTGGTTTATTTTTACATCAACAGTAAGAGTTTCAAAAATCTTACATCAACATACAATTTTAATGTTTCAACTCTACTCCCCCCTCCCCCGACCCCGCCGTCTATTTATAAACCCGTTCCTATAATGTTCGTGAAGTCATCCATTATTTTCTGATGTCGCCATCTCTAAAGTTGTTTACAAATAATCACTAGGGCCATCAACGCCTCATCACGTCCACGAGATGGGTAACGAGCCGTACGCTGCCTCGAATTTCCTCGGGCAAGCTCATTTCCTGGAACGCCGCGCCGGTTTGACCCTTGGTCAACTTGTTTTTGGGATAATGAATCTTGTTTGGTGGGCTTCTGGCGTTATGTTGTAAACTCCATTAATTTATGATAGTCTTTAACAATAGGACGTTGTTGTCTTAGTCGTGAGAAATTTTAGTTCTGCATAGACAAACCTGTTTATTCTACCTGCATAGACAAACGTGTTTATTCTACCTGCATTGCCAAACGTGTTTATTCTACCTGCATAGACAAACGTGTTTATTCTACCTGCATAGACAAACGTGTTTATTCTACCTGCATAGACAAACGTGTTTATTCTACCTGCATAGACAAACGTGTTTATTCTACCTGCATAGACAAACGTGTTTATTCTACCTGCATATACAAACGTGTTTATTCTACCTGCATAGACAAACGTGTTTATTCTACCTGCATTGCCAAACGTGTTTATTCTACCTGCATGGACAAACGTGTTTATTCTACCTGCATAGACAAACGTGTTTATTCTACCTGCATAGACAAACGTGTTTATTCTACCTGCATAGACAAACGTGTTTATTCTACCTACATAGACAAACGTGTTTATTCTACCTGCATAGACAAACGTGTTTATTCTACCTGCATGGACAAACGTGTTTATTCTACCTGCATGAACAAGTGTGTTTATTATATTTTATACTAAAATGTATCGTTTGTTATCGTATGTTACATAAAAAAAACTACGCTTACACCAGGGAACCGAATGCATTCCCTTCATTATGTGTCAATGTTACCATACATCAACTCTACCATACATGAACTCTAGCTCACATGAAATCTAGCATATATTAACTCTACATTTTCATCAACTCTACCATACATTAACTCTGCCATACATCAACTCTACCATACATCAACTCTACCATACATTAACTCTACCATGCATCAACTCTACCATGCATCAACTCTACCATACATCAACTCTACCATACATCAACTCTACCATACATCAACTCTACCATACATCAACTCTACCATGCATCAACTCTACCATACATCAACTCTACCATATATCAACTCTACCATACATTAAGTCTACCATACATTAACTCTACCACAAATCAACTCTACCATACATCCCACTCTATGCACACAGGCGTAGGAGAAATGTGCGGAGGGGAGGTCCGATCGGGGCGGAACCATTTTTGGCCCACTTCTTATACAGTGAAGCTGGGAAATAACGCACACCCGTGAGACTGCAGCAAAGGTGGTCCACCTTGCATGGATGGAGCTATTCACATGTGCAGCAAAAATGGTGCACCTTGCATGGATGGAGCTATTCACATGTGCAGCAAACGTGGTGCACCTTGCATGGATGAAGCTATTCACACTGGCTGCCAGTGTGCCGGCTGAGCATGCGCATCTACCAGGGACAGCGCTATTTTAGGGTTCATTATTTTCAAGTTTGACAGCAGCGTTCATTACTTCTGTGTCTCCTCTATGCATTCTGGTTGATATGAATTAGTGACGGGGATGTCATGGACATGCCTGGTAGTCAGAGACTCTATCTTCTCCAATGCTATGTTGTTAGCTTCACCATTCATCACTCACTCACTCTAAAGACATGAACCAAATACATATCATTCAGAGATTCTAGCTTCTCCACTGCAATGCTGTTAGCTTTACAATTCATCACTCACTCTAAAGACATGAGCCAAATACATATCATTCAGAGACTCTAGCTTCTCCACTGCTATGCTGTTAGCTTCACCATTCATCACTCACTCTGAAGACATTAACCAAATACATATCACATCCTACGTACCCACCCATCACCACCCGTGCTTTACTTATACGTATACATACCATTCCCAATGTAAGCTGTTTCATTTTTAAGTAAAACGTACATTTTAAATAGCAACAAACAAAGAAATTAATACAATTATTTTCTCGTCCATCCATTTTTTTCAAAAGTCAATAATTTCGATTCTACATTTCTCCCGTGAAATTAAGGGGCGAAAATCCATTAGTTTCTGGTTTGGCAGGGGGGAAGAACAAAAAAAAAATATTGTAACATTTTTTTATAATTCTGGATCAATTGAGTTTGTCTTTTTAATGAACCCGTCGCTGAGTGGGGCTTGGTGAAAGATGGAGAATTATCGAAATAAGAAATATCAAATATTTTACATCCGCTAATCCCGCAAAGCTAATCAGGCATGGGCAATAAATCTACACAGTTGTCTGCCCATTAACAGTGCCTAGAAGTAGGGGCAGACAATCATTCTAAGTGGTGTAAGAGTGGAGATGAGGGGGCTGGTGGTTTGGATACAGGGTTGAAGTACATCCCAAGACACATATTTATGGAGTCTTAGAATAATGGGGTCCTAGATTAATGGAGTCTTACTTTAATGGGGTCCTAGATTAATGGAGTCTTACTTTAATGGGGTCCTAGATTAATGGGTTACACTATTTTTGTGGGGGGGGGGGGGCTAGATTTTAATGAAGTCCTACATTTATGGGGTCTTAGATTAATGGAAAACTATATTTATGGGGTCCTAGATTAATGGTGTCCTATATTTATGGGTTTCTAGATTAACTGAATCCTATATTTTAGGGGTCCTAGATTAACGGCGTCCTATATGTATGGGGTCCTAGCTTAAGAGTGTCAGAGGTCAATCTTTTTAAAGGTCAATTTTTGATTTTCGGCAATGAAAATGAGGAAATTTTAAATATCAAAACACATTTTGCAGCTAATCATCAGGCTCAACGCAACTATATTTAGCAAACAATGCAATTTTCTTCGAAGTTTAACAGATTTGAATACAAACAATATTTTCCCGTCAATTGTAACTTTAATTTTCAATTTTCTCAACAATAGTTGAGAAATGCAGACCTGTTTACTCCTGGGGTTCGTGTCAGAGTAGTTTGAGCTCTCAAAAACGGAGTTTCAAGCAACAAAGAGTTGACTGATAGGCATATCTGAGCTAAAATACATGACTATTGGAACACACATTTTTTTTTTACAATATGAAAAAAATTATGAATTTGTAAAATTGAAAACAATATTAAAACACAAAACACAAGAACAAAATGAACCAATGAAGGTGTATACACAATACACGTAAATATTTATTAAATTTCCTGGGAGTTTTTTCATCAGTATACATAAAAAGAGTTTCTAATTTTTTGACTTGCTTTTCAAAGTCCTGAAAAAGTTGATCAATGTGTCTGATCTCCGTAGGTGTCTAGAGCATGCATTTAGTTACAACAAGTAAAAAACATCTTTGTCAGTGTCGTTATCTTGCGAGGAAAATGACCAGTTAGATTATTACACACTTTAATATCTATACAATCTCTGTATCAGCATTTTGCATTTGGACACATATATTGAGAGCTTGACAGACACGTTCCAGAAGGGGAAAAAGGAGGTGGCATTGTCACGCATGAAAAATACTTGTATGCTCTTTGCAATGTCTTATTATTAAATATGTGCACTTTGTATGTCCTATTATTAAATATGTGCACTTTGTATTGTCCTATTATTAAATATGTGCACTTTGTATTGTCCTATTATTAAATATGTGCACTTTGTATTGTCCTATTATTAAATATGTGCACTTTGTATTGTCCTATTATTAAAAATGTGCACTTTAAATTGTCCTATTATTAAATATGTGCACTTTTTATTGTCCTATTATTAAATATGTGCACTTTGTATGTCCTATTATTAAATATGTGCACTTTGTATTGTCCTATTATTAAATATGTGCACTTTGTATTGTCCTATTATTAAATATGTGCACTTTGTATTGTCCTATTATTAAATATGTGCACTTTATATTGTCCTATTATTAAATATGTGCACTTTATATTGTCCTATTATTAAATATGTGCACTTTATATTGTCCTATTATTAAATATGTGCACTTTGTATTGTCCTATTATTAAATATGTGCACTTTGTATTGTCCTATTATTAAATATGTGCACTTTATATTGTCCTATTATTAAATATGTGCACTTTATATTGTCCTATTATTAAATATGTGCACTTTGTATTGTCCTATTATTAAATATGTGCACTTTGTATTGTCCTATTATTAAATATGTGTACTTTGTATTGTCCTATTAGTTTAAGACACACACTGGTATACACTTTATATTGTCCTATTAGCACAAGAAACTTTTTTTTACATGTTTGGACTAACAGGGAAACTCTGTGAGACAATACATGTAATGACATGTCCACGCATTACAGTTGTGTAATGACATATGCATATGACAAGATATGTAATGGCATGTCCACATGACAAGATACATAATGGCCTATTCACATGACCAGTTATGTAATTAAATTTCCACGAGACTAGATATGCAATGACATGTCCATGTGACTAGTTATATAATTTCTATTCCCAGCATTTCTTAGCTGCTAGGACATGGGTTGAAAATCTAGGGGCCACATGGCAAGAGAACAAATGAACCATGGGTTTTCTCACTTCACTCCAAAAAATACACCAAAAAAATTCATGCGAAAGGCCGCAACACGAATTGTCTGTCTTTGTTGCAGACTTTTGATCAATAACTTGGCATTAAACGGCTGTAGCACATTAAAATATCACACATGGGTTAATTCCTGTGTCACGTTCCAATCATGGTGGAATCTTGGATGTCTGGCGAAGCTCAGGCAGATGATGAGACATTCGAATTTATTTCTGACAAGAACTTCAAATCCGTACAGAATTATTATTTTTTTTATCTGACGCGTACGCCAAGATGACACGGGATTAATCTTTAACTGTCGTCTGCTGTCGCTCAGGTAATGTTATCTACGGATTGGTGCACTATCTGGCAACTAATTGGGACGCCAAGAACCTAACGTAATGATACACGTCCTTGGTTTCACGACGGTTCGAAAAGTCGTCTAGTCGACTTCTTCCGGTTTACGTGCCAAGGGAAGGTATTCAGTCCAGGCTAGATGTTCTACAAGTGGTTGTGTCATGGGCATAAAGAATATTCATGTACAATAAAGCTGATATGAGATTATTTACTCTCCCTTATGTTTACTGGACAATTGTGAATAGTGTTTGTCGCCCCTGGGCTGTCGCTCCCGAGATCCCGTAGGAACTTTCCCGGAAATATTTACATCCCATGCAATAACGGGTGCACACTTTTAGAAATCAATTTTCTTTATTTTTACTTCTTACTATTTCAGTGACGTATTGTCGCTATAATTATAAGCCAGGACCTGGAAAATAAATGAATGTGCGCCGAATGGTTCAGTTATGTAGCTCTATTACCCGTTCAGCTCTTTCAAGTCAAGACCACGTGTATATATAAGCAAAGGGACCATTAACGTGATATATTGAAAATAAAAGGCTTTTAAATAGGGTCAATTCTTTGAAATAAAAAAAAACATATTAAAATTAGATTGTTCAATATTGAAACTTACGACGTATTTGAAGTCATGATTAAAATTGTAACTCAAAATCTAAGACAACAATTAAATGAGAAAACTTAGAAATCCCCATTTCTATTAGTGTACTGTTTAAGACTGAGACACCACAGAATCCCTTCACAACCACATTGGAGGTCACGTCCCATAGATTGGGAACCTGTGCTTTAGTAACTTATTACACCAGGTTGTTTAATTATCAATCTACTTGTATTTCAATCATTGTATTTTTAAAACTCCAAAATCAACACAGCAAGACATATTCATATTGAGAACATTTATAAATAATTCCCCCCTTATTTAAATTTAAAACAACCCCTTGTTAAAAGTTGTTGTAAACATTTGTTGGCAAATATTTCGAGAATGGTTTGAAATAGAATTTTGACTTACAGCGAATGAAAAACTCCTCTACAACTACAGGCGGTCATATCTGATTTTGCTTAAGAAACATTTTAGCCAAGTTTTCTATTACTCGGGCAAAGTGGAAGACAATGAGGCAACTAGTAACAAATGACACCAACATGTCAACTAGTAACAAGTGACACCAACATGTCAACTAGTAACACGTGACACCAACATGTCAACTAGTAACACGTGACACCAACATGTCAACGAGTAACAAGTGACATCAACATGTCAAGTAACATGACAGGTAACCTGTCAAGTCACCTTAATATCGTTGTTCATTCATTAATAGACAATGATAACATACGCAATTATATATTTGAAAAAAACTATTGTCTAAATCAGAGGTCCCCAAACTTTTTTGTCTCGTAGGCCCCTTGCCACGTTTTTCGGTTTTGGGTAGACCCCCTGCTTACCTGATTTTGATTTTTTTTGCAAATTCATTAACTTCAAATGTATTTTTGACAGCCGGTATAGTGCTACTCACTTTGAAAGATTTAAATTTATGGTCATATATCAGAAAATCTAACTAATAACTTAAATTTTAATGAGTCTTCGTCACGTTTCATGAACATTTATGTTTTTTCAAATTTTTACTTCATAGGTACTTTTATAATTTATGTAGGAAGATATATGTCTTTATATTATAAAGTAATATTGTGTAAGTAAATTGGTACTACCTGTGTATGTGGATTATTCCATTCATGGAATACCAGACAAGAAGTCACGACCTTCTTACTGAGATCCACTATCGTTGACCCCCATTTTCATTTCATAGACCCCCAATTTTTTCCCCGCTGATATGGACCCCTTGCAAGTTGTCGTAGACCCCTGGGGGTCGATATAGACCACTTTGGGAATCACTGGTCTAGATTAATACAGTTTATAATATAATGTTAAGTGAATTAATTTTTTCCTTCATTCCCGTGTTCCGTAATGAACAAAACATCGAGAAATAAGAAACCTTAATGGGCACTCACACAACACTATAGCATCGTGGCTTAATGGGCACTCACACAACACTATAGCACCGTGGCTCGAATGTTCTAAATCTTAAAGAGTTCCATTAAGTTCTATAACTGTTTCAACAACGGGGTCGTCATAAGGTCACCTTTTTTTTGTATTCAAATTTAAAACCAGGACATAACAAATTGTTTTGGCGCCATTTTTGTCCAATAATTTACAATAATTTTTGTTTATTTAGAAAACTCTCCTGTTTGTGAGGAGTCTTTTTGAAAATTAAAAAAAAAATCGTGAAGGCCAATTTAGATGACTTATAGATTTGTTTAGTTTTTAAATTTATTTTGGCCAGGATACTAGATGTAGACCACTCTTTTGGTCAATTTATCATTTTTTTAAATTGTTGTGTATTTAAATGAAATGGTTACAACTAACGACTAACCAAGATAAATGTAAGGAGAAAAAACCCCAGTACAAATGGTTAGAGCTCTTAAGATAAACTCAGTTATCTCCAGGAAATGTGTCATTTTCGTAATAGCATCAAGACACTGACATAAACTCTCTGAGCCAAATGCTATGTCTTCTAAAGGCCCGCTGACATAAACTCTCTGAGCCAAATGCTACGTCTTCTAAGACCCACTGACATAAACTCTCTGAGCCAAATGCTAGTCTTCTAAAGGCCTACTGACATAAACTCTCTGAGCCAAATGCTAGTCTTCTAAAGGCCTACTGACATAAACTCTCTGAGCCATGCTAGTCTTCTAAAGGCCTACTGACATAAACTCTCTGAGCCAAATGCTAGTCTTCTAAAGGCCTACTGACATAAACTCTCTGAGCCAAATGCTAGTCTTCTGAAGGCCTACTGACATAAACTGTGTGAGCCAAATGTTATGTCTTCTCAAGGTACGAGTCAATTGAAATGATGTGACCGGAAAAAATGAAACCTCAATGACAACGCGAGATGTTAGCCCAGGTGATGTTAGCCCAGGTGATGTTAGCCCAGGTGATGTTAGCCCAGGAGATGTTAGCCCAGGAGATGTTAGCCCAGGTGATTTACTGCTACCAAATTCAATCACGAGCTAGACTTAAAATACTGATTGATGGCACCCAAGTCCCATAACAATATGTATCCCATTAATCCTAACATACATTCCTGTCTTCATTACATTACCGTTCATTACGTGACAACATGTATGACAAGACTGTGGTGAAAATCATGAATCAAATCATTACAACCAGTGGCTTAACAAAGTTAAGCTCCACCCGGGGCGGCCCAAGATAATTGCCACTCCCTCCGAAGAATAAAAAATATGAAATTAGTTGTAAATGTTGCCTCCCCCCTCCTATTTAATGAAAGAAGTGTCCATCAAGTGGGCCGCTCCCTTTCCTACGCCCCTGACTCCAAACTCCATATCGTTTATTACAATTTATCTTCCAAAATTATTTTGACTGTAAATAAATTTAGCACTAAAATGACAGTATTATTTGCAGTTGATGACCAGATAATCACAATGTAAATGATTTCATTTGAGGCATAGGTAGAGGTCAAACACATTGTTGAGCAGTTCACACTGGCCAATTTTTCAACCGAAAATGTCCATTATAAAGTAGACTATGTCCACTCTCTCATTGCATTGATGGCGAACGAACTCAAAATTACGATTCGGTTAGTTTTACTGTCATTACGGCTTCCATTGAAACTGACTCTACGGCTTCCATTGAAACTGTCACTACGGCTTCCATTGAAACTGTCACTACGGCTTCCATTGAAACTGTCTCTACGGCTTCCATTGAAACTGTCTGTACGGCTTCCATTGAAACTGTCACTACGGCTTCCATTGAAACTGTCTCTACGGCTTCCATTGAAAATGTCACTACGGCTTTCATTGAAACTGTCTGTACGGCTTCCATTGAAACTGTCTGTACGGCTTCCATTGAAACTGTCTGTACGGCTTCCATTCATTCAATAAAAAAAGATTTCATTTCACGGTCAACAGGGAGAAAGCACAACCACGACACTACAGGCTAATCTCATTTTTAAAAAAAATCTTGGCCTCTGACAGATTGGACATTTAACGTGGAGAATTAATGTCTGATGTAAAAGAATCTGTTTCTTATAAAATAAAAGTCTTAGCTTAGCTATAACGAATAATGACGTAACATTGTCTTGTGATGACGTAACATTGTCTTGTGATGACGTAACATTGTCTTGTGATGACGTAACATTGTCTTGTGATGACGTAACATTGTCTTGTGATGACGTAACATTGTCTTGTGATGAATCATGGTTTAAAAAAAAATTAATATTGTTCATTGTTAATATTGAATGAAAATTTCATTAAATCTATTGTTATTTTATTAAATCATTAAAAGATAAAACAATAAATTGTTCTAAATAGTTATTTTATAATTTTGGTTGAGGAAAGAAATTGTGTGTGTGTGTTTAGGGGGGTTGTATTTTTGCTGGAGCGACTGGAATACCTTAACAAGTGCTTGAGACCTTTGTGCAAAAAGTAAGTGTCTGTTGCAAACAACAAAGGGCCTTTTTATTATGTCAATGGGAACTTGGTGATTGATCGTAAAACTAACGACCTACTTCGCATTTTGTATGGCAGGGGGGCTTTTAGGTTAAGTCCTTTCATTGATTGTCATATGTTTTGTAAAGAAAACTTGAGGGCAAAAGAATTAGTGACTGTGCTAAAAATTTCATGACCGTGGAATATCAGAAATAGTATTGGTAAGAGCAGACTGCACCATTAAGAGGTTAACATTCCAATGTCAAAATCTTTATGGAGAAAATGTATCACGACGAGGTTAGAGATATATGTGTATGAAGTGAGCATGTATGTCAAGTGGAGGTTAGAGATATGTGTGCAAGAAGTGAACCTATATGTCATGACGAGGTTTGAGATATATGTGCATTACGTTTGAGAGACATCCTTTAAGTATCATGATTGCAAAAATTCGAGAAGCACTAAATGATTTAGAAGGGTTGAATCATGGGAAACCATTAGGATGAAATAATCAAAATTGGCAGCTAGAACATAAAAAAGGTAAGAATTAGAGGAGATAAAAAAGAGGACATGACGACAGCGGAATATTTCTTTTCATTCAGATATTTCAGGAGGGTGAGTTTCAACCTCCAAATTTATCTACATTATTAGCATCACCACCAGCATCACCATCAGCATCACCATGATGTTTTAATATAGAGAAGTATTTACTTCAACCATCATATTCGCACCTCGTCGTTCCATGTAAATATCACATTTCTCACATCGTGATCCTTCACATTTCTCACATCGTGATCCTTCACATTTCTCACATCGTGATCCTTCACATTTCTCACATCGTGATCCTTCACATTTCTCACATCGTGATCCTTCACATTTCTCACATCGTGATCCTTCACATTTCTCACATCGTGATCCTTCACATTTCTCACATCGTGATCCTTCACATTTCTCACACCGTCATCCTTCACATTTCTCACACCGTCATCCTTCACATACTTCTGTTCATTATTTGGTAAATTCTCACCAACTTATTCTGTTGACAATCGTGCAGTCTAGTAGCTTTCGTCTTCTCTTTTTCTGAAGAATAGATTCGACGACGTTCATCCTATGATACAGTGTCACGACACACATCCCCTGACACAGTGTCACAACACACATCCTATCACATAGTGTCACGACACACATCCTGTCACACAGTGTCACGACACACATCCTATGACACAGTGTCACGACACACATCCTATCACACAGTGTCACGACATACATCCTATGACACAGTGCCACGAGACACATCCTATGACACAGAGTCAGGACACACATCATATCACACAGTGTCACGACATACATCCTATCACACAGTGTCACGACACACATCTAATCACACAGTGTCACGACAACACATCCTATGACATAATGTCACGACACACATCCTATGACACAATGTCACGACACACATCCTAATAACACAGTGTCACGACACACATCCTATAACACAGTGTCACGACACACATCCTATAACACAGTGTCACAACACACACCCTGTTCGCACAGTGTCACGGCACACATCCTATCACACAGTGTCACAACACACACCCGGTTCGCACAGTGTCACGCTCTTCGTACAACACAATCACGTTTGTATTGTCGACCAAATGAATAGAATGTGTGTTATTGACCTAATGAATACATCACAAGTATGCTATTGACCTAATGAATATGAGCTAAGACATCAAGGATGTTAACTTACCCACTGAATAGGTCAATGTTGAAGAAGACATACTCTCCATTGTCAAACTTGAGCTCATGCGCCTTGATCATAATCTCACGGACTGAGTCTGGACTGGCACACAAGACGATAACTGAAACAAGAAACAACAGGTTATAGATGAAACAAAACCATCGACATGCATAAGTACAGTGTCTGTGTTTGATGCTCTTAAAATGACAACATGACTGATACATTCAGGGTTTTAAAGGCAGTGCTCTGTTAATTGAGATTCAACATTGGCAGATTCGACATTGACATATTCAACATTGACAGATTCAACTTTTACAATTCAACATTGACAGATTCAACATGGACATATTCAACATTGACAGATTCAACATTGACAGAGTCAACATTGACAGATTCAACATTGACAGATTCAAAGGGGCTTGTTATTAAAACCATGTTACCAATGTTTTCTTATGTTCAACAAAATGTTCATGCACAGACGTGGAGATTGAGACACAAACCATGCACAGACATAGAGATTGAGACACAAACCATGCACAGACATGGAGATTGAGACACAAACCATGCACAGACATGGAGATTGAGACACAAACGTTTCAGATAGATGGAGATAGACACACGCACATGTAATCATTGGACAAATAGTAACAGTCAGTGTAAGAAGAAAACGATTGGGCAAATAAAGCCACACGTCATTGCTTAGCGATTAATTAGTGAGTGAAATTTATGGTACCATTAAAATGGTTACGGAATAAATGAATTGACTTTTCTACACACATAATCTCAGACCCTAGGGAATTTGTCAGATTTCTTCAGATAATATGTTCACCACGCCCCGCTCCCAAGGAAAGTTACGTCCAAATATAAGTGAGATATTCATACCCCCCTTCCCTCTCCCCAACCAAATTGACAACCAAACAGAATCGAGATGTTCATCACGGCCCGGCCCAGCAGAGTGACAACCAAACAGAATCGAGATGTTCATCACGGCCCGGCCCAGCAGAGTGACAACCAAACAGAATCGAGATGTTCATCGCGGCCCGGCCCAGCAGAGTGACAACCAAACAGAATCGAGATGTTCATCACGGCCCGGCCCAGCAGAGTGACAACCAAACAGAATCGAGATGTTCATCCCGGCCCGGCCCAGCAGAGTGACAACCAAACAGAATCGAGATGTTCATCACGGCCCGGCCCAGCAGAGTGACAACCAAACAGAATCGAGATGTTCATCACGGCCCGGCCCAGCAGAGTGACAACCAAACAGAATCGAGATGTTCATCGCGGCCCGGCCCAGCAGAGTGACAACCAAACAGAATCGAGATGTTCATCGCGGCCCGGCCCAGCAGAGTGACAACCAAACAGAATCGAGATGTTCATCACGGCCCGGCCCAGCAGAGTGACAACCAAACAGAATCGAGATGTTCATCACGGCCCGGCCCAGCAGAGTGACAACCAAACAGAATCGAGATGTTCATCACGGCCCGGCCCAGCAGAGTGACAACCAAACAGAATCGAGATGTTTATCACGGCCCGGACCAGCAGAGTGACAACCAAACAGAATCGAGATGTTCATCGCGGCCCGGCCCAGCAGAGTGACAACCAAACAGAATCGAGATGTTCATCGCGGCCCGGCCCAGCAGAGTGACAACCAAACAGAATCGAGATGTTCATCACGGCCCGGCCCAGCAGAGTGACAACCAAACAGAATCGAGATGTTCATCACGGCCCGGCCCAGCAGAGTGACAACCAAACAGAATCGAGATGTTTATCACGGCCCGGCCCAGCAGAGTGACAACCAAACAGAATCGAGATGTTCATCGCGGCCCGGCCCAGCAGAGTGACAACCAAACAGAATCGAGATGTTCATCGCGGCCCGGCCCAGCAGAGTGACAACCAAACAGAATCGAGATGTTCATCACGGCCCGGCCCAGCAGAGTGACAACCAAACAGAATCGAGATGTTCATCGCGGCCCGGCCCAGCAGAGTGACAACCAAGCAGAATCGAGATGTTCATCGCGGCCCGGCCCAGCAGAGTGACACCCAAACAGAATCGAGATGTTCATCACGGCCCGGCCCAGCAGAGTGACAACCAAACAGAATCGAGATGTTCATCGCGGCCCGGCCCAGCAGAGTGACAACCAAACAGAATCGAGATGTTCATCGCGGCCCGGCCCAGCAGAGTGACAACCAAGCAGAGGTACAATGTCAGTCAAGTGGAACTGTAAACATTCCAGTCCTTAAAGACAAAGTGCGACAACTACACAGTAAAAGCCTTCTTTGTTGTCCTAGCTAAAAGTGTTTTGTGTCCGAGCTAAAAGTGTTTAGTCTGTGTTTACTCAACTGTCGGGGACAAGACGTGGTCTAATCTTGGAACAAAATGGCCGAGTCTGTGGTCAACGAACCAAAGTACCAGGATCACATCTAAATTCAAAACAAAAGGTTTGAACACAAAGCGCTGTAAATGTAACGTTTTAATTGTAAGTGTAACATATAATCAGTGGCGTAGGAAGGTGGGCGGCAAAGGGGGGGTGGAAAAGGGCGCTCCGTCCCGGGCGGCCCTTTTTTATATGAAGAGGCGGCGTTCAGGGCACGTTGCATTTTATTTGTGAAAGGGGGTGGCCAAAAACTTGGCCCGCCCTGGGAAGAATTAACCTAAGCTAGACCCCCCACACCACTACAGCACCACACCACCACACTACTACACCACTACACCACTACACCACAACATATAATACATATATTTTTACTTTCACGCATTTCTTTTCCATACATGGATGCATAATGTTGCCACGGATGAGTAGAGAGTTTTTGTCATTTAAGATTTAAAGGAGAATAGTACAAGTTTGGAGAGTATTTATTGGAACAGTTTGTCTTGTAGAGACTGGCAGCAGGGGGACATGGTCGAGCTTTTGACAAGTTAATAACCAGGGATACAGATCTAGGAGGACTTGCCGCTCTAATATTACACAGCAGTAAATGGAGACTTGGCGTAACATATGTAGGGTGGGCAGTTTTTGTGGAGGGGGTGGAAAGAGATATGGAAGAGATGTGAGAAGATGAGGTGTTGATGGGGCTAGATGTGGGAGCTGAGGTCACCAGGGCTGAGTTATTAGGAGGTGGGGTGTGGAGGGTTTGGGTGGTGAGGAGTGAGGTAATGATGGGTGAGGTAGTGATGGATGAGTTGGTGAGGAGTGACTTGTTCAGAGGAGCGGAAGGGATGGTTAATGTGGCGAAAATGAGGTAGTGAGGGTGAGGGGTGGCATATAAAGAAGTGAGGAATGGAGGGTTTAGGTGGTGAGTTAGTGAGGGGTGATGTGGTGAGGTAATTTTTCCCAAGGTTAATATCTTCCAGATGTTAGGATCTTCCTAATTTTTACATGAACGTCTCTAAAAGTAAGTACGTCACAAAATACCAAGCACAAAGAAACATTTCCACAAATACTCTCAATACCAAACACCTTTTCCATACCTAACATTCACGCCCCTAAATCTAGTTCACAAAGGTGGTAACGGGTGAGTTGGTAAGGGGTGAAGTAGTGAGGGGTGAGCGGTGTGGTGGTGACGTGTGAAGTAGTGAGGAGTGAGGTATTGATAGAAGAATTGGTAAGGGGTGAGGTAGTGAGTGGTGAGGTAGTAAGGGTAGAGGTGGTAACGGGTGCGGTGGAATGGAGTGAAATAATTATGGGGGAGGAGTGAAGTAATGAGGTTAGGTGGTAAGCGTTGAGATAGAGAGGGATGATATGGTGAGGTGTGAGGTAGGGAGTGGTGAGGGATAATGTGGTAAAAGGAGAGGTAATGAGGATTAAGGTCATGAGGTTTTGAAGTTAAATATGATAAAACAAATCAAAGGTAATCCATTGAAAATCAACTCCAAAGATCTTTTATTGATTATTATTAACGATCAATGGAGCAATTAAGCTTTAGAAACACTGGCACAAACGTCTATCATAGCATACTCTCAACGGAACAACAAATATTTATGGATGTCAAAACTACGTGCTGTAGACCTTGGTCAGACACGATCCACATTCAATTGTCTTTTCATTTCATTTGTGTCTGTAGCACTTGTCCGTTGCGTTATTTCCCTTTGATCATGGCGTACTTTAAGGATTTCATTTACTTTGTACTTTCAACTTTGTGTTTTTCACGCGCAATGTCCGAATCGAAGGTCATTTGTGTACAAACAGCAGTTCTTATTCCCATTCGTGATCTCTTCATCCCTGGTCTTGATCTCTAGTAATACCTATGGGATTTACAGACAAGGCTTACACAAAGGATCCGTTAGTGACCCACTATCAAACCAATGTTGACCCACCATGAAACCAATGGTGACCCACCATGAAACCAATGGTGACCCATCATGAAACCAATGGTGACCCATCATGAAACCAATGGTGACCCACTATGAAACCAATGGTGACCCACCATGAAACCAATGGTGACCCATCATGAAACCAATGGTGACCCAACATGAAACCAATAGTGACCCACCTTGAAACCGAACTTTTTATTGTGGTATAATGCCCTATTCAGAGTCAGAATATTGACATCAAACACTAAGATCGGAAGCCATATCTTATCAGACGCCAAAAATAGCTACTTTATTTGCTAATAAATAAATAAATAACTTAATATGCATATATAACGCCTAAATTGAAAACATTTACTTCACCTTATTTCACAGAACATGTTACTTTATAAATAACATGCATGACATGTAGGGAGCCTCACTAGTATCATAAGTCACCTCTCCCTCTTGTAATCTCATTTTACTAGATCTAATGTGAGAACCCCTGTTCTGATCCACCATTGCTTTATGGTGAAAATGTGGTGCGAAATGATGGTCATTAAGATGGTGATCAAGAGGTTGACTTGAACTGATAAACAGGAGAATATATAACAAGTACAGGGGCACTATATAACAAGTACAGGGACACTATATAACAAGTACAGGGACACTATATATCAAGTACAGGGACACTATATAACAAGTACATGGACAATATATAACAAGTACAGGGACACTATATATCAAGAACAGGGACACTATATAACAAGTACAGGGACAATATATAATAAGTACTGGGACACCATATAACAAGTACAGGGACACTATATATCAAGTACAGGGACACTATATAACAAGTACAGGGACACTATATATCAAGTACAGGGACACTATATAACAAGTACATGGACAATATATAACAAGTACAGGGACACTATATAACAAGTACATGGAGACTATATATCAAGTACAGGGACACTATATGACAAGTGCAGGGACACTATATGACAAGTACAGGGACAATATATGACAAGTACAGGGAGACTATAACAAGTACAGTGAGATTATATAACAAGTACAGGGACACTATATATCAATTACAGGGACACTATATATCAATTACAGGACACTATATATCAATTACAGGGACACTATAAACAACAAAAGGGACACTATGTCTGGGTAGGAAAGAAGTGAAACAATAATAAAAGGTCACATTGATGACACACATGAAGGAGGATCGATGGGAAGGGAAAATGGAAAAATTGTAAGAGAACAGGAGGTGATGAGTGGAGCAACTGTGGCATAGACAGAGAGGGAGACAGAGAGATTAAGAGAGATATTGCGGGACATAGAAAGATAATGAGAGAGAGAGAGATATATATTAGATTAGATAGATAGATAGGTAGCTAGGTAGATAGGTAGGTAGGTAGATAGATAGATAGATAGATAGATAGATAGATAGAAATATATATAGAGAGATAAATAGAAAGAGAATGAGAGAGAGAGAGAGAGAGAGAGAGAGAGAAAGCGAGTGAATAAGAAAGAGAAAGATATTTAAAGATTAGATAGATAAATTGATAAATATATAGATAGATATAGGGAGAGAGTGAGACAGAGTGGAGATATGTATATGTATATATAGAGAGAGATACTTGTCTGCTCAACTAAACACTCACCATAACTCATGCATTAACACATTATGGTAGCACCATCACACCAAATAGCACAAAACAAACATTTCCCTCCCCTTCTTTTCCTTGTACTGTTCAAGTAAGCCATTGAAGAGTGCTCATCTTTTTTTTAATTTCTGAAGCTGGGTATCGATATTCAGTAAATGGATAAAACAAAGACAGGGTATCGATATTTTCATCTATTTCAAATAAAGAATTTTTTATCCTTCAAGTAAATATGAAAGACCCTATGGTTGAAAGTGAAAGCTGATATTCACAATTAAATCACCAGGGCAAAAATAACAGTGTGCAAATAACCAATCGATTCAAGTAATCTATTGGATAATACTATTTTTCGATACCGAATGCGATCTCAATTCAATAACAAAACGATAAATCACCAAATATAAGAAATATAAAAAAACTAGAAGAAAAAAAAAAGACAACTTATGATGGAAGGAGACCACCTCGTCCCTGACAAAAGGGACGTAATTTGCCAAACGGTTTTAGTATGCTGAGTAATGGCACTGGGTAAAAGATTGCGCCGCGCCGCTCAGCTCTGTCAGAAGACACAAGCAGAAACCTGTTTATCGATTTGATTATAAAAGAAATTTATTGCAGTATTTTCCCGCACACACGCCCGAAAAGTGGCCAGGAGAAGAGAACGTCATATCATTCAGATACGCCAAATTTGGAATATTCATGCCATGGGGAGGTCATTGTTAAAGACTGGGAACTAAGAGTAGCTTCCCTTGCCATCTATTTTTGGTTCGGATTGCTAATTATAGTGGGAGGGTTGCAGCCTTTTACAGGATGATATGTAGACGGTGTCATTGACCCATGCCAGACACACACATACACGCTTTCAAGTGCATAAAACATACAAGCTTACAGTGCACACACATACACGCTTACAGTGCATACACATACACGTTTTGATGTAACGCACAGCTGTACTCTGATACAGTGGCCGTCTCCTGAATTATTTTATTTAAAATTATACTGGCATCTATTCAATTACATGAAATGCCTTCCTTAGTGTGCATATTATATTGGTATCTATTCAGTTAGATGAACTACCTTCCTTAGTGTGCATATTATATTGGTATCTATTCAATTATATGAACTACCTTCCTTAGTGTGCATATCTAGAGACTCGTCTGCTCAACTCCAACGCTCAACAAAATATTCACACACATTTGAACAGTGACTTTCAAACAATCTCATTTCAACCATCACATTTGAACCATCACATTCAAACCATCATATTTGAAATATCACATTCCAAGCATCAAGTTTGAACGTCACATTTCAACTATCCATTTGAATAATCAATCCGAACCATCAAATTCCAACATCCATTTTAGTCATCGCATTTGAACCATTTCTTTAAACCATCACATTAGAACCATCACATTTGAGCTATAACATTAGATCAATCAAATTTGAACCATCACATTTGAACCATCACACTTGAGCTATCATATTTGAGCCATCACATTAGATCAATCACATTTGAATCATCACATTTGAACCATCACATTTGAGCTATCACATTACAACCATCACATTTGAGCTATCACATTAGAACCATCACATTTTAACCATCACATTTAAACCATCACATTTGAACCATCACATTTTACAATAACATTCACACTCTAACCTGGATAATCAAGGAGCATCAATCAAAACTCCCACTCAAACCTTTACATACAAGCCAACCCACTTGTAACTCCAAGCGTTTAACCCCCACCCCCACCCCCCGTACTCCAAGTCCAACCCACATGTGCCTCCAAAGCCATCCACTTGTACCTCCAATCCCAACCCACCTGTACCTCCAATCCCAACCCACCTGTACCTCCAATCACAACCCACCTGTACCTCTGATCCCAACCTCTGTACCCCCAAGCCAACGTGTCTATACCCGTTCTTTTATAGTCAACACAATCAAAATTGCGTGACGTCACATATCTGACCGTAACGTTTAATCACAGGCAGACACCTTATCAAGGGAGGTAATCCTATAATTGTCTGCACCACACGCGGGACATAATTCAGTTGACACATAAATCGGCCGTGTGGCAGCAGTAAATTGGTCTATGGTTGACACAACACTGCCGGCACAAGTCTTTTTGGTGGAGAGGAGATTGGACATTTAAGTCTTTACTTAAATCATAAGCCTTGTAGCGCAAAGAACATAAATGACGTCACGATATTTTGAATGATTTTCACACCCTTCCTTCCCATGGTCACAAATGGGTCACAAAATTTCATCATCATCCTCATGTCCCTTAGTCGTTGGACCGTTGGGGCGCCACAGATGACATGAAAATTGTGTCACAAAATTTAGACACCATCATAATACAACGTCGCAAATTTATGAATAGCTTCTCAACAAAGTTCACAAATCACCATCTCCAACGACGTAATGAAGCGGATAATTAAAAAGTATAACCATATAATGGCATATAACCATATAATGGCATAACAATATTATGGCATTTAACCATATAATGGCATATAACCATATAATGGTTCATACCCATATAATGGCACATACCCATATAATGGCGTATAACCATATAATGGCATTTAACCATATAATGGCATATAACCATATAATGGCATATAACCATATAATGGCATATAACCATATAATGGCATACAACCATATAATGGCACATAACCATATAATGGCATATAACCATATAATGGCATTTAACCATATAATGGCATATAACCATATAATGGCATATAACCATATAATGGCATTTAACCATAAAATGGCATATAACCATATAATGGCATATAACCATATAATGGCATATAACCATATAATGGCATATAACCATATAATGGCATATAACCATATAATGGCATATAGCCTTATAATGGCATTTAACCATATAATGGCATATAACCATATAATGGCATATAACCATATAATGGCATATAACCGTATAATGGCATATAACCATATAATGGCATTTAACCATATAATGGCATATAACCATATAATGGCATACAACCATATAATGGCACATAACCATATAATGACATATAACCATATAATGGCATTTAACCATATAATGGCATATAACCATATAATGGCATATAACCATATAATGGCATTTAACCATAAAATGGCATATAACCATATAATGGCATATAACCATATAATGGCATATAACCATATAATGGCATACAACCATATAATGTCATATAACCATATAATGGCATATAACCATATAATGGCATATAACCATATAATGGCATATAACCATATAATGGCATATAACCATATAATGGCATATAGCCTTATAATGGCATTTAACCATATAATGGCATATAACCATATAATGGCATATAACCATATAATGGCATATAACCGTATAATGGCATATAACCATATAATGGCATTTAACCATATAATGGCATATAACCATATAATGGCATTTAACCATATAGCGATGTTTAAATGTGAAACAAAAATTGTCTATTTTTTTAGGCGGATCATAAAATGTAATGATATTTTAAAAAAAAAAACTATAAAAATATGCTATGTTAATTTACATTACACTTGTGCTCAAAATATGTTAAGAATCAAACATAATCTAAATCATACAGTCATATAGTCATACAGTCATACAATCATACAGTCATACAGTCATATAATCATACAGTCCCACAGTCATACGGTCATACAGTCATATAGTCATACGGTGTTTTGTAAATGTAAAAGAAAATGCGTTGGAAACAATTACTTGCCATTAATTTTCTTAAAACGGTATTTTGTTGAACCAGCTCAATCAAGTTTAGAAGCAGATCAGAAAATAGAGCGAGAATATATAAAATAGTTAAAAAATAAAGATAAATCTATGCGGAATAAAAAAAATTTTTTTAAATATATAAAAATTGAAAAAGTAGCAAATGATAATCCAAAGATTTGACAGATTTTAAAATAAGTCAGTCAAGAACTACCACTTAAATGGTTGGGCAAAACTCTATCTTGAAAAACAATGAATTAGTGAATTTCCTATATTTTTAGTGTTGATTTTCTGAACGAGACAATTGTCCCTCTGTGAAAATAGCTGTGTCTTTTCATTCTGTCAACTGCATGTAAACACGTTATATTTGTAATTCAACTTTTCTTTAAATAAAACTCTATGTAAAGAATACTCAATGATGATGCATCATCAAATGTCAGTGGTGATGTAAACGTGCAGTCCTCAATGATTATGTATATGTCAGGAGATTAATGTTTTGCCATTTCTTGATTCTATAAAAAGCATCAATTATTATAAGTTAGTTCTATAAAGATACTGTAATTAAAATTTCAAAAACATTATTATTGAATAAAGATTATCAGTAATATTGAGATTTCGTCGCTAGACAATGATTTATTACAATTAGAGCGTCTTTCTGGCCTGCCTCACATTCCTTTCACGACCTGAACACAGTCTCCACAGTTAGCGGTAGACTATTTTTTAGAAGACATGTTAAGTTAATAATTATAATTTTTTTTAAAAAATGGTCTTGTTTTCATCTAATTATTTTCTTCAACTTCCAGAATATATTCCACTTCAAGAAAGCCAAGTCAATTCAACACACGATAATCTATTCAGAGATAATTCTGTTAATCTAACAACAAGTGGACAAGTAAATCCCAAAATTAAACCTGAGAGACGAGAAATCATGTGATTAAAATTTGTTAGACTATTTGAACTTTTAAAGATGAAAGGACAGAGAGAAAGACTAATGCAGGGACGACCACTCTGCCATTTTCTAAACTCCACCGATGGGAAGCCGTAATGGACAAAGTACCAAATTGGACAGGCGGATGTGCCAGAAAAGCGGTTGTTGACAATGGCAGGACCTCTCCCACTCTCCGCGGTAGAAAGATTGTAAGGCATGCTCTGGTCATGATTAATGTCTTGGGAGTTCTCTGTACATGATGTGTGGGAAAGGTGGGGTGAGGGTAGGGGTGAGTTGGGGGCAGGATGACAAGACAATTCGACAAAGAGAAGACAAAGTGAGGATTTCGCAATACATTGGATTTAGCAGAAATGCGTGTCATGGAAAGGGAAAGCAGACATCATATATAGTAAGGAAATTAGGCCAGACAGACATTTTGGTCTTAGGAGAAATTTTATAAGTAATAACAGACAGAGACAAATCAGAAGTCTGTAATTGTGAATGGGGAATATCCGATCATAATATCAGGACATCAAATGCAAATGGAGATAACGAGGATACAGAAATAACATCTGCAGACCAACTGGTATTCTATGTTAATCAGGACACGCCGATGACGTGTGTAGAGCAACTGGTTGGTAACAGACCTGTTTACCCCTATGTTTTCGCCGTAGTGACTACGTTTTTAAGCCTCAGACTACGCCACTATTTGGAACCTGAAAAAACAACTACGGTTTCGGGAGCTTTTCTTCTTTGTTTGAAATGGTCGCGTGGCTGTAGCATTTGACAAACAAAATCGTTTGTTAGCAACTTTCTACGTGCTGTGTACTAAGCATGCAAAGAAAAATGGATGCACACATTTTAAAATAATATTTAAGTGGATTTTTACAGGCATTTAAATTTAAATAATAAATAATTTACGCTGGCTGACAACAGTGCTAGAGCATAGACGGGTAGTGTGTTTACCACATAAATGGGGGCATGCGGCCTTCCAGCTCCAGCACGAAACTGTTCCCCCGGGCTATACTCAATTCTCCATGCTCTATTTTCTCAAACTAATTACATAACCACCGCCACCCTCTAAGGCAATATTCTTTCCAGATTATTCGCTTCTCATATTTTTTGTCTACTGCTAGTCCTGGCTATTAACTAATAGAAATTTTTATTGTATGCGGGTCTAGATAGTGATCACTGATAGTGATTTTTTGAATATTATTTTGGTCTGTTTTATAGGATGTGCAATACACTCATCAAAACAACAGCACTCATCAAAACAACAGCACTCATCTAAACAACAAAACTCATCAAGAAAATGACAGAACATTTTAAAAAAAGACTCTAGTTTCCTGGATTAAGTTATCTCGGTTATGATTCCATTGATCTCTCTGAGAAACAGACCTTGTTTTCATGAACACTGGAATGTATTTTTGTAATGAAATCCCCCCTACACCGCTAATTGACGAAACCACTGAGCTGGAAATGAAGTTTTTGAGAGGTGATAACTACTCTGACAATAACTCGGGGGTAAACAGGTCTGATTATGTAACATCAGGAATGGATTCAGGTTAACAAATGTCCTCGGGGCAAAAGCGACTTTTTCTATATCATCATGTACATTCATATGTTTAAAGCTGGGATCCATGTACCCCTTAGACAGTCGTGGACCCCTTCTTATATAAAAAATTCAAAATGCATCTCATACCTTTTCAAAAAACCCCATGTGGCCCGTGCACGCCAAGTTGAGAGCCTCTGGTCTTAAGTATAATATTGTTGTCTAGAGACAACTGATAATAACATACTCTATTGCTAGTCAAAAGAATAAACCTAAGTGATGTAATAAATGTTGATGGAAGGAGACAATGACAAACATTGACAAAATTTGACAACCAGCGAAAATGCCAGAACAGAAAACAATAAAAAGTGATACATTGACAATCAACGGCATGCCAGCCGCGGGATACCAAAGAGGGAGTTTTTTTCAGTCTATGGGCCCCTCCCTGCCCTTGCCTCCCCACCCTTTACGGCATCCGTCATTCCCCAATGCCATGCAATTAGAACATGGCGCCGGAAGTCGCTAATGGAGTAGGGTCTTCCTATCAATCGTTCTCTTTCTCCCCCCTCTCCCCTTTTCCCCCCCAATATGGCAAGAGTTCTAAGCATTTTCTGGAACATCATTTTTTCCCCCATTCACTCTCTATCTTTCTCTTTTGCAACTTGATCTTCTTGTAACCTCTATTGACACTTCTCTCCTTCATATCTCAAACTAAAAATGAAACAGTTAAACCACGTAAACTTTAGTTGCAATACGTCTTTTAAAGAGACGGTTCCAAATGTGGGGATGAATTCTTTCAAATGATCTTTGCGTTTCAATTGTTATGACTGATGTTGTCTGTGTGATTGTGTGACTGATATTGTCTGTGTGATTGTCTGTGTGATTGTGTGACTGATACTGTCTGTGTGATTGTGTGATTGATATTGTATTTGTGATTGTATGTGTGATTGTGTGACTGATATTGTCTGTGTGATTGTATGTGTGATTGTGTGACTGATATTGTCTGTGTGATTGTATGTGTGCTTGTGTGACTATATTGTCTGTGTGATTGTATGTGTGATTGTGTGACTGATATTGTCTGTGTCGTTGTATGTGTGATTGTGTGACTGATATTGTCTGTGATTGTGTGACTGATATTGTCTGTGTGATTGTGTGACTCTTATTGTGTGAGTGATTGTCTTTGATATTGTCTGATTGTCTTTCATATTGTCCGAGTTATGTCTGTGATATTGTCTGTGACCAGACATCATGTACTATTAATACTTTTGAAATTAAATGTAACATTTTGTTACGGTCCATTCAAATGAGATTGTTACGAGGGTGGCATTGAAACAAATCAAGTACAACTTGTTTAAAGCTTGATGGAACATTCAATGCCATGCCATATGTCGGAGTCTTAGTCAATAACCGGAGTCGTGATTATCACCCCCACCCCACTTTATTTTTTTCTCTTCACGTGCCCAAGCCCTACAGCTTTGGCCATGTCCATCTGGTACTAAATGTCGACCCACCACTAGACCACGTGCCCAAGCCCTACAGCTCTGGCCATGTCCATCTGGTACTAAATGTCGATCCACCACTAGACCACGTGCCCAAGCCCTACAGCTCTGGCCATGTCAATCTGGTACTAAATGTCGATCCACCACTACACCACGTGCCCAAGCCCTACAGCTCTGGCCATGTCCATCTGGTACTAAATGTCGATCCACCACTAGACCACGTGCCCAAGTCCTACAGCTCTGGCCATGTCCATCTGGTACTAAATGTCGATCCACCACTAGACCACGTGCCCAAGCCCTACAGCTCTGGCCATGTCCATCTGGTACTAAATGTCGATCCACCACTAGACCACGTGCCCAAGCCCTACAGCTCTGGCCATGTCCATCTGGTACTAAATGTCGATCCACCACTAGACCACGTGCCCAAGCCCTACAGCTCTGGCCATGTCCATCTGGTACTAAATGTCGATCCACCACTAGACCACGTGCCCAAGCCCTACAGCTCTGGCCATGTCCATCTGGTACTAAATGTCGACCCACCACTAGACCACGTGCCCAAGCCCTACAGCTCTGGCCATGTCCATCTGGTACTAAATGTCGATCCACCACTAGACCACGTGCCCAAGCCCTACAGCTCTGGCCATGTCCATCTGGTACTAAATGTCGATCCACCACTAGACCACGTGCCCAAGCCATACAGCTCTGGCCATGTCCATCTGGTACTAAATGTCGATCCACCACTAGACCACGTGCCCAAGCCCTACAGCTCTGGCCATGTCCATCTGGTACTAAATGTCGACCCACCACTAGACCACGTGCCCAAGCCCTACAGCTCTGGCCATGTCCATCTGGTACTAAATGTCGATCCACCACTAGACCACGTGCCCAAGCCCTACAGCTCTGGCCATGTCCATCTGGTACTAAATGTCGATCCACCACTAGACCACGTGCCCAAGCCATACAGCTCTGGCCATGTCCATCTGGTACTAAATGTCGATCCACCACTAGACCACGTGCCCAAGTCCTACAGCTCTGGCCATGTCAATCTGGTACTAAATGTCGATCCACCACTAGACCACGTGCCCAAGCCCTACAGCTCTGGCCATGTCCATCTGGTACTAAATGTCGATCCACCACTAGACCACGTGCCCAAGCCCTACAGCTCTGGCCATGTCCATCTGGTACTAAATGTCGACCCACCACTAGACCACGTGCCCAAGCCCTACAGCTCTGGCCATGTCCATCTGGTTCTAAATGTCGATCCACCACTACACCACGTGCCCAAGCCCTACAGCTCTGGCCATGTCCATCTGGTAATAAATGTAGATCCACCACTAGACCACGTGCCCAAGTCCACCAGCTCTGGCCATGTCCATCTGGTTCTAAATGCCGATCCACCACTAAACCAAGTGACAGAGAACTTGAGCCACGCCTGTATCCCAGGATGCCGTGAGTAAGGTTCATAACTCCTGTACGGTCATGGACACAAGTAATAGCCATCTGGCTTCTAGATTAACGGACAAGGCGCGCATTAGCCTCGTCTCCCTTGATTTCGTCCTAGTTCTGCACTTGTAAACAAAGAAGGTCAAAGGTCTAATCCGTATACATTTATTTGATACAAGTAGTAGAGAAAGAAGGCCACCAAGGAGGTGATACCACTTAGGAAGTGACATAGTTGCACCGTACTATGAATTTGTTACAAATAATATACATACGACTAGAAATAGGTTGCTAAAGTAGAGGTTCCCATACTATTTCGAGGCATGGCACCTTTGCTGTCTGCAGGTTTCCCAAGTCTTCATATCTCAAATTCTAACCAATGTTCGGAGAAATACAAGATTTAAAAAAGGTAAAAACACCACACTCAATGTTTTAGTCTTAACGTATTTCTTTCTGGAACCTCAATCACCCCACTAACTTCACTTGACTTAATCACCCCAATAACTTCACTTGACTTAATCACCACAATAACTTCACTTGACTTAATCACCCCACTAACTTCACTTGACTTAATCACCCCAATAACTTCACTTGACTTAATCAGCCCAATAACTTCACTTGACTTAATCACCCCAATAACTTCACTTGACTTAATCACCCCAATAACTTCACTTGACTTAATCACCCCAATAACTTCACTTGACTTAATCACCCCAATAACTTCACTTGACTTAATTACCTCAATAACTTCACTTGACTCAATCACCTCAATAACTTCACTTGACTTAATCACCTCAATAACTTCACTTGACTTAATCACCTCAATAACTTCACTTGACTTAATCACCTCAATAACTTCACTTGACTCAATCACAACAATATTAACCATTCAATTAATATTGTATCCTAAAACTACTTCAGTGCTAAGACCGCGTGAAACTAATATGATAAGATATTTATATACAAGACAAAGTAACAAGCACGGGCGAGAGAGTACTAAAGCTATCGATGAACTAAGATAACAAGCACCATTAGAACATTTGTAAAGGACTCTGTAACTAGCTCTTACAAAGTGAGTTTACTGGTGTGAAACAACTCCGCTAGATATCTAGTGAGTTTACATTATGAAATGTTAACACTTCGTGGCCCCCAGGGCGCCATGGTGCAGAGTTTAGAAACACATGGACTAAAGCATGGCACACGTGCATAATGCTGCGAATGTTACTGTATTACAAGGCATTAAATATGTACCTTTAAAAATAGGTTTAGAGTCTGCCTCTATCCCCCAACCCCCTTCTAGCCTCACCAGTACCCTAAACGTCACCTTCCTTTCCCTGGTCCACTCTACTTTTTGAAATGCTAGATTTTCATCACTTTGAGTAGTCAGCCAAGAGTGAGTTCAAGGTCATGTCACAGATAACTCCTCGTGACACACTACGCTCTACATTATATAGATGTAAATATAGTTTTACGGCCATAGGAGAGACATTGTCAATCTTTTGACTATAGAAAATGCCGCCCGATATAGGTGGTTATCTCTGGACACCGTCATTATCTTCTTTTTTCTAGTTCTAAAAAAATATTTAAAAAGCAATTTACTCCATAAATCATAATAATATCTATTAAAATAACTCATTTTAATTTCTAATGTATTGATTTATCTGTGTCATTCCATCTATGACAAAAATCCCATTATATTACAATACAAATATTTTATACTGTACTCGGCACACATATTCTACAAAGTGCTTTGAGTGATTACTTGTCTGTACTTTATAGATCATGTGACGTATCTATAGATCATGTGATCTGAAAGACCCAAATGAATAGCTGTGGTGATATATTTTCTATATCTATGACACACACTCTCAGACCGGTGTAGTCAAATAAATGTTTTGTTTTTAAGTGTGCGCATGGGCGAATCCACACTTATGACGTCAAATAAAGTAGAAATGCCCCCCCCCCTCTCCCCCACAAAACTTTTTTTCCACCTCTTCAGATACAGCCCGGGATTTGGAGCGATGTAGTGGATGGGGGGAAGAGGGGGTTTTCGGGGGGTGGGGTTACACTTAGCTGAAATGCCTCCAAATGAAATCTGATTTATCGCCCTCTCTGGCCCCGTCCCATGTCTCAGGACAATAAAACAGCATGAAGACCGCAGACTGAAAAATCCCGCAAATCCACCCCAAATTTAATGGAATCGCCCAAGATGGCGTCGGGAAGTTGACTAGATGACTGGAGACCTTAACATGGAGCAATGGAAGAACGGAGTAAGTGGAAAGGTGGCCTTTTTTATAATTATGTCTTGTTCCGAATTGACTAAATCGGCTTGGTCAAAATTCACAAACTTCGTTGGATCCAAATTCAAGAAATCGGATTTGTCCCAATTCACTAAATCGACTATGTGTCTGTATAAAGTATCGTTTAGTTTTTTAAAATATATTTTGGTATCGAATAAAAATATTATCGATAGCTATATACGCCCTTCCCTTACAAAATCAGCATTAGTAATTAATAAAATTGGACGATTACTTCCACGATTTTCAACTAACGAAACCATCATGCAGCATGTAAATATTTGCCGGTACAATCACGTGACCGCACTATAAATAGCACAACATTCATTGTTGATTCTAAATTGGCCAGCATAAATCTCAGTGCTGTCCTAATCAACGATTTGAGATTAACACGTGAATGGTTCATTGATTCTGACCGATCACTGATTGATTGGTTAAAGGAGAAGACAACCAGATATCTTACTTTTGCTTTTTTTTTGTTGTGGGGATTATTTAATCATTAATTTCCCCTGAGCGACGTTCGGAATTGTGTTGTGTTCAAAATATTGGTTGATTGATTGATTGATTGATTGATTGATTAATGATTAAATGATTAATATCCATTTGGCGTCCGTTTGTTTATAAATAAATATACCGACATTGCGAATTTAATGTTTCACATACATCTCTAAATATGGCCATATGTAACCACACTATATGTAGATTTTTTAAAACCATACCTTTACTATATGATAAAATTGACAACTCTAAAACTACTGACACCACTAATAGCTCTAACCGTACTATTTGACACCACGGAAGCTCTAACCGTATTATTTGACACCACTGACATCTCTAACCGTACTATTTTACACCATTGACAACTCTAACCGTACTAACCGGACAACCATGTCAGCAGATTCAGCACTTCAATATTTACGCAATCCAAACCTACATATTACCATTCGCCTACATATTACCATTCGCCTACATATTACCCTTCACGGCTAATTTGGAGGGATAGGCTCTGATCTCATTTGCGTGTTTTGTCCCTGGTTCCGATAGGGTCAAAATCCAGGTTAGAGATAAGTTTAGGGTTCAGGTTAGGTTCAGGGATAGAATTAGGGTTCAGGTTAGGTTTAGAATTAGGGTTCAGGTTAGGTTTCGGGATACACTTAGGACATAAGTTTGCGGGGCGCGGCAACCAAGATGGCGGCCACGGTACTATCTCTCCCAATTTACCCTATTCACCTACATAATACCAGCCAAGTTGGATAACCAATACCCAATAGCCATTCACCTTTCATTTATATTCATGTTTTGATTACGTCATAGTACATCAATGATTTCTCAACTTGATTTAATCATTATTAAACAGACAAAAAAGTATAACAAGCCCCACCCCCCTCTTCCCCCTTATTGAACTGCCAAAATGTTTGCTTCTCCTCATGAGAGTAATGGGCCTTGGCGATCTACTTTATTAAGCTCAATGGGACAATGTTTGTTAATGGATCGATTAAACCCAGAGACCCAAACAATAGATAGCAACCAAACTTGACGTGGTCATTCCTCCTGACCTAGAAAGTTTGGTCATAAATCCCTTTTCACAAAAACCTGTGTATTGTTAAGTAATATATGAATATAGCAATGTCTCAAAGACAAATTACGTGAATGGGTGGGAGCAGTTTATGAGTATATCAATGTCTCATCAAAGAATGGACGTGATTAAAACTGGGCGATGCTGTACGCAGTGCAGAAGACAGAGAGGAATGGAGAAGGAAAGTTTTCATGTCATCTGTGACGCCCCAACGGTCCAAGGACTACGGGACATGATGATGATGATGATGATGAATGTCTCAAAATTACAGTGTGTGCACGGAACTATTTCAGTCGATAGAAGTTTTCTCTTTTTCATTAAATTACTTTCATGTCTTACATTCATTATAAACTTCTTAAATGCCACACACAATAAGTTTCTGTCTAATTTTTTTTTACTGAATTCAGATTAAAGCAATCGTATAGTGTTACGGTTATAAACGGCTCAAGAAACTGGACACTGAAAAGCATTTAAACATCATACCGGTATTCATTAATATGAAAATAGTCATTTTAATGAAATGTGTGACTTATAAAACAAATAATGAAATCTCTCCATGCGATTTCCAATGTTGAACTATGCATATTTCTGGTCTAATATTATCTACGATAGAGGAGAAAATATCTCTGTATTCCTCGTATGCGTTTCCACGTGGATTAATGGATCATGATCAAACTTTGGAAACATAGTTGTAACACTTGGGAAACATAGTTGTAACACTTGGGAAACATAGTTGTAACACTTGGGAAACATAGTTGTAACACTTGGGAAACATAGTTGTAACACTTGGGAAACATAGTTGTAACACGTGGGAAACATAGTTGTAACACTTGGGAAACATAGTTGTAACACTTGGGAAACATAGTTGTAACACTTGGGAAACATAGTTGTAACACGTGGGAAACATAGTTGTAACACTTGGGAAACATAGTTGTAACACTTGGGAAACATAGTTGTAACACTTGGGAAACATAGTTATAACACTTGGGAAACATAGTTATAACACTTGGGAAACATAGTTATAACACTTGGGAAACATAGTTGTAACACTTGGGAAACATAGTTATAACACTTGGGAAACATAGTTGTAACACTTGGGAAACATAGTTATAACACTTGGGAAACATAGTTGTAACACTTGGGAAACATAGTTATAACAATTGGGAAACATAGTTATAACACTTGGGAAACATAGTTATAACACTTGGGAAACATAGTTGTAACACTTGGGAAACATAGTTATAACACTTGGGAAACATAGTTATAACACTTGGGAAACATAGTTATAACACTTGGGAAACATAGTTATAACACTTGGGAAACATAGTTATAACACTTGGGAAACATAGTTGTAACACTTGGGAAACATAGTTGTAACACTTGGGAAACATAGTTATAACACTTGGGAAACATAGTTATAACACTTGGGAAACATAGTTATAACACTTGGGAAACATAGTTGTAACACTTGGGAAACATAGTTGTAACACTTGGGAAACATAGTTATAACAATTGGGAAACATAGTTATAACACTTGGGAAACATAGTTATAACACTTGGGAAACATAGTTATAACACTTGGGAAACATAGTTGTAACACTTGGGAAACATAGTTATAACACTTGGGAAACATAGTTATAACACTTGGGAAACATAGTTATAACACTTGGGAAACATAGTTGTAACACTTGGGAAACATAGTTGTAACACTTGGGAAACATAGTTATAACAATTGGGAAACATAGTTATAACACTTGGGAAACATAGTTATAACAATTGGGAAACATAGTTATAAAACTTGGGAAACATAGTTATAACACTTGGGAAACATAGTTATAACAATTGGGAAACATAGTTATAACAATTGGGAAACATAGTTATAACACTTGGGAAACATAGTTGTAACACTTGGGAAACATAGTTGTAACACTTGGGAAACATAGTTGTAACACTTGGGAAACATAGTTATAACACTTGGGAAACATAGTTGTAACACTTGGGAAACATAGTTGTAACACTTGGGAAACATAGTTATAACACTTGGGAAACATAGTTGTAACACTTGGGAAACATAGTTGTAACACTTGGGAAACATAATTATAACACTTGGGAAACATAGTTGTAACAATTGGGAAACATAGTTGTAACACTTGGGAAACATAGTTATAACACTTGGGAAACATAGTTATAACACTTGGGAAACATAGTTATAAAACTTGGGAAACATAGTTGTAACACTTGGGAAACATAGTTATAACACTTGGGAAACATAGTTATAACAATTGGGAAACATACTTGTAACACTTGGGAAACATAGTTGTAACACCTGGGAAACATAGTTATAACACATGGGAAACATAGTTGTAACACTTGGGAAACATAGTTATAACACTTGGGAAACATAGTTGTAACACTTGGGAAACATAGTTGTAACACTTGGGAAACATAGTTATAACACTTGGGAAACATAGTTATAACACTTGGAAAACATAGTTGTAACACTTGGGAAACATAGTTGTAACACTTGGGAAACATAGTTATAACACTTGGGAAACATAGTTGTAACACTTGGGAAACATAGTTATAACACTTGGGAAACATAGTTGTAACACTTGGGAAACATAGTTGTAACACTTGGGAAACATAGTTATAACACTTGGAAAACATAGTTATAACACTTGGGAAACATAGTTATAACACTTGGGAAACATAGTTATAACACTTGGGAAACATAGTTATAACACTTGGGAAACATAGTTATAACACTTGGGAAACATAGTTATAACACTTGGGAAACATAGTTGTAACACTTGGGAAACATAGTTATAACACTTGGGAAACATAGTTATAACACTTGTGAAACATAGTTATAACACTTGGGAAACATAGTTATAACACTTGGGAAACATAGTTATAACACTTGGGAAACATAGTTGTAACACTTGGGAAACATAGTTGTAACACTTGGGAAACATAGTTGTAACACTTGGGAAACATAGTTATAACACTTGGGAAACATAGTTATAACACTTGGGAAACATAGTTATAAAACTTGGGAAACATAGTTATAACACTTGGGAAACATAGTTATAACACTTGGGAAACATAGTTATAACACTTGGGAAACATAGTTATAACACTTGGGAAACATAGTTATAACACTTGGGAAACATAGTTATAACACTTGGGAAACATAGTTATAACACTTGGGAAATATAGTTATAACACTTGGGAAACATAGTTATAACACTTGGGAAACATAGTTATAACACTTAAGAAACATAGTTATAACACTTGGGAAACATAGTTATAACACTTGGGAAACATAGTTATAACACTTGGGAAACATAGTTATAACACTTGGGAAACATAGTTATAACACTTGGGAAACATAGTTATAACACTTGGGAAACATAGTTATAACACTTGGGAAACATAGCTATAACACTTGGGAAACATAGCTATAACACTTGGGAAACATAGCTATAACACTTGGGAAACATAGTTATAACACTTGGGAAACAAAGTTGTAACACTTGGGAAACATAGTTATAACACTTGGGAAACATAGTTATAACACTTGGGAAACATAGTTATACCACTTGGGAAACATAGTTATAACACTTGGGAAACATAATTATAACAATTGGGAAACATAGTTGTAACACTTGGGAAACATAGTTGTAACACTTGGGAAACATAGTTGTAACACTTGGGAAACATAGTTGTAACACTTGGGAAACATAGTTGTAACACTTGGGAAACATAGTTATAACACTTGGGAAACATAGTTGTAACACTTGGGAAACATACTTATAACACTTGGGAAACATAGTTGTAACACTTGGGAAACATAGTTGTAACACTTGGGAAACATAGTTATAACACTTGGGAAACATAGTTATAACACTTGGGAAACATAGTTGTAACACTTGGGAAACATAGTTGTAACACTTGGGAAACATAGTTATAACACTTGGGAAACATAGTTGTAACACTTGGGAAACATAGTTGTAACACTTGGGAAACATAGTTATAACACTTGGGAAACATAGTTGTAACACTTGGGAAACATAGTTATAACACTTGGGAAACATAGTTATAACACTTGGGAAACATAGTTATAACACTTGGGAAACATAGTTATAACACTTGGGAAACATAGTTATAACACTTGGGAAACATAGTTATAACACTTGGGAAACATAGTTATAACACTTGGGAAACATAGTTGTAACACTTGGGAAACATAGTTGTAACACTTGGGAAACATAGTTATAACACTTGGGAAACATAGTTGTAACACTTGGGAAACATAGTTGTAACACTTGGGAAACATAGTTGTAACACTTGGGAAACATAGTTATAACACTTGGGAAACATAGTTATAACACTTGGGAAACATAGTTATAACACTTGGGAAACATAGTTATAACACTTGGGAAACATAGTTATAACACTTGGGAAACATAGTTATAACACTTGGGAAACATAGTTGTAACACTTGGGAAACATAGTTATAACACTTGGGAAACATAGTTATAACACTTGGGAAACATAGTTATAACACTTGGGAAACATAGTTATAACACTTGGGAAACATAGTTATAACACTTGGGAAACATAGTTGTAACACTTGGGAAACATAGTTATAACACTTGGGAAACATAATTATAACACTTGGGAAACATAGTTGTAACACTTGGGAAACATAGTTATAACACTTGGGAAACATAGTTATAACACTTGGGAAACATAGTTATAACACTTGGGAAACATAGTTATAACACTTGGGAAACATAGTTATAACACTTGGGAAACATAGTTATAACACTTGGGAAACATAGTTGTAACACTTGGGAAACATAGTTGTAACACTTGGGAAACATAGTTGTAACACTTGGGAAACATAGTTGTAACACTTGGGAAACATAGTTATAACACTTGGGAAACATAGTTATAACACTTGGGAAACATAGTTATAACACTTGGGAACATAGTTATAACACTTAAGAAACATAGTTGTAACACTTGGGAAACATAGTTGTAACACTTGGGAAACATAGTTATAACACTTGGGAAACATAGTTGTAACACTTGGGAAACATAGTTATAACACTTGGGAAACATAGTTGTAACACTTGGGAAACATAGTTATAACACTTGGGAAACATAGTTGTAACACTTGGGAAACATAGTTATAACACTTGGGAAACATAGTTGTAACACTTGGGAAACATAGTTATAACACTTGGGAAACATAGTTGTAACACTTGGGAAACATAGTTGTAACACTTGGGAAACATAGTTGTAACACTTGGGAAACATAGTTGTAACACTTGGGAAACATAGTTATAACACTTGGGAAACGTTGCTGGGGTTTGAATATTATTTATAATATTGTTCAGTTTGGGGGGGGGGGGGTGCAACATTCTTTTGTTTAATTAACAGATCCTGACCTGATTTGGTAAAAATGCCCCTTGAAAATATATGATGAAAGATTGGAGGGTTTTGAACGCATAATATTCACCACTGTCGGGACCAAGGGCATTAATTTCATTTTACTTTTATACGATATGCCTCTTATGCGTTTCAACCGATTTTAATAGGACACTTTCAACCCGACTATAAATCTGATGATTTATTGTTCTAAGATTTTATAACTATTTTTTATGTTGCTTATGTTTCAATTTTCTTACAATGTTAGGAAAAAATATTTAAGATATTTTGAAGTTTTCTAAAAAAGTTCCAACTGATGGTGGGAGGTCCTACGTTGTATTAACCACATAACAGCTTTATCTTTGGCATTTAAAAAAAAAATGATTCGAATGGAACAACTTTTAAAATAAAGCGTAAACTACTCACTGTTGTAAAATATAAAAGATGAAGTTCTTTAAATGGCAATATCGTTTCAAATTCCTTCGATTTTAATAGGATACATTTAAAAATGAACTTGAATGATTATCTTTTAAAAGTTACTAATAAGAATAACTTGCTTTTGAAGAGACGGCAAGCTTGTTAGGACGATGAATTCGTAACAACACAAATAAACCCTTTTGGAAAGGTGATCCTATTTCATTTTAATTGATAACTGGCCATATCTTTGGTATTGATGAATACCCCTTTTAACAAGACATCTTTAAAAAGTTAGATTTGTTATTAAATTATGGTTTTCGACTGTGCACATCTTGAATTTCAACTGAAATGGGATGGGCACAAAGATGTTATGTTAACACGAGTTATTATAAATTTGGCTTTTAAATGAGAACATTATCAATTTTAATTGGTACTCAAGCCAAGTGTTTTCACAGAACCCTAAATTTATCTGTACTCTGATGACACTTTAGAAGTTTTTTGCCGAATACAAAACCGTGAAAATGTGGATTTATTGGCTATATATATATATATAGTATTTTGTATATACACTCAGATTTAACTTACGAAGACACACACAAGGGACACCAACTCCCAACTAGCGAATTAGGATAAAACTCTAAGGTAAAACTTTCACTTGACACGTATACAGTTCAGTAAATTGTAAATTCTTAGCTTGAAGATATTAGATGAGAAGCTTAAATATTGTAGATGACTAGCTAAAAGATTGCAAATGAATAGCTAAATGTTGTACATGACGAACTAAAATATTTTAAATGACTTGCTAAAGACTGTAGAGGACTAGATCAAAGATTGCACTCTACGAGCTTTAAGATTGCACACAACTATAAAAAAAATTGTACAATATTAACTGAACATATCAATCTTTTTTTTTTAATCATGAATTTCCAATTGTCTAAGGTGGCACTGACCAACTTGAAAGTCTTATCTATAACAATAAATAGCTTTAAAGACATTACAAACTGGTTAGGATGATGACTTATGGGAATGTATGCACCCAAACAACCTCCGGTGTGTACATTCATGTACGTAAACACACATACGCTCTCTCTCTCTCTCACACACACGCAGTCATGCAGACACACACACAAGCAATCATGCAGACACACACACGCGCAATCATGCAGACACACACACGCGCAATCATGCAGACACACACACAAGCAATCATGCAGACACACACACAAGCAATCATGCAGACACACACACAAGCAATCATGCAGACACACACACAAGCAATCATGCAGACACACACACAAGCAATCATGCAGACACAATACACCTCAGAAAACAAGCAAAACCAATCGGAATATGGGCATAAAAACAAGCCAAAATCGAACGTCACCAACAAACTGCTTAAATTGTTACAACAAACACCTTCTCTCCCAGAGACTAAAGGGCTACAGAACGGGGCCTTAAGGTAAAGTGTGAAAAGGTTTCTGCCGTCCTAAAAGCATAGATTGATTATGACAAGTAACATGTTCAGGTAATATCTTGTTTTGTCTTTTTGGTGGTTTGGGGGGGGGATGAAGGCGGGCGTAACTGTGACGGTTTGGCTGTCATGTGACAGATTTGAGTTTGGGGGTTATTTAGCAGGGGGGTACGGTACTCTCAGGGGCGTGAAACTAAGATCTTGTGTGATGGTTGTAAGTAATGTATATGTGATAAGTTGTATGTGGTGTAGATGTGTAAAGTAGTGTACATGTGCTATAGACAGACATGTGTTAAGATTTGTGGTATCCTATAGAGATGATCACGAGGACATTCAGAATGTAATACATCAGGGGGTTGTATGCAGTGGCGTAGGCAAAGGGGTGCGGCGGGGAGTTTGTTTAATGGAAAGGGTGGTCAAATTATTGGCCCGCCCTGGCGACACTAACCCTAACTACGCCACTAGTTGAATGTTACTGAGCTGTGGATTATAAAAGATGATAATGACGAGGAGGAATCGATTCTAACTACTAATTACTGGATGAGAGTATCGAAGTGTTATATCAAGAGGAGAGTATCGAAGTCGCATATCAAGAAAAGTGATTCGAAGTCGCATTTCAAGAACAGAGTATCGAATTCATGAATCAAGAACATAGTATCGAATTCATATATCAAGAAGAGAGAGTATCGTATTCATATATCAAAAAGGGAGTATCGAAGTAATAAATCAAGAAGAGAATATTGAAGTCTATTGTCAAGAAAAGAGTAACGAAGGCTTATTTTCAGAAGCTAGCATCCAAGATGTCCATTAAGTAGCGAGAGTCAGTCTTTAAAAACCGTGGATTCAATGGATTATAATTAAATGCACTGACAAATACAACAAAAATCATTTTTTTAAAAATTAACTCAAGCCCCACTCCCCAACGGGGAAGCTCATATCAAAGGCGGCCCCACAAAGCCTTTAGGCGGGGCTTTCTGACACGCTTCTGCACTTTTCAGTGACTCCAAGGTATTGGCTTTTTTCAGATGATGTCATACAGGTGAACGTCGCCTCCATTCAAAGACCTGGGTGTAGCACCCTGACCACTTTTCGAGTACCGGTTGCCACACAGACATACAATTTCTTTAATGGGGGCTTCAAAAAAGGCGGTAATGGCTTAGTAACTTATGCGTGTTCAAGCGTGTGAGAACTTAACCGATCCATAGAGTTGACCTGTTTCTAAACTCTCGGTGACCCTTTTGTAAACTTTTGTTTGGTTTGTTCGTTAACTCTTGTTTGGTTTGTTCGTTAACTCTTGTTTGGTTTGTTCGTTAACTCTTGTTGGTTTGTTTATAAACTATTGTTGTCCTCTTTGCTAACTCTTGTTGACCTGTTTGTCAACTCTTGTTAACCTTTTTGTAAACTCTTTTTAAATATTTTTTGTTACAGAAGTAATTTTGATATCACTAACTTGACCTTTTATACAAGCAGAGTCCCAAACTTAAACTCCGACTGAGCAGGGCTTCCGGCTCAACAAAAATGCTGTATATCTTATTTGTTGAGCCACTCTATACATAAGCAGCTATCATAAAGACATTCAATTAAAGAAAGAAAACTTTGCCTTATCTACTCATCAAAACTCGAAACAAGAAAACAATGGGATAAAACAAACACAAAGAAACCAAACAAACAATTAAAATAAGAAACAATGGAAAGAAGAAGCACAATGTAAATATCAACTTCGAAAAACTCAACACAAAACAACGGGCATTTTGGCGTCTTCTCCAAACCAAAACTTGAAATAGGCAGTTTGTAGGAATTCCATTAAAATACTATTTAATGAAGTAATTTATACTATAATTTTAAAATACAATATTCATAAGATTTTAAGATTCGTAGTTGTCTTTGCAAGAGCCATAGTAAATATATTTAGATTTTGAGTAGATTGAAGAAGACCAAGAAACATTGTTTACCCGGTTTCCCAAAATAGCTATGCCAATTGTGCACTGCACATTTGATTGACGTATTGACTCTGGTTGGAGAACTATACCGGAACTCGTGCAAACTCCCATGGCGTGACGTCATGGCGTGTCTCTGTCTAGGAGTTGTCTCTGATCATTTACCGAGGCGTGAGAGTTATTCCCCCTTGGCGCGGGCAGACGACAGAGTGAGATTAGAAAACAGGACACCTGTTCAAACTGGAAACAGATGAGTCCTGACGGTCCTCGTCATGTCCTACTGGGATTGAGTCCTGTCTTACAATCCTCGTCATATCCTACTGGGATTGTGTCCTGTCTTAAAGTCCTCGTCAAGTCCTGCTGGGATTGAGTCCTATCTTACAGTCTTCACCATGTCCTACTGGGATTGAGTCCTGTCTTACAGTCCTCGGCAAGTCCTGCTGGGATTGAGTCCTATCTTACAGTCTTCACCATGTCCTACTGGGATTGAGTCCTGTCTTACAGTCCTCGTCATGTCCTACTGGGATTGGCATATTGTTTAAACATTGTACCCAGGATGTACTTTGAACGGAGGGGGGCATATGAGGCTTGTTGGTTGCTGAGGAAGGATATAAAGCAAGGTATGTGAGGAATACTATAAAGCAAGTCTGGTTAGGAAGGATATAAAGGGTGGTTGATGTGGAAGGATATTAAGGGTGGTTGGTGTGGAAGGATATAAGGGTGGTTGGGATTTGGTGAGGAGGAATATAGAAGGTTCGCGGTTGAGTGGCGGGTATACATGAGAGGATTGGTATCTGGATGGAGGGAGTGAGAGAATTCGGTTGACGGGTGGAGGAAAACATGTGTAATGTCGAGGTCTACCTTTACAGAGGAAACATTTTGTCTCAAAGAATTTAAGCAACAAGGTAAAGTGCTTCAAGTGAGCCAATGATGCCAGTGATGATATATTGTTGGGAAAGTAAGGAAAAAGAGGAAAGTTAGAAAGGATGGAAGGTTGAGACGAACATAGAAGTGGATTGATATATATGGGAAAAGAAATTGATAGATAGATGGACGGAGAGACAGATAGAAAGGTGGACAAAGATATGATTAGAAGGATGGATAGCGATAAGGAAAGTGAGATGAACAGAGACATTTTGTGGAAATGTCAGAAAACAGGAAAAAAAACTAAACTGCTTAGCAAAAAGGTAAAAGAAAAAAGTCTTGATTGACATCGGGAATTGAAGGTTCAACTACTCTCCCTACCCAGTGGTTCCATTTTGAGGGCGATGGCCTACAGTTGGCCCAGAACCCATTCATGAATAGTTTTTAATTAGGGCCCGGTCTCAAAGTCTCTAGAAGAATATCACTCTTTTTCTATCCTTTTTTTTTACTTTTTGTCCCAGCCATCCTTCCTTGTTCCCTTGCCTCCTTTTGTATTCTCTGACTAACAACCCCTATGCTCTATCCCTCGCTCCATCCATCGCTCTCTCCATCTCTCTTTTGTGACTCCAGCCCAAGTTCTAACATGATGATCTTTACATTTAATAAGAGACCCCGTTTCCCCCCTCCCAGCTTCGCCTAATTCCTCGGACAGACTCTAGTCCCAAGCATTCTTGCACCAATCGTTTAGTTTCTATTTTACTTCGACAGCTTTTTCTGATGTCCACATTCTTTGTTTGATTTCAGCTATCCACATTCTTTGTTTGATTTCAGCTATCCACATTCTTTGTTTGATTTCAGCTATCCACATTCTTTGTTTGATTTCAGCTATCCACATTCTTTGCTTCATTTCAGCTTTTCACATGCTTTGTTAAATAAAGGACAGTTTCAACAACAGTTGTTCATTGTGTCACGGTGTAGCTATCTTGTGATGCTTTGATTAGCGATGAGTCAAAAAACTGTTTCGTATTCCGAATTTTCTTTTTTATGTTATGGGTTACTCATATGCTGTGAGATTCAGTGCTACTCGTCTGCGGTGAAGCTGTAGTATGAAAAATGCAGTACCTACAGCCCCAATGTGGTGTACATGGGTCATAGCAAGGTGGGTTTATGTTTGGCTTAAGCGAGCACAATCTTAGACCCATCATTAAGGACAGCTCTTGTTAATTGGGTCCAGCCAATTGTATGAATTATACTCCCCCCCTCCCCCCGAAGACAACCGTTTGGTTCGCACCCCTATCAAACTGGCAACAGGAGCAACTCGAAATCCTCTTAGATACTAAGGTCCAACGTCACCAGTGGGATAAGGTCCAACGTCACCAGTGGGATAAGGTCCAACGTCACCAGTGGGATAAGGTCCAACGTCACCAGTGGGATAAGGTCATCAGATCCACTCATAGTCGCTCAGACGTTCAGGCATCTTAAAAGTAGATGTCTGGCTGGCAGTGCGAACATGTCATTAGCCTATTTATTAAATTCTTGAGGGGTAGGGTATGGTGTTCGACCCAAATCGTAGTAGTTTTGCTATTTTAGAAATAAAGTAATTTCTTGTTAAAACCTTAAGCCGGATCTATAGATAAAAGTTTTAAGACTCAATTCTACAGCATGGGCTTTGCTGATACGACATCATTTATTTTTCTAAATACTACGTCATTTATTTTGAATATGATACATCATGGATTTTGACGCTTAAACACAGATACGGTGATTTAATTAAAATTTAATTGTGTGATGTTACACTTTTTCCCATATGACCTTGACATGCGGCACTTAGTGTCCATGGCACTACACGAGACTACATGAGACTACACGAGACTACATGGGACTACATGGGACTACACAAGACTACATGGGACTACACAAGACTACATGGGACTACACGATACTACATGGGAATACACGAGACTACATGGGACTACACGAGACTAATGTGTGAATGTGTTAATTAAAATATTTCTGGTTAAATGTTAAGATTTTTATTTCATTACGTACGCATCTCTTAGAAACAACAACATACATACCTCTCAGAGACAAAACATACAGACATACACACACCTCAGAGACAAAACATACAGACCTCTCAGAGACAAAACATGCAGACATACATACCCCTCAGAGACAAAACATACAGACATACACACACCTCAGAGACAAAACATACATACCTCTCAGAGACAATACATACAGACCTCTCAGAGACAAAACATACAGACATACACACACCTCAGAGACAAAACCGACATACCTCTCAGAAACAAAACATACAGACCTCTCAGAGACAAAACATACAGACCTCTCAGAGACAAAACATACAGACATACACACTTCTCAGAGACAAAACATACAGACATACATACCTCTCAGAGACAAAACATACAGACATACACACACCTCAGAGACAAAACATACACACTTCTCAGAGAGAAAAACATACGTACCTTTCAGAAAATTTGAAATTTAAAAAAAAATGATATAGAAAAACTAAAAAACTGAAAAACTGAAAGTAAGAATACAAGTCAAGGAATAAAAGCATCTCGGAAAACGTTCTGAAAAATACGATGTTAGTCAGTTTTATTGGTCAATCAAATATCACTGGAATATTTTAAAGTGAGGGCAAGTTTTGCAATTAAAGTTTAGAGCCCAAAAGAGATTAGAATATCTTAGTTTCTAGGGGATGGCAAGGTTAATGTCTTTAAGGAAAGGTTAAGAAAGGAATTATGTTAATGGCAAAATAAATAAATAAGACTGATTGATTGCCATCTTAAATATGATCGTCAGCCAATCACGATCACGGTGAGTCCGGAAATAACCTTAAAACCTTAATAATGAAATTCTTTAGTTTCTTTCTTCCCTGGATATCTGAATTAAGTCTTCATCACCTGAAGGGGCCAAAAAGCTACTTGGGAAGGGGTTGTGGAGGGGTGGGACCTACCTCAAAGAAACAACTAATTAAAGAGCATTCTACTGATAGAAAGAGAGGCAAAACACATTAAATAGGTCTGGGGGTGAGATAGATACAATCTCTGAAAGTCTCTACTGGCTGCAACATACAAGATTATCCTCAAAAAGGAATCGATACTTTTCTCTAAGACGAGCTAAGCTATGCGATAAACTCTTGAAGAATGTCGAATAGCTAAAGCTAAATACTACTTCAATTGTTGCATATTTTATCAATCCATTAATCCCTGCTAAGCTAATCCACAAATTTGACGAATCCATGAATATCCGCTGAGCTTATCCAGTCAACTGCGCCCAGTTTACAAGTACGCACAAACCACTGACTGATGGATGAATAGGAATACAGATGTAAGAGCAGCATAGAGGGATCGTAGTAGTGGTCATAGAATAGCAGTTGTAGTGGGCTTACATGGGCATTTATAGTGGGAATAGAGGGGTATTTGTAGTGGGCATAGATAGACATTTGTTGTGGGTATAAAGGGGTATTTGTAGTGGGCATAGAGGGACAGTTGTAGTGGGCATAGAGGGACAGCGGTAGTGGGCATAGAGAGACAGCTGTAGTGGGCATAGAAGGACAGTTGTAGTGGGTATAGAGGGACAGTTGTAGTGGGCATAGAGGGACAGCTGTAGTGGGCATAGAGGGACAGTTGTAGTGGGCATAGAGGGACAGTTGTAGTGACATAGAGGGACAGCTGTAGTAGGCATAGAGGGACAGTTGTAGTGGGCAAGTTTTTATTTTAAAATTTGAAACTTAAAACTAAAAGTTAGCCCTTGAACAAATAAAAGTACTTACAGAGTGCTAAAAGTACTCACAGAAGTACTTCAAAATACGAGACCAATCAGGTTTATTGAGATAAATTGTCTGACATAAAAGGATTGTGGGATATACCAGAAACAGTCTTAGTGAAGAGAATAAAAGTTTAATATTTTCAAATTGAACAAAAGGGAAGTAATAACACTTTTACAAGAGAGATAATACTGTCGTTGAACACTAATTACTCCGGGAGACATTTGTGAAGCAAAGAAAATGGATTTTTATTATTGGAAAAACGGAGAGTTGACGAATTCAACGTTTCATCTATAGCTCATATTTATTTGATCTAACAGGCAATCAACATCAAGGGTATTACAACGGTCATTTCATCAGTTGTCACATCAACAGTTGTTATATCAACAGTTGAAATTTCATCGGTTAAAGACACGGTCAGTGTATGACAGGACTGGTCAATGTATGACAGGACTGGTCAATGTATGACAGGACTGGTCAAAGTCTGGCACGTGACATCATTTCAACTGATCAGCCGAAGATATCCGAAAATATTATTTTAAATGCAACATGCCGTGGCCAATGAGTGGCGCTAAATTTAAAATTTGCCCCGCGGCCCGAAAAGTTTGAGTACATCTGATGTATGGTGTCTTGAAATAAGACTTCTCACCATCTGACCAACTACCTCTGATGTAAGGTGTCTTTGATATAAGACTTCTCACCATCTGACCAACTACCTCTGATGTAAGGTGTCTTTGAAATAAGACTTCTCACCATCTGACCAACTACCTCTTATGTATGGTGTCTTTGAAATAAGAATTCTCACCATCTGACCAACTACCTCTGATGTATGGTGTCTTTGAAATAAGACTTCTCACCATCTAACCAACTTATTTATCGGTGAACTTATCGTATAACCAAAAACCGCGACATTGAATTTATAATTGAAACTACCATTGCAGACGATCGGGCCTTCTATACCCAAACTATTTTGTTCTGAGATCCAATGTCCCCAGTGTCACCAAGTGTTAGCAGTGTAATCCAATGTTCCCAGGGTAATCCAATGTTCCCAGTGTAATCCAAAGTTCCCAGTGTAATCCATTGTTACCAGTGTAATCCAGTGATACCAGTGTAATCCAGTGATACCAGTGTAATCCAATGTTTTCGGTGTACTCGGCTAAGAGTTAAAAAGCTGCCCGACTTATTTATCTCACACATGATTGCTTCCCTTTGTGTTGAGTTCATCTCCCCTTGAGGATTGTCCTCCCATAAGTGCCGTTTAATGATGTCATGTGACGTTTGTTGTCACATTCACGACTTGGATTTCTCAGGGAGTTTGTCTCGGTTGGAACTGGACAAAGGACATAAACTTTAATTTATTCAAGAACAAATTTACTTTTTTTCCATGGCGAAATCGAAGTTTTTACATTTTCAAAAGACGTATCCAATAATACGGACAGGGTGGGCGCAAGATAAAGTGGCTTAGACAAAATTATCATTTTGAAAATAAAAAATCCAAGCGTTGTGGTAAGTCTTGTGTTTAAGGATTTGTCATGTTTTCAACTTTGTCTCCTTGCTAATGCTAGTTAACGCATTGAAATATTCCCGATGGAACGGTTCAATTAGAGAGTGAGAAAATGGAGAAACCGAGAGAAAGATAAAGATATACACAGAAAGAGCGAAATAATTGATAGAGAGATGAAAAATAGAGAGACAGGGATAAAGAGAGAGAAAGAAAGAGAGAGAGACATTAAGAGAGTGAAATAATTGATATAAATAGGGAAATGGAGATGGAGAGAGATAAATAGATAGAAAGAAAGAGAGAGAGAGAGTGAGATAGAAAGAGAGCGAAAGAATTGATAGAGGTAAGAAAAAGAGATATGGAGAGACGTAGATAAAGAGAGATATAGAGAATGCCAAAACACATTGACACACAGTAAGATCGCTCAATCTTAGATTAACTTCTGCGATAATCACATAATAAATACCATGGAATTTCATCCGATATAAATATGATGGAGCAACGTAGCGCATTCTTCTATCATTTATAACGTAATAACATCATGTAATTTTTGGTTACAAGACAAGACCGCTCCAATCTGTTGAGTCTGGAGGATCACCTTTCCTTAAAGTTATTCTTCATTTGTTGTCACTAATCTCGAGTGTTGGACGTATCCCATATTTCATACCGGCATAGAAAAGGATCTTTTTACCCCAAATTACACACCCATTTTCTACTTTCACTTTCGTGAAGATGAACATTCAAGGGGAAAAAACAGGTGAACTGAAAGCTGAGAGACGGGACATTTCCTTCAATGCAGTGATCACCGAGACCGTGGCTGAGAGACGGGACATTTCCTTCAATGCAGTGATCACCGAGACCGTGGCGCCATAATGCGATTATGCCGCAAATATGCTTTGGTTCTTTTGTTGTTAAGCGCCATTGGTAGGCGCACGAGTGGATCCGCAACAGGAAATCGATAGCGATAATCATAAAGCGATTACTGCAGCCGAACATTTTTTTTTGGACCATCGTAGACGACACAAGAGCGGACAACTACAATGGGGAGAAACTGGGATCGTCTTTGAAGTGTTGGGAGTCAGTGTCCTCAAAGAACACGAGTTATTAATATTCCATGAGAAATTATTTCTATAACCAGCAATGCCTCGTTTTAGTTAAAATCTAAAACATTACCCCTAAATCGAAGGATTCAATTGTTAGGATAGTCAACTTGTACATGTTACCCTTGACTGGGGTTCATTTCAAATAAGATTCAGACAACGATCAAACCATTGTTTTTTTCAAAACTTGAAACGCTAAGAAAATACATAATTTGTTCTAAGTAATAAATCAGCGTTATATATAAATAGTGTTAACTATTAAGACACATATTATAAAGACTATACTATATGATAAAGAATATATTATGTAATAAAGACTTTTTTCTTCCTTTGTTGTGTGTTCGTCCTTCACATGCGAAAATGACCAAAGGCTTCGACTTGAATAGTAGCCTTGACTTGAATAGTAGCCTTGACTTGAATAGTAGCTTTGACTTGAATAGTAGCCTTGACTTGAGATGTATTTTGTTCAAAGTGATTGAGAGTTGCTCAATTCGTCAGCCTCACTGTCTCGTCCTTGCCTATTTGTTCCAATTGTAAGACTTGGTCAAGACAACTGAAAATAGACCAGGATGCAGTAGATGACCAGGATGCAGTAGATGACCAGGATGCAGTAGATGACCAGGATGCAGTAGATGACCAGGATGCAGTAGATGACCAGGATGCAGTAGATGACGAGGATGCAGTAGATGACCAGGATGCAGTAGATGACCAGGATGCAGTAGATGACCAGGATGCAGTAGATGACCAGGATGCAGTAGATGACGAGCCGTGTTTCTTTTGCCGCATTGTGTTCTTTTCTGTGTTGCACCTCGCAGGAGCTGTCAGAATGTTCATTGTGTCAATGTCATATTCGCAGGAGCCGTCAGAATGTTCATTGTGTCAATGTCATATTCGCAGGAGCTGTCAGAATGTTCATTGTGTCAATGTCATATTCGCAGGAGCCGTCAGAATGTTCATTGTGTCAATGTCATATTCGCAGGAGCCGTCAGAATGTTCATTGTGTCAATGTCATATTCGCAGGAGCTGTCAGAATGTTCATTGTGTCAATGTCATATTCGCAGGAGCCGTCAGAATGTTCATTGTGTCAATGTCATATTCGCAGGAGCCGTCAGAATGTTCATTGTGTCAATGTCATATTCGCAGGAGCCGTCAGAATGTTCATTGTGTCAATGTCATATTCGCAGGAGCCGTCAGAATGTTCATTGTGTCAATGTCATATTCGCAGGAGCTGTCAGAATGTTCATTGTGTCAATGTCATATTCGCAGGAGCTGTCAGAATGTTCATTGTGTCAATGTCATATTCGCAGGAGCTGTCAGAATGTTCATTGTGTCAATGTCATATTCGCAGGAGCCGTCAGAATGTTCATTGTGTCAATGTCATATTCGCAGGAGCCGTCAGAATGTTCATTGTGTCAATGTCATATTCGCAGGAGCTGTCAGAATGTTCATTGTGTCAATGTCATATTCGCAGGAGCCGTCAGAATGTTCATTGTGTCAATGTCATATTCGAAGGAGCTGTCAGAATGTTCATTGTGTCAATGTCATATTCGCAGGAGCTGTCAGAATGTTCATTGTGTCAATGTCATATTCGCAGGAGCCGTCAGAATGTTCATTGTGTCAATGTCATATTCGCAGGAGCCGTCAGAATGTTCATTGTGTCAATGGTATATTCGCAGGAGCCGTCAGAATGTTCATTGTGTCAATGTCATATTCGCAGGAGCTGTCAGAATGTTCATTGTGTCAATGTCATATTCGCAGGAGCTGTCAGAATGTTCATTGTGTCAATGTCATATTCGCAGGAGCTGTCAGAATGTTCATTGTGTCAATGTCATATTCGCAGGAGCTGTCAGAATGTTCATTGTGTCAATGTCATATTCGCAGGAGCTGTCAGAATGTTCATTGTGTCAATGTCATATTCGCAGGAGCCGTCAGAATGTTCATTGTGTCAATGTCATATTCGCAGGAGCTGTCAGAATGTTCATTGTGTCAATGTCATATTCGCAGGAGCTGTCAGAATGTTCATTGTGTCAATGTCATATTCGCAGGAGCCGTCAGAATGTTCATTGTGTCAATGTCATATTCGCAGGAGCTGTCAGAATGTTCATTGTGTCAATGTCATATTCGCAGGAGCTGTCAGAATGTTCATTGTGTCAATGTCATATTCGCAGGAGCCGTCAGAATGTTCATTGTGTCAATGTCATATTCGCAGGAGCTGTCAGAATGTTCATTGTGTCAATGTCATATTCGCAGGAGCTGTCAGAATGTTCATTGTGTCAATGTCATATTCGCAGGAGCCGTCAGAATGTTCATTGTGTCAATGTCATATTCGAAGGAGCTGTCAGAATGTTCATTGTGTCAATGTCATATTCGCAGGAGCTGTCAGAATGTTCATTGTGTCAATGTCATATCACCTACGGGACTCCATTCGATTTCAGCGTTTGCCTTCTCATAGATGAGTTGTCATCCAAGGTTAATGAGTCCCATCCACCCGGGATGTTGGATTGTCAATACTATGTTATTTAGTATAGGATATATTATGTAATAAGGAATATTTTATGTAATGAAAAAAAAAGCATGGAGCATTTTACACAAACGTACTTTGTTTGCATCATCTGCCATCTCAATGGACAATCCCACTATCGTCATGATCGACATCTGCACAATAACCATCGCTAAATCCACTTTAACCCCCATCCGCATCTCGTCCAAATCCAACGACCATTTTCAAACAACAGTCCCCTGACAAGCATTCGCTAACAACAGTCCATTAACAACCATCACTTAACAACCATCACCTAGCAACCATCCCCATCCCACCCATCTATAAAGTCAATCCCATGGCCCCTGAAACCCACAGCTGTAACTGCAGTGAAAGATTAATGAGGATTTAAATTTGATCAAAAAAAAAAAAAGAAAATGGCGCCCGATCTCTCCCCCATCTTTAACCCTTAAGCGCCCAAGAGATTGGAGCGGCTTATCCATTAACCCTTAAGTGCTGTTCAACGGGCTTAGATGAGATTTCAAGGACCGGTGCTGCATTGGGGGGAAATACAGAAGAGACCCACGGTGTGGAGAGGGAGACATACTTGATGGACGGTTGAAGTTTCTAGTAAGGTTCACATATTTACCACATACATTTTAAAAAGCGGCATTTGCATCGATGATGAAGGAGAAAGGAGTTGATTGTTGAGAAAATTGTCGGACAATGGAGGGTGAGACAGACTAGGAGAACATGAGAGAGATGCATTCTGTTTAAAGTAATTTATGTTAAGAAGCGACAGGGGCGTAGACTTAAAGGAGAGTCGGCGGGGCAACATGCTGCTTATGTGTTAAATTTAAAGTCTTACAAATCTATTTTTGAATGAAGGGGTAAGTAGTGAGGAAGGGAAAAATAGTGAGGAACGGGCAAATTGTGAGGAAGGGGCAAATAGTAAGGAAAGTTGAAATTGTGTCAATTGTTCCATGCGATGGAGATTTCAGACACATTCAACACAAAATCTTGATCCGGCACATTTGTTAAGACACATACAAAACGAGTGTGTCTTCAAGACATGTAACACACTTCTGTATCTAACACATGTAAAATACAAGTCTGGATCTGAGACACACATGTTATATAAAGGGAGCTAAAGGGAAAAACAGTTTATTCTTGCACTTGAGCACATGACACCAACATTACGGGCTTGGATTGAAACGACTTGAGAATTCTACCTGAAGGACTTGAACTGACACATGGCTCTAGGTTAGGTCAGCCACGAAAATCCAAAGGTTAAACAGGGTCATGGTTGGGTGTCTGACCAATCACATCCTCCGACAAACTCATCTGGGCAATTGCTTGATTATGAATATTCATATGACAAGAGAATTACATTTTTGGCTAGGCAAGAAGATGATAATGTCAGACAAGAAGATGATAATGCTAGACAAGAAGATGATAATGCTAGACAAGAAGATTATAATGCAAATTTTTATGGGACCTTGAGGAACGTGAGTAAAGTTGTGTTTTATAAGAGAAAATTTAAAATTTATGAGAAAAGATTAGTTCTGATAGCTAACAGGTGTGGTGTTCTGTGAAACGAAGTGGGGTGTACTGTGATAAAAAGATGTGGTGTTCTGTGAAAAGAGTGTGGTGTACTGAGATAAAAGATGTGGTGTTCAGTGAAGTAAAAATAGCGGAAACTATGACTTACATCATTGAGCAATTACATTTTATTTTCAAAAAATCAGACGAAAACGCTAGATGTCATACCGTTACATAAAGTATCCATTATATTGGATGAAATACCACTAAAATAGCCCGGTTTATAATCTATGACATTTACATTTCTACTTATATGTGTCAAACATGACAAGGAACACAACTGTTGTTAATCTAAAAAAAAGGTGATGGTTTTCTAAGAGGCATTTAAGGAAAGAATAAAAGATTTGGATACATTATTTAAGTCAAATAAACTTAACTGCGTATTCTTTTCTCTTTTCTTTCCCTATACAAAGTTACAAAGAAAATAGAGGCTCTAGTTATCCGTGGGCTAGGAGGAACGGGAGCATTCGAATACATTATTTAACTACAAAGATGGTCATCTTATTCATAATTTCACTAGAAGAAGAGTAATCATATCTCTATTATCAAAATGAATATGGATAAGACAGGCCCGTATATCTTAAGAAGGGATTGGTTTGACAGGAGAAATGTCCGCATACTTAGTGGAGACTGCCATCGATACTTAAGGGAGGCTGCCATGGATAATAAGGGGAGAATGCCATCGATACTTAGGGGAGACTCCCATCGATACTTAGTGAAGGCTGCCATGGATAATAAGGGGAGACTGCCATCGATACTTAGGGGAGACTGCCATGGATAATAAGGGGAGACTACCATCGATACTTAGGGGAGACTCCCATCGATACTTAGTGGAGGCTGACATCGATCTTAGTGGAGGCTGTCATCAATATTTAGTGGAGGCTGCCATCGATGCTTAGTGGAGGCTGCCATAGACACTTAGTGGAGTCTGCCATCGATACTTAGTGGAGGCTGCCATAGACAATTAGTGGAGTCTGCCTTCGATACTTAAAGGAGGCTGCCATAGACACTTAGTGGAGTCTGCCATCGATACTTAGTAGAGGCTGCCACCGTTGTTTAAGAACCACCGAGTTAGCAGTTGGAAATTTTAACTTAAATTTATTTCGTTGGCCCGCAGTTGAATATCAGTATATCCAATATTCGTAGGTGCTTTCCGGTTACATAATTATCATCAACACCGTTGAGGGTGAGAGGGGGAGATGAACAACTTTTTGTCGCTTTAGAATTTTGATATTAAGGCGATTGGTGCACTGTGTGTAAAGATTGCGTTAATGACCATTCAGTATACCAAGTTAATGACCATTCAGTATACCAAATTAATGACAATTCAGTTATTCTTCAATTTTCATGTCTCCTTATTTATCTCGTCTACATCAAAGTTATGTCCCATAAGTTTATCTCCCCTGTAGCCCTGAACTGTTATGTTATTGTTATCGATTTCATCCGAATGCGAACTCAGTCCCTATATGGCAAACAGCAATGTTATTGGTGTCTGGTCTCTCGCTAGTCTCAAACAATATGGTGTTCTCGGAGGTCTAGCGGTGAAGTATTGAAGAGGCTCTCAACTTTTAATTCGGTAATTTGGTTTGGGAAAAGGCACTAGGAATCGGGAGAACTCCCCCCCTCCCCAGCATAGAATGACATCTTGAGACATTCCCAGAGAAGAATTGGGAACCTCTTAAGTCCAAATTAATTGTATAGAATTAATTTTGAATAACCGATGGCTGATGTTAGTGTTGTTTTCGAATGCTTCATTGTATTATGCAGAGGCGTAGCTAGGGTTAGTGCACACCCACTTCCACGAATTCTTTCTTCCAAGTGCTGAAAATTACGCCCCACCACAAAAGCTAAAAGTTCCGCCCGGGAAGGACTGCCATCTCTCATACGCCACTGTTATGACTTCGATTGTGATGCTGAATAACGACATATGGCTTTGGTAACATCATTCGAAGATGTCTTAGTAAATCTTTGTATGACCACGTTGAACATCATTCTAGGATGTCTTAGTACATCTTTGTATGACCACGTTGAGCATCATTCTAGGATGTCTTAGTACATCTTTGTATGACCACGTTGAACATCATTCTTGGATGTCTTAGTACATCTTTGTATGACCACGTTGAACATCATTCTTGGATGTCTTAGTACATCTTTGTATAACCACGTTGAGCATCATTCTAGGATGTCTTAGTACATCTTTGTATGACCACGTTGAACATCATTCTTGGATGTCTTAGTACATCTTTGTATGACCACGTTGAACATCATTCTAGGATGTCTTAGTACATCTTTGTATGACCATGTTGAACATCATTCTAGGATGTCTTAGTACATCTTTGTATGACCACGTTGAACATCATTCTTGGAGGTCTTAGTACATCTTTGTATGACCACGTTGAACATCATTCTAGGATGTCTTAGTACATCTTTGTATGACCACGTTGAACATCATTCTTGGATGTCTTAGTACATCTTTGTATGACCACGTTGAACATCATTCTTGGAGGTCTTAGTACATCTTTGTATGACCACGTTGAACATCATTCTTGGAGGTCTTAGTACATCTTTGTATGACCACGTTGAACATCATTCTTGGAGGTCTTAGTACATCTTTGTATGACCATGTTGAACATCATTCTTGGAGGTCTTAGTACATCTTTGTATGACCATGTTGAACATCATTCTAACAGGTAGTCAATGATTTGGTGCACTATTGTTACTGTTACATACTGTTTAAAACAGCTGTGACATTGTATTTAATAGGTTATTTGATAGGAATTTAAAACAGTCACTTTACTTCAGAAGTTGTTAAGGTCAATGTGTGTTTCCCTTATGGAGATTAAACTACTTATCCGATATAGAGTTTTGCTATTAGACCTTCAGGTAAGATATCTGCATACTTGACATTGCGGTTCAGTTCAAAGAAAGATAAGTATATGAAATATTTCAGAGGTTTCCAAACTGTGCCGCACGGAAGCCGCACATTACTGACAGAGTGCCGCAAAATGAAAATACAATTATTTAAAAATTTGCTATTTTGCAGTGCAGTTTAGGAAATGTAGAAAGGACGCAATAACAAAAAAAGAAAAAAAGTTGGAAACGTCTATATAGACAAAACATCAACAAGTCAAATAGTAGTCGAACATGTTTAATTCGGAGTCGATTCTAACTCGTGTTGAACATCTTGTATATGAAAGGCGACAAGGCGTGTGATCTATTTTTTGTTTGAAGGGTCGGAACAAGGGCAGGGGCGTAGGAAAGGGTGTGGAGGTGGCGCACGGCTCGCACTTTTTTTTGTATCTATCTTTTGTTTGAGGAAGGGGACGGCAAATATCTTGGCCCGCCCCGGGCGGCATTTATCCTAGATAGGCCACCGGACAAGAGATATTGGAGTAGCAGAATGTCAGTGGAATAATTAGACGTCTTTGTGCACAAAAGACTTTTACGGACAAACTCGACAAGAAACTACGCCTCGTAAATAAACACGGTCTAATTATCAATAAATTATCTCGACCGTTGAGTTTAGATTGAAAATCTAGACGTGTTAGCGACGTCACTTCCTATATTACTGACCGGAAATGACAGTCCCACTAATGGAGCAAAAAAACAAAAAAAAGAAACCGTAATCAAAGTTTGTGTTTGTGTTTGTCATGCCGGACAAGCGCAATGTACAGCATCAGACGAGAGATCAAACGTTATTGTTGTCATTTGGTCCTGGGTCACTTTGAACTAAAATCTCATTATTGTGGAAAATGGGTCGTACAGTTACGTCACGCGTGTCAGACATGGCACACAAAGAGATTTTAAAAGCCTGCCAATTTGTTCCATCTCTTAACGTATATTATAAGTCTATTTTTAACCACCTTCACTTGCACCCCCCCCCCCCCCCCCCGCTATTGCCTTGCTATTAATATCATCCAGTAAATATGCCGTGTCATTCCTTACCCACCCCACCCACCCACCCCCCCTCCTTCTTTGTGAAAGGGATGTTTAAGTTCGAACGCAAAATGCTATGATGTGACGCAATTTCTAGAATTTCTTTGCTAGATTGTTCTGATTTTATCAATATTTATTACAGGCCGGGATGTTTCTTAGCAGGCAGAGCGAGACAGAGATTTTTGTTATATTGCCTATCAAAGACGTGACGTTATAAAATTATGTATGTGTAAATTAATCTTGGTATTTTTGAGAAGTGTATCTTTTTGACTTGCTGTGGCTGTACTTAAGTTGGATATAGTTTTTAAATCGGTATTCGAATTTGCGTTATTATAGATTTTAACAGTTAAATTAAACGAAATAGTGTTGGTATCGCTAGCTTTGGTATCGTTTCCCTAGCATTCTGTTTTTCTCAGTCCTTTGTTGGTCGTTCATTCTATGAACCAAATCTTCAAAACCACAACGGCACGTAACAATATACCTGCAGCTTGTCACATTATGCGTCTCTTCAAGTGGACTTGTACATTGTCACACTAAATTAATGTATAAATCCTGCTAGAAAACATCTGGTATATAATTTTGCATTATGGGTAGGGTAAGCATATCTATTGATGCTTGGTAACTAAATTTTATGCAAATATACACTTTATATGAGTGAGTGGGAAGTAACGTTTTATAAATTAATATGAATCTCATCTTTTTAGATCGTGCACAAAGTTCAGATGATAAGAATTATTTTCGAACCAGTTTGGCTTTTGAGAAGAAATCAAAATAATAAAGCATTCTTGTATACAGAATCTCCGTTTATCAATAAGAACTCTGCAAGAGAACACGTTGGCCATGTTCAGCCTTAGATATCACATTATTCAGTGTTTGTGTGTGTGGTTGGCTGCGGGGCGTCTTGGATGAAAAGGGGGCGCTATGACTGATACATGAGGGTGGGCGTGTTGAAAAAGGGGGAGCTATGATATATGGGTGAGGCTGTCTTGGAGAATGGGGAGATATGATATATGGGTGAGGCTGTCTTTGAGAATGGGGAGATATGATATATGGGTGAGGCTGTCTTAGAGCATGGGGAGATATGATATATGGGTGAGGCTGTCTTGGAGAATGGGGAGATATGATACATGGGCCGGGGGGGGGGGCCTGCTACTTTTTTATATTCATTTTATCAAAATTATAATGCTTTTTTTTATCATGAAAAAATTATGTTTTTCTTAGATTAAACATTGTTTCCATAGATCAAGCTTTGTTTTTCCATAGAACAAAAAGGTTTCTTTTGGTCATACATTGTGTCCATAGATCAAACATTGTATACATGGATCATTACATTCATAGATGGAACGAAACCTTGGGTCGATCAATGGTTTACATTTAATTCCAGTCCCCCATTTCATTAGGGTCAGCTTCTCCAATCCCCTACGGCCCATCCAACCACTCTCTACGGCCCATTCAACCACTCTCTACGGCCCATCCACGCACTCTCTACGGCCCATCCACGCACTCTCTACGGCCCATCCACGCACTCTCTACGGCCCATCTACGCACTCCCGTAACGTTCCGTCCTCGCCCTTCACTACACTACCCTAATCCCTTTCTCCACTTCGCTACGGTCCGTTCCCACACTCCCCTACCGTCCGTCCCTACCGTCCGCCCCACTGCCTTATGGTCCACTCCCCTAGGGTAGCGCCCCCCCCCCCCGACGGTCCAATCCTCCAACTATATCCATTCCTTTATCCGTCAGATCTCAGTCTCGTGTTGCCAGGCCAGGGTATTGTAGCCACTGTAGCCAGCACGCAATAGACGCCAGATCAGGAAATGAGATCTAAATTTTGGCTGGTTTTGACGCCTTGATGCAATATTTGGCCTGGGAAATGATACCAGATTTTTGTGTGGGGTTGACTAGTGGGCGTGTCTTCGGGACAGTGCAGAGTAAAAAAAATAGCAAAAAAGGATTTAAGGAAGAATTTGATGAATAGGCTGAATAAGATGAGTGGAAAATAGGTCGATTGATGGGTGGAAGGATGAGTGGAAAGATGGATAGGTGGATGGATGGATCGAAGGATCGGTCTATTGGTGAATCGAATGTTGAGTAGAGGAATTACTCGAAGGATGGGAAGATGGATGAATGTTATCATGAGGGCTTGCATGGATGGAAGGATGGGACGATAGATGACTCGAAGGGTGATTGGAAGTTCCTGAAAGAGTGAGTGGAGTATAAATGGATGAGTGGAAGCATTATAGGCGAATGCAATAAGTACACAACAATAAAGTACACAACAATAAAGTACACAATAAAGTGCACAACATAAAGTACACAACAATAAACAACACAACAATAAACAACACAACAATAAACAACACAACAATAAACAACACAACAATAAACAACACAACAATAAACAACATAACAATAAACAACACAACAATAAACAACACAACAATAAACAACACAACAATAAACAACACAACAATAAACAACACAACAATAAACAACACAACAATAAACAACACAACAATAAACAACATAACAATAAACAACACAACAATAAACAACACAACAATAAACAACACAACAATAAACAACACAACAATAAACAACACAACAATAAACAACACAACAATAAACAACACAACAATAAACAACACAACAATAAACAACACAACAATAAACAACACAACAATAAACAACACAACAATAAACAACACAACAATAAACAACACAACAATAAACAACACAACAATAAACAACACAACAATAAACAACACAACAATAAACAACACAACAATAAACAACACAACAATAAACAACACAACAATAAACAACACAACAATAAACAACATAACAATAAACAACACAACAATAAACAACACAACAATAAACAACACAACAATAAACAACACAACAATAAACAACACAACAATAAACAACACAACAATAAACAACATAACAATAAACAACACAACAATAAACAACACAACAATAAACAACATAACAATAAACAACACAACAATAAACAACACAACAATAAACAACACAACAATAAACAACACAACAATAAACAACACAACAATAAACAACACAACAATAAACAACACAACAATAAACAACACAACAATAAACAACACAACAATAAACAACACAACATATACAAGAATGCGCTAATGTGTCCATAAAGCGCAAAAAACCCAATCAATTTAAATATGGGAGACGTTCGGATTTTTTAAAAACATTCACGAGGATTTTCTATTCATTTACGTAAATCGAATCAATTTACGTATGATGAAAATAAAATATATCTGCTTATTTTTAAGTATCTTTTTAAGTATTAGTATGATCAATTAGAAATACATTAAAATACCAACTTAAGAACCGTTTTAAGTATTTTATATCAATTTGAAAGTTAAGACATTCTTCTTTTTTTCTGATCAATAAATTATCGTCCAGGTATTACTATTATTAATTCATAATCCCATTTATCGGGATAACCCAAACATCTGTTGTTTTTTTTTAGTTGCGAAATTAAATTAAAATTTATTTGATCTAAATATCTTCAAACAATATCAAATAACAATTTCCGATTAATATCAAAGAAAGAAAAATAAGCATACTCTTATAGGAACTTATTCAATCTCGCAAATCATAAGCTTTTCATTTCTTAGAGTTCATAACCGCATGTAAGAAAACTCATGTTTTTCCCCTTTAAAAATATATTTAATAAATAAACTTGATCGCTTTTTAAATTGTTAATACACCACAAGAAAATTTAACTTTGTATTTTGAACATTAAATCAGTATACTTATTTTTAATTTCCAAACATGTACTTATATCGATTTTATAAAGAAATAAATAATATATTTTAAAAAGAGTCAAATAGTACTCACTAATTCACTTATCACTCATCCAAATAGCACTCACTAATTCACTTATCACTCATCCAAATAGCACTCAGTAATTCACTTATCACTCATCCAAATAGCACTCGCCAATTCACTCATCACTCATCCCAATAAGAACAAACCATATGATTAGTAGCAGTTGGTTCATTTTGAGATCACGATCTAAAAAGCACAAATATGTTACAGATTTGAAATTTGGTCTAGATTTAAATGTTTAAATCAATAACAATCGTCTTTCAGTATACTAAATTATGCGTAGAATTGTATTTTTGTTCATAAAAAATGTTTAACTATTGCGTGTTAAAAGGGTGCAAGGGCTTTAGAATTTTAATAAAATTATGGGGGAGGGGGGCAAAAATGTGTGGGTGTATACGGAACGGTCTGTCATTCCGTGGATTATTTTATTAATGCTCATTAAAAACTATGTGCGTGCGTGTGGGGAGAGGGGGATTCCATATTTAACCGATTCAGTTATATACGTAAAAATTTGATTGTTATATATTGAGACGTCGCAATAGAAGTTAGAAAGTATCAAAAGATGCCTTCCATTGTTATCCCAGTAATTTCGGGCCATAGTCGTTTAGTAAGAAAGAAGACAATAATAAAGATCAAAATGACAGATAGCTCGCAATTTGACTGGAAGTTTGTCAGAGTATCATGAAAACTAGAGTAACTTTTAGTGTTTGAGATCAGTTAGCAAGGATGTAGATGCAAACATAGAACGCGGGTAGTCATTCGTTAGTAAATTTGGTTTAAATATCATAATACAACTCCATTGTGGCGTCAAAGCCAGGGAACACAATATTGGAGACCAAAGCCAGGGAACACGATGTCTGAGGCCAAAGCCAGGGAACACGATGTCTGAGGCCAAAGCCAGGGAACACAATGTCAGAGACCAAAGTCAGGGAACTCAATCTCTGTGCGAGCTCGAAGAAATGGGGTTATTTTCCCATGCCCGTCCTTTTAAAGGGCGAGAACACCGGGGTCACGTTATGGGAGATTAGCCCGACCACGGGTTATCGCAGACAGGCAGTGTTCTGGACGCTTGGGGGTGACTACCAATGAGATGGTTTAGAGCAAAGATCAAATGGTCACCCTCAACACTGGTCACCCTCAACACTCCACACTCACCCCCTTACCCACAACAGCAACATCAACAAAATAAACTGAGTCAGGGGTCAGTTGATGTGGTATTGTGAATATCACAGAAATGTGAATTATGAATTTGGTGATGGTTGTAAAAGTCTCATACACTGATCATGAAAATGGACATGACTGGTCAGACATTTGCAAGGTTAGAAATTTAAACAGTAATGGATAAAAAATGTTAGAAACAAAAATAAATTGTTTCCGAAAAAAACAGTGATATGTATATAAATAAAAACAAGAACATATATAAACTGAAATAGATATAAACAGGAACAGATACAATCAGTAAGGGATATAAATATAAAGAGCTATAGACTGGGATAGATAAATAGAATGTGATTTAAAGATAAAGTTAAAGCCCGTAGCTGACATGTGTATTCGTCACCAGACTGCTTTACGCTTGTGACTTGAACAAATCAAAGCTTAAGAAAATAGAAAAAAAAATGCACATGTCGTTATTAATCCCCACTTATGGATAATTTCAAGTATGTAAAAATTACATGTTCATAATTGTGAACATCACATCATTGTTATTTGACATTCACAGTTAGAAACAGCTTATTATTATTATTATTATTAAAGTGGGTTTACATAAAAATTTGTAAAAAGAAAAAAAGAAACATGATATTAAAAAAAAAGATACATACAATTATTCATTTCAGAACAGCTTTGTAAAAATATTGACTTCGCCCACCCAAGTACTATTAACTCCTGGTTACGCCATGGGCGGCACCCAGCAACATTGAGCGTTGTTTATCGTTCAAAAATTGAGGGGGGTGAGAATGAGTTGGAATCGTCGAGTTTAAAGAGATGTATCTTGAGGGCAGTTTTGAAGGATTGGATGGTCGTTATATTGCGGTATTGTAATGGGAGAGAATTCTATTGTTTGGGGCCCAGAAAGAGAAACATCTTCCACCGTATGTTTTAGTGCGTGTCTTGGGAACAGAAAGAATACGCGTGTCTTGGGAACAGAAAGAATACGCGTGTCTTGGGAACAGAAAGAATACGCGTGTCTTGGGAACAGAAAGAATACGCGTGTCTTGGGAACAGAAAGAATACGCGTGTCTGCGGAGGAACGAAGCTGTGGAAGGGGTGAATAGACGGAAATAATTTCAGTAAGATAGGAAGGGCATGATTTCAAAATAAGATGGTCGGGTCGTAAAATCGTTTTCAAGTTCTAGAACATTTCTTACTGACTGGGATAGAAATCGCCAGATAATATACTCACTGCGAACTTTGGTTTGTGCTAACATCAGGTCCTCCTGAAAATCTCGCCCGACAAGCTTCTTGGCAAACGAATCCCTTCCTGTCGCCTCTTTAATTTTTTGAAAAATCAGCTGCAGCTGATAATAGCAAGGGTCATTGTCGTACATCAGGCCGAGAAGATTCCACCCAAAGTTCTTCATGATCTTGTCCATAACATTCCAGAGCTTGGACGCCACGTGGTTGGTCCTCGTCAGCGTGATGAAGCCCTTCTTGTCGTCAAAGTGTTTGGCGACGCCTCCGACGGTGATGACGGGGATCTTCCACCTCCGCGCGGAGTACAGCGCCACGCTGCTGAGAGGGTAGTCACCGATCGGACCGAAAAACACGTCGACACTTTTGTTTTTGACGACCTTGATTGCCGCCAGGGGAGCGAGCGTTTCCGAGTTCTTGTCATCCCTGGGGTACAGCTCTATCCGTCTGACCCTGGCCAGGTGCGTCGTCCGCAGTTTTGCAAAGGCGATCGTTATGGCGGAATGCACCATCTTCAGGTCGGGTTCCGTCATCAGAAGGCAGACGTTCAGGATCGGGACGTCCTCAAGCTCGTGCGGACGCGTCGTTTCCGCCGCTGTCATCAGTAAAAGCAACACGAGTACAGGCGAGATCAAAGGAGAGTCGCCAGGTAGGCGTGTGAGAATCCTCGACAAAAACGGACTTCTCGGAAAAGTGGAGGAATGGGTTGCCATGGTTACGGCTCGACGTTACCAGCACAGTATTAAAAAATGCATAGACCTCGAGAGAAAGGCAGATGAGAGTAGTTCTCTAACGTCATGGAAAATCATAGTTCACAGCTTTAACGTTGGTGAAACTAATAAAACAACACAACAGTAATCTCTAAGCAAGTTTTTAAACATTTGAAATGGCTCGTTATTGTAAGGGTGAAATTAAAATTGTTACAGTTTCATCATATATCATAGTTATGGGGTCTTCAAGTACGGCAGGATAAGTTAAAACGTAAACATGCGTATCTTGATCCTATAGGATAATCCAATCATTAGGTAAGGACGGAGAATTACTGTGTATAACACAATCTTAGTTTTTTTATTTCTAGCTTGACGTGTTAGGATAATACATTTATGAAAATGATGTTTATTTTTTAAAATTTATCAGGACGAGTAAAGTTAACAACAAGCCCATAACTATACGTATAGTATAGAAAATATACCCAGGCAGTTACTCATGTATGCTACATATACTTTGTGACTCTTGCATTATATTTATTCCTAGTGACTTTTGTATTATATGTATTGCTAGTGAATTATGTATTGTTTATATACTTAATTATAAATTCAAATAAGATTAGCTGAGGGACTTCATTAATCCATAATATGGAATTCTGGTCTTAATCCATTTATTCGGTATCCACATCCCCAGAGTTAAAAATAACTTATCTTTAAACCTAGATATAAATCTATTAGTGCATTCTCCACACACACCCATGAAGTCCCATCTCACTACTTAAGTCCCTTTACTTTCCTGTCGCTGTAATAATGAGCAGAGTAACAATAAATACTAAAACCAAGAGTACAAACCAGCTCAGTCACGTGATCGCACCTATTGAGATGTGGAAGAGACAAGGGCAGACTACCCCGACTACTTGCTTTTTTTTTATTTGTAAGAAAGTGTTGTGTAGTGCATAAAAGGGGTGGTGGTGGTGGTGGTTGTGGGGGGGGGGGGGGGGGGCTCTAAAACTAGCGCGAGCAAGTGTGATAGCGAGGCGGACATTTGAAGATATTGGGGAAATTATACGGAGATTTTACAACGTGTCCCTTGTCAATATAAATTATGCTGTCGCTAAGAAATTAAGCCATGTTTTCTCTTCGAATGAAACTAGTTCTTTACCATCAATGTCTGTGGACACAATTGGAAGGCGGGTGATTCTTAAACTTAAAGTGACACTGTTCAGAGACAGATATGTGTCTCTCAATGAGATATGTGTCTTTCAAAGTCTTGAGGACACAATTGGAAGGCGTACACTGATTCAATGACGCTTATGGCATATGATTATGAGAATTGCAACACAAAAACATACCCCAAAACAAGAAAATACAAATACAATGTATTTCTAATACACATAAACCTCTACCCCCATAGCACCCCTTAGTTTCGCCACTGATTGTGCAGTGTTTAGACCATTGAGATTGAGACTCTATAGATTAGAGTATCATAAGCGAAGAACAAGCTGAAAAAAATATCTTTGAAAAGGGGTGATCTATTATTTTTTTGTTTGGGAACCACTCATGTAATTCGTATAATGTGTGGCTGACTTGATCATAATCGGTCAACAATTTTGTGCAACATCGTTTTCTCTATGGCTCAGACCACGCCTTCTTTTCTTTGGCATTGATTCAATAATTTTCAGAGTGGAATATACAACACTGGAAAATGTTCTTGTATCTTTGCATCAACAAATAACATCCATAATGAGCTCTGGTAATGGCTTTGGATTCAAATGGTTTAAATATTAATTACAGTGGGGGAAAAATATTAAGGAATGTGACGGTAAGAATTATCAGGGAATGTGAGGGTAAGAATTATCAGGGAATGTGAGGGTAAGAATTATCAGGGAATAAGAGGGTAGGAAATATCAAGGAAAGAGTGTAAGAAATAGCAGGGAATAAGATGGTAGTAGCTATCAGGGAATGGGAGGGAATGAAGAATGAACGATCCTGTGAACAAAAGAAAAAGGATTGTAAAAAAGAAAGAAAAAAAAGGTCTGAAAATGGATTGTTGTGTCTGAGGTTTGCCCATGCCCATGCCCATGCCCATGCCCACCAAAGAATTAAATATTATTAATGATGTAATAAAAAAAATCAATGTTCCCCTAAATGTGTATTATGGGGAAGGGTAGTCTGCGCATTAGTGTTAATGGTATCATGTGAACAGTTCGTAATCATCTAAGTGGAGAATATAGAGGATGTGACAAGCATAATAGGTCAGAACATATGGATGAATACAACACTTACGACTGGCTGGAGCTGGGGGAGTGGGTGGGGTGGGTGGGAGTAGATGTAGAGTGGGTGGGGAGTGAAGGAGATAGCATAGGGATATGATGTGGGGGTGGGTGGTGGTAGGGAGTGCATGTGGAGTTGATGGATGGGGTGCAAGCATGACATCAACGGTGCCTGTGATTCAGTGCCGGTGGACGGTAAATGTTCAACTGTTTGATGTCATCAATTCACAACTAACGTTACAGCGAGGTCTAATCAAAGGTTTAAAGAGAAAACAAATGAGGGAGAGATAATGATGAGAACTTCCCGATACGTTTAAACAAGGCGCGATATAATTTAAACAAGGCGCGATATAGTTTAAACAAGGCCTGATATAGTTTAAACAAGGCCAAGATATAGTTTAAACAAGGCCTGATATAGTTTAATTAAGGCCTGATATAGTTTACACAAGGCCATATAGTATGTTAACTTTCGCTTTGAACCGTCGGAGATGAAAGAATGTGAGACGTGACTTTCTATTTTTAGACCAAATAACGCAATCTTACATCAAACGGATGCTGGGTAGCCGAGTGGTGTAAACTGAGCTAATCTCAAGCTGATGGTCAGGAGTTCAATCCCCACCAAAGCCCAGTCAAGCAAAAACACCACCAGCACCCCGGGTGGATGGGACTCGTTAACCTTGGACGGCAACTCATCTAAGAGAAGGCAACTCTGAATTCAAACCCGGAGATGGAGTCCCGATAGGCGGATAACATTGATACAATGAAAAATTTCCGGAAACTCCTGCGACGCCACTGGTGCCAAGCTGTATCATCCACATGATGTTCCCTTGGGGTCATCCAGCGGCGTGGAGAGAGGCGATTTATAATCCTATAAGAATAATCCCAGGCCTTGTGGATTTCGTCCTGCGAATTCCACACCATCGTCACCTGGACGGATGCCAGCAAAAAAAAACAACAAAAAACATCAAACGGATCTTTAATAAAGAGTTTAGTTTTCCTCTGTGAAATCAATTTTATTGGTCGGACACAAATTGTTTGTACCAAATATCGGGGTTTTTTGAGTACGAGAATACTTGGAGGTCATCCATTCATTTCATAGGTTTTGATTTGACAAGTACTTAATAATGGGAGTGGGATACCATCGAAATAATCGGGATTTTGAACTCTTAGCATTTCCTTTCTGAATTTCAATATCTGATACATTCTGAAATTTAATATAGGACATTTAATATCTAACGTTGACACCTGGAATTTTATATCCGACCTTCCATTTCTGACGGTTAATATATCACATTAAAAACGTGGCATGTATTGTACGATAGACAACACTATGGCACAATACATAATGTTATACGAATTTGATACAATTAAGCTTATCAAGATATTTACCGAACATGCGTAATAAGGGCAGATTTAACGTGCTGGGTGGCCGAGTGGTCTAAACTGAGCAAATCTCAAGTTGATAGTCAGTAGTTCAATCCCCACCAAAGCCCAGTCAAGCAAAAAACACCACCAGCACCCCGGGTGGATGGGACTCGCTAACCTTGGACGGCAACTCATCTAAGAGAAGGCAAATCTAAAAACAAACCCGGAGATGGGGAAATGGAGTTCACGTGCGCCTAACAGGCAGCAGTGAGACCTCTCGAACATCGAACATCGGAGCGCCGTGAGCATGCTACCATAGCATAGAACGAGCGCTATATAAGAACTCCAATCAATCTAACGTACATTAAAGTTTGAGATTCCAAATGGAGTCGCGGACGAGAGGACGTTTACAATATGTGCCAGATACAACTACTAAAACTACCACATCATAAAGTGTACGCACTGAAACTCCCACATCATAAAGGTGTACGCACTGAAACTCCCACATCATAAAGGTGTACGTACTGAAACTCCCACATCATAAATGTGTACGTACTGAAACTACCACATCATAAAGGTGTACGTACTGAAACTCCTACATCATAAAGGTGTACGTACTGAAACTACCACATCATAAAGTTGTACGTACTGAAACTCCCACATCATAAAGGTGTACGTACTGAAACTACCACATCATAAAGGTGTACGTACTGAAACTACCACATCATAAAGGTATACATACTGAAACTACCACATCATAAAGGTGTACGTACTGAAACTACCACATCATAAAGGTGTACGTACTGAAACTACCACATCATAAAGGTGTACGTACTGAAACTCCCACATCATAAAGGTGTACGTACTGAAACTCCCACATCATAAAGTTGTACGTACTGAAACTCCCACATCATAAAGGTGTACGTACTGAAACTCCTACATCATAAAGGTGTACATACTGAAACTCCCACAGCATAAAGGTGTACGTACTGAAACTCCTACATCATAAAGGTGTACGTACTGAAACTCCCTCACCGTCAAGGGTGCATAACTCCAGCTGTCACGTGTTCCTAGTAAAAAAAAAAGGAAAAGTTGGGCCGTTTTTTTATTAGAAGTGGGTCTCTCCACGGAGGAACAAGTATGGGTCTCTCCACGGATGAACAAGTATGGGTCTCTCCACGGATGAACAAGTATGGGTCTCTCCACGGATGAAAAAGTATGCATATTTGAGCATTACTTTCGTTCACATGGTATACAAAGGGTGGGGGATCGAGCGAGTTTGAAAGAGATTACAGGATACCAATTCCGAGAAAGATTTAAGAAGACGGCCCGTAGCATAGTGGTTATGCAGGCTTTTGTTAAGAAATGTCGCCTATCTGGGTGTGCACTGGTAAACGGAGGAGTTGAAATTTATCCGTTGTAGAGATGACTTTTCGTAAAGTATCATTGGTTTTCGAAAGAAATTAGAATTTAGAATCCTTTTGAGAACCGTCTAACCAGAATAGAGCCACTGAAAACATAGAGTTGAGTTGTAACGTAAATAGATGGGAGCAGACCCACAAGAATGGCAAATCCATCTGATTCGCTACCCAGGCGACGTAACTCCAGGTTGCCATGTACGCATCATGTCCCCTGGTGATAGGTGAACGATAACTTTGTTTATGTTGTCAGGGGAGGTTACACAAGGAAATGAAGCCGTTCCGGAGTAAAGGTAGACAAATCTATTGCCCCAGAGTTGAGAAAAGAGAACCACGTTAACGTTTGTCTGTCATTTTGTCTGTAAACTGGTGTAGGTCAAATGAACTCAGCAAGCGTCTTACTGAAGCAACGAATAGAAGCATTCCTACAACGAATAGAAGCATTCCTACAACTCTCGACTTGTTTTATCACGCCTTGAAAACCAGGGGGTATAAGTCATGTCATGTTAAATAAAACAGCTTTTACCTCCCCTTAGGCAGCAGTTAATATCACACTGACGGCTGGCGTAACGCTACGCTTCGTTGGCTCTCAGCTGCTCATCATCACGGCAGTTGTTGTGACCTACTTTTACCTTCTTTTTTTTGTAAAGGCATAACAACACCTTAAAATGTCTGACCTCAGAAACGCAGACGAGGGAAAAGAAACAAATAAAGTTGCTCTAAATATAGCCGATGACGTAACCAACGGGTCACATTTTGGCAAGGTGTAAAGCCATGTTCCGCATACTTTTTTTTCCCCACTTACGGCACATCTCTGACATTCCTTGATTTCTGCGGCACACTAAAGTAAAAATAATAAAAAGACACACACACGAAAAAAAAACAAAAAAACAAAACAACTGATTACCGTATACGAGTACCAATGTAAAAAAAAAAGTTCACCTCCTGAATTCCAGAGATTGCTATTGAACAAGCCGGGAGAGTTCTTCTGCAGAATTTATGACATATAAAGCCAAGGGTTTTCTGATCCAATTGTTTTATATTTACTGTATAAACTTGGGAGACAATTCATTTTCTGCAGCAATATCCAATTTTTTATGTTTTTGCCATGTCCAATTTTTCAACGAGTTTTTTTTTCGGATGATGTTCATAGGCCTACATGCTGGCCTAATAAGTGTTTCACCAATAGCATGTGTTTTTCTGACATGATATTAATCTTGAAACTTGATAACTTGCCTCTAACGCCTTTCAGAAACTGTGAGAGACGCTCTCATTTGTTCCCTTTTATTTAAGATGTTGACCTGGTTGGGGCTGAACATTGGAATGAATGTGTTTTAATCGGAAGCGATTATATGTGCCAAGTTTCAGCTCAATAGGTTGACCGGAAGTGGATCAATTAACTGTACGAAGTTTTTGCCAAACACACACACAGGCAGAAAAAGATTCACACGAACACAAGGGAAGTTCATTTAAAGGATTTGAAACGTTTACTCAACTAATTATTTTGAATAAGAATAATACAAAAATACAAAAATAGTGCAATAAGACACTTTCGGAAAATTCCAAAATATTTTAAATACAATAGTCATAAGTAATATCATAATTAATATTTGTGATCCAAAAAATACGTTCTTTCCTCTTCGTGGTAATATAGAAAAATATAACAATAAATAATTCTTCTTAGAAGATCAGTCGTGTTCTCAGAAGATTGGTCAATAAAATGTTTTTGTATTGTGGGGCTTAAAGCGTGTGGCTTAAGGCCTGTGGCTTAAAGACTGTGGCTTAAGGCGTGTGGCTTAATGCGTGTGGCATAAGGCGTGTTGCTTAAGGCGTGTTGCTTAAGGCGTGTGGCATAAGGCGTGTGGCATAAGGCGTGTGGCTTGAGGCGTGTGGCTTAGGGCGTGTTGCTTAAGGCGTGGCATAAGGCGTGTTGCTTAAGGCGTGTGGCATAAGGCGTGTGGCATAAGGCGTGTGGCTTAAGGCGTGTGGCTTAGGGCGTGTGGCATAAGGCGTGTTGCTTAAGGCGTGTTGCTTAAGGCGTGTGGCTTATGGCGTGTGGCATAAGGCGTGTGGCATAAGGCGTGTGGCATAAGGCGTTTGGCTTAAGGCGTGTGGCATAAGGCGTGTAGCATAAGGCGTGTTGCTTAAGGCGTGTGGGTTAAGGCGTGTGGCATAAGGCGTGTGGCATAAGGCGTGTGGCTAAAGGTGTGTGGCTTAAGGCGTGTGGCTTAAGGCGTAACACGGTGTTAAAGAAAGAGGTAACAAAACCAATTCCTTAAAACATAGTTTTCGTCTAAATCCTTTATATGATTTTTGTTTGCATTTATGGACATGTATGACATACAGTATGTGGTTTATAATTTATGTGATTGTAGCAAATGATTATTGGTAAGGGAATAGGTTTTTAAAAAAATTAAACTTAGTGCGTGTAAAATCAAATAGACTAAAGATGATTTAAAGAAGTATTAGTCGTGTTTAAAGAACATGAAGAACATTCTTTTAATTCATGATTTTTAGTCAATTCATTTTGAGAAAATATGGAATTTTGCGCATTCTTTAAACTGCAGAATTTCTTGTCTTGCACTTTCGAGAAACACAGGAAAAACCGATTTTTGGGGATCAAATAAAAATTTGATAGAATGTGTTGTCATCGGCAACGAGTCTTTGTGCACGGTTCATTTCGATAGGACGACGGGAAGTGGGTCATTTAGCCTTCCGAAGATTTTTCCTCAAAGAAACTCACGAACAAAAGTTTCCATGTTCGCTATTTCAACTAACAACAAATATTTAGTGTTATCAGGTTTGGTAGAGACTGAGAGAAAGTTGGGAGTATGAAGTGAGTGGGAGAAAGATGAAAGGATGAGAGAGACTGTGGGAGGATAGGGTGGGTGGGAGAAAGAAGGGTGATTGGAAAATATAGGAGAGAGTGGGAGAGGGGAGACTGATAGAGTAGGAGAAAGATGAGAAGTTGGGAGAGAGTTGGAGAGGGGATGGTGGAAAGGGTGAGAAAAAAATTTGAGTTTGGGAGAAAGTGGGAGACGGGCGGTTGGTAGAGAGTGTAAGAGGCAATGATTAAGACACGTGAAAATTTACAGAGTTAAGGAAGAAATATATGGTATGTAGGTAAGGGATAGTGTATGGTTAACATGACCGGTTATGTTGATAGAGTAATAGTCATGCAATAAAGACGTATAGACAGGCAAGCGGGGGGGGGGGGGGGGCGGGCAGGCTGACATAATAGAGAGAAGATAAATTTTGAGGATGAGAAGACATGCAGACCAATAAAGAGATAGGAACATCTGCACCAGTAGATGCACTTGACTTAGACAACATTTTTAAATCTATTTTTTGCCTACCAGTAGCCAGGAAAATGCGTGAATTGAATATTAAGAAAAAAGAAAGAAAGTAAAAAACTGTTGGCCAATATAACAGCATTTACATAAAGATGGTATCGATCCCTTCTAAACTATGGCAGACAGGGGGGTACCAGGCCGGAGGAGACCGCTGGAGGGAAATCTCGAGGATGGAGAAAAGGGAATAGCGTGTTAAATAGAGGTAGAAAGGGGAGAAGAATAGGAAGATAACATTGGGAATACATTTGAGAGAGAGAGAGAGAAAACCACGAAAGAGAGAGAGAGAGAAAGAGGCGGGAGGCAGAGAGTTTGTTACAAAGATTAGGGTAAGGGAGTGAGAGAGAAAGTGTGTGCAACAAAGAATATGGCAAGGAGATGACAGCGAGAGAGATTGTTTGTAACAAAGAGGAGGGCAATGGAGTGCCTGAGAGAGAGAGAGAGAGAGAGAGACAGAGAGTGAGAAAGCGGGGATGGGGGGAGTAAATAAGTACTAGTATAAGAAAATGATGATCTTAAAATGAAAAACGACAGTTGACAACTCGAATATTTCAATAGTTGTGACATAAATCTGGGCATATCCATAGGGTTGGGGGCAGTGATTTGGTGTGGGCAATTTGTTGGTTTTGGGCAGTGATTTGGTGTGGACAATTTTTGGGTTGGACAATGATTTGGTGTGGGCAATTTGTGGGTTGGACAATGATTTGGTGTGGGCAATTTGTTGGTTTGGGCAGTGATTTGGTGTGGGCAATTTTTTGATTTGGGTTGGTCTGTTTTAAGGGGTTGCAAACATTGCTGACAGGAGAGTAGTGAGCGGATGAAAGCATCAAGAAATTGGAGAGAAGTGATCAATGGACAAATAAAAGCTCTAAGTATGGGAAGAGAAGAAAAGAGTTTAAAAAGTGTGAGATGCTAAGTGTTTAGAGAAAGAGCGTTAGACCGAGGGCAGAGAGAGTGGAGAGAGAGAAAATTAATAGAGAGAAATAAGAGTTAACAAATGAGAAGAGACCATAGAGAGAAAAGTGAGAGAAGAAATAGGAGAAAGAGAGAAAAGGGTGAGAGAGAGTGAGAGAGAGAGAGACGGAGAAAAATAGAATTCGAACCTTGTATCGTTACATGAACTATTTATAAAGTTCAATTTCAATATTTATTGGTTTAAAATAAAACAAAACCAATAGCAATGCCTAACAACAGGACACATACCAACAAACAAACACACCAGCAAACTGATAAAGTTAAACATAAATTAAAGTTAACGAGCGGTAAGTAATCGGTGACGAAGAGACTTTGCAGAATACCGGCCATATTTAAACCTCCACTACCACACGACGGCGCTACCACACGACGGCACTACCACATAGACCCACTACAGATATTAATCCGAAATGGGAAAGTACTTCCTAGAGTACTGCAACTACGAAACTAAAGATGTCCCGTGTTAGCCATTTCAACATTGCTTTTAAAGAACTTTATCGCGAAAGCTGAATTGACCAATCAAAAGCTGTTGCCCTATAACAAACATTTTTAACGTTTTAAATTTGCCATGTGAATTTCTCTGTTTTTAGTTGTTAAAAAACAAACAGATTGTCTTTGAGTTGAAAATATGTTTTTGAATATTTAAGCTAATTGTCAAGTGTCGTCATGTACCTGTATCGATATTATTATTCAAAAGTTTGCAAAGCCTCATTCTTCACCGATGACGATTACTTTCGAACTTTTCATAGATCAGCAGCCTGTCGCTAGGCATTCCAAACTATGTCATATACAATTTTTATCACCGAATTCGTTTATCAAAAACTAGGAACCGGCGGCCTACCTTTCAATACAAAACCAAAGTTCTCACCCTTTCGGTCAAGACATTTTTAAAAACAACAAATAGCAAAGTCTCATTCGGTCCGATTATTTTTTCCAGCTCGGTATCGATGCTACTTACTCCTGGAGTTGTTTTCCAACTCTTTAAGATAGTTCCCAATAGCTTCGAAACTGTTTACTCGCTCATCCATATTTTTATACTTTGGTTCTCTGGTCACGTTGGAGGTTCTTGATATCCTGCCATACATCTCGTAAAGTGAACTGATCTGTTGTTTGCAAGAATGGCTGTCGATGCCACTGTTAACGGCCAGGCCGTTTAACTCTTCAACTGGGGTCAGATGCAGTAAAATGCCAAAATTGTTGAATCGGAGATGGTTAAATATGGCTTGCATGACGTGGGCGAGCTTGTGGTAGTTGCCGTTGACAGTCGTCAGAGTGGGAAATTGACTTTTTTTGTGAAAAGCGAAATTGGGGAAGCAGCCCCCCGGGGAGACGATAGGCATGCCCCAAACTTTGCTGTACCTGGCCGTGGGTGCCAAGGCAAACGGGCAAACGGGGCCCAAAGTCACATTGGCTCCCTGCTCGTCATGCATGTCGACAGCTGCAAGAGGGCCGTCGACATCAGAGCAGTTCGAGTCTTTGGTGTTCACTACGAGTTTGGCCCCGGGCAACCAGTGAGGATCTCTATGGATCTTCTCGACCGCTATCTGAATGGAAGGGAGTGTCCTCTCGAGGACAAACGGGAGAGACGCTAAATTTGGGTGGACGGAGGCCCAAGGCAGTATCACTCCGAGGCTGACCTCCTTTGGCCACTGTACGGTTCGTGTCCTCCAGGTTCGTTGGGCGGAGCTCGGTTCGCTGATCAACAAAAGCAGAAATAAACAGCGAAGCAGTCGGTAAAAGAAAGTCGTGGATATCAAATCCCATTTCAGCTTTGTCCTTAAACTCGTTGAGTAGCTTTGATCATTGACGTTTAAACAGAGACCACGCCCACATTTGAGGCGTGTCTGTTGACAGGGGTGATCGGGAGCATGAATGACGTGACCTTCAATCTCATCCTGTGGCAGAATTCGGCTGTGCGTAGACAATGAATATTTTCCTGACGTCATTGCATACACTTACGCCGACGTGTATACTTTTGTACACTTTTGTACACTTTTGTACACTTTTATACACTTTTGTTTTCTCCCTTTTCTAACACATTGTCGCCAAGATTTGAATTTAACATTCAGATCCGTTTTCTGTGTACAGCATGTTTAATGTTGTCATTTAGTAGAACATTTTGATTCTAACATTAAACAAATTGATTGAATGCAATGAGCCTTTTTCAAAGCTCGGAATGACTATAGTGACTATGATCCTTGTATTGCTCCATTTGTCAGTCGGTTTAACACGACATCTGGTTTGTTTGAAGACAAAATTGCAGTCAGTAGATTGTTTACTTTTAGAAGCTTAGAAAATATGACAAAATAATCATAAAAAATAATATAATAATTCAATTTTGTCAATGCGAATGTCGGTCGAGGATAATGCTGTATGTAAATGAATATGTCTCAGTGCGCACAATGATAAAGTGAGTGAGTACTAGGTTTTATCCCCCGGGATCCTGTGAGATTTTTTTAGTAAACAAGACTCTGCCCTGGTGCACACTTTTAGAAAACAATTTAATTTAATTTTTAAATTTTAGAAAGTGACAGATTGGGACAGATTATGACAGATTTTGACAGATTGTGTCAGATTATGACATATTGTCGTTATTAGATAAATCCTGTAAAAATCTAGTTAAGTGAGCTGAATTATTAAACTCAGTAGCTAGTACACATTTAATCACGAGTTTCCAAGTCAGATCACAATCACATAGAAGCAAAGTCAACCTAACACGATATATTATTTAATAAGAGATTTGAAATAGAATACATTCTTTGAAAAGGAACCATTTTAAAACTTACATTTCCACTATTATGTAATTGGCGATATATATTAAATGTCTTGAGTCAAGCTGTAACTCAAACTCTAAGACATCCGTTAAAAAATAAAACTATTTAAAAAGTCACTACTTCTCCTAGCCTTCTCCTAGCCTTCTCCTAACCCATTGTTTCAGCCGGCGAGCCCACAGAAATCCCTTTGCAAAACCCAATACGAGGTCTTGTACGACCATTCAATGGTCTGGAAACATGTGCTCTCATAATTTGACTATCCCAAGATGAACGCGTGTCAAACTAACTTTATATCAAGTTGCGTTTTTAAAAAAAAATCAAAACAACACAGCATGCCATATAAATACAGAGATACATGTATGAACATTCACAAACTAACCCCTTGTTACAAGTTCTTACTAGAATGAGAGACATGTCGAGAATGCAAAACTCATAGAGTGTTGAGGTTTTCTCTACAGATGGTTGTTATACACCATTTGCTAAACAAGTATATTATAAGATAAGTTATCCAGCACTGGGTATAAGCAGTGGGAAATGGAGCTACTAGTGGGAAGAGACCAACCTCTCAACTAACTTTGACATTTAAAAAAAAAATAAATTCAATAATAGACAATAACAATTCACTAACAGAACCAATTCCTTCGGTTATAATCGATTCTACGAGTTGTCCCCCGATTCCACCAGTTTTATACGATTTTCTAATTTACACACGATTCACCATTTTAATATGATTTCACCATTTTAATATGATTTTACCATTTTAATATGATTGCACCAGTTCTATATGAGATTCCTTCCTGTTGAAATACCCCCCCCCCCCCGTGCTATATAATCATTATTATTCTTGCTTGTGCTTGTCTTCTTGTTTTGATTCTTCTTAAATAATGGTGAGGGAATGTCAGGGGAGGGACGAGTCTGTTACAGGAGAGCTATGGATTGGTCGCCTCATTGCTACATGTCTGTTACAGGAGAGCTATGGATTGGTAGCCTCATTGCTACATTTGAACTTGTAATCATTCCTAAGCCTGCCTGAGGCACGTGAGTCCAAGAAGATTGAAACTTCAAACAGTTCTCTCATCCATAAGCTCAGCTTCTGGTCTCCATATTTAATCTGAGAGACGATTAATGCTTAGGAGATTTTTGTATGACACCCTTTTACTTGATACCCAACCCTCCCACTGGAGACCCCAACCTTTAAACCTTGTACGCCACGGCCACAGCTTTAACCTGACACACATACCTTTCTAACCTGACACACATACTTTTCTAACCTGACACACATACCTTTCTAACCTGACACTCGCCTTTTTAACCAGATACCCCACCTTTTTAACCGGATACCCCACCTTTTTAACCGGATACCCCACCTTTTTAACCGGATACCCCACCTTTTTAACCGGATACCCCACCTTTTTAACCTGATACCCCACCCTTTTAACCGGATACTCCACCTTTTTAACCGGATACCCCACCTTTTTAACCGGATACCCCACCTTTTTAACCTGATACCCCACCCTTTTAACCGGATACCCCACCCTTTTAACCGGATACCCCACCTTTTTAACCGGATACCCAACTTTTTAACCGGATACCCCACCTTTTTAACCGGATACCCCACCTTTTTAACCTGATACCCCACCTTTTAACCGGATACAAAAACCTCCCCCCACTCTTACACTGGATCAGCTTTCTTTATATGGAAGGCGGCATTTTCAGCCTATAGCAGAGGGGCGGTAACACCTGGACCCGCCCAGGGTGGCAAAAATGCCAGTTAAGCCACTGCAACAGATACCACACAAACACCAGTTAAGCCACTGCAACAGATACCACACAAACAGCAGTTAAGCCACTGCAACAGATACCACACAATTTTACACTGCATACACCACCATTTTAAGCTTATACCACATCCTCACAGCAACGTGCCCGTAGTATGTCACGTATCGTGATTTGTGTCGTGACAGCTCTCAAGTTGTTATGCATTCACACTGACATTATTTAAGTTAAATCTAGGGTTGATGACAGCCTACCCACCCAACCCTCTTTTAAATCCCCCCCCCCCTTCCCCCCGGAGTCGTTTGTTAGAGATCCGATACTTTTGTATTTTGTGCAAATTAAAAGCCTGTTTACAGGGACATCACTCTTGCATGGTTGCCATGTAATAAGATGGAGACTCACCGTGCCACGAGTCGATAACTCGTGACTGACCTATCGCGTGACAACTGCCATTTATCTCCCCTGTGCTTATACGCCCTCACTTGTTGGGTGACGTGTACCAACATTACCAGGACCAGTTCAGTTTATTACATCAAATCGAGGGAAAAAAAGGGGGGGGGGGTGGTGAAGGGGTGCACGAATTGGGTTAACAGATAAGATGATCTTGAAAATATGTCACGTGACTGATTCCCCTACCGGTTGCAGGTCAAAGTCATTTGGTCATTGCTAAATAAACAGGAAATAGGTCTTTTTGTCATGACATATATTCCGGTGATATGTATTAATTGCGTTAGGTGTATTTATGACATACAACTATATCGTGACATGTATCCATGGCGTGACATGTATCCGTGACGTGACATGTATCCGTGGCGTGACATGTATCCGTGGCGTGACATGTATCCGTGGCGTGACATGTATCCGTGGCGTGACATGTATCCGTGGCGTGACATGTATCCGTGGCGTGACATATATCCGGGGCGTGACATGTATCCGTGGCGTGACATGCATTTAAAAGGGGGCGCTAAAAAGGTATTGTGCCCCGGGCTCGAGTTAAGCTCGCTGCGTCACTGACTCGGCACCAGCAACAATTCGATGTTTAATTTGGTCATGATCGGCTTTCGACGGACGAAATACCATGTAGTGGATCGAATACGTTATTGCTTTGAACTAATGGCATTACAAATTGTATTTGGTGTCTAAATTCAACGTTGTGTAAAATGTCTTGAGTTCTAAATCAGATTTGAAAGGGCGACAAATGATCGAGTAAAACTCAGAAATGAATGGTTTTATTAGTTTGACTGGCACTACCATGAAAGCAAAAGCTTTCCTAATGCTATTTACAACTATTCCAGCACAAAAGAGCGCGCCTATCAAATTCATTTACGGCACACACACACCACACCTCATTCAATTTGGTGTACAAATCACTGGCTATAGTCAACATCAAAAGCTACACATGGTGTGGCCTTGACACAGTTGCTTCAATCTACCACACGCCACATAGTTAAAAGGACGGGTCTCCTGGCAGTCATTCATTTCCTTGACCACGTTATATTATTTAAAACTCAATTTCCAGTTTTCCTATAAGCACACACTATCACGCTCCAAGACGAGACGGAAATGTGCGCACCAAGTCCATGCACACCAGCGCGCGACATTCACAATCCGATAAACGTGGTGCGTGGTAATGAGGCATTGCTTGTAATGCACCGGGATGACTCATTGGTGCAGTCACGGTGAAATCTTTTCCCATTTGAACTAGTCATGGATAGTAATGCAATCGTTTTAATGTTGGGGAGACATACAAGGAGGTTTCGAGACATATACATATTAATGACTTTGTAAAACGTGACTTTTGGTTAAATATGAGAGTGATACAACAGTTTTGTGTAAACATTTATCATTTTCAGAGGAAAGCGAGATAACCCTGACAAACTTCATTCTTTCCCATGATGGCGATTTGAGCTGTATTAAAATATTTTTTTAAAACAACTCTGACACTATGTCCTTTTCTTTAACTTGTCCTTGTGGGTGAATGAGAAATAATTCCTGAATCACAGATATGGCGATCATAGATTTGTAAGAGGATTTTATCAACTGTACCTTAAGGTAAAAGATTTAAATGGAAGCCTATGTAGAAGAACAAAGAATGTTGGAGCAGACGCAAGATGAGTGTTTCGCTTGATATTGGGAGATAACAAAAAAATCCTTCAAAAGTTGAGTAAGTTTCAACACTAGTATACCAGTGAAGTTCATAGATTTTTTTGTTGTAAATTTGTAAATTTAGGAAATATTGACAAACATCACAGTAGAGTTTAGGAAACATTGACAAACATCACAGTAAAGTTTAGGAAACATTGACAAACATCACGGTAAAGTTTAGGAAACATTGACAAACATCACAGTAAAGTTTGTAAGTTTAGGAAATATTGACAAACATCACAGTAAAGTTGATGAAACATTGACAAACATCACAGTAAAGTTTAGGAAACATTGACAAACATCAAAGTAAAGTTTAGGAAACATTGACAAACATCACAGTACAGTTTGTAAGTTTAGGAAATATTGACAAACATCACAGTAAAGTTTAGGAAACATTGACAAACATCACAGTAAAGTTTAGGAAACATTGACAAACATCACAGCAAAGTTTAGGAAACATTGACAAACATCACAGTAAAGTTTAGGAAACATTGACAAACATCACAGTAAAGTTTAGGAAACATTGACAAACATTTCAGTAGACTGTAGATTTAACCAGGGGTGCCCGCCACCCCTTGGGGTGTGTGGTATGGTCAAATAAGTCACGATTATTTGCATTTGATTTGGATATTTATCGTGGGTGTGGGGGTGTGGGGTGCAGGAAATGTTTTGAAATCAATAAGGGTTCCACAGAAAGGATGCGCGCCCCTGCTCTAGGAAGTATTGCTTTGAGTTACTTAAAACACGAGAGATGGTCCGCATGGCGTGTCAAGACATTACAAAAAAATATACTCGAAGTAACGTAACATAATCCATGTTTTGACATAACATACCGAAAGCCTAACCCTAATGGAGGTGAAGGAGTGGATGCCAAATTGATTACATAACGCACGTGCTTTCAAACGATGAACAGACATGCGCATATCAACGAGCGCCCATTTTGCTGGCCAGGGCCATGTCTTCTGGTTTGATATGCCAAGTGGTCACTTAACCTCGCAGCAAATGGACGTGTGAAAGCTGCCCGATGGGACATGCAATCAGAGCTCATTGTTGCCAGGTTGCTCTGAGACGTGGCTGAGAGGGTCTAGGGCAGGGGTCCTCAACATTTACTATTGTTTGAAATGAAGCGAATTCCTCTGCACACTGCCCAAATCTTATATGTAGTACAAAAGAACGTGGATAAAACAGCTATGCAATAATGAAGAACACTTTTAACCAACATAAACTTACTAATATTTTAATAGGCAGTATATTCCTGCTTTTTAGTAATGCAATGGTCGGCGAACTGGGGTAAATTACCCAAAATGGGATAAAAGTATAAATCTTGAAGGTAATATAGGCTCAATAGACGTTAATCTATTTTTTATTTAACACGTGTTTTTTAACGAAATAATTTGTTCTGCCAACACTGCATCTGGTCAGTGTCATTTAGAAGTACATCCAACATAATGTGGCTACAGGCTTGGCCGCTATAGAAGTGCATCCAACATAATGTGGCTACAGGCTTGGCCGCTATAGATGTGCATCCAACATAATGTGGCTACAGGCTTGGCCGCTAGCATAATCTCACCTCTCGCGTGTATGCGTCATTTGGCCTAGTGGCCTATTTTATCTTATGCTAAGTGGCGCCACAAGACTTGGTGTCAACTAGTGCAGTAAACTTTAGGCGTCACCCCATTTAGACGCCTCCATGGACCACCTCCAGGTCAGTCTGATTTGGTGGCAGCCTTCTATGGTGGCAGCCTTCTGTAGTGACAGTCTGATTTGGTGGCAGCCTTCTGTGGTGGCAGTCTGCTTTGGTGGCAGCCTTCTGTGGTGGCAGCCTTCTGTGGTGACAGTCTGCTTTGGTGGCAGCCTTCTGTGGTGACAGTCTGCTTTGGTGGCAGCCTTCTGTGGTGGTAGTCTGTTTTGGTGGCAGCCTTCTGTGGTGACAGCCTTCTGTGGTGGCAGTCTGCTTTGGTGGCAGCCTTCTGTGGTGGCAGCCTTCTGTGGTGACAGTCTGCTTTGGTGGCAGCCTTCTGTGGTGACAGTCTGCTTTGGTGGCAGCCTTCTGTGGTGACAGCCTTCTGTGGTGGCAGTCTGTTTTGGTGGCAGCCTTCTGTGGTGACAGCCTTCTGTGGTGGCAGTCTGTTTTTTTGGCAGCCTTCTCTGGTGGCACCTTGCTCTTGTATATTAGATGTGTTAAGAAACCCTGTGAGGTTTTAATCCCCCTGTGAGGGTGTAATCCCCCTTGAGGGTGTAATCCCCCTGTGAGGGTGTAATCCCCCCGTGAAGGTATAAGCCCCCTCTGAGGGTGGCACCAGGTGCGGTACACATCCCCCCAATGACGCTACTTATATGCTCATAACGTAAGGAGATGCAATGGTTTCCAACATTGTTTACTAACAGTCATTCAAAATGTTGCCTTGACCTTTGCCAACAAGGATTGTTCATCCCAATGAACACAGAACACAGGAATAAGTCATAGAAATAAATGATTTTCCCGAAAGACTCCGGGTTAAGTACCCCTGGCAGATCGGATTTTGAGGACCCCTGGTCTAGGAAAAAAGATATGGCCATTTAATGCATGCAATCCTAAACCCGCGGTAATTTTCCCAGAGGACAGCGGGAACAGAGATTTTTGTGTTGTAAACAAACTAGAAAGACACAACAATTAGGATTGAAAAAAAATATTTATTTTAAACTATGATAAATTATCCATCCATTAGAATTGGGGCTCTTAACCTTTTACTAGCGTTGCACCACCTCAAACGATGTCCAAACCCACCCCCGATTAAAATATTTTTTTACAGCATAGGTGACTAAAAAAATAAAAAAAATAAACCTAATTTGCTGGGTCTCCCCAAGCCCATTGACACTGTCTCCCGCAACCCCGAGGACCACTGGTTGAGAACCCCTGTCCTAGAATTGCATGGCACTTTGTTTAAACCCAAAATACCCGATGGCCCAGATACGAGACAAACAAATAATCGCATGTTAGATAAGAGTATCATCAATACATAAAAGCACAAATATGTCCACGAGTGATGACGTTAAAAATAATCACCAACTTTGGCTATAAATACCAATTAAATTCATCTTCTTATTAAACATGAACAAACTAAGACGAAATATTGCGTAACTTATAATCTTTTGTGTAGTTCAAAACAACTTATTTTCAAGGCATGCTTTCTTTATAATGCATAAAACTACTTTTGTTTTTCTTGATCGAAATGCGAGAGACGATTTGAAAATAAAAAAAACTCATATCAAAAGGAACAAGTATCATAAATGATTATCGGGTATCGTAACCACAAGTTTGTCAAAGTACTCCTCATATCAAAATGAATGATATTCGAGTATCATAAACGCAGTTTCTTAATATCCTCGAAGACGAATCTAAATAGGTAGCCTTTAAAATTTTAGATTTAAAATAATAGCAGACAGTAATATCGATTTCATAATGATCGACTTACAGCTGCATTTTAGGCGATATGTTTAGAAAATCGATTTTGACACTTCTAATAACTATGGAAATTACACTGCCCTCCTTCCCTCCCCCTACCCGTTTCAGCGTTCCGAACCATACGCTAAAGTTGTCAAGAGGATGTTAGGAAAGCCAGAGTCGATTACTCCCCAAACGACACGTATTCGATTGCTGTTTTCATACTTTAATCTCACAAACCCTTAGACGATACAAAAAGAAATATCCCGATACTGTAATCGCCACAGACCACCTAAAGGACCAAGACATCTTTTTCTGTCCTTCTTGTGTCCACTCAAAGCTACCGTCTGGTCCGACAAAAGTCCGGTTTCTTACAAAAGAGCGTCCGAACGCTAGAAAGTGGTCACCTTGGAGTGTTGACCAGTGGAACCTGTGGTCAAATTAAAGACTTCTCTTTCGATATACATTTTTTCTTCATTTCCATTGGGGAAGGGGGATGCTAGAGCTATGCCGGGGTGGGGGTGCTTGAGCTAAGCCGGGGTGGGGGTGCTTGAGCTAAGCGCCTTCCAGGCAGTGTCAGTGTTTGCTGGTGTCTCACGAAAAGTACGACGGAGGAAACAGATCCACTAACAAATGTTATCTTTCATCTCAATAGATGTTTGTCATGAGTTCTGTTTGTTTCTCATCCACCAAAAGCTTCCCAATACATTCATCTAAGACATCTTGTCACCACTCCTGTCACAATTAATTTACCACCCTTGTGACAATTATTTTATTACCCTTGCCCCTAGTCCCGTCTTTACTCTTGTCACCACCCAGGACATCAAGGATGTCAAAACTCCTGTCATTGGTCATGGCACCACTCCTGTTACAACTAATGACATGAACCGTGTGACTAATGATATCTTACCTGCTGAAACTACTAATGACATCTTAGGCTATTATTACGGGGTAAAATGTCAGGGCAATGTTACACGGTATCACTTAAGGGTAATTTAGACTGTATTTAAAGATGGATTATAAAAACAATCTAACTTTTAGATTCAAAGAAGGTATAGAAACAGGCGCAGGTCATTCTGGTACTAATTAAGATAAGAACATCAGACTGTTTAGAAACAAGGTTTTGTATAAATTTAGAATATTACAAGGAATATAAACCAGGGCTGAACAGAGCGTTTAAACCACTACACACTTTGAAAACAACACACATTGAAAACAACACACTTTGAAAACAACACACTTTAAAAACAACACACTTTGAAAACAACACACTTTCAAAACAACACACTTTCAAAACAACACACTTTCAAAACCACACACACCATCCCCAGCACACCCCATAAACAACCCCACATTACCTCTCTCACACACACACTCCCCACCAAAAACATTCCCCACCACAACAATTCCCGTCATCCTCACTCCCCCACCACACACGTCCCCACTACTCTCACACCCCCATCACCCTCACTCCCCACCAAACTCTCCCTAATCACCCTCACTCCTCTACCACCCTCATACCCCCACCACATACACCTCCCCATAACCCTCACTCCCCCACCACACTCACTCACCCAGAACACACTCCCCCACCCCCCTCACTCCCCACCACCCTCACACCCCACCACCCTCACACCCCACCACCCTCACTCCCCACCACCCTCACTCCCCACCACCCTCACACCCCACCACCCTCACACCCCACCACCCTCACACACACAACCCTCACACCCCACCACCCTCACTCCCCACCACCCTCACTTCCCACCACCCTCACTTCCCATCACCCTCACACCCCACCACCCTCACTCCCCACCACCCTCACTCCCCACCACCCTCACTCCCCACCACCCTCACACCCCACCACCCTCACACCCCACCACCCTCACACCCCACCACCCTCACTTCCCACCACCCTCACTTCCCACCACCCTCACACCCCACCACCCTCACTCCCCACCACCCTCACTCCCCACCACCCTCACACCCACCACCCTCACACCCCACAACACACTCCTCCCCACCACCCTCACTCCCCACCACCCTCACTCCCCACCACCCTCACACCCACCACCCTCACACCCCACAACACACTCCTCCCCACCACCCTATATCGATTGTTTGTCATAACTCCAGCTGGGTGAACATTTCTATTAAATGTTTTTGTCATAAAATAGCACCCCACCCCCACACCCCACACCCAACCCCCCACACCCAACCCTATACGGCTGTCAACTTGTTCTTATAAAGAAAGTGATTTCTTTGTTCATGTTTGTTATGGGAAGGTGTGTGTGTGTGTGTGTGTGTTGGGGTGGTGGTGGTATATTGAGATAGAACAAAGACGCATTGGATATGACGTAAAAGAATAAAGGGTTGGGTAGGAGGAGTGTCATGGAACATAATATGCACAGGATGAAAATCTTATATAGAGGGTCAGATGGTCATGTCAACCAAGGGTTGTCAGATGGTCTTGTCAACCAAGGGTTGGCAGATGTCATTTTAGCGTGTCCATAACAAGTCATTTCAGCATGGCTATAACATGGTCTGACAAACCAGGATGTCTTAATCGCCCTATGGTTTCTAGATGTCATTTTAACGTGTCTATAACATGGCCTTATAAACCGGAGTGTCTGCATCAATTTATGGTTTCTAGACGTCATTTTAACGTGTCTTTAACATGTCATTTCAACGTATCTATAACAAGGTCTAACAAAACGGAATGTCAGATGTTATGTCAATGGGGTAAGACAAAAATTGATTGACCGACATCGTTTAAATGATGCGAATAAAGACTTTAGAATCCATATATTTATAACAAGGCTCTTCGATCGTTTATGTACTAAAGTTTGAGAACCCTTGATCAATTAAAAAAATTTACATATTAAAAAAATTAGAACCAACCAACCTAATTTGGGTCTTGTTTAAACGATGTTACACTAGCGCTAGACCAGGGGTGGGCAAACTTTTTGTGCGGAGGGCCACATTGACAAAGGTAAAGCTATTGGGGGGCAGCATGTATATTATGTCCAATTTTTAAATATTAAAATCGATAGTTTCGCATTTTAGCATTACATGACAAAGGTCAAGGACTGTTTAAAAAAATAGAAAATTAGAAAGAAATTTGATCAAAAATGTTTTTAAAATCATAACGGTGCATGAAGTTCTGTAAAATTCAACAAAATAACTTAAAAACATAGTAATTTTTTTAAATTTCTAAATGCCTTCGAGGGCCACATAATATCAGTTGCCGGGCCGCATGCGGCCCGCGGGCCGTAGTTTGCCCACCCCTGCGCTAGACTCTGTGAGCAAATCAAGTTAAACGATGTTACACTAGCGCTAGGCTTTGTGAGCAAATCAAGTTAGACGATGTTACACTAGCGCTAGACTTTGTGAGCAAATCAAGTTAAACGATGTTACACTAGCGCTAGGCTCTGTGAGCAAATCAAGTTAAACGATGTTACACTAGCGCTAGGCTCTGTGAGCAAATCAAGTTAAACGATGTTACACTAGCGCTAGGCTCTGTGAGCAAATCAAGTTTTTGGACAGTTCTCTACGCGTCCTTTAAAGTGGATCTGATCACAATTTGACCAGATATTATTGTTTTTACTTCCGTACCACTAAGATCACGTTAGTTTTATTTTAAAAGAATTTCTCAATGAGTAGGGTAACGGGGGTTAGATTGTGCCTAGAGAGTATTCTCAGAAGAGCGTATTGAGACAGTAGGTACCCGTGGCAGCCAATACAAACGGGTGCTCTATTGTCAAACTGTTGAAAGCTATTGCAGGTAAATAAACTATTAACACCATTCTCACCGACAAGCGGACGAATGGCAATGGGGCGCAACCAGTAACAAGAGAAGGGGCAAACAACTCGGTCTTTCACAAGACATCGGTCCCCCAATGATCTCTCGTTGTTTCCCCTCATTTGATAAGAATGGAACGGTCAAGGGTGAGGAAGAGGGAAGTAATCAGGCCGGGCAGACAGTTGATCTAGTAACGATCGAGAGAAAAAGAAATACCATGAGATTGATGGAGTTGGTACAGCACTCGACATCTTTAAACAGGGATGTCTTGTATGACATCCTAAAATAGGCTTGTCTTAGTAAGATATACTAAAATTGAGATAACTTCGTGCTATATTTTACATGATTAAACAATGTTGTCTTCTAATGACATCCTTTAACAGGTAGGTATTTGCTTAACAGTATACATCATTGAACAGGAATGACATCATTAAACAATGTTGTCTTCTTATGACATCCTCAAATAGGGATTCCTTCGTATAATATCCTATTTCCTTTAACAGGGATGTTGAACAGACCTAATCAGAAAGAATAAATAATTCATTTTCTCCATCCATTATCTACCAAGATTTTCCAGCCTTTTGATCTTACACGTGGTTGTTGCATCACAAAAACGACATACAAACGCCAGAGATGACGTCACAATGGCTTAATCTAATATCCATGCTATAAATTAATCCTCTGCAAGTACAACGCAACAGTTCCAAACTTCTTCCGGTCACGATTTGGTCACCGTGGTTTCAATCAGCATTTCCCACTTCTGAAATGGTGCGCGTCATTCGACGATCTGGCGGAGTGACCACCGCCTTAAGTATCATGAATATTTTAGCAACGCACGGTCTGCATCGACTGACATAAATCGTAGGGGAACTGACAGGTCGCAGCTTTCTCCATTGACATTAGCCACATGGGATTAAAACGTCTTAAAACACGAGTGTCTGCAGAGGCGTAGCTAGTGTTAGTGCCGGCAGGGGCGAGCCAAGACTTTGACCCCAAACCCCTCTTCCACGGAAAGAACACCCACCTCTGAAGTTAACAACAAAAATAGGCGCTCTTCACATATCGAAATAAATTGCCGGCTGTGACGGACCACCTCCAATCACTACGCCACTGATTGTCACATTACCCTCTCCACCAAAACACCGCCATACCAATACGACACACTTAGACCAGGCAATCACAATGCAATTTTTTTTAAAAGGTCAATGTAATTGATAGAAATTGACCAAGATCTTTTCTCCTTTGCTGGATCGTTTCAGTAAACATCGAGTGTTGAATGATTGGTCAGACGGGTGGACGGCCATCAAATTGTTGAAAGCCAGTCAGCAAGAGAAATTTCTGATTGTAGGAAACATTGAGATAAAGTGATTTTAGACCCTAAATGTAAGGCCAAAGATTTGCTAATTAAAAACCAACACAACAAACAAAGATTATAAGAAGATTATGTCGTGAGCTTAAAGAAAGAAAAGGTTTTATTTAACAGTTAGAAGATAGACTATTTGATGACTCTTAATCATTTCAAAAAAAAATTATTCAATAATTTGACTATGTCAAAAATATGCATATTACCATTGTTATGGTTAAGTTATGCTATCTATAATTAAACATTGAGCAATAATCAAATACATAAAACTCGCATAATTATTAGCATTTACGTAATCCATGGATATTTAGCCATAAGTATACGTTGGTGAAGATTTCGAATAATTTCACAATGAGTTTCATGCTGGTCCGTTTTTCATATTTCCCTTTTGCTTTGTTTCTCTTCTTGATCTAAATTCAACCCATTATTCCCGTCTCGTCAAACCAAAAATTGACCTGCAGGATTAGCCGATCCTAGTTTTTAATTCCTAAAATGAGACAAACGTCAGTAAAAGCAAATCTGGGATAATCCTACAGCTCATGAAACCTTGATCGAATTTCTCATTGACTCACTGCGTCTTTCATCATAGTTGAGACCCCTGGCCCAGGAAAGCGTCTGTCATCATAGTTGAGACCCCTGGCCCAGAAAAGCATCCGTCATCAGAGTTGAGATGCCCGTATTCAAAAATTACCGTTGAGATGTGTATGTTACATTGTAGATCGAAAGGAAACAGTTGTTAGAACTGCTATACACAGTTGTTAGAACTGCTAGACACAGTAGTTGGAACTGCTAGACACAGTTGTTAGAACTGCTAGACACAGTAGTTAGAACTGCTAGACACAGTTGTTAGAACTGCTAGATAGAGATTCGCTAGGATAATATGTTAAGACTTGCAATTGTATTTGAAGAATCGATGGATATGAATTATCTTTGACAAAGTTCCACTTCAATAGAAAACAACTGTAAGGACACAGTTCCGGGCAAGCTATAATTAACCCCCAGTGACTGGAATCACTAGTAACAGATAGATCAGATAAAGAATATATAGAAAGAGACAGAAACGAATGGTTAATATAAGCCTCATATATCGACAATAGATATTTACGGGTGCAAAGCATTTTACGGTCATGTTGATTTTGGGAAGAAAATAAATCAAAAGTAGTTTTGGAACAATTACGTAACAATTTGACTATTAATTTGCAGGCAGTTTGAAAATCGATCATATTTATGAAAGGGTTCACATTGCTGGTGCAGTATTAATTCTGTTGAAGTAAAAGTGATTACTGGTATATATTCAGGAAATATGTGAATGTAGAAATGAGGTTTATTAAAAAAGTTAAGTAAAAGAAAAAATACTCTTTTTAGGGTATGTTTAATATCAGAGGAGTAGCGGTGCATACAATAAATGAGAATTTAAGTGATTTCCCTATGGGATAGCAAGATTTAAAGCAATGTTCGTATCCCAAAATGCAATGGAACAATGGGGTGTAGTTAGAGCCGCAATGAGATAACGCGATTCTACGCGAAAGTCACGCGAGACCTACACGCCAGCAATCTTGAAACTATTTCATCAGTTGAAACTTAATGTTTCCGGTAAGTTCAATAACTGAAGCGATTGTGTGGGGAGAAGGGGTGTGAACGAGGCGATATCGATTTCAGAGGTAAATCGTCTGCTTGTGACAAACTACGGAACTATTTTAATGAGAGTATGGATATATAACCCAGTTATGAGGCGTTGGATAAGACCAGGAGTTTTTTATTTTCATTGTTGGAAAAGAAAAGTGGAAAAGGGGGGGGGGGGGGAGGGGGGGGCATGTATAATTAAAAAAATTAAATATTGAACATCTTCCATATGAACTAAATATGAACTAAATATGAACTAAATATGAATTAAATATGAACTAAATATGAATTAAATATGAACTAAATATGAACTAAATATGAACTAAATATGAATTAAATATGAACTAAATATGAACTAAATATGAACTAAATATGAAAAATCACACACATATAGCTTAGATTTGCCCATGTATTTGATACGACCGAGTGCCAAGATGTTTTGGCTAATGAACTCTCCATTATAAAACCCAGGCACCGATTGGAATTAGCAAACTTGAGCTGTTGCCGGCACGTCACCGTATGTTTGCTGGCACGTCACTGTAGGTTTGCCGGCACGTCACCGTAGGTTTGCTGGCACGTCACTGTAGGTTTGCCGGCATGTCACTGTAGGTTTGCCGGCACGTCACTGTATGTTTGCCGGTATGTCACTGTAGGTTTGCCGGCATGTCACTGTAGGTTTGCCGGAACGTCACCTATGTTTGCCGGCACGTCACTGTAGGTTTGCCGGTATGTCACTGTAGGTTTGCCGGCATGTCACTATAGGTTTGCCGGCACGTCACCGTATGTTTGCCGGCACGTCACTGTAGGTTTGCCGGTATGTCACTGTAGGTTTGCCGGCATGTCACTGTATGTTTGCCGGCACGTCACTGTAGGTTTGCCGGTATGTCAATGTAGGTTTGCCGGCATGTCACTGTAGGTTTGCCGGCACGTCACTGTAGGTTTGCCGGTATGTCACTGTAGGTTTGCCGGCACGTCACTGTAGGTTTGCCGGCACGTCACTGTAGGTTTTCCGGTATGTCACTGTAGGTTTGCCGGCATGTCACTGTAGGTTTGGCGGCACGTCACTGTAGGTTTGACGGTATGTCACTGTAGGTGTAATTTAAGGTCCCTTGAAAGCCAAGATAGCTCACTTTACAGGACTGAATTCAGAAGAACATCCAAGGTAAACTGAAACCACTAAAAAGACCCACACAGAAATAATAATAATAATAATAAAGATCATTTGAAAAATCACGCTTCATCCCCAAAGGCTCGAAGCGCGGTACAAAAACAAAGCTGGGAGTTAATCACTAGCTGAAAAAGATGGTAGACAACTTCACCCCATAAGGTGTTTGCGAAATAGATGAGTTTTTAAATTTGTCTTGAAGGACTCCAGCATCTGGCTGTGTCTGAGAGCGTCAGGAAGGGTGTTCCAAATGGTTGGGCCAGCAAATGCGAACGTGCGCTTTCCGTAAGTCTCAAGTCGAACACGCGGTATCGAGAGTTTGCCACTATCGGATGAGCGGAATTGTCTAGTGGTTACATTAGGCGTCATGAGCGCTTGGAGATAGGACGGCGCCAGGTCATGCAAGCAGCGGTAGCACAGAGTTGCAATTTTGTACTCTAGGCGAGCGCGGACCGGCAGCCAATGCAGTTCTCTCAGAAGAGTTTTAGCATGGTCGAATTTTCGTTTACGAAGAAAAATTCGAGCCGCATTATTCTGTGCTTTTTGAATTTTATCAAGGAGCGTAGCTGGAAGACCCACCATGAGAGCAATGCGTGATAGAACGAATGCAGACATCAGACGCAGTACAATGCAGAGAATGTTGCTGAATGGAGACTTGATAATGCAGACAACTCCCACAGAAGGAACCCAAGCTACCTTTCTTGGCGTTTGCTAAACACCAGACGGTGAAGTAGGTGGATTAATATTCCTACTTAAATCCTACAGATTTCTTACAGATTCTAAAATATACAATAACTTTGATTGCATGCCTCTGTATTTTATAGATCAATAGTAATTTTACAGCGTTGCATATATTTTAATACAGAAATGATAGACTCTTTTCATATTTGTTTTAATGGGCCACTAGTAATGAAAATCTCCACATCTACAAGACCGACCCCCATGAGTATGCAAGGCGTCATGTGGCGTCCATTGCATCCCCCGAACATAACCAGCACCCCCAGAGTAAACTCAAAATGCTGCAATATTGGAAAAACAAACTTGACGTGAAACCGGTGTGGTCTGATTTATGGACAGTTCACCTGACAGATTTATCTCCCTGTATTTTTTTACACTGTCTTCCTTATCTTTGTTTATTGACTTAACTTTTGTCCAATGACTTGTGTCAAAATCATTAACTCGTATTTAAAAAAAAAATGAATTTGCCATTTCTTTACGAAACAAGTCTGTATATTGACACATCCTCTACTACACAATCCTGAAATTTATAACACACATTCCCTTATTAACTAACACACACTATCGAAAGCTCCAACACACACCCCCATTGCCTTAAACCCATTATAAACTCCTAGTCAATACAGCATCGACTTATGATCCGCCTGATTACAATCTTAAAATAATAATCCAGCATATTTTTTGACGTACATTATTTAAGACAGCAGATACAATATTTCGATTACACCAGAACCTATATAGCCAATGAATTGCCCGCGGAACTCATTGGACAGCTGGGAGGCTTCCAGACATAGGACGTCTTCGTGACGTCTTTTGGTTAGACGTCCCATGGTAACAGAACAACATAAAATGCAACATTTTTTTAATAAATCCCTAAATGGACAATATTTATTAGGATCAGTCTCCATAAGATACCCCCCCCCCCCCAAAAAAAAAAAAAAAAAAAAAACGAAAACACCGCTCAAACAGTGGCGTAACTAGGGTTTAGTCCCCTATCGCAGGCTCAGATTTCTTGCCATCCGCTTCTACTATAGCAAACTTGCCATTGTCCAGAAATGACGCTCATTAACCCCCCCCCCCCCCAACACACACATACCCTTTCGCCTCTGCCCCAGATACACCCAACATCTCCCGCACAAGTTAGATCTGATGCCAAGTGACATAACTCTACATACCGGTAATGGCTTATTGTTTCCCTTGTAACCAGGATAAGTTCCCGACACTGAACCAGAGCCCCACACATTTGACGGCACCGCCAGGCATGGGTGCGCACGCGCCGAAAGCTGTTTACCAGAAACTTTGCACCGGAAACAGACAGCCAGGAAAAACAATTACCAAGATGCGTTGATCTCCCCTGAGCTGGTGTTTGTTTTCCAGCGCATGTTGTATTTACAACTTTTTTGTGGTGGGAACTCTGCAGCCAAAAGGAGATAATGCCCCGGCTTGTGTGCATATGAAAACACTGAAGTGTGGGCGCCACACTGTTTGGATTACTGTGAAATCTGATTAAACTGCACGGGCGCAAAGGGGAAGAACTCCGTTTAGGGAAGAAGAACTCTTTAGACAGATTCTAAGCAATAGGAGACTTGGGGGCATATGGTTAATGTAAGTGCACATATAAAACTTAGTGAAACTTGTGTTGTCATGTAAGATAGATAGATTGATCTAAGTGCACATTTAAAACTATGGAAAAGTGTGTGGTCCTATAAGGTGGATATGAACGCGATTTTGGTGTGTATATCAATAAGTCTGTGTTATAAACCAGCAGAGTTAACTCTTCGATGATAATCCAATGTTATACAACAGAACAAGCAATCGAGAGGCCAAGTTCCCCAAACTGCACACCAGAAACCACTTTTGCAAATGTCAAGACTGAAATTAAGCCTGAATACTGAGGTTCCAGTTAGGCGACTTGGCAGGGCCACATGGGACGCGTGCCTATAGAATGTGCACTGCGTGTCACCTGGATCAGGCGTGCCATAAGCTCACTCCCACTGCTATAAGAGTTCACTAGTGGGACACACCAGCCACAACATCGATTAATCTCTACCGACATGCAGACAGACCCTTCGTTCTTTGTAGAAGAAAGAAGTTAACTCTCAAAGCAAAACGGCTTCTTCAGCATAAGATGAGTCAACAAACTCACTTGTATCAATTGATATCTCTTGTCTTTGAAGATACAAAGCCTCACCGCTTTCATAATGACTCAACTCAAGTGTTTTCAACAGACTATCTTGGAAGACCGGCTACGCAAATGGAACCTTCTCAAAGAAAAACACAAACGTTCTTAATAATAACATGTTTTTTTATTATTATAAAATTCAAGTTCATGCAATTTTGAACAAGTGAACAATTTCAAGGGCAGATGCTCAAGATTGCGAGCGATGTAAACAAAAAAATAAATCTTGAAAAAATGTCATTCTTGATCTTTACAACCAGTGGTTCTCAACCTTCCTAAGGCCGCGACCCTTTAATACAGTGCCTCGTGCTGTTGCGACACCCAACAACAAAATTATTTTCGTTGCTACTTCATAACTGTAGAGTATATGTGTTTCCGATGGTCTTAGGCGACCCCTGGGAAGGGGTCGTTCGACCCCCAAAGAGGTCGCAACCCACAGGCTGAGAACCGCTGATTTATACGGTCATGGTAGCATCACCGAGTAGCCGTCATAACAGAGATAGTTGCATGTATACCACACTATTGTCCGGGGTGGGGGCAAAGTAATTATAGCAAAGCCATGGATTTAAGGATTCATGAATGCTGCTACGCTCATGGGATTATCCATGGCAAGAGTTATTCTTTTTTCTCCCCCAGTAATTATAAGATCTCTTGATGTCTAGAAAATACAACATACCGGAATCCCGAATAACACTGTGTGTTTAATACGTCATCTAATCTATTTCAAAATCCACATTCATAGATATTCATATTATAAACCTTTCATATCATAGATCTTTCATTCATCGTAGTTAAGAATTGATTATCTTCCGATTATGCCTTTAAAAAATCATTTTAGGGAAATATCAAATGAAAAATTCGATTCAGAAATACTGGAATCGAAATTTATATTGCTTAAATATATACGGAATAATTAGAAATGTAGTGGCTAAAAGTATGGGGGAGTGTGTCGTGGAAGAGTAGTGTGTGTGTATGTGTGTGTGTGTGTATGTGTGGGTAAGTGGAAAAGGGGGGGATGGCTACCACAGAAAACAAGAAACCATTTAAACATAGCATTATCCAAAATACTTCCGCGACACCGGAAGTTAAACTACGTGGTGCCACTTCCGCTCAGAAGAAACTGAAAACATGGAACGGAAATGTATTAGAGTATGATACACACATCACTCACTGACACACGAGACGTTGTGGCAATGTGATGTCCAGCAATTTATCGAACTTTGGAAAGTGATCATTTTTTAAAAAATATCACTTAACAAGACATGGTTCCATAACCCAAATATAATTGCTTTATATGATCAGTATCTAAAGGTAAATTAAGGAATCGAGAATACAACCATTCATGCAGTCAGATTGGACCCCAACATTTAGAATTTAAAAATGTAAGCTTTTCCCATGTAATATTTAACTTTGATTTAATATAGCTTCTTTCAGAGATGTGACCTAAGACAGCTTATTTCAGAGATGTGACCTAAGACAGCTTATTTCAGAGATGTGACCTAACACTGCTTATTTCAGAGATGTGACCTAACACTGCTTATTTCAGAGATGTGACCTAAGACAGCTTATTTCAACGATGTGACCTAACACTGCTTATTTCAGAGATGTAACCTAAAATAGCTGATTTCAACGATGTGACCTTCCTTATTCAGGAAAAATACATTAGCAAATAGAAAACTTGATTACGAATATAGATTTTTGTTTGCAGATTGTTTTTTCCCAAAGAAAACTGTCAACAAATTTTACTCTTTAAAATAATTCTTATAGTTAGTCATCGTTTAATCGTACACACAACTTGTAAACATGTACACATTTGAGAAGCGGGGCCAACATGGACATTTTGTGTGCAATGAATTTTAATTTTACTCAATTCTCTCCATATAATACATTTGTACATGAAATTATACATGTAATAATACATTTGTACATGAAATCAAACATTTGTACATCAAGCATACATTTGTACAACAAACCATACATTTCTACATCAAATCATACATCTGTACATCAAATCATACATCTGTACATCAAATCGGACATTTATACATGAAATAATACGCGGATTTCCCGCTTCGTTCCTAGTCGGATTACAAAAGCTCACAACTGCCTCAGCAGACGACAACTCCCTACGCATAAACCGAGAACTCGTCAATAAGTTATCTCTCAGAATTACCACCCTTCAAGTGGGTGAACTTAAGACAGGCATCTCAACTCACCGCCCCTCCCTTCAAGTGGGTGAACTTAAGACAGGCGCCTCAACTCACCGCCCCCCACCCTTCAAGTGGGTGAACTTAAGACAGGCGCCTCAACTCACCGCCCCCCACCCTTCAATTGGGTGAACTTAAGACAGGCGCCTCAACTCACCGCCCCCCACCCTTCAAGGGGGTGAACTTAAGACAGGCATCTCAACTCACCGCCCCCCCCCACCCTTCAAGTGGGTGAATTTAAGACAGACACCTCAACTCACCGCCTCCCACCCTTCAAGTGGGTAAACTTAAGACAAGCGCCTCAACTCACCGCCCCCACCCTTCAAGTGGGTGAACTTAAGACAGGCACCTCAACTCACCGCCCCTCCCTTCAAGTGGGTGAACTTAAGACAGGCGCCTCAACTCACCGCCCCCACCCTTCAAGTGAGTGAACTTAAGACAGGAGCCTCAACTCACCGCCCAACACCCGGTGCATACGCACACCCCTTATGGTGACAAAAAAGTGGGCTTAGTAAAATAGTTCTACGATTCAGACATTTCAACCAGACTTCTACTATTCACCCAGACTTCTACTATTCACCAGACTTCTACTATTCACCCAGACTTCTACTATTCACCCAGACTTCTACTATTCACACATACTTCTACTATTCACCCAGACTTCTACTATTCACCCAGACTTCTACTATTCACCCAAACTTCTACTATTCACCCAGACTTCTACTAGTCACCCAGACTTCTACTAGTCACCAGACTTCTACTATTCACCCAGATTTCCACTATTCACCAGACTTCTACTATTCACCCAGACTTCTACTATTCACCCATACTTCTACTATTCACCCAGACTTTTATTATTCACGAAGACTTCTACTATTCACCAGACTTCTACTATTCAGACATTTCAACCAGACTTCTACTATTCAGACATTTCAACCAGACTTCTTCTATTCAGACATTTCAACCAGACTTCTACTATTCACCCAGACTTCTACTATTCAGATATGGCATTTCAACTAAAGTGCTTGCAATCCTGCACCATGTCTACACTCTCAAATGGCTTAGACCAAAGATACAAACATTTACATATGCAATCGTGGAGGAACGTATTTTGATCATACTCAACATTTGAGATATAAGTAAACTTTTCTAATGACCCCTGACCCCCCCCCCCCCCCCCGGGGTCAAAGAACTGAACATTCCGTTCACAGCACGTCGTTTATGATTAAGAATGATTTTTATCAAAACATGGATTTTGTGTTAGGTTTTAATTTTAATTTTGTGACGCCATGGCATCACAGTGCGAGACACAAGAAGATTAAGAGCCACGTAAAGACACATTGTGACGCCATGACATCACAGCGCGATACACAAGAAGATTAGGAGTCACGTAAAGACACATTAAGTCAGAGGAGCTGACCAAGGTTTCAACAGGTGTACGGACAACGAGAAAAATCAACTGTTAAGTAATTTTATTTTGTTTAAACCGGGGATTTAATTATAACGGAAAAGGCGAGGATCGTTAGGGGGTGGGATGGGGGGTTAACTTTATTTGATTGATCCTGGAGAACAAACAGGGAAGGCAATTAAGCTAGATGTCAGAATGACAGAAGGATAAGAGAAAATAGATAGGTGAAGATTATTGTGTAGTATATAAAATGTGTTTAAGGAAAAGTACAGGAAGAAATGGTGGAACATAACACAGGAAGTCAAGGAGGAGCAAAATACAGGAAGAAAGGATGGAAAATATAACAAGGAGAGATGCTGTTAGATATAACAGGATGAAATGATGGAACAGATAACAGGAAGAAATAGTGAAGCATATCAGGAAGGAATACAAAACGTTGAAAAGCTTAAGAGCTTCGGACAGTTAAAACACATCTCAAACAAAGCACCGCGCCCTGGACACTGACATGTGGCAGGCCATCAGTTCTGACAACAAGAGTCTGAATGATGACCTTAGCGATCTAAACAATCAGTTCTGACAACAAGAGTCTGAATAAGGACCTTGGCGATCTTAACAATCAGTTCTGACAACAAGAGTCTGAATAATGACCTTAGCGATCTAAACAATCAGTTCTGACAACAAGAGTCTGAATGATGACCTTAGCGATCTTAACAATCAGTTCTGACAACAAGAGTCTGAATGATGACCTTAGCGATCTTAACAATCAGTTCTGACAACAAGAGTCTGAATGATGACCTTAGCGATCTTAACAATCAGTTCTGACAACAAGAGTCTGAATGATGACCTTAGCGATCTTAACAATCAGTTCTGACAACAAGAGTCTGAATGATGACCTTAGCGATCTTAACAATCAGTTCTGACAACAAGAGTCTGAATAAGGACCTTGGCGATCTTAACAATCAGTTCTGACAACAAGAGTCTGAATGATGACCTTAGCGATCTTAACAATCAGTTCTGACAACAAGAGTCTGAATGATGACCTTAGCGATCTTAACAATCAGTTCTGACAACAAGAGTCTGAATAAGGACCTTGGCGATCTTAACAATCAGTTCTGACAACAAGAGTCTGAATAAGGACCTTAGCGATCTTAACAATCAGTTCTGACAACAAGAGTCTGAATGATGACCTTAACGATCTAAACAATCAGTTCTGACAACAAGAGTCTGAATAAGGACCTTGGCGATCTAAACAATCAGTTCTGACAACAAGAGTCTGAATAAGGACCTTAGTGATCTCAACAATCAGTTCTGACAACAAGAGTCTGAATAAGGACCTTAGCGATCTCAACAATCAGTTCTGACAACAAGAGTCTGAATAAGGACCTTGGCGATCTAAACAATCAGTTCTGACAACAAGAGTCTGAATAAGGACCTTAGTGATCTCAACAATCAGTTCTGACAACAAGAGTCTGAATAAGGACCTTAGCGATCTCAACAATCAGTTCTGACAACAAGAGTCTGAATAAGGACCTTAGCGATCTTAACAATCAGTTCTGACAACAAGAGTCTGAATAAGGACCTTAGCGATCGTAAGTATTCCCGAGATGGTAAGCTAAACCCCACGTTACCACACGTTAATCCCTTACGTGCCTCTTACCCCCTCATCCCCACTAATTCCCGCGCCTGCCCCAAACTGCACAAGCTCCATCTAACACCCCCCCCCCCACCCAGTCGATCATTCTCAATATTTCAGTGACCATACGTTGCAACCAAAATATGAGAGAGTGCTAAAAGGAGAAATTTGAGAAATTCATCAAGTTAAAATAAAACAACCATCATACATACCTATATCGTCTTATAGGAAAAGCGGACAAAGGTAAGATACAATGTTTGCTAATGTAACAGACACAAATATGTATCGAACTGTCGATGCATCACGTGTGGAATCGGTGGCTTAGGGTTGTATTTTTGGCAAATTTTTGTTTGGTGTAATGGTCGGAGAAAATCTTCGCCCCCCATCCCCATCCCCTGTTTGTAACTAACCCTAGCTACGTCACTATATGAAATAATTGTGAACAAATAAGTCGAAGAAAGGAATTTCTCACTCCAAAATCAGTGTTTTTTTAGCGAATTCGAAACTGGCCTTAGGGTTTGGTACACTCGTTAAGAGAGTGTGACCGGAAGTAGATCACCTATATTCTTGACCGAATTACCGACGTTAAAGGTCATAGACACTAGTCTTGATTTGTCTACAATGATAGGGAGATTGTAGTCTAGATTTGTCTAAAGTACTTATACAATTATAGGAATGTTGTAGCCTAGATTTGTCTAAAGTACTTATACAATGATAGGAATGTTGTAGTCTAGATTTGTCTAAAGTACACAATGATAGGAAGATCGTAGACTAAATTTGTCTAACGCATAGACACACTGATTACATGAAGACTCTAGTCTAGATTTGTCTAAAGTACACAATGATAGGAAGATCGTAGACTAAATTTGTCTAACGCATAGACACACTGATTACAGGAAGACTCTAGTCTAGATTTGTCTAAAGTACACAATGATAGGAAGATCGTAGACTGAATTTGTCTAACGCATAGACACACTGATTACAGGAAGACTCTAGTCTAGACTTGAATCCTGCCCAAAAACTTAGATTGTTCCATCAATAAAAGATAGTCCATAGGATTATTATGTACCACTTAAAATACAAAAGTCAATATTTTCTACGGGACATCAAGGGGTCATCAGATGTATGACAGGAGCCTAATACACTATCACAACTCCTATATATGACGTCATCCAAGAATTAATTTAAGTAACAATTTGTCCAGCGATAATCTGAAACTACAATTTTCCGCATAAATATAAACTTTGAGCTCCGACTCCGACTTAAGAGGCAGGAGTTCTTACTCCGACCAAGGGGGTAGGAGCCTGGACTCTGATCAAAGAAGCATGAGATCCTACGAAACAGGAAGGAGGTTTTACATCTTCACATTCCCATCTCAAACTTTTGACCCGGTGTTGAAAAAAAAATGTCCAATGCCCAAAACGGATTAGTTTCTCGTTGAACTTAAGATGGCTTCAGGGTGTTAAAATAATCACCCGTTTTCTTTCACTGGTAATAAATAGGTTAGGGCTTCAGTGATGTATGGGGGCGGGGGGTGGGGAGGAAATCCCAGCAGTTCTTAAATGAAAACAAAACGATTTTATCAATGAAACCACGTGAACACCTCGTCAGCACCGGAATGGTGTAGTAGAGTGCAATGGTGGGTCAGAATGTGATACCCTAACGAGATCAGGTCAAACCCCTGCAGGAATATTTCCGTTGTAGGTAAAGTCATTACTAGAAAAGGTCTCGGAAAAAAAACAACCTGAAATGATAAGGTCATGTTGACTTGATGCACGCTTTACCCGCTTTCCACGTGCATGACCTTTTACAGTCGAGGCCGTTTTGGGGTGTGGCTAGCAAAACGGCGCTGGATGACGGACTAGATACGGTCCCGGGTGACGGACTAGATACGATGCTGGATGACGGACTAGATACGGGGCTCAGGTTGGATAATTAAAAATCCGAGTTAAAATACAAATGACATTGCATACCCGTATTGATTGAGTGACATACATTGTAACTACAGATGTAAATCTTTTTTAATTTTTTTGATATTATTGTAATTTTAAAAGAAACAAAACCATATATATTAATTGTTATGAAGGTTGGCGTGCTTTGATGCACGCTTTACCCGCTTTCCACGTGCATGACCTTTTACAGTCGAGGCCGTTTTGGGGTGTGGCTAGCAAAACTTTCCCTTTGTTTACTACAACGCTTAAGTATTATCCGTTTCAGTCGAACATTGTAGAATGATCCCGAGAATGCGAGAAGCAGTAACAACGCGTCATCTATTTCGAGAATGGAGAAGCAGTTACAATGCGTCATCTATTTCGAGAATGATCGTCTGGAACAGAATATAAAAGTCTGAACGACTGAATGAGAGGGAGATCCTTTCCTTGATCACGAGACGTGCAGTGTGTCATCATTTAATACTAGACATTGCTTTGTTGTGTGTAGATTTTTCTTTCATTGTACAACTTGAACTCATTGTATTTTTACATACAGTACCGGTACCAGCCATACTGTAAGTTAATAATTTTAATCATATTCTCTTGTGTTTGTAATTCATTGAAATTCACAAATTAAAAACTTATTAATTTTAATTAGCCCTGACTTTGTGTAGCGTTCTATTTGTTATTGTTTTTAAACTTTGGTATCGTCCTTTATTATGGACTGTTTTGAAATGAGCCAATAGACTAAACTAAGAGATACCATTCTCCAATAATAGCAGTCCGTAATATAATAAATTATTAAAAATAATAATAACAATAATAAAAACTTCATATTAAATGAAGAGTTCAGATGAAACATATTAGCACAGTTTGCATGTGGTAGAACTTTCATTTCTCAATACTTCAAACCAGTATTTACACTACATACTTCACACCAGTATTTGTATTTCATTTTGAACACATATGATATCATCATATGAGACACCCACCTTAGATTAAATTATAGCATTTAAAAAAAGTTTTATTAAGTAGCAAATTTCTGGCTATTAAGATTTATCACTCTCTCTCCTTCTGCCTCTGTCCCTCTCTCCTCTCTACCACCCTCACTCTTTCTCCCATCTCTCTTTCTCTTACACACACACAAACCGCTGAGATCATGAAGCAAGTAGAAAGCTGGTAAAAATCATTTTAATACTGTGAAAGGAATAAACATCTCTATAAAAGATAACGTCTGCTCTTGTCAATTTTTGAACAGAAGATATTTAATCACGACCTCGGCTTAATCTGTTCATTGCAGACATAGATTGAAATGTCAATTTTTATGTGTTATATAAAATGCCAGTTAATGACAACTGTGTGATTAACCCCCCCCCCCCCCCCCAATCAGTCGCATAAAATAAATGTCACGTATGGATGAACACAAACTTTTGGTAGCATCACACAGAGTGATATCAGTGTACAAGTGATACAACGTCCAACGCCACCTGTAGGAATTAGAAGCCAAGATTGTATTTATGTTTGTTTTTGATGCCGGCTAAATTAATGGCGTACCGGAGAACCGGATGTAGCGAGCATGTGCACACAACAAAAGCATGCGCTACAATCAGGTTTGACTTTTTGCAGTATCAAACAAGGGGACTGGTTGAAACAAAATGTTCATGTACTACCAAGGGGAGTAACTACACATAATTTACATGTATTAATTATGGTAGAATGAACGCCAAAAATATTCAGAAATAACTATGGGATGAATAACACAAAAATGTTCAGATATAACTAGGGGATGAATGACACAAAAATGTTCAGATATAACTAGGGGATGAATGACACAAAAATGTTCAGATATAACTAGGGGATGAATGACACAAAAATGTTCAGATATAACTAGGGGATGAATGGTGCTAAATGTTCAGATATCATTAAATAGACTGGCTACACACAATGTTTGCATATGATGAAGATAAGATAAGATAAGCTAATTTGATAGTTCCAAATAATTAAAAATGTCTTAATTAAATTTTAGATGCTCATTTTTGGCAGATAAACATTCTGATTAAGAGACATTTCTGATTAAGAGAGAATTCTGATTAAGAGAAAAATTTGTTTCAAACTAGAACTATTGCAAAATAGACATTTAAAGTAGGCTAACGACTTAAACAAATCCGGGTGAATCTATGCGCGTCGGCCTATTGCCTATTGAGATGGTCACCTCAATCAAGGGAAACACAATTGTTGTTCTGAGATCATTGCCTCCTTTTGACACAGAAAGGGATTAAATTATAGCCCCCGTACGACATAACCAGTAGGGGACTTAAGAAAACGTAACCGTTTTCACAGTTGTCTACCTTCCAATAGACAAAAATAAATAGAATAGAAAAATCTTTTCAGCAATTTTCTTTTAAATGGCTATTTAAACAGCACGATTCTATGACCAAATTCTACAGTGTCGATGACTCGGATTATGTACGTATGTTGAGCTGGACGAAACATCCTTGGTGGATTGTATGGTTTATGTTGTACATTTGAACAACACGAGGTACCATGAGACTGCCACTAGACAATGATGCTCAATGGATTTGGTGGAGCTGGGGATGGGGGGAAGTCAAACAATTACTTCCAAGAATGTCAAGGTAACAAGTTATGGAGATCAAAGAAGCTGTTGTGACGTCATGACAGCGTGAACATTCAAAATGAAAAGAGCAAACTTCCTTTTCCAGTTGTGCCAATAGTGAAATGATTGTATCGGTAGTAAAATTATTGTGTTAGTAGTAAAATGATTGGATCAGTAGTAAAATGATTGAACCAGTTAGTAAAATGATTGAGCCAGTTAATAAAATGAATGAATCAGTCATTAAAATGATTGAGCCAGTTAGCAAAATGATTGAACCAGTTAGTAAAATGTTTGAACCAGTTAGCAAAATAATTGAATCAGTTAGTAAAATGGGGATCTATGTTTATGCCATTGATCCCATCATTTATTTTCTACCTACGCCCACAATACGATATTAGCTGTTTTACTTTCCAAAATGTATGTGTTTAACGCCCAATAATGTTGGTGTTTAATGCAGAAAAAATTTCAATACATGTGTAACACCAAAGAAAGTAGGTATTTAACGCCCCAAAAAGTAGGTATTTAACGCCCCACAAAAGTAGGTATTTAACGCCCCCAAAAGTAGATATTTAACGCGACAAAAAGTAGGTATTTCAAAACCCCATCCTGCCAAAAAAGAAAGAAACAGTCACGGACCACTGGACATTAGAGTTTCACAGTTATTATATAGATACAGTCACGGACCACTGGCTGGCTGAGTTTCACGGTTATTAGCGAAATAGAAGCAAAAACTCTTACACGGCTGTTGTCAATCGTTGCTAGTCAAAAATAGGGAGGGGTGATAATAGTAATTCAGCCATTCAAAGGGGACAAAGGACTTGTCTGTATGGAGAGGATCAGAACTGAAATGATCTCCCACGAAAGTCCCCTGCTTGAAGTGTCGGGGGGCAAACCAAGTGTCGATAACTCAAGTGCGCGTTAGTGCCTTTCAATTTCGCAAGGTAAATAAGAATTAGTTCCCCCTGATTGGGTTTATTCAAAGGTGGTATGAAGCGAAGCTGGCATGAAGAACGGCGGTGATATGGTTATGAATATCATATGGGGTTAGACGTATGTTGTGTATATAAGGTTTTGCATATGGTATTAGAGTATTGCCATATATGGTAGGGTCAAGCCTCGACGTGGAAGTCTACTACACGCGCTGGTCTCTCACCCAACTCTAGATTAATCGAGGATGCATCTTTAGGGAGGAATCTGTAGCCCTAAGCAAGTGATGAGTTAGTTTAAATTTTAAATTATGTGTGGCTGTACATACAAATCCCCTGTAATCGTATGAAGAAGAGAAAAGTCGGGTTCTAGAATTGTACACAATGAAAAGCAGCTCTATCAGAAGGCTTTGACTAGGTAGTTTTGTTTGATCAGGTATTTAGCCTGAGGATTGTTTGACAAGGTATTTAGCCTGATGATTGTTTGACCAGGTATTTAGCCTGATGATTGTTTGACCAGGTATTTAGCCTGATGATTGTTTGACCAGGTATTTAGCCTGAGGATTGTTTGACTAGGTATTTAGCCTGATGATTGTTTGACTAGGTATTTAGCCTGATGATTGTTTGACCAGGTATTTAGCCTGAGGATTGTTTGACTATGTATTTAGCCTGATGATTGTTTGACCAGGTAGTTAGCCTGAGGATTGTTTGACCAGGTATTTAGTCTGAGGATTGTAGATCTGCTAGAACGCTGACTTAAATCAGAGGTGTGTACACATGTGTACACGTCATCAAGATTTACTGAAGGCGGTCACCCAGAATGACCATCACTAAACTAAAGAGCATCGCCATAGAGCCCCGTGGCACTGTAGTGTAAGAGCCAATCAGAAACCTGAACACTAGTGGATGGCGACTCACTGTCATTGCAGGGGACTTCCGGGTATAGTGGGCTAAGGCACTCGGGAGTTCAGGAAGTCGTTGATAACTTCTGGGTGTTGTAAAGAGGGTTGCTGTTTGTGGAAATGGCACGGGGAAAGGGAGCTGTTGGGCAGCTGAAATGGGGTATAGTTTGGGAAATGCTACTGTATGGATAAAATAAAACAAAGTAAAATTAACTATGAAAATATTTTGCGTAATGTTACTTCCCTTAGGTCGTAAAGTTTGCACAACATACGTCTGGTGAAGTGTAGTCAGTGAAACACGGGGACGACAGTTCTCAGGTTAAAGCAATAAGAAATATACAGAGGGTAGGGGAAAACCTGAGAAAGGCAACCCAAGAAAGCGGACGTATCCGAGCAAAGAGCCCTAGACAGCACAGAGACAAGCACTCTTAGTTGATGACAAGTTATGTCCTGTCAACTACAAAATGTTACGCCATTTTCTGTGGTCTTGATCATTGTATTTTTTCTACTAAATCCGCCGATTCTATCTTTTCGAAAACATGGATCTGTAGACGGATATCCATTTGACAATTTTAAAGCAGTTATTTATTAATTTTAACTGGAGTGTTAATTTGAGTAATTCTTTAAACTCAGAGCTAAGTCCAACATTGATTCTACTAACAGACGGGATTACAAAACATGATAGTACAAAGAGACACATATACTTCAAAAATATGTAATTGAAAAATTGGCTGCTTTACAATTGTTTTAGAAAATAAAATTGGCGGTGTCAAATTACCCAGTATCGTCTCAATTTACAAGATATCATCAGACCTGTGTTTAACTAATGAATTACTCATGTTAGAGAGTCTGGTTAGTCAGATGTGATTGTTGACATTTGTACGGGCCGCAGATGGTCACATTTGGATGAATGTTATACCAAGGAGACCGAAAACCAAATTAAAAAGTTTGATTGTGGAGTATACGGTTTCATCGGTAGCAATGTCACAGTCACGTGACAGTAGCAACTCATGTCTCACGGCTGTACATATCTCACGGCTTTACATATCACACGACAGTACATAGCTCACGACTAATAACTTTATCAGGGCTGCACATATCTCAGGATGTAAAGACCACATACCAAACTCAATTTGTCCATAGATTGATATTTACCTACTCACTCAGCTGGATTTAGGGATTAAAGGTAAATATGGAAGCAACGTGGATACCGTATGCATAAAACATGGATACAATGTCGATTCGGTAGGAGTACAACATGGATAGCATAAAGGCTGCCACATTACTGCCATATTGCTACCACATGGCTGCCCCGTTAACATCAAATGTCTTACACATGACTACCACATGGTACCACAATACGACCACATGGCTACCACATTATTACTCCATGGGTACAACATTATTACTACATGGTGTACCCCATTACTACCAAATGCAAAGTGCATGTACTAAAACGAAGTGATGTAGAACTGTTGGGCGGAATTACCTCCCCTCTGCCACCGTATTCAACGAAGGAATCCACTTATCCTTAGTTTAATATCAGGCAAGGGCCGTCACTCTTAGACGACAACTTGCGCCCCGGGCGACGTTTAACCAACGAGATGGTCCAGTGGTCTCCCCTTGATTATTTTTAAAGAGAAGAAGATAATTGGACGGAATCCTTAACCTTATTCCTCCCCCCTTCCCCTTTTTCCAAATTGTTTCCCTTGGTTAATGTGTCTTGTTATGAAGAAATTGAAATCTTAAGATGTTATGGGGTTCAGCCTTATACAGCGTCACATTCCTGATGAAGGTTGTGCCCCCCCTACCTCCCCAACCACAGACACATTCTCGAAGTACAATGTCAGATTGTGTGTGTGGCATTTCAAAACACAAGCGCTTAATTGTTTGTTTTTACACCACACATTTATACTCTTATGTTTACACCACACAGTTATACTCTTTTGTTTACACCACACATTTATACTCTTATGTTTACACCACACAGTTATACTCTTATGTTTACACCACACATTTATACTCTTATGTTTACACCACACAGTTATACTCTTATGTTTACACCACACAATAATATTCTTATGTTTACACCACACAATAATATTCTTATGTTTACACCACACATTTATACTCTTATGTTTACACCACACATTTATACTCTTATTTTTACACCACACATTTATACTCTTATGTTTACACCACACAGTTATACTCTTATGTTTACACCACACATTTATACTCTTATGTTTACACCACACAGTTATACTCGTATGTATTCAGATTCAGAACAAACCTTTCTTTTTCATTCTCCAGTTTTAAGACATCACTAAACTATTTGATAGGCCCTCCCAACATTATAAACTCTACGTAGAAGCTACACCAAGTAGATAAAACATGTGAAATATATTTCCAATGACTTCATCATAAATTGTTAGTGACGTCATGATTTCCTGCAGGCTGTTTCAGTCTTTTGTTTTATTTAGTTATTTCTATTCTGTTTTAAAAACAACAGTTTTATGAAATCCTATTATGAGAAAATATAGATGAGAATTTCAAATGAATTGTTAACCCAGAAAAAATTGCGAATGAATGTATCCTCAAAAGGACAAGACATAAAAATATAGCTTACGTAGTCTGAAAGAATTTGTAATAAAATATGAATGCAGTATTGATGTTGGACTTTACTGGTCTCCGCCTTTGTCAACATGTCGCCGTCCAAAGACTCGGGGAATATTTGTTAAAAATATTATTGGGCAAACTTAGCCGTCTGTATTACAGCTGTACGGCATACAAAGTAGCGGCATGGGATGACGCCTGGCTCAATAACCGAGTTAAGGGTGTGTGGGAGAGGGGAGCCAGTGCGGGTGTTGAGCTGAGTGTGTGAATGCGGGGAGGAGAGCGTGAGAGTGTTGGGAGGAGAGTGTGTGAGTGTGGGGAAGAGAGTGTGTGTTGGGAGGAGAGTGTGTGTTGGGAGGAGAGTGTGTGTTGGGAGGACAGTGTGTGTTGGGAGGAGAGTGTGGGGAGGAGAGTGTGTGAGTGTGGGGAGGAGACAGAGAGCAGGGTGTGGAGGAACAGGTGTATGAACGGGGAAGGTACTGTTGGTGGGTGGGAGAGAGAGAATGTGCGGGTGGAGAAGAGAGTGTGTGGGGAAGATAGAGAGAGTTGGGATGTAAAGGAGAGTGTGGACGGGGAGAAGATATTACAATTTAAAGGATTGGAAGAATGTTGGTGGGGGGAGACGGACCTTTGTTAGGTTAGTTTTTAAATGAAGAAAAATACAGTGAAGAATACATTAAAAATAATCTACAACATAACTGCAACTGTGAGAATGGAAATGTTTAACATTGTTAATGTGTACATGTGTACATTTAAATTGTCCTGGGGGGGGAGGCCTATGATTACATAATATATAAGGACGCGTAACTATCACTGCTGTGACTGATGTCATGCCAATGTTGTGAACACGATGACAAGTTCATAAGTGCGGGGTGAGTACATGTGTCTGCACCGGGTTGTTGGTGGCGAAAGTTGCTTGGGTCAACGTTAACACTGTTTATTGTGAAACTGACCTTTATGTCCGCAAACACCTGGGACGATCCGCTAGTAGGTCAGTACATAATTCTATGAGACGACTTCTATCGCTTGTCTCCCCCCCACCCCAGCCTTTCAACTTGACACGAGATAAAAGAAGATATCAATAGAAAACGTCTTAGCTCAGCTTCTCAGCGGACATTGTCAGTGAGACCCTTATTTGTGTGGCTCTCCCGTTTGAGAAGATTTATCTGATACAAAGGACTCGCACATTAGAGAGGTGAGAATGTGTCATATGTTGAAGCAATTATAAAATGTCTGAAAACAGGACTGATCATGTGCACATGAATAAGATCTTATTAGGCCCTAATGCAGTGTTTTCATCGTCTGATATTAAATTGAACACTTATTTAATTTGAACTGCTGTGAGCAAGTAGAGATACATGCATGGGATCGCAAAAGATACCACCTGGGCCCATAAAGGGGGACACAATATCTACATGTGCTTCCGAAGGGGGACACAATACAGATATCTGTTTACGAAAATATATAATCTGCAGATTATGTATAAACAATATAATGTTTAGCACTCCAAAAGAAAAAGTCACATCACTAGACGGATATCCATAAGAAGATTTTAAATCAGTTATTTATTCATTTTTAACTGGAGTGTTAATGTTAACAATTCTTAAGAACCCAGAGCTACGTCCAACAGACGGGATTATAGATTATGATGGAATAAAGAGACAGATGTACTTGGATAGAATCTGTAATTTAGAAAAGCAAACTTGTCCGGTTTACTTTTGTTTTAGAAGAAACAATTGTTTGCGTTAAATTTCTTAATATCGTCTGACTTTCCAGGATCGCATCAGGCCTGTGTTTGACTAATGAATTACGGATGTTAGAGAGTACGGCTAAGTTAGTCAACTAGCTATAGATGAATGTTGACATTTTTTCTGTCTGCAGATTGTTACAATAGGCTGAATTTTGAACCAAGGAGTCGATTGATTGAATACTTAAATAGCGCTTGTATCCATGCTACTTTAGCATGCTCATAGCACTTGTATCCATGCTACTTTAGCATGCTCATAGCGCTTGTATCCATGCTACTTTAGCATGCTCATAGCACTTGTATCCATGCTACTTTAGCATGCTCATAGCACTTGTATACATGCTACTTTAGCATGCTCATAGCGCTTGTATCCATGCTACTTTAGCATGCTCATAGCACTTGTATCCATGCTACTTTAGCATGCTCATAGCACTTGTATCCATGCTACTTTAGCATGCTCATAGCGCTCTGGTGTATTAAATCTATTTAAAGAAAAGTCTTTAAATGTTTCTTAAATGATTTTTATCATTTTCAATTTCCCTTGAAGATTGAGGCAAGCTGTTCCATAACTTTGGCGCTATCGCTTCAAAAGAACGCACTCCCTATGACTTTTTTTCCGTGTCCATCCACACTGGGAACTCTCAGTAAGGAATGTGTTGAAGAGCGCACTCCATATGAATTTTTTCTGTGTTCATCCACACTGAGAACTCTCAGTCAGGACTGTGTTGAAGACTGCATGTTCTTTAAGGTTACGTGTTTAGAAATTAGTTCTTTAAGATATTCCGGTGCGGAACCTTCTGTACAGCTGTACGCCAGGGACAGAATTGTGTGGTCAATGCGCTCATTCACAGGAAGCCAGTGGAGATCTCTAAGTACTGGGGTGATGTGGTCAAATTTCTTTCTCCGTGATACAATGCGACCGGCAGTACTTTGTACCTTCTAAAACCAATATTCAAGAGTTTGATTGTGTGAACATGGTTTCACCGGTAGCTGTGCCACAGTTGTGATAACATGGTTTCACCGGTAGCTGTGCCACAGTTGTGATAACATGGTTTCACCGGTAGATGTGCCACAGTTGTGATAACATGGTTTCACCGGTAGCTGTGCCACAGCTGTGATAACATGGTTTCACCGGTAGCTGTGCCACAGTTGTGATAACATGGTTTCACCGGTAGATGTGCCACAGTTGTAATAACATGGTTTCACCGGTAGATGTGCCACAGTTGTGATAACATGGTTTCACCGGTAGCTGTGCCACAGTTGTGATAACATGGTTTCACCGGTAGCTGTGCTACAGTTGTGATAACATGGTTTCACCGGTAGCTGTGCTACAGTTGTGATAACATGGTTTCACCGGTAGCTGTGCTACAGTTGTGATAACATGGTTTCACCGGTAGCTGTGCCACAGTTGTGATAACATGGTTTCACCGGTAGCTGTGCCACAGTTGTGATATTTGGTTTTTGTCCTCATTTAAAGGACATTGCAGATACCACGGCATGAGGACCACATGAACTCTGGATGTATACCCGACGGATACCACATAGCTGCCACATTACTACCACATGGCTGTCAAATTACTAAGTCATAGGTGACATGCTACATTACTACCAGACAGCTACCACATTACTACCACATGGCTGCCACATTACTACCACATGGCTGCCACATTACTACCACATGGCTGCCACATAACTACCACATGGCTGCCAAATTACTGCCACATGGCTGCCACATTACTACCACATGGCAGCCACATTACTGCCACATGGCTGCCACATTACTGCCACATTACTGCCACATGGCTGCCACATTACTGCCACATGGCTATCCCATAGAAATATATTGACAAGCATTACAGCGTTAAATCCTTGAAATAACGTTGTGATTATTTTGAAGACAGCTGTTAAGGTCAGTCTAGAAGCGTGATTCTTTAATCGTGTTGAAAAGTACACGGCTTTCAATGGACCTATTGCCATGTTCAGTGGAGCGAAGCCCGCAGATTTCTTCTCATTTCCTTGCCATTCAATCCATATCGATTTCTAAATCGACAAATCAATAGTTTATAGGAAAATTCGATTGAGAAATATGATCATGATTGTTTCAAAATATTTGTTAAAATATCAATACAGATAGATTTAATGAAAGTTTCCATCTCGTTTCTTTCAAAAGTTCTTTTTTAACCAAGAAAATAATTTGACGACGCTGCTGAGACAATTGTAATGATTGGATGTAATGTGTTTGTTGATCGTCTGTGTCGTGCTGGTCAACAAGGTCAAGGTCTTACTGGTCTGATTCGGTTATACCAGGCCAGACTCGAGTTTTTTAAACAATGACGTCACTAGAGTTTCCGCACTTGAGACTTAAGGTTTAAATTTAGGTTTAAAAAATAGAGGGAAAAAGAACCCAACAACTTCCCACTGAATGGACTATAGACTGACCCACTCCATGGAAACTAGATCAGATGTCCACCTCAGCCGGAAACGGACCATAGTCCAGACAACTATGGCTGCTGGAAGTTACGATTCGTGTCGGGGGCGGACCAACATCTCGCGTGAAATTGATAGGCATGGGCGTCAGTTGTTGGTGACGTACATTGCAAGACGAATATCGGAGTTGCCGACAGTGTAGAGTAATCTTTTTGAAATATGTAGCACAGACTTGACCTTAAACTGCCTAGATTACCTAAAGCAGACTTCAATTTTCATAAAACTCTGAAATAACAACCTTATCCAATTTCACTGTAGCATTGAATGTAGGATGCTACAGAGAGACATTGGTACAACCAGTAGCATTGATTGTAGGATCCTACAGAGAGACATTGGTACAACCAGTAGCATTGAATGTAGGATGCTACAGAGAGACATTGGTACAACCAGTAGCATTGAATGTAGGATGCTACAGAGAGACATTGGTACAACCAGTAGCATTGAATGTAGGATGCTACAGAGAGACATTGGTACAACCAGTAGCATTGATTGTAGGATGCTACAGAGAGTCATTGGTAAAACCAGTAGCATTGAATGTAGGATGCTACAGAGAGACATTGGTACAACCAGTAGCATTGAATGTAGAATGCTACAGAGAGACATGGTACAACCAGTAGCATTGAATGTAAGATGCTACAGAGAGGCATTGGTACAACCAGTAGCATTGAATGTAGGATGCTACAGAGAGACATTGGTACAACCAGTAGCATTGAATGTAGGATGCTACAGAGAGACATTGGTACAACCAGTAGCATTGAATGTAGGATGCTACAGAGAGGCATTGGTACAACTAGTAGCATTGAATGTACGATGCTACAGAGAGACATTGGTACAACCAGTAGCATTGAATGTAGGATGCTACAGAGAGACATTGGTACAACCAGTAGCAATGAATGTAGGATGCTACAGAGAGACATTGGTAAACCAGTAGCATTGAATGTAGGATGCTACAGAGAGACATTGGTACAACTAGTAGCATTGAATGTAGGATGCTACAGAGAGACATTGGTACAACCAGTAGCATTGAATGTAGGATGCTACATATATATATATTGGTACAACTAGTAGCATTGAATGTAGGATGCTATAGAGAGACATTGGTACAACCAGTAGCATTGAATGTAGGATGCTACAGAGAGACATTGGTACAACCAGTAGCATTGAATGTAGGATGCTACAGAGAGACATTGGTACAACTAGTAGCATTGAATGTAGGATGCTACAGAGAGACATTGGTACAACCAGTAGCATTGAATGTAGGATGCTACATATATATATATTGGTACAACTAGTAGCATTGAATGTAGGATGCTATAGAGAGACATTGGTACAACCAGTAGCATTGAATGTAGGATGCTACAGAGAGACATTGGTACAACCAGTAGCATTGAATGTATGATGCTACAGAGAGACATTGGTACAACCAGTAGTATTGAATGTAGGATGCTACATATATATATATATATTGTTACAACTAGTAGCATTGAATGTAGGATGCTACAGATATACATTGGTACAACCAGTAGCATTGAATGAAGGATGCTACATAGAGGCATTGGTACAACCAGTAGCATTGAATGTAGGCTGCTACAGAGAGACATTGGTACAACCAGTAGCATTGAATGAATGATGCTACAGAGAGGCATTGGTACAACCAGTAGCATTGAATGAATGATGCTACAGAGAGGCATTGGTACAACTAGTAGCATTGAATGTACGATGCTACAAAGAGACATTGGTACAACCAGTAGCATTGAATGAAGGATGCTACAGAGAGACATTGGTACAACCAGTAGCATTGAATGTAGGATGTTACAGAGAGACATTGGTAAACCAGTAGCATTGAATGTAGGATGTTACAGAGAGACATTGGTAAACCAGTAGCATTGAATGAAGGATGCTACAGAGAGACATTGGTACAACCAGTAGCATTGAATGTAGGATGTTACAGAGAGACATTGGTACAAATAGTAGCATTGAATGTAGGATATTACAGAGAGACATTGGTAGAAATAGTAGCATTTAAATGTAGGACGCTACAGAGAGACAATATTAAAGCAAGCAGAGACCACACTCGACCATAAAACCAGACTCTACCATAAAACCAGACTCTACAATAAAACCAGACTCTACCATAAAGAACCAACTTCGCCATTTGGCCTCAATCAATTCCAATAAAAACTCGTGCTTTAAAGCGAAACGAGTTATTGTTTTCTGGTGACGTGAATTGGCGGCAGCAGAACTCACTGAAACGGCTGCATTCGACCAGAGTTATCGTCTCTTCTTATATCAAATGGACTTATTAATGAACTGGACGGAGGCCGGGGGGGGGGGGGGGTAGTTAAAAGCGGTCTTAAAATTAGGTCCCGATTCAGAGATCATGGCGATTATTGGGTAGAAAAACAAATGATAATCATTGGACGTACATCCATCCACCATTACCATGGATGATGATGGTGATGTCCAATTTTGTTCCAACATTACCATGGATGGTGATGGTGATGTCCAATGTTGTTCCAACATTACCATGGTTGGTGATGGTGATGTCCGATGTTGTTCCAACATTACCATGGATGGGGATGGTTATAAGAAGATAACTTATTTTAAGGAAGCCACGAAGCAGAAACCCTGGGATGAGGCATAACTATCTAAATGTTAAACGAAATATAAGTGTCTCCAGATAGTACAACAAACTTGAAATCTTGAAATAAAATGATGGCCGCCCTGAGCTATTAGAGACATCACGAAATTATTGGTTTTTGTTTGTAAAAATAAAACAAAAACAACTGCCAATATCCAAGAAGAAAGGCAAGCATTCCAAACACGGGATTAAGGCTCTGGGGGGGGGGGGGGGGTGATTGAGGTGAAGTGGGGTAGGATAATGACACTTTTAAGTCAAAAGCCGATTAAATCAAGTTCCTTGATCATGGATTCTAGACAATTTTGATTTTTTTTTAAATGTGTTGGATAAATGCTGTGTTTTTACGGAAAGAACGCTGTCGGCAAGGGAGGCTATTTGCTCGTGAAATTTGTTTCGGATGAGAGAAATGAAAATGAGTTTAAAAATGGAGGCAAGAAAGACGACGACAAATAAGGGAGTTAACTAGCAACCATAGGTCTCTAACATTGTTTGGGTCGCCCGCCCTTACTTTATTTTGAAGCAACACAGTGCACCAAACAGTTGAAGGTCGCATATACATTAGGGACCTGCTAGGGTTTGTGTCACGCGCGTCTCAGATTAATGAACGTCATAGAGAACATTGACGAAGAAAAGGGGGGGGGTGTGGTTGGTGAAAATGGTTGTTTCCGTGGGGGGGGGGGGGGAGTAGTTGATTGGTGAAAACGATTGCTGGGTTGAAGGGGGGGGGGTGGTTGATTTTAGATGATGATTGTTGGAATGGTACCTGATGAAGAAGACCTTGCAGTGATTTTGGTGGTAATTGATGAAGAAGGCCTTGCAGTGATTTTGGTGGTAATTGATGAAGAAGGCCTTGCAGTGATTTTGGTGGTAATTGATGAAGAAGGCCTTGCAGTGATTTTGGTGGTAATTGATGAAGAAGGCCTTGCAGTGATTTTGGTGGTAATTGATGAAGAAGGCCTTGCAGTGATTTTGGTGGTAATTGATGAAGAAGGCCTTGCAGTGATTTTGGTGGTAATTGATGAAGAAGGCCTTGCAGTGATTTTGGTGGTAATTGATGAAGAAGGCCTTGCAGTGATTTTGGTGGTAATTGATGAAGAAGGCCTTGCAGTGATTTTGGTGGTAATTGATGAAGAAGGCCTTGCAGTGATTTTGGTGGTAATTGATGAAGAAGGCCTTGCAGTGATTTTGGTGGTAATTGATGAAGAAGGCCTTGCAGTGATTTTGGTGGTAATTGATGAAGAAGGCCTTGCAGTGATTTTGGTGGTAATTGATGAAGAAGGCCTTGCAGTGATTTTGGTGGTAATTGATGAAGAAGGCATTGCAGTGATTTTGGTGGTAATTGATGAAGAAGACCTTGCAGTGATTTTGGTGGTAATTGATGAAGAAGGCCTTGCAGTGATTTTGGTGGTAATTGATGAAGAAGGCCTTGAATTGATTTTGGTGGTAATTGATGAAGAAGGCCTTGCAGTGATTTTGGTGGTAATTGATGAAGAAGGCCTTGCAGTGATTTTGGTGGTAATTGATGAAGAAGGCCTTGCAGTGATTTTGGTGGTAATTGATGAAGAAGACCTTGCAGTGATTTTGGTGGTAATTGATGAAGAAGACTGAGGAGAAGGATACGTTAACAAAACACTATTATTGGAGGTGATTGGTGAAGACGATTGTTGGAACGGATTGGTAAAGACGATTGTTGGAACGGATTGGTGAAGACGATTGTTGGAACGGATTGGTAAAGACTATTGTTGGAACGGATTGGTGAAGACTATTGTTGGAACGGATTGGTAAAGACGATTGTTGGAACGGATTGGTAAAGACTATTGTTGGAACGGATTGGTAAAGACTATTGTTGGAACGGATTGACAAAGACGATTGTTGGAACGGATTGGTAAAGACGATTGTTGGAACGGATTGGTAAAGACGATTGTTGGAACGGATTGGTAAAGACGATTGTTGGAACGGATTGGTAAAGACGATTGTTGGAACGGATTGGTAAAGACTATTGTTGGAACGGATTGACAAAGACGATTGTTGGAACGGATTGACAAAGACGATTGTTGGAACGGATTGGTAAAGACTATTGTTGGAACGGATTGGTAAAGACTATTGTTGGAACGGATTGACAAAGACGATTGTTGGAACGGATTGACAAAGACGATTGTTGGAACGGATTGACAAAGACGATTGTTGGAACGGATTGACAAAGACGATTGTTGGAACGGATTGGTAAAGACTATTGTTGGAACGGATTGGTAAAGACGATTGTTGTAACGGATTGGTAAAGACGATTGTTGGAACGGATTGGTAAAGACGATTGTTGGAACGGATTGGTAAAGACTATTGTTGGAACGGATTGGTAAAGACTATTGTTGGAACGGATTGGTAAAGACGATTGTTGGAACGGATTGGTAAAGACTATTGTCGAGGCTGATTGGTGAAAAACACATACACACACCACATATACACACCAGACATACACACCACACATACGCACCAAACATACACACACCAGACACATATAAATGACAGCATTCAGATCTCCTTGTTTCATTCTTACGTCTGATCGGTGGGCAATTAAGGCATTTAGGGCATTGATGACATCTGATCGGTGGGCAATTAAGGCATTTAGGGCATTGATGACATCTGATCGGTGGGCAATTAAGGCATTTAGGGCATTGATTAATTTTAAACAAAATTTGATCAGAATATCACATGACCGATGAAATATTTTTTAAGCTAGCAAAAATCCCTACTATTTCTTGCACTATCTTAAGCTATTTAACAAATCTATGTAACTAATCTGTAACAGGCTTATGTTGGCAGGGAGGGATGTGTTTAAGTTAAAATTTGTTACGGCAAATTGATAAGATGTTTGCGTTATTTCTCACATTCAACATTGTACACACACACACAGGAAGCTGTAAGTCATTACAAAGTATGTTGCTGTAGCTAGAAGTATGACTCCATGAATATATCGGAAAATGTTGTTTGTCTGATGAGGATGTATTCTGCTTCGCTTAAAGATAACTCAATATATCGAAGCCGGGTCCAGTGCTATGTCGGCAACATAAGTCTGCGAGCCAGGTGACCCTCCAGTTCACAGTCCAGTCACACATTCGATAGATTATCTGATAGCCCTGGGATCCAGCCTTCGGATTGGTCTCTGATTCCACCAATCATGGCTTTCCGTCCACTCGGCCTTCCGGTTTATTTTGACGTCACGAATTCTAACACCGAATGTCATTACATAGTTATGTTTAAACAACAAATAAATGCGATAAATATCAACAGGAAATGTCATCAACACAGTTAAACAACAAATGTCATCAACACGGTTAAACAAATGTCATGAAATGTAATTCTCAGATAACAATTCCGAGACTGCGATTCTCGGTGAGTAATCTTCCGTTTGTAATTTTCAGTGCGTAATATGTAGTGTTCAATCCTAATTGTGTTATATGTAGTGTGTAATATGTCGTGTGTAATATGTCGTGTGTAATATGTCGTGTGTAATATATCGTGTGTAATATGTCGTGTGTAATATGTCGTGTGTAATATGTCGTGTGTAATATGTCGTGTGTAATATGTCGTGTGTATTATGTAGTGTGTAATCCTAAGGGTGTAATAATAAAGTTGTAATGTTAAGTGTGTAATATGCAGTGTGTAATTAGTAGTGTGTAATATGTAGTGTGTAATATGCAGTGTATAATATGCAGTGTGTAATATGCAGTGTGTAATATGCAGTGTGTAATATGTAGTGTGTAATATGTAGTGTGTAATATGTAGTGTTTAATCCTAAGGGTGTAATAATAAAGTTGTAATGTTAAGTGTGTAATATGCAGTGTGTAATATGCAGTGTGTAATATGTAGTGTTTAATTCTCATATTGTATTCATCGGTGTGTTTTCTTCATTGCTTAATATATGTGTGCATTTTTCAGTGGGCAAAAACAGTTTTAAGAATTTGAGCACAAATAAATAAATAAAAAAATTAACTGTGCACATTACTACAGGATCATTGGGGTGGTGGATTAAGTTTGGGAAGGGGGCTGGGGGGAAGGGGAGATGGAGGTCAACTAAAAAAAAGAAGTTCATAAAAAAATTCTTATAGCGCATGTACGCTAAATTATAAACTTCAAGATGTACCCATATTAATTTATTTTAATATCTAAACATTGCATTCATTCACTTATGGCAACGCCTCAAGAGAATAGGATATCTGGATATCTGGGTCAAGGAGACGTGACACCTGAAATACAAGACCCAGAGTTAATGCGTGCTGGAGAACAATCGCCAGGGCAGGCAATAATAACGCACCGGTGTGGTTGAACAGGGCATTAGGGCCCGATAATACGGTGCTGCCTGGGACATGTTGTCAATAATTGGAACGTTGACGCCGTAATTAGATCAAGTCCTAACTATAATCAAGTTTGCAGCCAATGGCCTCCCTTTGATTACGATAAAGAGGGGATTATGGTCGAAGAGGCCATTAATCAAATCCAAAATAAGGGGGCAAAGACGTCAGGATGGAGATGTACGTGGTGCTTTGGTGGAATGATGAGGAAGACACAACGGAGTTCTGAGGTCTAGGAGTGCTGATGTCTAGAAGTGCTTAGGTCTAGGAGTGCTGAGGTCTAGAAGTGCTAAGGTCTAGGAGTGCTGAGGTATAGAAGAGCTGATGTCTAGGATTCCTGAGGTCCAGGAGTGCTGGGGTCTAGAAGTGCTTAGGTCTAGGAGTGCTGAGATCTTGAAATGCTGAGGTCTAGGATTCCTGAGGTCCAGGGCTGCTGAGGTATAGAAGTACAGATTTCTAGTCATAGCGAGGTCTTGCAGAGCTGATATCTTGGAGTGCCGATGTTTTAGAAGTGCCGATGTAATATTCTTAAGTAGCTTTGGTAATTAAATGCCAACAATGACGCAGTTAAGAATTAATTTCATATGGTGATTTGCGTAATGCAACGATTTGATGATATTAATAAGGAATTACAAACGTTTAATAAGATATGTGTAAAATAGATGTTCAAATAGCAAAAGTCAATGAATGCGATCACAAGTTCAATAACCTTCTGAATGAGCTCCCAGTAGCGCATCGAATATGATGGTAAAATGGACAGTTAGTCACCCTTCTCAAACTTGTTATGTAATAATGCACTTTATTCTTGGACTGAGTCTGTGAATGTCCCGTCCACTGAGATTTATGATGCCACTGAGGAAGTCAATGCCTGACGTAATAGACTGAACACTGTACCTTCTCCGGAATGTCTGGGTGACGTCATAAAAGGGCCATCTCCAGGAATCTAAACCAACAAGTTCAATTTGGAGGACGGACATCCGGGGCTATCAAACGTCAGTTGGAGACTCATAAACAAGACACCCGTGTTCTTTTATGACGGCTACAGTTCTTCCTTTTGGTCGAGCCAGGAGTTTAAAAAAAATAACTTTTCTATTTATCCATGCTACATTTCTTTCTCGACTTCTTACACTACTCTTAAACTAACTTGATCTCCCCGGCCTAAGTTTGGTGTGATGTATTTGATGTGTTTGTCCTGATGGGTTTGTCCTGATGTATTTGTCCTAATGTGTTTGTCCTGATGTGTTTGTCCGAATGTGTTTGTCCTGATGTGTTTGTCCTGATGTGTTTGTCCTGATGTATTTGGCCTGATGTATTTGTCCGATTTTAAAAATTGATTCATAGACTGGGAATAGTAACAGCATAAAGTTATTTTCAGTTTATTCAGAGAGGAGGAGCTGCTTTTGTATTTGTTGGTTTCAAAGAGTTGGAGGTGACCATTACATTGATTGGATTTGGACAGTTGGAGCTTAAAATTACATTCGTTGGTTTCAGATAGTTGGAGATTAACTTTATATTAATTGGATTCAAATATTTGCAGCAGTAACTGATCTGTTTCATTCTCCCCTTCCCAACGTGACCTGCTTGACATTAATGTCAACAAATGACATGTCCGATACATGACCCCACCATGACACTGATCATTTGAACGGTATACATTTAATTTAAAAAAAATATATTTCATATATTAACTGCCGAGACAGTAAACTGGACACCAACTGACCACCAACTGGCCACCAACTGGCCACCAACTGGCCACCAACTGGTCACCAAGTGGCCACCAACTGGCCACCAACTGGTCACCAAGTGGCCATTAACTGGTCACCAACTGGCCACCAACTGACCACCAACTGACCACCAACAGCGAAGTCCGATCTATGAGCTTACCGGAAGTCAGTTACTGGTTGTTAAAAGCTGCTTGCATATGTCCAATGAAAGATTAATCCCCTCTATCTCAAGGGATGGTAAATCTCTGGTTATTATAATGGTTCTTTAGTTCCCCTTATCATCCCCTTCACTTTCAGCCGGTCTAAGCTTAAACGAGAATTTGCCAAGTGAATTATTGACACGTTTGTCCGAGACAGCTACGGTATCTAGAAGCGGAAATAGCCTCAACAATCTGTAAGCCGAGACATGGTCAGTGGATAAAACAACAACAGATTTGTATACCAAGCGTCATAAAACAATCCATGTCAAGGAAAAATAGATGACTAAATGTCATGACCCTTTGCTGCAGTGGGAACGATTCAGTCTAAAGATAAGTTTTTTCTTTGGGAGACAGAATGAAAAAATCAGCCACATTTATTGGCTTTGGAGGAATTGTATTTTTTTTTTAAATCCTGATAATACAGTGGTTAAATTATCTAGAAAATGGCGGCGGATGATGTTATAATCTGATTGAAATTATCTATGGTAAATCTTTTCAAATTAATAGTCAACAGACCTAAAACCACTGCATTAATGGGATCGCAATGACAGCTTTACATCGAATGCCAACTTGTCAATATTCGACATTCACTTATAATGGTGAAAAAAAAAATCTGAGGGAAAAAAGTAATTCTGCTCAAAATGGAAGAATGTGTCTTGAATATAAAGACATATATAAATATAAGGGTTTGAATTGATAGTTTAACATGGTTTATATGAACTGACAGTTTAACTTTGATGTATATTAATAGAGATTTCACCTTTGACCTTTAATTAGTATTGTTATTTTCATGAGGTGGGGGATGGGGGTGGTAGGGGCTGGTATTTTGCTTTGTCTATTCTGAACATTGCACAACATTTGAACCTGGACATTATAAAATTTCATTACGGGATAGTATATTTAACAAAAGAAAAAATGTTTCATTATTTTCTTTATCTAGAATCTATAAAAAGCGCGAGGCCATGGTAACCAAGGGTGACATTCCCCAAGGTACCAGTAATCACAGCCATGGGGACCAGAGGTGACGTTCCCCAACGTACCAGTACTCATGTATGTTTCAAGACATATAAAAATCAAACAACAGTTTCATTAGATCGTTATGATGTTCTGGTGTTGTACACCGCTGAGCACAGGCGAAGATGAAATGAATAATTGAATAAGCCGGGTGTTGGGAAGACACAAGTATTAGCCACTTCCGGACAGGATCGTGTGATGGAGACCTGGAGATGGCGTCTGAGAGGTTTGGGTTGCTAGTTGGAAAGTAGGGATTCTCAGACTGGTTAGGATGGTGACTACCCAGAGATGCTTATTTAGCCTCTATAAGATAGTCGACAAAGTTTGCATTGATCGTGGGATAATTTATTGATCAATTTTGGCAAGGTGCGGCTTCACGGGGTTTTACAGATATTGGTTTGGGTAAGTGATAAGTTATATGGTTTTAGAACCACTGGGGTATGATATTCGTAGGGTTTCAGCAGTAGTTTCATGATCCTAAAATAGTCTCATTGATAAGGCTTCGGACGGTGAGTAATTTAAATAATTGGATTAACGTTTCGTTGAGATTTTTATTGGTACAAGGCGGCATAGATTGGCAGCACTGGACTTGCATGTTGTATGAGAACAGTGGATGACCCAGCACTGAACTTGCATGTTGTATGAGAACAGGGGATGACCCAGCACTGAACTTGCATGTTGTATGAGAACAGTGGATGACCCAGCACTGAACTTGCATGTTGTATGAGAACAGGGCTGACCCAGCACTGGACTTGCATGTTGTATGAGAACAAGGGTTGACCCAGCACTGGACTTGTATGTTGAATGAGAACAGGGGATGACCCAGCACTGAGCGTGCATGTTGTATGAGAACAATGGATGACTAGGGTGCTCTACGCCCCGTCATGCCCCCAAAGAAACTAGTCGATTCTAACCAAAAGACCTAGTCAGTGTTCCCCAAAAGAACTTAGCCAGTGTTCACCTAAAGAACCCCTCAGTGTTCCCCTAAAGCACCACTCAGTGTTTCCTTAAAAAAACCTAATCAGTGCTCCCCCAGCCCCAAAGAACCTACTCATTGCTCGCCCAATAATATCTAATCAATATCTATTTAGGTGTAATGACTTATCAATTCTATACGTATCAATTCTATACGTATCAATTCTATACGTATCAATTCTATACTTATCAATTCTATACTTATCAATTCTATACTTCTTACATCGCTTGTAAAATTTCAACACGCCGACTGATGACGTGCCCTTCACATCATTGACATGCCACTCAGATGTTGCTCATTGTCACTCACATCACTATCATATCATATGTCACTCATATGTCATTTAAGTGTCTTTGACATGCTACTCACTCCACTTTCATATCAAATGTCAATCATATGTCATGTAAGTGTCTTTCACATGTTACTCACTCCAGTGTCATCTCAAATGTCACTGAAATGTCATTTAAGTGTTTTTGACATGTTACTCACTCCACTTTCAGATCAAATGTCACTCAAATGTCAATCAAATATTTTACCATGTTACTCAGTTGGGGATCAAAAGGCACGTCTGTGCTTCTGACGTAACACGATCATCATCATGTCACTTAGGGTGATCATACACTAGGTCCGGATTTCACCGGATTTTAAGACTGACGACGAGACCGGTTGCTCGGTAGAACTGTACATCGGACATTGTAGAAATTGAGAATACATTGCAGCCGATCGCATCCGAATTTTTATTGTTTATCATAACAACGGCCTTGACCCTGCTGTCTTTCCGCTGGCGAGTATTAAACTAAACATAGATTTTAAATGAGCGTGTTGTATTAAAAAAACTGGAATATATGAACATATGTTTTATTTGATGAAGAATCCATTATTAAAATTATTATTTTCAGAATGAACCATTATACTTTTGACTACCTACATACAGTGGTATGCTTTGTTGGTGCAAAGTATAAATTAAATTATTAATTGTTGACAGTGGGGCATAGTGCAGCAGAGTGACAGTGGTATTTTCGTTGAATCAAATCTATACAACCACATAGGAACGGTGTCTTTCCCCTTTCCTTAACCAAGACAGATACCTGGGATCAATAAATACACATCTTCCATATGTTTTTCTGGGTGACCAAGGTTATCTGATGCGACCATACACAACCAGTGGTGATACTGTATCACGAGAAATTGAAGTTTACAAGTACAGACATAGTGGGGCCAGTTGAGTGTGCATTGGGCTTACTTGTTGCACAATGGAGATTCTTAAAACAGAATTCAAGTTGATCCTAAAAATGTGGACAAACTAGTCATTTCTGAAGATCAGTTGGACATGTTATTAGCTTCAAATACAACAGCTGGTAACGCTACAAGATCACCAACGGGAAGATCACAACGAATATTATTGAGAAGGGAATGATGCATATAATATCCGTGATTGCTTTAAATTTAATTTTAACATTTAAGTTTAAGGAGCAATTGACATCCAGTACTGGTACAATAAAATAGACTTTTACGTCCCATGAAAATGTAAAATATATTTTATGAATTGATTATGAATTGATCCACGTTGATCTTTTTCCATAATAATTTAGTGATAGCATTACCGTGTGCTACAGAATCAATGGCATTATCCATGCTAATTTAATATTTGTTTATAAACAGTTTAATTTAGTTTTCTTTTAAAATTTAGATTAAATATAATTTAGAAATTTGGTAAAAGCATAAATATTCTACATGGAACTATATTTATTAACTGTATTTATTATGTTAAAATTATATTTGATTCATTATTGTGTAACAAAAATATATCCTAAATTCAAGTGATTGACATTTCTTTGAACTTTGAACTTATTTTCCAATGTTACTGTTTTGCAGGTCTAACAGTAACAGGATATGCAAACTTCAAAATAAATGCATACTTGTTATATCTAATTTTCATTTCTTAATTGCTATTTCTAATTATAATTATATTTAGCTATTATATGATCAAGTTTGTTCAAAACAATTTGGTTTTATTTACCTAATCTTCTTGCAATAAAAAATAAACATTGACCCAGACACGCAGCGCCGCCATTCGCACCCGGGTACCATTAGGCTCAATGCTATTCAGATGCCATTTGTTGTAGTGTATTTTAGTTAAAATGAAGAATTAAGTTTACAAACGTATAGTACATTCAATTATCTTTCATTTCATACCTCATTTGGTCTTACAAACCCAACAATAATATTTTTAATAGTTTTTTAATCCCAAACTCTCACTTCTGGTACCCGGGTACCAATAGGTGCAGCCTTTATCCATATACATCGAACTAACTTAAAATAGTAATAAAATAAAATCATATGCCCACTCCCGCCACTCACTTGTTGTATTGAGCTCTTCTGCTATTTTGTGCTAAAGTTTCCTACCAATATCCCTATTGTGGTAATTTTTCGTTATGTCCCATAGTGGCATGCGGTCATGAACTAGGGATATTAGCTTGTCTATTTCTACCATTTTATTTTATTCAGTTCTATAATTTGTATTTATCTTAAATTACTTTTATTGGATCCGAATGAATCCTACACACGGATGATGCAAAGAAGACCTGCAATGACGTCATTTGCTTGTTTTTTTTTTAAATTTAGCTTCGGATCATTCCGTCGAACATCGCTCTAATTATGTGGTTGCTATGTCCCATAGTGGAGAGCGATCATCCACTTGAGATTTTAGTTTATCAATTTCTACCATTTTAATTGATAAAATGCTACAATTTGTATATTTAAATTACTTATGATGGATCCAAAGGAATAATACACAAATGAAAGGCTATTCTAGATTTTAAGGTGACATTTTTGTACAAACAATCTGTAAAAAAGTACATGCCGCCATTTTAATTGTTTTTAAAATTAGCCTCGGACAGCTCTGACGAAAAAAACAAATAAGACCTTAGGGTGATCATACACTAGGTCCGGATTTCACCGGATTTTAAGACTGACGACGAGACCGGTTGCTCGGTAGAACTGTACATCGGACATTGTAGAAATTGAGAATACATTGCAGCCGATCGCATCCGAATTGTTCATTGTTTATCATAACAACGGCCTTGACCCTGCTGTCTTTCCGCTGGCGAGTATTAAACTAAACATAGATTTTTAATGAGCGTGTTGTATTAAAACAACTGGAACAGATGAACATATGTTTTATTTGATGAAGAATCCATTATTAAAATTATTATTTTCAGAATGAACCATTATACTTTTGACTACCTACATACAGTGGTATGCTTTGTTGGTGCAAAGTATAAATTAAATTATTAATTGTTGACAGTGGGGCATAGTGCAGCAGAGTGACAGTGGTATTTTCGTTGAATCAAATCTATACAACCACATAGGAACGGGGTCTTTCCCCTTTCCTTAACCAAGACAGATACCTGGGATCAATAAATACACATCTTCCATATGTTTTTCTGGATGACCAGGGTTATCCTCTGAAGAAACATCTGATGCGACCATACACAACCAGTGGTGATACTGTATCACGAGAAATTGAAGTTTACAAATACAGACATAGTCGGGCCAGAAGAACAGTTGAGTGTGCATTGGGCTTACATGTTGCACAATGGAGATTCTTAAAACAGAATTCAAGTTGATCCTAAAAATGTTGACAAACTAGTCATTTCTGAAGATCAGTTGGACATGTTATTAGCTTCAAATACAACAGCTGGTAACGCTACAAGATCACCAACGGGAAGATCACAACGAATATAATTGAGAAGGGAATGATGCATATAATATCCGTGATTGCTTTAAACATTATTTTAACATTTAAGTTTAAGGAGCAATTGACATCCAGTACTGGTACAATAAAATAGACTATTACGTCCCATGAAAATGTAAAATATATTTTATGAATTGATCCACGTTGATCTTTTTCCATAATAATTTAGTGATAGCATTACCGTGTGCTACAGAATCAATGGCTTTATCCATGCTAATTTAATATTTGTTTATAAACACCTTAATTTAGTTTCCTTTTAAAATTTAGATTAAATATAATTTAGAAATTTGGTAAAAGCATAAATATTCTACATGGAACTATATTTAATAACTGTATATATTATGTTAAAATTATATTTGATTCATTATTGTGTAACAAAAATATATCCTAAATTCAAGTGATTGACATTTCATTGAACTTTGAACTTATTTTCCAATGTTACTGTTTTGCAGGTCTAACAGTAACAGGATATGCAAACTTCAAAATAAATGCATACTTGTTATATCTACTTTTCATTTCTTAATTGCTATTTCTAATTATAATTAGCTATTATATGATCAAGTTTGTTCAAAACAATTTGGTTTTATTTACCTAATCTTCTTGCAATAAAAAATAAACATTGACCCAGACACGCAGCGCCGCCATTCGCACCCGGGTACCCTTAGGATCAGTGCTATGCTATTCAGATGTCATTTGTTGTAGTGTATTTTAGTTAAAATGAAGAATTAAGTTTACAAGCGTATAGTACATTCAATTATCTTTCATTTCATACCTCATTTGTTATGATAAACAATAAAAATTCGGATGCGATCGGCTGCAATGTATTCTCAATTTCTACAATGTCCGATGTACAGTTCTACCGAGCAACCGGTCTCGTCGTCAGTCTTAAAATCCGGTGAAATCCGGACCTAGTGTATTATCACCCTAAGTCCTTGGACTGTTTGGGCACCACAGATGACATAAAAACTATCCTTCTCCATTCCTCTCTGTCTTCTCCACTATGCATAGCATCGCCTAGTTGTAATCCCGTCAACTCTTTGATATTATCTTCCCATCTTTTTCTCTGTCTTCCTCTTCTGCTTCCTCCTCTAGTTTGTGCCCTGCATGATTTCTTTGGCGAGCCCTTGTTTTCTGGTACCGTGGCCACACCACTCAAGTTTGCACTTTTTTTACGTAACACGATACTTCACCCGCAATCACCACATATGATCTCTCACAATCCCAATATATGATCTCTCACAATCCCAATATATGATCTCTCACAATCCCAATATATGATCTCTCACAATCCCAACCTATGATCTCTCACAATCCCAACATATGATCTCTCACAATCCCTACATATGATCTCTCACAATCCCCACATATGATCTCTCACAATCCCAACATATGATCTCTCACAATCCCCACATATGATCTCTCACAATCCCAACATATGATCTCTCACAATCCCCACATATGATCTCTCACAATCCCAACATATGATCTCTCACAATCCCAACATATGATCTCTCACAATCCCAACATATTATCTCTCACAATCCCCACATATCATGTCTCACAATCCCCACATATGATATCTCACAATCCCAACATATGCACAATCATTACATGAAAAACAATTCGATTTTTTAAATATCAAAAAAAATAATTGCTCCAAGTTTCTCATGCTCTTTGAATTAAAAAAACAAAACAAAAATCAAGAAAGAAGCCGTCCATTAGATTTATCCTTCTATCAAATCCAAGATGTCGTATTGACAGCATAAGGCAGCGCCATGTTCTGTGTAGCATCTATTTGACTGGAGGCAGCACACTGCTTTTTATGTAGAGTTAATCATAGGGTGTCACGTAAAAACAATGCAGCGTCCGGGGTGGGGGTGTGGGGTGAGGATGTGGGTGGGGGAGCCTCATGAGGTGGTGGGAAAGAGGGAAACAAAGAATAGATGCAGCATCATTACTTTGAGGAGCTGTGTGTGGGTGGGGGGGGGGTTGGGAGAGGGCTGATGAAGAGGAAAGGAGGGTAGGAGAAAGTACAGGGAAATTGAAAAATATGAGAATGAATTAGTTTGTTTCTTCTTCATTTAAGTTTGAAGAAAACGTTCTCTTTGTTTTGTTTGCTTAAAGGCAAAGCCCATGAGTCAACACTGTGTTGACCTGCTGCATATGCCAACAGACAGCTGTCATAACGAACGTTAATGGGACATACAGAGTAGCCCCATTCTCAGCAAATGTTTGTGTTTGATGCATGTCCGAGGTTCAATAGGAAAATACGAGTTTTGAGATTCTGTTGAAGTTTTGTTTATTCATAGGCCGTCTCTTCACTGTTGAACTGTGTCAGTGTGTCAACAAGAATCTGTCTGATCGTGTAGTCGTGTGTCATTGTAGTCGTATGACAATGAAACAGTGTAGCCGTGTAGCCGCATGAAGGTGTAGCCGCATGAAGGTGTAGCCGTGTGATTGTCTGACCGGGTAGCCGTGTGACTGTCTGACCAGGTAGCCGTGTGAATGTCTGACCGGGTAGCCGTGTGATTGTCTAACCCTGTAACCGTGTGACTGTCTGACAGGAAGCCATGTGACTGTCTTACCAGGTAGCCGTCTGTCTGATCAGGTAGCCGTGTGTCTAACCAGGTAGCCGTGTGATTGTCTAACCAGGTAGCCAAGTGACTGTCTGACCAGGTAGCCGTGTGAATGTCTGACCGGGTAGCCGTGTGATTGTCTGACCGTGTAGCCTTGTGATCGTCTGACCGGGTACCCGTGTGATTGTCTGACCGGGTACCCGTGTGATTGTCTGACCGGGTAGCTGTGTGATTGTCTGACCGGTAGTCGTGTGATTGTCTGACAGGGTAGCCGTGTGATTGTCTGACCGGGTAGCCGTGTGTCTTACCGGGTAGCCGTGTGATTGTCTGACCAGGTAGCTGTGTGAAGGTCTGACCGGGTAGCCGTGCGATTGCATGCTCATAGAACTGTGTAAAAACTTCGTGATACATATATAACAATGGCATTGTCGACTTCAGTTAAATGTAACATTTGTTTGAAATTCTATTCAGAAAATAATAAAAGTAATTGTACTTACATTGAAACCAAAAATCTCTTAGACCGTCGTCATGGTAACTCTCTATTATTTATCTACGCTACATTGTAAGCAACTATTACCAGGTGAAAATAACTTCGACCTTTGAGTCAGTTTTTGTTTCAAGTAATACCACTGCCGCCATTAACAACACACAAATGGTGCGACTGGCCAATAAAATATTTAAAGAGATAATGTACCGGGTGGCCAGCACAATCAGCTACTCTGTTGGGACGCAGCATTACCTGGCGCCAACATACACATATATCAAGAACTCAGAAAAAGACAGTCCCTTGAAAAATACATAAATACATACAACTATTATCATTGTTAGATGTGAACCTTGTTGATGGCCAGTGAACCTTGTTGATGGCCAGTGAACCTTGTTGATGGCCAGTGAACCTTGTTGATGGCCAGTGAACCTTGTTGATGGCCAGTGAACCTTGTTGATGGCCAGTGAACCTTGTTGATGGCCAGTGAACCTTGTTGATGGCCAGTGAACCTTGTTGATGGCCAGTGAACCTTGTTGATGGCCAGTGAACCTTGTTGATGGCCAGTGAACCTTGTTGATGGCCAGTGAACCTTGTTGATGGCCAGTGAACCTTGTTGATGGCCAGTGAACCTTGTTGATGGCCAGTGAACCTTGTTGATTGCCAGTGAACCTTGTTGATGGCCAGTGAATCTTGTTGATGGCCAGTGAACCTTGTTAATGGCCAGTGAACCTTGTTGATGGCCAGTGTGGATGGACGTCATGTAACTAGGCGGAGCTAACAGATTGACATTAAGTGACCGGCCCGTGGTGGGGTGGGGGGGTAGGGTGCTAACAACAGCCGTGACCCAATTGTGAGGTCAAATCAAATTTAAGACGCGACCCAGGTGACAACCCAATCAATGAGCAAATGATCGATATTCAAATTAGTTGCAGCATAGATTGGACGAGGTAAAGAGCGCAACCTGTTTGATAGAGGTGAGGATTTTTCCCATTGAGCATCCCGGATGTTGGTTTAACGGGTATCTCAAGGTCATGACGTGGGCGGAGAAGAAAACGGGGTGCTAGTAGGTGGGGTTAAAGGCTGTTTATTGTTGAAACACACCACGTGACTTAACTGTTTGCCTAAAAGGTGCGACTTATAGTTGTGACTTATATTTGTGACTTATAGTTGTGAATTATAGTTGTGACTTATAGTTGTGATTTATAGTTGCGCTTTATAGTTGCGCTTTATAGTTGTGACTTATAGTTGTGACTTATAGTTGTGACTTATAGTTGTGGCTTATAGTTGTGACTTATAGTTGTGACTGATAGTTGTGACTTATAATTGTGACTGATAGTTGTGACTTATAGTTGTGACTTATAGTTGTGCCTTATAGTTGTGATTTAACAGTTTGACTTTGATTTAAGATTAATGTAAAAAAAGGAAGCTTAAAAAACGGGGATTTTTGTTGTAGTGGGATATTGCTTGTAAGATAGAACAGTGGACAATTGGTTGTACACTGGCTATGTAAATAAGCTGAGTTTATGTGTTAAATGTATGTAAGTATGTTTGAAAGGTGTGTATTTGGAAAGTTTTAAAGTATGATATCGGTAAATTTAAAAAAACAAGGGGTTTTGGTTAAAAAATAGGTTTTTGGTAACGCAAGAGATTGGAAAACTCATAAAGTAAGAATGTGCCGTAACGCAAATATTATAGTAAACAATATCTACTTAATCATTTCTAAGGAAGCAGTGACCTACTTCTAGTAACATTTGGTGCATCAAGAAGAGAAAACCAATAATGAAAAGCCAACCCACCTACTTTATTCATATCATTACAAAAGGAAACAGCTTGTGTGTGAATAAAGTTCAAGATCGTTGTCTATTTATAGCATGTGGCTATGTTTACCTCCATCCACACTCTCCATCCTCACACACATTTAGTGAACTCTATCGTGAAATGTCATATCATAGAATGTCTCCAAAAATGTCATATCAAAAATGTCTCCAAAATGGTCATATCTTAGAATGTCTCCAAAAATGTCATATCAAAGAATGTCTCCAAAATGGTCATATCTTAGAATGTCTCCAAAAATGTCATATCAAAGAATGTCTCCAAAATGGTCATATCTTAGAATGTCTCCAAAAATGTCATATCAAAGAATGTCTCCAAAAATGTCATATCTTAGAATGTCTCCAAAAATGTCATATCAAAGAATGTCTCCAAAAATGTCATATCTTAGAATGTCTCCAAAAATGTCATATCAAAAATGTCTCCAAAATGGTCATATCTTAGAATGTCTCCAAAAATGTCATATCAAAGAATGTCTCCAAAAATGTCATATCAAAAATGTCTCCAAAATGGTCATATCTTAGAATGTCTCCAAAAATGTCATATCAAAGAATGTCTCCAAAAATGTCATATCAAAAATGTCTCCAAAATGGTCATATCTTAGAATGTCTCCAAAAATGTCATATCAAAGAATGTCTCCAAAAATGTCATATCAAAAATGTCTCCAAAATGGTCCTATCTTAGAATGTCTCCAAAAATGTCATATCAAAGAATGTCTCCAAAAATGTCATATCAAAGAATGTCTCCAAAAATGTCATATCAAAGAATGTCTCCAAAAATGTCATATCAAAGAATGTCTCCAAAAATGTCATATCTTAGAATGTCTCCAAAAATGTCATATCAAAGAATGTCTCCAAAAATGTCATATCAAAGAATGTCTCCAAAAATGTCATATCAAAGAATGTCTCCAAAAATGTCATATCAAAGAATGTCTCCAAAAATGTCATATCAAAGAATGTCTCCAAAAATGTCATATCAAAGAATGTCTCCAAAAATGTCATATCTTAGAATGTCTCCAAAAATGTCATATCAAAGAATGTCTCCAAAAATGTCATATCAAAGAATGTCTCCAAAAATGTCATATCAAAGAATGTCTCCAAAAATGTCATATCAAAGAATGTCTCCAAAAATGTCATATCAAAGAATGTCTCCAAAAATGTCATATCAAAGAATGTCTCCAAAAATGTCATATCAAAGAATGTCTCCAAAAATGTCATATCAAAGAATGTCTCCAAAAATGTCATATCAAAGAATGTCTCCAAAAATCTCATATCAAAGAATGTCTCCAAAATGGTCATATCTTAGAATGTCTCCAAAAATGTCATATCAAAGAATGTCTCCAAAAATGTCATATCAAAAATGTCTCCAAAATGGTCATATCTTAGAATGTCTCCAAAAATGTCATATCAAAGAATGTCTCCAAAAATGTCATATCAAAAATGTCTCCAAAATGGTCATATCTTAGAATGTCTCCAAAAATGTCATATCAAAGAATGTCTCCAAAAATGTCATATCAAAGAATGTCTCCAAAAATGTCATATCAAAGAATGTCTCCAAAAATGTCATATCAAAGAATGTCTCCAAAAATGTCATATCTTAGAATGTCTCCAAAAATGTCATATCAAAGAATGTCTCCAAAAATGTCATATCAAAGAATGTCTCCAAAAATGTCATATCAAAGAATGTCTCCAAAAATGTCATATCAAAGAATGTCTCCAAAAATGTCATATCAAAGAATGTCTCCAAAAATGTCATATCAAAGAATGTCTCCAAAAATGTCATATCTTAGAATGTCTCCAAAAATGTCATATCAAAGAATGTCTCCAAAAATGTCATATCAAAGAATGTCTCCAAAAATGTCATATCAAAGAATGTCTCCAAAAATGTCATATCAAAGAATGTCTCCAAAAATGTCATATCAAAGAATGTCTCCAAAAATGTCATATCAAAGAATGTCTCCAAAAATGTCATATCAAAGAATGTCTCCAAAAATGTCATATCAAAGAATGTCTCCAAAAATGTCATATCAAAGAATGTCTCCAAAAATCTCATATCAAAGAATGTCTCCAAAAATGTCATATCAAAGAATGTCTCCAAAAATGTCATATCAAAGAATGTCTCCAAAAATGTCATATCAAAGAATGTCTCCAAAAATGTCATATCAAAGAATGTCTCCAAAAATGTCATATCAAAGAATGTCTCCAAAAATGTCATATCAAAGAATGTCTCCAAAAATGTCATATCAAAGAATGTCTCCAAAAATGTCATATCAAAGAATGTCTCCAAAAATGTCATATCAAAGAATGTCTCCAAAAATGTCATATCAAAGAATGTCTCCAAAAATGTCATATCTTAGAATGTCTCCAAAAATGTCATATCAAAGAATGTCTCCAAAAATGTCATATCAAAGAATGTCTCCAAAAATGTCATATCAAAGAATGTCTCCAAAAATGTCATATCAAAGAATGTCTCCAAAAATGTCATATCAAAGAATGTCTCCAAAAATGTCATATCAAAGAATGTCTCCAAAAATGTCATATCAAAGAATGTCTCCAAAAATGTCATATCAAAGAATGTCTCCATAAATATCATATCAAAGAATGTCTACTTAAATGAAATAAAACACTTAAAGTCTAGCTAAAACTATCCCCAAATTACACTCCATTACATTTGCACTTGTACTCATTCCCCTACCTACTTACACTTAAATGCGTAATCAAATGACCTGCCTACTTTACATACACGGGTAGCCGATCTAAAAATTCCCCCCTCCGCCCAAACTCAAATAAAATCATGCTCGGATAACTCACACATACATACAGACGCGCACGTGCCATCACCCCACATACACATGCATAAAAACGAGCAGGTACCCTCACTCAACATACACATACATACAGACGAGCACATACCCTTACCCCACATACACATACATACAGACGCGCACGTGCCATCACCCCACATACACATGCATACAAACGAGCAGGTACCCTCACTCAACATACACATACATACAGACGAGCACGTAACCTCACCCCACATACACATAGAGCCGTGTCAAAGAAGAAATCTTATGACTTCTGGACTTTAGATCAGTTATTCCGAGATTGTGGTCCGCGGACTGGCACCGGCCCGCGAGCTTAAAATTGCCGGTCCATACAACACCAATGTTTATGGTAAAATAAAAATAAATTTATTTAATAAATCTGGCACCGCTCCCTGGTGCAATTTCAAAACTTGTCCACCGGTCCGCAAACTTGTCCCCCGGTCCGGAAAACTTAACATTTCGGGGAAACGTTTGCCTCGACAATTAACTAATATTCCTGGATGACGTCACAAGAGATTAATTAACATGGCGGACATCCAGGGCCCCCATCCTAGGGATGTCACAGAACAAAGGGATCACTGGCCTGTCCCCTAGCCACCCAAGCATTTGCATACCAAGGAACAGGGTATATAGTAGATAAGTCTTTATTGAGTGGCATCAGAGTTATGGGGGCGGGGGTCCAATTAGCTATTTGCCAATGTTGAATCTGGCCCATGTGGGTATCATAGACATCTTCTTGGTACGAAAAAGTACAAGGACAAGCAATTAAATTGTTGAACATATCCGCACTGATAGACTGATTGTACAGACATTATTGATGTACAGATATACTGATTGTGCAGATAGACAGGATTTACAGATATATTTATTGTACAGAGATACTTGATGTACAAATAGCCTTGATGTACAAACAGACTTGTCCGACATATTTAAAGTTTAATTTCTTCTATTTTAAACAGCATCCGTTCAAAGTGTTTCCTGTATGAACGCACCAAGAATTCTTGTGGTAGTGTTTGCTGTATGAACGCACCAAGAATTCTTGTGGTAGTGTTTGCAGCAGAAATATGAACATAATTTATGTTGAGCACTCGGCTCAAAGTTCATAAAAATGATGCATATGCCGGGTGACCTCAATAACGAACGTGGAATAATTGCAGTTCTCTTGGGCCAGAGCAATTCTAGTCCGTCCTGCATTGCAGATGGAGAATATTCTTAGATATCAGTTCAGGGAAAATTTCCTACTGAGGGATGACGCCGTATGGATCCACGAGGTCAACTCAATACTAAAGAGAAAATGTCGCAAAGGTAATGCGAATGGAGAGGACTGGGAGAGGACGTGGGGGAAGAGGTAGAGATAAACATTAGACCGGAAAAATGGTAGGGGGTGGGGTTGAAGTTGAGATGAACTTAGGGCAAGCGAGGAATGCATGAGAGAATATTGGAAACAAAATAGGGGCAGGGGAACAAGTGAGTTTAAGAACTACCGTACTGGCCAGCGTATTCCCCCCCCCCCCTTTTTCCAAAAAACGCCAACGATATGGGGTGCGTCTTATGCGCCAGTAATAAAAATTAAGAGTTGATAAGGTTTATAAGAAGGGGTTGTGTCGTTTACGCCGCTGCCTCCTATACGCCGCTGCTTCCTATACGTTGCTGCCTCCTATACGCCGCTGCCTCCTATACGCCGCTGCCTCCTATACGCCGCTGCCTCCTATACGCCGCTGCCTCCTATACACCGCTGCCTCCTAAACGCCGCTGCCTCCTATACACCGCTGCCTCCTATACGCCGCTGCCTCCTATACGCCACTGCCTCCTATACGCCACTTCCTCCTATACGCCACTGCCTCCTATACGCCACTGCCTCCTATACGCCGCTAATACAGTAGTTTTGAGAAACAATGGTTCAGTGAGAGTTTTTGAGGAGAGTCAAAAGTGAATTAAAAACGTGAGAAAATAAGAACTCTTTTTTGTGGATGAGATTGTTGGGGAATGATTAGAAATCCAAAATGAGCAGTGGAGGCGACAATACTTGACACATTTGCGTCTATTGCCTCATGCCTTCTAACACCTCCCCCCCCCCCCCCCCCCGTGCATGATACCCTCACTAAGTAACTCTTGCAACCAGTGAAATATCCTCATCAACACCAGGCACAGAACGATACGGCCACTACATGCATAGGAGCCAGAATGATCAATAAATTGATCGTGAGCCCTTAATACATAGAAGAAGAAGAAGAAATGATCCATTAGAAAGAAAGGATGAGTGATGAGCCATTAGGAAGAAATGATGAGTGATGAGCCATTAGGAAGAAATGATGAGTGATGAGCCATTAGGAAGAAATGATGAGTGATGAGCCATTAGGAAGAAAGGATGAGTGATGAGCCATTAGGAAGAAATGATGAGTGATGAGCCATTAGGAAGAAATGATGAGTGATGAGCCATTAGAAAGAAAGGATGAGTGATGAGCCATTAGGAAGAAAGGATGAGTGATGAGCCATTAGGAAGAAATGATGACCGATGAGCCATTAGGAAGAAATGATGAGTGATGAGCCATTAGGAAGAAAGGATGAGTGATGAGCCATTAGGAAGAAATGATGAGTGATGAGCCATTAGGAAGAAAGGATAAGTGATGAGCCATTAGGAAGAAATGATGACTGATGAGCCATTAGGAAGAAATGATGAGTGATGAGACATTAGGAAGAAATGATGAGTGATGAGCCATTAGGAAGAAAGGATGAGTGATGAGCCATTAGGAAGAAATGATGACTGATGAGCCATTAGGAAGAAATGATGAGTGATGAGACATTAGGAAGAAATGATGAGTGATGAGCCATTAGGAAGAAAGGATGAGTGATGAGCCATTAGGAAGAAATGATGAGTGATGAGCCATTAGGAAGAAAGGATGAGTGATGAGCCATTAGGAAGAAAGGATGAGTGATGAGCCATTAGGAAGAAATGATGAGTGATGAGCCATTAGGAAGAAATGATGAGTGATGAGCCATTAGGAAGAAATGATGAGTGATGAGCCATTAGGAAGAAATGATGAGTGATGAGCCATTAGGAAGAAAGGATGGGTGATGAGCCATTAGGAAGAAATGATGAGTGATGAGCCATTAGGAAGAAAGGATGAGTGATGAGCCATTAGGAAGAAATGATCCTGGGAAGACAAGAGAAGACGAGAATGTTCAGACATTACAAAGCACAAACAAGATGAGGATGTTCATATATCACAAGGCACTGTGGAAGGTATGAACCAAGGTGAACAATGTACGGTGTTGAAAAATTAATTAAGCAAGTTCTCGGGGGGAGGAAAAAAAGTCACCCCAGATAGCAGGATGATAATAGATGAAGACAACAATAGCCGCAATCTCAGGTGTGATGTCAGAGCAGAACGATACGGCCACTTCAAGGTATCAATAAAAGATTGACACTAAATAAGAAATGTCAAAGTGTTTTCTGTCTGTGTTTGCTCGACTATTGTGGTGAACTATCTTGAATATTTGAAGCTTTGAGGTTTATCTTTGAGCATCTGGACAACAAACCATAGAAACAAAATAGAATAACTATACGTAAGTGCGTGTCTACTTTTTGAATCACTGTGTCATCTTTTTATCCGGATACCTCCATCTTGCTAAGCGCAGACCAGTGCCAGCTTCACATGTTTGAGTAAGATATGGTTGTCAGGATCCAGAACTGAATGATAATTGCAGGCGTCTTCACCAGTCGATAGCCTATAAGGTCAGAATTCTCCAAGGTCGGGTTTCTTCAAGGTCGGAATTCTCTAAGGTTGGAAATCTGTAAGGTCAGAATTCGCTAAGGTCGGAATTTTCTATGGTTGGAATTTTTTATGGTCGAAATTCTCTAAGGACGGTGTTTTGTAAGGTCAGAATTCTCTAAGGTCAGAATTCTCTAAGATCAGAATTCTCTAAGGTCAGAATTCTCTAAGGTCAGAATTCTCTAAGGTCAGAATTCTCTAAGATCAGAATTCTCTATGATCAGAATTCTCTAAGGTCAGAATTCTCTAAGATCAGAAGTCTATAAGGTCAGAATTCTCTAAGGTCAGAATTCTCGAAGGTCAGAATTTTCTAAGATCAGAATTCTCTAAGATCAGAATTCTCTAAGGTCAGAATTCTCTAAGGTCAGAATTCTCTAAGGTCAGAATTCTCTAAGATCAGAATTCTCTAAGATCAGAATTCTCTAAGATCAGAATTCTATAAGGTCAGAATTCTCTAAGGTCAGAATTCTCTAAGGTCAGAATTCTCTAAGGTCAGAATTCTCTAAGCTCGGAATTCTCTAAGCTCGGAATTCTCTAAGATCGGAATTCTCTAAGGACGGAGTTTTGTAAGGTTGGCAACTCCGCAATTCTTGAATTTCTTGTATGACTCCGAATCTACGCCAAAAAAACCGACCTCCATCTCAAGATGGAAACAAAATGGAAGGAGCCTGAATCCAAGGAATACTGTTACTCCTAAACGCCCTCTTGCTTCTGTATGTAAACGCAGTATTGTTAAATATAGATTTCTGGGTTCGAACATATGGGCGGTGCTATGGGCGTGCCTTAAAATCGCAGGCTTTCTATTAAATACATGTACCTAGCAACGATAGTAACAGCCCTTCAGCAGAAGTAAAAATTCCTGACTTCCAGCTAAGCTAAGTATAGGATAAACTATTAGAACAAGTTCAACATAATTATAGCTTTTTTAGACGCTCCCGGAGGCTTGCTGACGCCATTTCATAATGTACATTGACGCTCATAGTAAAGTTATTATTGGAATATTAAAAAAAAAACTAAAATAAATCACCATTAGGGTGGGGTAACTCTAGAAGGTAAAGGTATAGAGGACACCCTAACCACCAACGGGGTGTGCTACCCACTTCACCAACCGAGTGTGCTACCCACTTCACTAGCGGTGTGTGCTACCCACTGCACCAGCCGTGTGTGCTACCCACTGCACTAGCTGTGTGTGTAACCCACTGCCCTAGCACTGGGAGGCTCCCTCCACCCCCTTTTATTTGGAGGGGCAGCAGTTTAGGAAAACAGCAGACATTTTTTCGAGGAAGCGGACAGCAACATATTGGGCCGCCCCAGATGCTACCGATCTTAGCTACGCCACTGGAGTAACCGTGCCAAAGTAAAGTTACATTGCTGATGTAACATCTCCTGAAGTTACATCCGCAAAAGTACACTTAATGAATCCTCCTGTAGTAACCTTTGAAAGTAACTTTACTTAAATCAACTTTGTCATCAAATTCCCCCCAGTCGAAGATTCCTTGCAGCCTGAATCTATTAAATGCATCTAACATGGCTGTATCAATGAGAAACTCTAAGTGTTGAGCTGTATCAATGAGAAACTCGAAGTGTTGAGCCGGTCTAATAAAAACAACAACAACCTTTTCGTTTACTCTCTGAATGTATCGATTACTTTGTGTGTATTCATTACGAGGAGTGGCTCTTTTAATCCATTTAAGACAAGGTGAGGTGGGGGAGGGGTTCGAGACGTTTCTAAATCCAATGAACCGTGACGCGGTATATGTTTAAATGTATGTGGGTGTGAGCGTGGGAGAGGGGGGAGAAATGAAAGAAACCATAGGTACATTACGTTAGCCCGGAGATCTACCCCGATGTGTGTTTATACAATCTCACTTTCCGTGCTGTGGTTGACAGTGTTGCCGTCTGTGTCAACACAGACCAGGTCCCGGCGCTAAGCCCGACAGCAGGTCCACATGCCAAGTTCCCTAGCGGATCTGTTTCATAGCAATTATTTGGCCGGTCATTCAAGACTTTTATTATTTTTTGTGTGTTACTTATAGGAAGGCAGGAAAGGGGGAGATAAAAGTATACAAGCGATCAGTGCTTTGAGGCTGATTGAAGCTCCTCTTTGAGCAGCGCTTTGAGAGTGATTTAAGCTCCTCTTTGAGAGTGACCTATGCTCATCTGTGAGCAGTGCTTTGAGAGTGACTTAAGCTCATCTGTGAGCAGTAAGTTGAGAGGTTTTTTAAGCTTCTTTTTAAACAAAGTTGTATTGGGCGGAGATGATACCAGAGGAAATGATAACTTGTGGGTTCACGCTAGAAAAAGTTAGATTGACATATTTGGGAGAGCACGCCCACCTCCCACGATAAGCAAGACTTTTGCGAATGATTGATACTATGTCTGAATCCTCAAATTAAACAAATCTATGATTTGATATTTTCTTAACAACTCCCCCCCCCCCCCCCCCAAACACACAAAAACACTCTATTATTGCAATAAGTAACTAAAATACATTTTATTGAAGGAGTACATAATTCTTTTTCATTAGAATATATCAATTATTATGCATCCACTGGCTTAGAATAGTATGACGCCGCGGCTCATCCAATTTCTTAGCCTTGAAAGATTACCTCTGTGTGCTATACGCGCGGTATCCATGAATCGGAGCAATACCTTTTCTCACGCACTGGACCGGATAACTCAGGTTCTTTATAAGCCTTGGTCAGGAATGCCTCAGATACATTATTATGATCGCACGTGTACAAGAAAGAGACTAATGGATGTGAGACTGTCATGAGACTAACACATTGTACTGTTGCCTCAGGACCTCGTGAGACAGTAGTGAGACTGACATATTGCACTGTTTCCACATGACTTCGTGAGACAGTAGTGAGACTTACAGGTTGCATTGTTTCCACAGGACCTCTATTTAACAAAGTCAAGTTAGGGCCTGAGACACAATTCGACTTAGCCAGTGGTTCCCAAACTTTGTTCCCTTCTTGGTGCCAACTGTAAAGACAGGTGTCACCAAGACAACATAAGAAAACTTCTAACAGCCAAACCACTGGGTGAGAAAGTGAATACATCTGTTTAAATTGAAGGGGTGGGTAGATGATTCTGCAAACACGAAAATACGAACTAAAAGGCGCTTTTTATTAAATTGAATAAGAAATAAGTGATTAAAGTTCAGTTATATTTCACTACGCCCGAGTGAGGAGGATCTATTTCAGGAGTAAGACCACCGGACTAAGTTAAGACATTTACCATGGTGTGGAGGGGGGAGGTGGTGGTGAGGCATTACATTTGGTATGGGACTAAGGGGAGGTGGTGGTGAGGCATCACATTTGGTATGTGACTGGGGCGAGGTGGTGGTGAGGCATCACATTTGGTATGGGATTGGGGGGAGGTGGTGGTGAGGCATCACATTTGGTATGGGACTGGGGGCAGGTGCTGGTGAGGCATCACATTTGGTTATGGGACTGGGGGGAGGTGGCGGTGAGTAATAACTTTTGGTATGGGACTGTATCAGAGGAGGAACTATTTCAGGAGTAAGACCACCGGACTAAGTTAAGACATCTACCATGGTGTGGAGGGGGGAGGTGGTGGTGAGGCATCACATTTGGTATGGGACTGGGGCGAGGTGCTGGTGAGGCATCACATTTGGTTATGGGACTAGGGGGAGGTGGTGGTGAGTAATCACTTTTGGCATGGGACTGTATCAGAGTAGGAAACCACATAATTAATGAAACTGACACTTGTGGAAGGCTCTGTACATAAGGGTTAACAGAGAGAGTATGTGTATATGAGTTGGATTTCTCTGACTAAATAGTTGATGACGTATACTTGACATTGCCTACATGATCTCGGTGCCTACATGATCTCGGTGCCTACATGATCTCGGTGCCTATATGATCTCGGTGCATACATGATCTCGGTGCCTACATGATCTCGGTGCCTACATGATCTCGGTGCCTACATGATCTCGGTGCCTACATGATCTCGGTACCTACATGATCTCGGTGCCTACATGATCTCGGTGCCTACATGATCTCGGTGCCTACATGATCTCGGTGCCTACATGATCTCGGTGCCTACATGATCTCATTGCCTACATGATCTCGGTGCCTACATGATCTCATTGCCTACATGATCTCGGTGCCTACATGATCTCGGTGCCTATAAAAGAAAAAGTGTTCAAATGTAATTCAAGAAGTGACCTTAAAAAACAAAATTTTTCTGACGGGAATATTATAATAACATTATAGAGGTCAATGAACTTATTAGCAAGAAGTCCACCAACAACAGGCGGGAAACAAGCCCACCAACAACAGGCGGGAAACAAGCCCACCAACAACAGGCGGGAAACACGCCCACCAACAAATGGCGGGAAACAAGCCCACTAGCAACAGACAGGAAACAAGCCCACCAACAACAGGCGGGAAACAAGCCCACCAACAACAGGTCGGAAACAAGCCCACCAACAACAGGCAGGAAACAAGCCCACCAACAACAGGCGGGAAACAAGCCCACCAACAACATGGAGGAAACAAGCTCACCAACAAAAGGCGGGAAACAAGCCCACCAACAAAAGGCGGGAAACAAGCCCACTAGCAACTGGCGGGAAACAAGCCCACAAACAACAGGTGGGAAACAAGCCCACAAACAACAGGCTTGAAACAAGCCCACAAACAACAGGCGGGAACAAAGCCACAAACAACTGGCGGAAAACAAGCCCACAAACAACAGGCGGGAAACAAACCCATAAACAACAGGCGGGAACAAACCCACAAACAACAGGCGGGAGGAACAAGCCCAAAAACAACAGGCGGGAATAAACCCACAAACAACAGGCGGGAAACAAGCCCACGAACAACAGGCGGGAACAAACCCATAAACAACAGGTGGGAAACAAGCCCACGAACAACAGGCGGGAGCAAACCCACAAACAACAGGCGGGAAACAAGCCCACGAACAACAGGCGGTAAACAAGCCCACGAACAACAGGCGGGAACAAAAACCCACCAACCACATTTATTATTAGAACAACTGGACTACGAATTTTGTCGCCGGCGACATCTTACAGTATTGTGTTTCTGTTGTTAACAAAACTGAATGTTTTCATCGGTAACGTTATTTTTGAAAGTAAGTTGAGCAAAGTTCAGAAAGAGAAATGACACTCAGAGAAAGTTGAGCAAAGTTCAGAAAGAGAAATGACACTCCGAGAAAGATGAGCAAAGTTCAGAAAGAGAAATGACACTCCGAGAAAGTTGAGCAAAGTTCAGAAAGAGAAATGACACTCCGAGAAAGTTGAGCAAAGTTCAGAAAGAGAAATGACACTCCGAGAAAGTTGAGCAAAGTTCAGAAAAAGAAATGACCCACAGAGAAAAGACACCCCCCTCGGGCCAGGCATATCCTCACACAGAGAGTTAACCACACATAGATATAATCCTTCGCACAAAGATGTCCCCTCACACGTAACAAGGCCATCACACGTAACAAGGCCATCACACGTAACAAGGCCATCACACGTAACAAGGCCATCACACGTAACAAGGCCATCACACGTAACAAGGCCATCACACGTAACAAGGCCATCACACGTAACAAGGCCATCACACGTAACAAGGCCATCACACGTAACAAGGCCATCACACGTAACAAGGCCATCACACGTAACAAGGCCATCACACGTAACAAGGCCATCACACGTAACAAGGCCATCACACGTAACGAGGCCATCACATAGTGATAGTTAACTTCTACATTAACATGAAATAGAAACATACTGGGTAGGCTCCATCACAAACGTCCACATATTTTGTATCCTATATCTTATAACACAAAAATGATCACTTTTCATCCCATATCATTCCATATTTTATTACATACGTACAACAATTTATCACACACTCATCACATCCCGTTTCAACCAAGCATGTATCACAAATGTGTTCATTTATTGGACAGTTACGTCGTTTGGCACATACCATGTGTTTTCCCTTTCATTAGAACAATAAGACTTAAACAAAGAATATCAACATATCCCATTTCCATTTAATATCAACATATCCCATTTCCATTTAATATCAACATATCCCATTTCCATTTAATATCAACATATCCCATTTCCATTTAATATCAACATATCCCATTTCCATTTAATATCAACATATCCCATTGCCGTTTAATATCAACATATTCCATTGCCGTTAAAAATCAACATATCCCATTTCCATTTAATATCAACATATCCCATTGCCAGTTATGTCTTTCTCAATATTTGGCGCAGCTTTTCCAAATCTCACCATAGAGAACAATCTCACCACAGAGAACAATCTCACCACAGAGAACAATCTCACCACAGAGAACAATCTCACCACAGAGAACAATCTCACCACAGAGAACAATCTCAGTTAGTCAACGAAAGGTGAATATTTTCCAAACAACTTAATTGACCGATTTAGACCCGGGGACTTATACAAACGGGGTTTTGTGTGGGTCGCAAGCCCAACACTGATATTAAATCTCCTATAAGGGATAATTTATAAGCAACATCCTTTTTAAAAAGCTTTTTGTGACTATTTTATTTTTTTAAAAATGTATGAACCACTACATTGCTGTTGAGAAGGACAGCATGGCAAGATAAAGACTTAGTGCTTTAACTACAAGCACTTGGTTAATGCTCATCTGTGGTACCTCATTTCATTAGGTTAGGTAGGATAGATTTAGGGTTCAGGTTAGGGTGATGGATAGATTTAGGGTTCAGGTTAGGGTGAGGGATAGATTTAGGGTTCAGGTTAGGGTGAGGGATAGATTTAGGGTTCAGGTTAGGGTGAGGGATACATTTAGGGTTCAGGTTAGGGTGAGGGATACATTTAGGAAGTTTTTTCATTATTTTTAAACGTTTTATTCTTAATTTTACGGGTCGTGTCATCCAAGATGGCGGCCATGTTAAAAAACGCGGTACCAGTAGCGTTCAATGACCCAAGCACTTATTTGATTTATAATTTAAAATTGAAATTTGCCAAGGAAAGTTTTAATAAAGATTTCAATACACCATAGGAGTAATGGAAATATGAACATTCACACTGTGTTCATTAAATCGACCACGTTTTGTCATGTTCTGATTGGATGTCTTAAAATGATTTTCGTAATGTCATGCAGTCTCCGCAGTTGAAAATGTTTACTAAGTAATAAAAAAATTTAAAAAAAAAAAAAAAAAACTTGCTTAGAGATTACCTGTACTTACATGACGCGAGTCAAATAACGTCATTAATTAGCACACTAAATTATCACAGCACTAATAACACTTGTTTATAAACCAACTGAACACTTGTTATCTCCAATCCTTGCTTTGTAAAGAATATTCCACTGAAATCTTGTAATGAAAACATAGTGAGAATAATTGGTGAATATCTCCAACTTTAAAAAAATATATAAAAAAATAAATTATTCACATATAACGAAGGTTGACAGGTGGCAAAAGTCCCAGGGAGAAGTCTCGTGCGAGACCCTGGTAACCTTGTGAGATGCAACCATATTTCTATCACGCACACACTACGAACTGCTGGTGTCCCCCGACAGGAGGGATCTATACTGGCGAACTGTTGGCTGCATGGTCACCCCCCACAGCACAGAAGGAAACACGACTAGACTGGTGTCTGTAGTGGCGTATAGGACAGGACAGTGAGAGGAGGGTGTGGGGGGTATTGGGGGCGCCCACGGCACAGAAGGAAACACAACTGGCCTGGTGTCTGCAGTGGCGTATAGGACAGGAAAGTGAGAGGAGGGTGTGGGGGTATTGGGGCGCCCACAGCTGAGATGGAAAAAACGACTAGCCTGGCGTCTGATCAAAACAGGGTGCATGGGTGTATAGGACAGGAAAATAAAAGAAGGGGGTTCAGGGCGAGTGCTGTGAAAGGAAAATAACGTAAGTAATGGCCAATAGATTATTGTGATATGTAAGGGCTTGACATTGTCCAACCGGACAGATTAAATGAATGTTTATGTCATTCGTAATGTCATAGATAAAACAGATGGGACTATAGAGGTATACCATAGACCAGATGCAGAGGGTTGCACATAATGGGAAGGTTAGTGGGAGGAAGAAGATATTCATTTGAGAAAATAGTGTAAGAAAGTGAGCGGGAGTGAGTTAGGATTAAGTGAGTGGGAATGAGTTAGGATTAGATGAGTGGGAGTGAGTTCGGATTAAGTGAGCGAAAGTGAATTTAGATTAAGTGAGCGAGGGTGAGTTAGGATTAAGTGTGTGATAGTGAGTTAGGATTATGTGAGTGTGAGTGAGTTAGGATTAAGTGAGTGAGACAGAGTTAGGATTAAGTGAGTGAGAGTGAGTTAGGATTAAGTGAGTGAGAGTGAATTAGGATTAAGTGAGTGAGAGTGTGTTAGGATTAAGTGAGTGAGAGTGAGTTAGGATTAAGTGAGTGGGAGTGAGCAGGGCCGGCCTTAGGCCACTGCAACCTATGCGGCCGCATTGGGCACCGCACTTTCATAGGCCCCGCCCCGAATTTAATTTCTAATACAAAATCTTAATTTTCCCTTATTATCCTTATCCTCTACCCAGAATGGGCCCCGCGCAATCCGTTTCGCATAGGGCCCCGCATTTGTTAGGGTCGGCCCTGGGAGTGAGTTAGGATTAAGTGAGTGGGAGTGGGTTAGTTTGAGGGAGAGAAGGTCAGGGAGTAAAGAGTGGGAGGTCGTAAGTTTGAGGGAGAGAAGGTAAGGGAGTAAAAGAGTGGGAGTGAGTAAGTTTGAGGGAGATAAGTCGAGGGAGTAAAATAGTGGGAGTGAAGGAGTGGTAGTAAGTTTGTTGAAGCAAGCGGGATTGGAAAAGAGGGATTAAGTGAGTGGGAAGGATTGAGTGGGAGAGTGAAAATGTGAATGAGTGAGTGGGAGAGAGAGTCAGTGGGAGGGATTGAGTGGGAGTGAAGGAATGGGACTCAGTTAGTCGGAGTCAGTGGGAAACAGTGAGTGGGAGTCAGTGGTAGGGATTGAGGGGAAGTGAGGGAGTATGAGTGAGTGAGTGGGAGTAGGTGAGTGGGAGTGAGTGAGAGGTATTTAGTGGAAATAGGGGAAAGTGAGGGGGTGAGTGGGAGTAAGTTAGTGGCAGTAAGTGAGTGGGAGGGATTGATTGGGATTGAGGGATTGGGAGTTGGGAAATGGGAGTGAGGAACTGGGAGTGAGGGACTGGGATTGAGAGAGCTGGGAGTGAGGGACTGGGAGTGAGGGGCTGGGAGTGAGGGGATGGGAGTGAGGGGCTGGGAGTGAGGGACTGGGAGTGAGGGGCTGGGAGTGAGAGGCTGGGAGTGAGGGGCTGGGAGTGAGGGACTGGGAGTGAGGGACTGGGAGTGAGGGGCTGGGCTTACTTGATCTTAAACGATTCAAAATTTGATGATCTGCATTATGCTCAATCACTGTTCTTACATAAGTTGTCAGAAAACATTGACATTATTTCAATAGTAACCATTTTATAGCAACTCTTTTAAATGAAATAAGACTGAATAGAACTATTGTAATCAAGACAATTTGGCGTATTTAAATCGTCCTATTTATCATTGTAAAACACAAACATTTGCTTAGGGCCAATATTATTCGTCTACGACATGAATGGCCAAATCAGTTCGATAATGCCAAATCAGTTCGATAATGCCAAATCACTTACATATTAATTGAACATTCAAATACAAGTTTAGTGTGAAACTCACCCCATAGTCAGCACATGAAATGTGATCGGACGGGATCAATATACGACTAATGTCTTTCCAATCACATCGATACAACTGCCATCAAAGAAATTGAATGGAAGTAATTGTCAAAGGTATTTGTCAAGTGTTGAAAGAAACAACTTTGTGAAAGGCGACACCCCACGGAGCTTTTACAAGTTCCGCCCCCTGCCCCCCCTTCAACTTGACCCACAGACCCCACTTCATATCCAAGTCGAAACCTGCTATGTAATTTGTACAATAGTTATATCGAATACCGTTTTGTATCGAGTTCAAAAGTTATATCGAATACTGCTATGTACTAAGTTCAATAGTTATACTGCTATGCACTGAGTTCACTAGTTATACTGCTATGTACTGAGTTCACTAGTTATACTGCTATGCACTGAGTTCACTAGTTATACTGCTATGCACTGAGTTCACTAGTTATACTGCTATGTACTGAGTTCACTAGTTATACTGCTATGTACTGAGTTCACTAGTTATACTGCTATGTACTGAGTTCACTAGTTATACTGCTATGTACTGAGTTCACTAGTTATACTGCTATGTACTGAGTTCACTAGTTATACTGCTATGTACTGAGTTCACTAGTTATACTGCTATGTACTGAGTTCACTAGTTATACTGCTATGCACTGAGTTCACTAGTTATACTGCTATGTACTGAGTTCAATAGTTTTATCGATTACTGCTATGCACTGAGTTCACTAGTTATACTGCTATGTACTGAGTTCAATAGTTTTATCGATTACTGCTATGCACTGAGTTCACTAGTTATACTGCTATGTACTGAGTTCAATAGTTTTATCAATTACTGCTATGTACTGAGTTCACTAGTTATACTGCTATGCACTGAGTTCACTAGTTATATCGATTACTGCTATGTACTGAGTTCGCTAGTTATATCGATTACTGCTATGTACTGAGTTCAATAGTTATATCGAATACTGCTATGTACTGAGTTCAATAGTAACAGCGTTTATTTTAAATACTTTGATTTAGCAGGGTAAATAAAACATAATTACATACTAGAAGGAAGAATTGAATGGGGGGTGGGGCTAAAGTTTGGACATAAGTTTGAATTAGAAAAGGGGAGGACATATTTGGCGTATGAGACACATTGTAATATAAAGACACATTTTGGCATTTGGGACACTGTAATGTGAAAACAAATTTGGCTTGTGAGACACACTGTAATATGAAGACACATTTTGGCAAGTGAGACTCACTGCAATATTAAAACCTCATTTGGCGAGTGAGATACACTGTAATAATGAGACACATTTTTGCGAGTTAGACACACTGTAATTTACAGATGTTAATATAATTTTATTCCCCGTGTAGACCATCTGTTAGTTGTATATTTTTGTGACGACTACAAGTCAAAGTCACATTAGACAATGTTTGCCGCATTATATGACTGTATCACTATATTATATAACATTATATGACAGTATTTATAATATCATACAACATAACACGAATGTATATATAATATTATACAACATTATATGGATGTATTTATATTACACAACATTATATGACTGTATTTATATTACACAACATTATATGACTGTATCTATAGTATCCCACAACTAGACAATGATGGAAATAGTGTGGGAATTAATACGGGCGAATTCTTAGATTCAAAAACTTTTATAAACGGTTATATATATTTTTGGTGCAAATATCCTCACAGTTACTGTTCACGTTTTATGGAACATTATTTACGTAAGAATACTTTCTTTATAATGAGTTACATGACGAAGAGTTTGGGGGCATAATCAACGTCTATTAAACTGTCATCTAAGTGCTAGTAACTAGTGAAACATATGTTTGAGAACACCTGACATACAAGTTAGAATAGATAAAGTCTATGACATGAAGGCATCAAAGTCACTTGCGATGCATATATGTACCGCATTGTCGCTGGGGTCATACTGCCTGGGGTCAAACTGCCAGGGATCATACTGCCTGGGGTAATACTGCCTAGGGTCATACTGCCTGGGGTCATACTGCCTGGGGTAATACTGCCTGGGGTCATACTGCCTGGGGTAATACTGCCACGGACCATACTGACATGGGTCATACTAGGGACACAAAACCCGGGACCCGGCTGACTCGGATCAGACTGTCTTGGACCATTCTAACTAGGACCATACTGACTGGGACCCTACTGATGGGTGTCAGACTGTCTGGGGTCATACTGACTGGGACCATATTAACTGGAATCATAATACCTGGGGCAACACTGCCTGGGGATAGAGTTTGTCTGAAGATGATAAGAATTTCACGACTTTGGAGATATCTTGGAAAATTAAGTTAGCTATTCACTGACACACTAAGGGATAGTAATATTGCGACATTTGGAAGAGGTTAACAAAGAGAGAGAGAGAGAGGGGAGATGGAGAAAGGTAGAGAGAGGGAGGGAGAAAGAGACAGAGAAAAAAGGGAGAGCATGAAGTATAGAGAAAATCCTGTTAAAAAAGACTTGCGCTTTGTCTAGGTTTCTAGATGTCCTATCACTAGATGTCCTATCACTAGATGTCCTATCACTAGATGTCCTATCACTAGATGTCCTATCACTAGATGTCCTATCACTAGATGTCCTATCACTAGATGTCCTATCACTAGATGTCCTATCACTAGATGTCCTATCACTAGATGTCCTATCACTAGATGTCCTATCACTAGATGTCCTATCACTAGATGTCCTATCACTAGATGTCATATAACTAGATGTCAGATCACTAGATGTCAGATCACTAGATGTCATATCACTAGATGCCATATAAATAGACTATGTCAGTGGTTCTCAACCTTCCTATTGCCGCGACCCTTTAAAAGAGTCCCTCATGCTTTGGCGACCCCAACTACAAAATTATTTTCGTTTTATTCTTCATAACTATTAGTATATGTGTTTCCGATGGTCTTCGGCGACCCCTGGAAAAGGGTCATTCGATCCCCAAAGGGGTCGCGACCCACAGGTTGAGAACCGCTGCTCTAGGTAAACCGTCTTATTAAAAAGAAATTTTAAAAAAATCTTACAAAAATCTAAGGGAAGCAATGCTGATAGCATTTCGGCAAGAATTTCAAAGGCGTGATATAGTTTGAGCTGGGGCGAGCAAGGCGAGCGCAATTAAGGAGCAAGATTGTTATCATCTTGAAGCACTACAGAGCAAGTATCTGAAGGAAGTAGATAATATACTGAGAAAGATTGTTTTAGCTATGAATGTGTGTACAATATTTATATTTCAAACGTTATATCGCAAATTTTGTTCATCAACTAAAATGCTGACCTGGAGTATAAAACATGTAGGTCAGACGTATTTAACATTTGTTTTAGTCCAGTGACCTCTTTGCAAACCAGACGAAGGCCACGGACCCCCTTGCCAGCCCCATGAGGGCAACGGACCCTTAAAAATAAAAAAGCTATTTGGATATCATATTGCAAAGGAAATGCCACTCACGGAGCATCTGACACCTATTAACAGAAACGAAAGGAGTCAGTGTACCACAGTTTAAGAGCCCTTGATGTTGTTCATTGTTGATGTTCTTGTAAAAAAAAAACGCTATTAAACCCATTTTCTTTGTTTAGTGTACCAAAAGTCTTCATCCAAGTCTCTCTCACATAAACGTCGAAAACGTTTTGTGTGTGTTTATTGTCTAACAACAAAATCAACAGTAGAAAAGATAACTAGAGTTTTAACAAAATAATGTTTTCCTACACCCACTTCCCCTAACTCCCATCATTCTGACGAGTGTATGAGAGTGACCTCCCTTTGCAATGGCCGGATGTCCCGTGATCATGGCGTGTGATTGCGACATTTTGTCATCCCAGCGACCGAAGAAGTCGTTTTTTTCAAAGTTTTCAGACAGTCATGTACCGGACTACTTTACATCCCAGCGCACTGATATCACCGAGAAAATGGCGGACATTACTAATTTGTCTTGTCTTGTGAGAAAGAAAGTGGACTAAAAAAAGGTAGGGATCAGCTTATGGGGATGTCAGAATTTGTAAAATATTTCAGAGGGTAGTCCATACCATAGGGGGAGGTTGAGGTGGGGTAGGTTGGGAGTTGGGGGTAGGGTGGGGTGAGATTAGGGGGTAGGGTGGGGTGGGATTAGGGGGCAGGTTGGGGTTGGGGGTAGGGCGGGGCTGGGATTAGGGGGTAGGGTTGGGTGGGAGTAGGTTGGGGTAGGTTGGGGTTGGGGGTAGGGTGGAGTGGGATAAGGGGGCAGGTTTGGGTGGGATTAGGGGGCAGGTTGGGGTTGGGGGTAGGGTGGGGGGGAATAGGGGGTAGGGTGGGGTGGGGAGTAGGTTGAGGTGGGGTAGGTTGGGGGTAGGGTGGGGTGAGATTATGGGGTAGGGTGGGGTGGGATTAGGGGGCAGGTTGGGGTTGGGGGTAGGGCGGGGCTGGGATTAGGGGGTAGGGTTGGGTGGGAGTAGGTTGAGGTGGGGTAGGTTGGGGTTGGGGGTAGGGTGGAGTGGGATAAGGGGGCAGGTTTGGGTGGGATTAGGGGGCAGGTTGGGGTTGGGGGTAGGGTGGGGGGGAATAGGGGGTAGGGTGGGTTGGGGAGTAGGTTGAGGTGGGTAGGTTGGGCGTAGGGTAGGGTGGGATTAGGGGGCAGGTTGGGTTGGGGGTAGGGTGGGGTGGGATAAGGGGCAGGTTGGGGTGGGATTAGGGGGCAGGTTGGGGTTGGGGGTAGGGTGCGGTGGGATTAGGGGGTAGGGTGGGGTGGGGAGTAGGTTGAGGTGGGGTAGGTTGGGGTTAAGGGTAGGGTGGGGTGGGATTAGGGGGCAGGTTGGGGTTGGGGGTAGGGTGGGATTAGGGGGTAGGGTGGGGTGGGATTAGGGGTAGGGTGGGGTGGGATTAGGGGGTAGGTTGGGGTTGGGGGTAGGGTGGAATTAGGGGGTAGGGTGGGGTGGGATTAGGGGTAGGGTGGGGTGGGATTAGGGGGTAGGGTGGGGTGGGATTAGGGGGTAGGGTGGGGTGGGATAAGGGGGTAGGGTGGGGTGGGATTAGGGGTAGGGCGGGGTGGGATTAGGGGGTAGTGTGGGGTGGGATTAGGGGGTAGGGTGGGGCTGGATTAGGGGTAGGGTGGGGGGGATTAGGGGGTAGCGTGGGGTGGGATTAGGGTGTATGGTGGGGTTGGATTAGGGGTAGGGTGGGGTGGTATTAGGGGTAGTGTGGGGTGGGATTAGGGGGTAGGGTGGGTGGGATTAGGGGTAGGAAGGGGTGGGATTAGGGGGTAGGGTGGGTGGGATTAGGGGGTAGGGTGGGTGGGATTAGGGGGTAGGGTGGGGTGGGATTAGGGGGTAGGGTGGGGTGGGATTAGGGGTAGGGCGGGGTGGGATTAGGGGGTAGTGTGGGGTGGGATTAGGGGGTAGGGTGGGGCTGGATTAGGGGTAGGGTGGGGTGGGATTAGGGGGTAGTGTGGGGTGGGATTAGGGTGTATGGTGGGGTTGGATTAGGGGTAGGGTGGGGTGGTATTAGGGGGTAGTGTGGGGTGGGATTAGGGGGTAGGGTGGGTGGGATTAGGGGTAGGGTGGGGTGGGATTAGGGGGTAGGGTGGGTGGGATTAGGGGGTAGGGTGGGTGGGATTAGGGGGTAGGGTGGGGTGGGATTAGGGGGTAAGGTGGGGTGGGATTAAGGGGTAGGGTGGGGTGACAGTTGAATTGACAAGGGCTATCAGTAATTGCCTACTAACTACTAAAAATAATTATTTAATCTTCTAAGCACCAGGTTATAGGGACAATCAATTTCTCGGTTGACAGAGTTTCACTTTCGACCAAACAAAGAGCACAGCAATCAAATAGTGAAACATACAAATGTTACATATGAAAATATAGCAGCTTCAAACATTCACAGCTAAAAATGCTACATGGCACAAATCGTAACCTAATATATACCCGTATTTGTTACATAATCCAGAGATTTCCTAGATACATATACACTCCGACCCGTTTTTAACACACACCTTGACCAATCTGTTACATGAAAAGATGTTACAAGTTACCGCTGACAGATTTGTTAAATACACATAAACTAGTTACGTCCAACAGATGTGTTACTAAACATATCACAGGTTACCTCCATATATTTATTACATAAACATATCACAGGTTACCTCGATACATTTGTTACATCACAAGTCACCCCGATATATTTGTTACATACATATATCACAAATTACCCCGATATATTTGTTACATCACAGTTTACCCCGATATATTTGTTACATCACATGCTACCCCGATATATTTGTTACATACACATATTACAAGGTACCCCTATATATTTGTTACATACACATATTACAAGGTACCCCTATATATTTGTTACATACACATATTACAAGGTACCCCGATATATTTGTTCCATACACATATCACAAGTTACCTTGATATATTTGTTACATATACATATCACACGTTACCCCAATACATTTGTTACATACACATATCACATGTTACCTCTAAGAGATTTGGTATAAAGCAATAAATCAGGCAGACTCGGTGACCCAATGGCGGAAAATCGATACATCGATTTATAGTGAAATTGTAAAGCAGAGTCCACAACTGATATACTTTTGCCCGTGACCTCAAGAGCAAGTGGACCAGTTGTGTGCTTCTAACTAAATGTTTAAGACAATTTCCATAGAATAGGGTCTTTCATTAATACACCAGGCAAGTTTTCAAAAGTAAAGTGTCAATTGGGGTAATGAGAAAGTCTTAGGGTTGTCCTAGTGGATACAGATCACGTGATGTGGTGTTACGAGAGGAATGGGTGTCGTGTGTTTTAGGCATATGGTGTTTTGGTGTTATAAGTCGAATTGGTGTTATACGTTGAATTGGTGTTATTCGTTAATTTGGTGTTATCAGTTGAATTGGTGTTATAAGTCGATTTGGTGTTATAAGTCAAAATTGGTGTTATAAGTTGAATTGGTGTTATAAGTTGAATGGCCTGTAATTTTAAAAAAAATATGGTGTAAATGTTGTTACAGTATACGATGAGTTGGCTGTCCAGGTTTGAGGTGTTGACTGTCCTGGTCTGAGGTGTTGACTGTCCTGGTCTGAGGTGTTGACTGTCCTGGTCTGAGGTGTTGACTGTCCTGGTTTGAGGTGTTGACTGTCCTGGTCTGAGGTGTAGACTGTCCTGGTCTGAGGTGTTGACTGTCCTGGTCTGAGGTGTTGACTGTCCTGGTTTGAGATGTTGACTGTCCTAGTCTGAGGTGTTGACTGTCCTGGTCTGAGGTGTTGACTGTCCTGGTCTGAGGTGTGACTGTCCTGGTCTGAGGTGTTGACTGTCCTGGTCTGAGGTGTTGACTTTCCTGGTCTGAGGTGTTGACTGTCCTGGTCTGAGGTGTTGACTATCCTGGTCTGAGGTGTTGACTGTCCTGGTTTGAGGTGTTGACTGTCCTGGTCTGAGGTGTTGACTGTCCTGGTCTGAGGTGTTGACTGTCCTGGTCTGAGGTGTTGACTGTCCTGGTTTGAGGTGTTGACTGTCCTGGTCTGATGTGTTGACTGTCCTGGTCTGAGGTGTTGACTGTCCTGGTCTGAGGTGTTGACTGTCCTGGTTTGAGATGTTGACTGTCCTGGTCTGAGGTGTTGACTGTCCTGGTCTGAGGTGTGACTGTCCTGGTCTGAGGTGTTGACTGTCCTGGTCTGAGGTGTTGACTGTCCTGGTCTGAGGTGTTGACTGTCCTGGTCTGAGGTGTTGACTTTCCTGGTCTGAGGTGTTGACTGTCCTGGTCTGAGGTGTTGACTATCCTTGTCTGAGGTGTTGACTGTCCTGGTCTGAGGTGTTGACTGTCCTGGTCTAAGGTGTTGGCTGTCCTGGTCTGAGGTGTTGACTGTCCTGGTCTGAGGTGTTGACTTGTCCTGGTCTGAGGTTTTGGCTGTCCTGGTCTGAGGTGTTGACGGTCCTGGTCTGAGGTGTTGGCTGTCCTGGTCTGATGTTTTGACTGTCCTGGTCTGAGGTGTTGACTGTCCTGGTCTGAGATGTTGGCTGTCCTGGTCTGAGGTGTTGGCTGTCCTGGTCTGAGGTGCTAAGTTCAAATATGTGGGTATGCAAAAAAGGAAAACGTGACGCTGACAGGGAGGTAATTCAGTAACTTCTACGAAAGGGTGATTACTCCAGCTTGTTGCTTTATGAAACAACACGTCCATTTCCTGGATTCAGCTAACCTAATAGCTTGGTACGCCCCTGGATATAATGTGAGGCCAAAAGACCAATGCTTAAACGAAGTATTCCTTGCTTAACGCCACATAACCACACACTGGAGTGGTAAAGAATGAATCTTAGGATGGGTTTTTTTTGTTATCAAGACTTAAACAAATCTTCACATTAGAGACGGCCATTATAAATACCATGTTCACAGTTATTTCTTAAATTCCAAAGTCTGAGCTACGTCTTAGGTAATCTGCTAATAAAGTAAATGTGTTACACAACTATTCAGTTGGATTGAATGCTTGTTTAAGATTGGTCATAATGAATGTAACGCTTATTTTCAGAGGTGACCAAACGACTTGTTAAGAAAAGACCTTGAAATGTGTCTATTGAAGAGAAGCGATTTTAATTTCGAAATACACTTTCTAGTGTCCCCCCCCCCCCCCCTTTTTTTTTTGTCTCTGCTCCGGGACACAGCACTGTATAAGAAGGTGTTAAAATGAAGTTATTGTGAGTTAAGCGATTCGGTTTGAGGTTAACACGGGGCGGAGACGTGTTTATAACCGGTACGGGCTCGAAGGACAGATATGCACACGCCACGTTGGAGCGCAGCGACTAACCTTCTGCTGTGCAATTCTTTTTTCTCGTGGGACATTGTGGGATCCGTCTTGTAACACTTTATGGTGAGTTTGGGGCTGTTAAAGTCTTGGTTTATCACCGGTGTTGGGTTGACCCAGTGCAACATGTTTAAGTAATTGACGGGCAAGGCAACAAGGTACTGGGAGAAATATTCAAACTTCGCGTGCGGGGAGCTTTACAATCCAATTAAAACTGACGAAATCCACGTTTTATCACTGGAGTTGTTCTATTGTTAATGTGGTATCATTGGAGTTGTTCTATTGTTAATGTGGTATCATTGGAGTTGTTCTATTGTTAAAGTGGTATCATTGGAGTTGTTCTATTGTTAATGTGGTATCATTGGAGTTGTTCTATTGTTAAAGTGGTATCATTGGAGTTGTTCTATTGTTAAAGTGGTATCATTGGAGTTGTTCTATTGTTATTGTGGTATCATTGGAGTTGTTCTATTGTTAATGTGGTATCATTGGAGTTGTTCTATTGTTAAAGTGGTATCATTGGAGTTGTTCTATTGTTACTGTGGTATCATTGGAGTTTTTCTATTGTTAAAGTGGTATCATTGGAGTTGTTCTATTGTTAAAGTGGTATCATTGGAGTTGTTCTATTGTTAAAGTGGTATCATTGGAGTTGTTCTATTGTTAAAGTGGTATCATTGGAGTTGTTCTATTGTTAAAGTGGTATCATTGGAGTTGTTCTATTGTTATTGTGGTATCATTGGAGTTGTTCTATTGTTAAAGTGGTATCATTGGAGTTGTTCTATTGTTAAAGTGGTATCATTGGAGTTGTTCTATTGTTATTGTGGTATCATTGGAGTTGTTCTATTGTTAAAGTGGTATCATTGGAGTCAGGGCCGACCCTAACAATTGCGGGGCCCTATGCGAAACGGATTGCGCGGGACCCATTCTGGGTAGAGGATAAGGATAATAAGTGAAAATTAAGATTTTGTATTAGAAAATAAATTCTGGGCGGGGCCTATGAAAGTGCTGGGCCCAATTCGGCCGCATAGGTTGCAGTGGCTTAAGGCCGGCCCTGATTAAAGTTGTTCTATTGTTAATGTGGTATCATTGGAGTTGTTCTATTGTTAATGTGGTATCATTGGAGTTGTTCTATTGTTAATGTGGTATCATCTAAATTGTTCTATTGTTAATGTGGTATCAAAATGTATAGCATATTCTCAGCTCTTAGCAAGAGGCGCCTTCGATGCTTAGGCCATGTAAGGAGAATGGAGGAAGGTCGTATTCAGAAGGCAATAGGGGCAAGACTTAGTGGACGGCCACGACTGCTATCTAAGGACAAGACTTAGTGGACGGCCACGACTGCTATCTAAGGACAAGACTTAGTGGATGGCCACGACTGCTATCTAAGGACAAGACTTAGTGTACGGCCACGACTGCTATCTAAGGACAAGACTTAGTGGATGGCCACGACTGCTATCTAAGGACAAGACTTAGTAGACGGCCACGACTGCTATCTAAGGACAAGACTTAGTGGATGGCCACGACTGCTATCTAAGGACAAGACTTAGTGTACGACCACGACTTCTATCTAAGGACAAGACTTAGTGTACGGCCACGACTTCTATCTAAGGACAAGACTTAGTGTACGGCCACGACTTCTATCTAAGGACAAGACTTAGTGTACGGCCACGACTTCTATCTAAGGACAAGACTTAGTGTACGGCCACGACTTCTATCTAAGGACAAGACTTAGTGTACGGCCACGACTTCTATCTAAGGACAAGACTTAGTGTACGGCCACGACTTCTATCTAAGGACAAGACTTAGTGTACGGCCACGACTTCTATCTAAGGACAAGACTTAGTGTACGGCCACGACTTCTATCTAAGGACAAGACTTAGTGTACGGCCACGACTTCTATCTAAGGACAAGACTTAGTGTACGGCCACGACTTCTATCTAAGGGCATTTGCAAAAGGAGCATGAGAGACCAACATAGAAATCAAAGAATGAGAGGTCATCGCTGAGTAACGTTCTAACTGTCAAACAGCAGTGTATGAAGTAGTCAAACAGCAATGTATGAAGTAGTCAAACAGCAGTGTATGAAGTAGTCAAACAGCAGTGTATGAAGTAGTCAAACAGCAGTGTATGAAGTAGTCAAACAGCAGTGTATGAAGTAGTCAAACAGCAGTGTATGAAGTAGTCAAACAGCAGTGTATGAAGTAGTCAAACAGCAGTGTATGAAGTAGTCAAACAGCAGTGTATGAAGTAGTCAAACAGGCAGAAGCTGCCCTTGATACATAAAGGTCAAATGTAACCACGAGAAAAGTTCTCCTGCAAGAAATGCAGCTGAAACTTTCATTGCAGGATTGACCAAGTAAGCCATTTGCTGAAATGTCAATAACTACTCCACCGTCTGGCTAAGACGGAAGGATGCCAGATATAAGGCTGAAGGAGCCATAGATAAGACTGAAGGAGCCATATATAAGACTAAAGGAGCCATAGATAAGACCGAAGGAGCCATAAATAAGACTGAAGGATGCCATATATAAGACTGAAGGATGCCATATATAAGACTGAAGGATGCCAAATATATGACGGAAGGATGCCATATTCTATGACTGAAGTATGCCATAAATGATTCCACATCAACCCATAGAAATAAATTGGTCGAATGTTGCAAAGAGGTCTAATGTAATCAGGTAGGTGTTTGGTAACCAACTAGGTCTTTAGTCACGGGTAGGTCTTTAGTCACGGGTAGGTCTTTAGTCACGGGTAGGTCTTTAGTCACGGGTAGGTCTTTAGTCACGGGTAGGTCTTTAGTCACGGGTAGGTCTTTAGTCACGGGTAGGTCTTTAGTCACGGGTAGGTCTTTAGTCACGGGTAGGTCTTTAGTCACGGGTAGGTCTTTAGTCACGGGTAGGTCTTTAGTCACGGGTAGGTCTTTAGTCACGGGTAGGTCTTTAGTCACGGGTAGGTCTTTAGTCACGGGTAGGTCTTTAGTCACGGGTAGGTCTTTAGTCACGGGTAGGTCTTTAGTCACGGGTATGTCATTTGTTAATGGTGATAAACTGTTACATGAAGGTCAATGTTGAACATAGCTCATTTTGACAGTGGGTAGGACTTTACTAACGTAGGTCATTTGTTAATGGTGATAAACTGTTACATGAAGGTCAATGTTGAACATAGCTCATTTTGACAGTGGGTAGGACTTTACTAACGTAGGTCATTTGTTAAGGTCTGACAATGTTTAGATGGTTTCCTGCTGCTGACAAACTAAGTGCAATCGTGCTCACTGTTGTTTCTTCTTGTGTCTGCCGACGAAGGCTTTTCGCCGTTACTTTCATTTCATTGCCCTGTTTTTTCCTTTCAAACTTTCACATTTCGTATTATACTATTTCCTAGAATATTTGATATGCTTGAATACTTCTTAACGCTGAACATAGAATCGTCATCTCTCTACATCTTATAATCTCTCCCTGCCCATTGACAATCATTAAAGTTGTCTTGAATTTAACAAGGACTAGCCGTCGTGGGGCACACAACTGGGGAGTTATGGGAGGAAGTGAAAGTAGAGATTCATGTTTGTAGGTGCACTTTTAAAGTGAAATTTATAAAAAAAGCGAAGTAAAGTCAATATAAGAAACGAAAAAAACAACAAAAGCCCTCTGAATATTGAACTAGTTTGTACCATACAGCGGAGTACCGTGGAAACTACAGGTCTTGGGAATGCACTTAAACAACTCGTTAAAATAGGGTTTTTCATAATGTTTTTAGCGAATATAGAGAAAGTACAGGGTGTGAAGAAGTAGGGATGGAGGAAGTAGGTGAGAGGGGAAAATAATGACCTAGAAGGTGTGAGGGAGCAGGAATTTCGGCGGTTAGTGTGAGGAAGAGGGGCTGAGGAGGTAGAAGTTAGGGGCAGGGATTGAGGAGGTAGAAGTTAGGGATACGGTTTGAGGGAGCGGGGATTTAGGGAGCAAATGTCAGGGAACAGGGAATGATGGAGTGGGTTTGAGGAAGTAAATGTGAGGGAGCAGGTGTGAGGGAGCAGGTGGGAGGGAGCAGGTGTGAGGGAGCAGGTGTAAGGGAGCAGGTGTGAGAGAGTAATGTTCAATTCTTTAGATATCTGTTCGATTGTTTCGGAAAGTTGTTAATATAGATCAGTAGTTCTCAAACTTCCCAATGCTGCGACCCTTTAATACAGTTAGGTACATTGTGGTGAACCCGAAACCATGAAATTGTTTTCGTTGCTACTTCATAAATATGTGTTTTCCGATGAACTATAGCGACCCCTTTGTAAGGGTCGTTCGACCCAAAGACTGAGAACAACTGATTTAGAGGTCAACAAATGATTGATGTATTGTTCTAATGTAAGTGAGGGCACTAATATAACCCAGTCATGTAGGGTGGGAATGTGAGGGCACAGAGATAATCCAGTCATGTAGGGTGGGAATGGGAGGGAACAAAGATAATCCAGTCATGTAGGGTGGGAATGTGAGGGCACTAAGATAATCAAGTCATGTAGGGTGGAAATGTGAGGGCACAAAGATAATCCAGTCATGTAGGGTGGAAATGTGAGGGCACAAAGTTAACCCAGTCATGGAGGGTGGGAATGTGAGGGCATAAAGATAACCCAGTTATGTAGGGTGGGAATTTGAAGGCACAAAGATAACCCAATCATGGAGGGTGGGAATGTGAGATGGCTGTATGTACACATAGACTTGAAATAAACACTCTTTAAAACTTAGGATGTGAAGAGGTCGTCACGTGACTTAGATCATCTGCCTCTAGATGGCACCCCCTCCCCACCCATTGGGAAAGTTAAGGTAATGATTTTCACGGCTTTTTGGATCCAGGGGCAAATAACTGATTACGTCACGAACGTACTTCGGAAAGAAACCATACCCCGAAGTTTACTTGGCATAACCCCATAGATATCATCTGAGATAAAGTCACAGGACGGTTTAACTGTTTAACTGGGAATAGTTAATTACAGACGTGGAACATCTTAGAACAAAGGCTCGCTCAATGTTAAGTGGCAATACGGTAAAACTTCTGAATTTATAGCCAAATAAATTGTCTTTAATTAAGAGCTGAGTGTGAAATACCAGTTTTATGACACGCTTGAATCTACCTGTAACTTGTGATGTGTTTGTAACTATTATTTACCTATGATATTTGTATGTGACTATTAGCTACCTATGATATGTGTATGCATTATTACTTAACCGATGGTATTTGTATGTAAACTATAAGCTATCTGTTATATGGGTATACAATTAAGGGTAAGGGTGTAGTTAAAGTGTCATATATTAGGGAAGGGGCATGGATGACATACTAAAGGAGTGGTGTGTAAGATGGCAGATAAAAGGAGGGTAGTGTAAGGTGGCAGATGGAAGGAGGGGTGGGTAAGGTGGCAGATGTAAGACGGTGTGTGTAAGGTGGCAGTGGTAAGGTGGCAGATGTAAGGTGGTTGATGTAAGGCGGTGTGTGTAAGGTGGCAGATGTAAGACGGTGTGTGTAAGGTGGCAGATGCAAGGCGGTGTGTGTAGGTGGCAGATATAAGACGGTGTGTGTAAGGTGGCAGGTGCAAGACGGTGTGTGTAAGGTGGCAGATGTAAGACGGTGTGTGTAGGTGGCAGATGTAAGACGGTGTGTGTAAGGTGGCAGATGTAAGACGGTGAATGTAAGGTGGCAGATGTAAGACGGTGAATGTAAGGTGGCAGATGTAAGACGGTGTGTGTAGTAGAGGCCGACCGAATATGATTTTTCTGGTTTCGACCGAAACCGAAAGAAACCGAAGTTAAAAATGACTTTCGGCCAAACCGAGCCGAAACCAAAAGCTTGACAAGACTTTTACCGAAACCGAAAGAAATATAACCCAGCAAATGATTTAAAAACTTAGATAGAAACAATAGATTCAACATTATCAACAATGCTGTAATATTTTGTTAGTAATCATTATTTCGTTGTAATGATAATGATGCACGTCAATGAATGAACGAATTGAATAAGCCTAGGGTTCATAAATAAACTTTAAAAAATAATTCATGGGCTTCACAAAAGTAATACCTTTGTCAATGACAAAATTCACGAGCATGATAATCATAAATTAAAATGAATGTCACGATTGAATGACTTGAAAAAACCAGGGATTCCAAAATATTAAAAAAAAAATAAGTTAACATAACAATAGGAATGTGACCATTCCCATCTATTTGTTCACGAGCATATGACCATTCCCATCTATTTGTTCAGGAGCATGTGACCATTCCCATCTATTTGTTCACGAGCATGTGACCATTCCCATCTATTTGTTCACGAGCATATGACCATTCCCATCTATTTGTTCACGAGCATATGACCATTCCCATCTATTTGTTCACGAGCATGTGACCATTCCCATCTATTTGTTCACGAGCATATGACCATTCCCATCTATTTGTTCACGAGCATATGACCATTCCCATCTATTTGTTCACGAGCATATGACCATTCCCATCTATTTGTTCACGAGCATATGACCATTCCCATCTATTTGTTCACGAGCATGTGACCATTCCCATCTATTTGTTCACGAGCATATGACCATTCCCATCTATTTGTTCACGAGCATGTGACCATTCCCATCTATTTATTCACGAGCATATGACCATTCCCATCTATTTGTTCACGAGCATGTGACCATTCCCATATATTTGTTCACGAGCATGTGACCATTCCCATCAATTTGTTCACGAGCATGTGACCATTCCCATCTATTTGTTCACGAGCATGTGACCATTCCCATCTATTTGTTCACGAGCATGTGACCATTCCCTAAACATAATTGTATGTTTGTGTGTGGAAATATTTGATGATAGGTCAGCATGCAGCTGTGAGCCGTGTTCGTCAAAACGTCGAGCAATAATGAATATTTAAGTAACGTATTGTAACAGATCATATATTGATATAATAACTTTGTTTCGGAAAATTATATTTTATTTTTTTAAAAGTAATAAAAAAAACAGGAAGCAGATGGGATTATGGGAATTATGAGAGACAAAGCGAAAGTATTGTCATGTATGGATTTATGATATGTTTTGCTCTTGCAATGATTCTATTTGTTCATCCTATAACATCGTGTGTAAATCGTATGATTTTTGATTATGTGAAGGGCAACGTATTATCTTTATCCAATATATTATTATTGTGAAAGACGTCAAAGTGATAGAAATAAATATTGTAGGGATGCCTAATTTCTGTCTCGTGTTATTGAAGAGATGAGGATGACTGATTAGAAGACGGACGTAAATTATTAAATCTCCAAGAATAAAACGTAACATCTACATCTGGAAAAAATATGTTGTTACACGTATGCTAATTTTTAAGTTCATGATTGTTTGTTGAATTGTTTGTATGTACAGCGTGTTGAGTCCAGTCCAAGGCTGTGGTACCGGGCTAATAATAATGATATTGGGTTGCTGGCCGACAGACAGAGTCACAGCCTGACTTTTGATGGAAAGCCGAAAGCCAAAATCACATTCGGCCGAAACCGAAAATCAGGCGAAAGCTAAAAATTGCCTTTGATAATTTGAAGTAACTCTGTACAGGTACTCAGATTAAATCCAACGGGGCTGGAGATATGGGCTGTAATAATAAATCTGTACAGCAGCACAGATGAAAAATTATCAATGTTGTGTTAGACAAGATACATTTGTGAAGCTCTGGTTTAGAACCAATAATACCGCATGAACAAAATTACGGTTAAAAGAAAAATTTAATAAAATCAACAATCTTTAGAATAATATTTTACAGGTAGCGCTGATTTCTATGTGTTTTTCCATGATGTTGCTGTATGCTTTAGTACAGGCGTGCACAACTCAAAATGGTGGGCCGTAATACTTTATAAAAAAACTTCTGCGGGCCATTAAACGTTATGAAAAACTTTCGCGGGCAAAAATATAATAGGACAAGGGGTAAGCTATTAAGAAAAATAATAATAATTAAGATTTATTTCGTTGCTTCGCGGGCCGCCAAGTGGGTGCTGGCGGGCCGTATGTTGTGGAGGTCTGGTTTAGTACACTAAGAGTCTTTATCCAGTTTGATGGTGGTGGGGGGATGTTAATTGGCCCGTGGGGGGGGGGGGGTAGGGGGACGGGTTTAGTGCTGGGGTGGGTTTAGTGGTGCTCGTCTCGTCATTACTTTCTAATGTAGCGGTTCTCAACCTGTTGGTCGCGACCCCATTGTGGGTCGCACGGACCTTTCCCAGGGGTCGCCTCAGACCATCTGGAAACACATATACTCTACAGTTATGAAGTAGCACCGAAAATAATTTTTTGGTTGGGGGGGTCGCCACAAGAAGAGGAAGTGTATTAAAGGGTCGCGGCATTAGGAAGGTTGAGAACCACTGTTCTAACATAATAAAAGCAATTTCGTTCAAAGTCTTTGTCCAACTTTAAACGCTGGAGTTACTTTTGGTTGAAAAGTCCAAGAACGATAATTAGGTTATTAGGTGATGTCGAGAGAAAATCTTGACTTAATTCCCTTGTTTTCAAGAATTTTCAAGACAGAATATCCGGACTTAAAAGAGGGAAAAAAACTGACTAGTTATTTTTGTTGTTGTTGTAGATGGCAAAAAGGAAAATGTTTTTACCAACTTGTCCTTTGATTTGATAAAAAACAACAACATGAATAAACAAACGTTTCGCCCTTTCTTGTCATCCTAAAACGTATTTTACCAGCCCCACCACTCCACATGTGTTCTCACACTATGTAAGTACTGACCCACCTCTTGCAGAGAGAGACAGGTTAGACAGAAGCGTCTGATAGTCGCCAGTGTTGTTTCTGGTCTCGTCAAAGTCCTTGTTGAAGGCCGTCTTGTTGAACTCCCTCATGTAGTCGTGGTAGATGGCCTGCATCGAGAAGTAGCAGTCACGTCGTGGGGCGCTGGTCACCTTGATGTCGGCGTACAGCAGGCCGATGTGGTCCCAGTGAAACGACTTGAAGATGCTCAGGATGAACTCGCTGACCTTGGCGTGGGTGCCCTTAAAGGGTGAGAGGTCAGACCAGATCAAAGGACCATGGTTTCAGTTAAGTAGGTCAAGATCATTATTTCAGACACAAGAGAACATTTTTATATTGTTTAATGCCCGGACATAAAATAAAATCCATTATTTAAACCAGCGATTCTCAACTGTTTGCACTCAAACCCATTTTAAATCTAATTAGACGGCGTGGACCACATTATATGTTATATAAATTACGTAAAGACCCAAAAAACATTTTTTAAAAAACCTGATTCATTTGTGCATACAATCCTTTGTTTAAAGTGTATGTGGCCCCAATAAATATTGGACCACACGGAGAACCGCTGATATTAACTATCTTTTTAGATGTCTTTACATGCAGGACCACAGAGCTAAATGCATCCTAGGATATTGTAGCTAGAAGGGTTAAGGATATGCCTAGTTATTGCTACATCATCGTTTTTGTTGTGGTCCCATTGCCTTTTGTCATTGCTACACCTGCCTACACTAACACTACACTAACAAAACGTCTTCTATTAATGAAACAAATTTGACGTTTGATCGTTTTCAACATTAGTCCCTAGATAAACTAGCAAGCAGTTTTATTTCAACATTAAAAAACCCTAATATGTACCTAATAAGTCATTTGATGACCCAAACAGATGTAAGACACACATAATACAGTTTGTAAGTGCTTGTGTCCCCACTGTGTGTACATAGGAACATATATGCTTATTCAGTAGCTATGATATAATAAATACTTAATCAGTAGCTATGGTATAATATGAACTTTTAAAAACAAATTAGTTAAAATTCTACACATTTCTAAAATCTTTGTTTTACTGTCAAAGTCATGTACCTGTCAAATTCATGTACCTGTTAAAATCACGTACCTGTCAAATTCATTTACCTGTCAAAGTCATGTACCTGTCAAAGTCTTGTACCTGTCAAACTCTTGTACCTGTCAAAGTCTTGTGCCTGTCAAAGTCATGTACATGTTAAAGTTATGGACCCGACTAGTGTTTAATTTGTATTTAGTCCTTTAATTTAAGTCGAATTAAGCTATTTCCTACAGACAGTTTTGTGTGTCTTTAATCTACTTAAACTGTATCGGAGTTCAACTTTCTTGTAAGCGAGTAACCTAATGAACAACTTCTTTGTAATGGACGACTTTAGACTTTTATAGTCCTTACATTATTTAGAATATTTTCATTGCAATCTTCGTAAAGGTAGTTACGTGTCTCGCGAATTATTCAATGATCATACATAGGGCGCCAGTGCTGTCCATTAGGGGTGCCAGTGCTGTCCATTAAGGGCGCCAGTGCTGTCCATTAGGGGCGCCAGTGCTGTCCATTAGGGGCGCCAAATGTTGCTGAGATTGGTTGTTTATATCTAAAGTATTTAAACAGTATTTAACAATTCACCAAATGTCTTATATCAGTTTTCGCCAAAAAACTTTGTGAATGCAAATAATTAATTTCAACGGAAAAATAGTATTTTGTAATAATTGTAAGCATACCGTAAAACTTGAGGCAAATTTTTGTAAACTTGGAGGAAGTGACTCTAGGTTGGGAACATTTGATTAATGTTTAAACTCACCTGGACACGGGTCAAAAGTCTGTACTCTTTCTTATCCCCGAAGGCCGTAACCAGAGCCCCGGCCGACAGGACAGGGATCCCCCAGTAGTATGAGAACCTCGCCACTGGAGCCACACTATACTCACACGCGGGGCCGAAGAAGACATGGGCCGATTGATGTATGTACATGTCAATTGCGGCCAGCGGCCCAAAAATTTCCGAACACTTCGAGTTGGCCGTATTGAAAACCACGGAATACCCTCTCAGACAAGTGTACTGTTTGAGAACCTTTTCCCAGGCCATGAGAATGGCGGGGTGGACCTTGGGCATCAACCAATAATCCTTGCCCTCGAACGGTAAGATGATGCCGGCTTTGATGACCTTGGGCTGACCGGTGTCCACGGGCCTGCAGGCTTTAGTGACCACCTGTGTCCAGTAGCTGTTGATGTTGACCAGTAAGGCCAGGACGATGAGTTGGTCAACAGTTAGCCCGGCCATGACTGACACACTCAAGCTGTCATGAAGTTAATGATTGTCAAAGTCATTTTTGTGTACATTTCTCTCAGTTTGATCTCCGACAACAAAGTGACCTTAAATCAAGATGTGTGTTGGATATCGTGCGCAACAACAAGTCAAAACGACTCCGGACGCTATCTTACTGGTGATGTAGCATGACCTGGAGTTGTATTAGATAGCTTAAGTACACGTGAGAAGGTTTCAGGATACGTTCGATTTAAAACATTTCACCTGTTACTTAAATTCCCAACTCACAGTTTTCACTTGTTACTTACATTCCCAACGCGCAGATTTCACCTTTTAATTATAATACCAACTCACAGATTTCACCTGTTACTTACATTCCCACCTCACAGATTGCAGGATATTGTTGCATGCTCAATACAAAATCCAAAACCAAAGATCGCCGCGCATACTTAAATCATCTATAAATATTTCAGGGTAATCTCAAATCCTCAACTCAGAATTCAGTGTATACTAACATTCTCAACTCAGAATTCAGTGTATACTAACATTCTCAACTCAGAATTCAGTGTATACTAACATTCTCAACTCAGAATTCAGTGTATACTAACATTCTCAACTCAGAATTCAGTGTATACTAACATTCTCAACTCAGCATTTAAAATAGCATCACTGTGTCGGACGATAAGATCATTGAAATTAAAGTCTCAGTGACTCAGTGGCTCCTGTAGTTAAAAGAAAACAAAATATAAAGCCATCGACTAATACAGGATAAAAATAGATCAAATTAGTAGATACATTTAATTAAATGAATTGAACGTTAGACACGGCTTAAAAATGAACGAAAGTAACTGTGCACACATATCATGTATGTAAACATGTCCTGTATGTTAACATGTCAATATTTTATTCAAGATTCATCAATTTATAAGCGTTTTAACACGAGCATAAGAGAAAGATAATCACAAATATTAATTATCTAGGTGTGTATGTATGGCTGTTACCCTGTGTTCAATAGGCGCTCAAAATAAAATTCACTGAAATAAGCACTACTTGGCTATTTCAATGCATGTTTTGTCCAGTAACTTTAGCAGATTGGAAATTCACACATCGCCACGGCCATTGTTTGACGGGTGATTTCTAATCATAATAATACTATTAAAAATAAATCAATAATAATAATCTGTTAGACAAGACATACAAATCCCACAACACCTATCGACAAGCACTCGTTTTAATCTAACATAGATACACAGATACCGACTGAATCGTTTAAGAAATTCACTCTAAAGGGCTTTAACTGCAACAATTAGAAGGTTACTGCAAGGTGTGAGTTATCTGTCTTGTTTCAAATTTCTGTAGCCCTGAATGACTTTAAAACTTAACCGGTAGCCATTTATACCACATATATTCAAATTCATTTATTCATGGTAGCCATTTATATTACAGATATTCAACATCATTTATTCATGGTAGCCATTTATGTTACAGATTTTCATCTTCATTTATTCATGGGAGCCACTTATATATTACAGATATTCAACTTCATTTATTCACGGTAGCCATTTATACCATAGATATATAAATTCATTTATTCACTAACAAACTATTAAAAAATTGTCCATGTTTAGCCAGCTATTACACAGAAATCAAAGGGTTCCCATGCCATATGTTACAAACCCAAATAAGGAAGTGAACCAATGAAACCAAGGGTTCCCATCCCATAGGTTGTGTTGTGCTAAAATATATTTTTGTTGCGTTTTCATCGACCCTATTAAATAATTTATAAATAATGTGTTAGGGTTCGTAAGTAATTTGCTTTTATTATATGGGGATCTTATAATATGGGGGTCTATAATATGGGTATATATAATGTGGGGGTCTATAAAATAATTGGGTATATAATATTGGGGTCCATGATATGGGGGTCTATAATATTGGGGTCTATAATACGGGGCTCTATAGCATGGGGGTCGCGTCAAGAGAGTAGGTAGTAATCTTCGATCTAAATAATTCATATTTATCTGTCTTCAATGCTACCAAGTAGATCTAGAATTATGTCCACTCTTCTCCACCTCACGTCCCAGAAAATGTAAAAAAAAAAAATATTCTCTGTTGCCATAATGAGAGAGCGGTAAGCAAGTAGATCTAGAATTATGTCCACTCTTCTCCACCTCACTTCCCAGACTAAAATGTAAAAAAAAAAATATTCTCTGTTGCCATAATGAGAGAGCGGTAAGATTGTGTCCAGTAAAGCAAATAATCACAACAAATGGTGGCCGATAGATACAGCCGACTTAAATATATCACATGTTTTAATGGGTTAATGCGCACACAATTAAAATACACTCGTTGTTAAGGCAACGTGGGAGTCAATTCAAGGTAGAGTCGGCAGCTGCAATCTAAGTGCTTTGCCTTATAATCAGGGGCGTGATCACAAATAGGGTGGTCATCACGGTACACAATTTGTGTTGGTCGACTGCACTCAGATCTTTTTTAAAGAAAACTTTGTGGGCTAATGATAGAGTAATGCATTGTGATGATGTTATAGAGTAGTGAATAGTAATGGTTGTATAGAGTAGTCAATTGTAATGGTGGTATAGATTACTGCATTGTAATGGTGGTATAAAGTAGTGCACTGTAATGGTGGCATGTGGCATACATAAATGAATTGTAATGATGGCATATAGTAGTGCATTGTCATGGTGGTATAAAGTAGTGTATTGTAATGGTGGTATAGAGTAGTGAATTGTAATGGTGGTATAGAGTAGTGTATTGTAATGGTGGTATAGAGTATAGAGTAGTGTATTGTAATAGTGGTATAGAGTAGTGTATTGTAATAGTGGTATAGAGTAGTGTATTGTAATGGTGGTATAAAGTAGTGTATTGTAATGGTGGTATAGAGTAGTGAATTGTAATGATGGTATAAAGTAGTGTATTGTAATGGTGGTATAGAGTAGTGTATTGTAATGGTGGTATAGAGTAGTGTATTGTAATGGTGGTATAGAGTAGTGTATTGTAATGGTGGTATAGAGTAGTGTATTGTAATGGTGGTATAGAGTAGTGTATCGTAATGGTGGTATAAAGTAGTGTATTGTAATGGTGGTATAGAGTAGTGAATTGTAATGGTGGTATAGAGAAGTGTATTGTAATGGTGGTATAGAGTAGTGTATTGTAATGGTGGTATAGAGTAGTGTATTGCTATGGTGTTATTATAGCATTACTTTAGAAGGGAGATAATTGTGTTTGTAATGATACGGACTAAGTTTGTCTTGGGATAGCTTTAATTTGGGTCAGTTACTTTTTGAGTACAATATGTTTTGTTGACTTTAGGTTTTGAGTACAATTTCTTTTGAGTACAAGTTGTTTTGGAGACTATTTGTTTTTGGGTACAGTTCTGTTAAGGTTGTTCTTTTAAAAAACAAAAATAAAAATGTGAAAAATGGTTTTATTTGTTTGTTGAGAAATAATGGGCGTGGGGGTGGGGGGGGTGGGGCGATATTTATAGGGGAAGGTCAATATAAGTTAAGAGAAAAAAAAATATATCTAATAGGAAAGCCTTGAAAGGATGTGTAGAAGTGATGTCAGAGAGTGATGTAGAGGTGATGTCAGAGAGTGATGTAGAGGTGATGGCAGAGAGTGATGTAGAGGTGATGGCAGAGAGTGATGTAGAGGTGATGGCAGAGAGTGATGTAGTGATGGCAGAGAGTGATGTAGTGATGGCAGAGAGTGATGTAGAGGTGATGGCAGAGAGTGATGTAGTGATGGCAGAGAGTGATGTAGAGGTGATGGCAGAGAGTGATGTAGAGGTGATGGCAGAGAATGATGTAGTGATGGCAGAGAGTGATGTAGTGATGGCAGAGAGTGATGTAGAGGTGATGGCAGAGAGTGATGTAGTGATGGCAGAGAGTGATGTAGAGGTGATGGCAGAAGGTGATGTAGAGGTGATGGCAGAGAGTGATGTAGAATTGATGGCAGAGAGTGGTTGAACATGGACAAAGCAGGACATGAAAGTGAATTGTGGTGACAACTTGAAATTAAATTATAAGAAAGGGGGGGGGGGCGCGTGAAGAGTAAAGTGATCGAGGGCGTAGTACTTGTGTGGCTCCTAGAGTTATTGACTTAGTTCCTGTAATGCAGGTACGCAGAGTGGGGGAGAGAGGGATGTCGTGGGTAGTTGGGTCAAGAATATTAGAAGGCCAAATTTAAGATGATTATTAAGTCTTATTTATTTCATTGTTGAGTAAAAACTGAAATATAAGCTGTCTTGTGTTGTATATGGCAAAGCTGATTTCTTAATCACTACCCCCCCCCCCCCCCCATCAATAGTAATATAAATCTCCACCTGAATATCCCTCTTTCCATTAAAACCGGCATCCACCTGAATATCCCTCTTTCCATTAAAACCGGCATCCACCTGAATATCCCTCTTTCCTTTAAAACCGGCATCCACCTGAATATCCATCATTCCCTATCAATGATTGGTTATTTTTGTTGCTGACTTCAGATGAGAAGGTAAAATGTCACGTGGATTTTGAAGAAGATACTGTAAAAAACACTTTCCCTAGGCATTTGACATAATGTAACATTTATGAAAGGTTCATTTTAATGACATCGAGAATGACCTGCTCTTCTTAACGCCTTAGAAATCGTATCATGTTCATCCACCCAGGGCACGAAACACTAGCAGACTTAATGACAGCAGGAGGACTCTCGAGAATATTCTGTTGTTCCCTTTCAATAACGTGTCATGTCAATTTAATGGGGGAAAAAAAATGAACTTGTTTTTGTAGCGTCGACAGAGTACTTTTAAATTGTAAAAGAAAATTGTTCTAGATATTAAATGGAAACCAAATGGTTGACAAGTTATTGTATTTCTGAGATTAAATGATGGGGGAGAGAATATGAGAGGGGGGGGGGGAATAATGGGGGAGACATTCAGAAGGCATTTTGTGTTATATTATTCCGTCAAGCATAAAATAAAACCGTACAATAACGTACAAACTTAAGAAAACAACAAAGACTTGGATTTATTTTTCATACATGGGTTCTAAAACTGGTCTCCTTGAGCAAATAAGGTACCCGAAGTTTTGTTGTGTCTTAAGATCTGGTGTGTGTCCTAAGATCTGGTGTGTGTCCTAAGATCTGGTGTGTGTCCTAAGATCTGGTGTGTGTCCTAAGATCTGGTGTGTGTCCTAAGATCTGGTGTGTGTCCTAAGATCTGGTGTGTGTCCTAAGATCTGGTGTGTGTCCTAAGATCTGGTGCGTGTCCTAAGATCTGGTGTGTGTTTTAAGATCTGGTGTGTGTTCTAAGATCAGGTGTGTGTCCTAAGATCTGGTGTGTGTCCTAAGATCTGGTGTGTCCTAAGATCTGGTGTGTGTCCTAAGATATGGTGTGTGTCCTAAGATCTGGTGTGTGTCCTAAGATATGGTGTGTGTCCTAAGATCTGGTGTGTGTCCTAAGATCTGGTGTGTGTGCTAAGATCAGGTGTGTGTCCTAAGATCTGGTGTGTGTCCTAAGATATGGTGTGTGTCCTAAGATCTGGTGTGTGTCTTAAGATCTGGTGTGTGTGCTAAGATCTGGTGTGTGTCCTAAGATCTGGTGTGTGTCCTAAGATCTGGTGTGTGTCCTAAGATCTGGTGTGTGTCCTAAGATCTGGTGTGTGTCCTAAGATATGGTGTGTGTCCTAAGATCTGGTGTGTGTCCTAAGATCTGGTGTGTGTCCTAAGATCTGGTGTGTTCTAAGATCTGGTGTGTGTCCTAAGATCTGGTGTGTGTCCTAAGATCTGGTGTGTCCTAAGATATGGTGTGTGTCCTAAGATATGGTGTGTGTCCTAAGATATGGTGTGTGTCCTAAGATCTGGTGTGTGTCCTAAGATCTGGTGTGTGTGCTAAGATCTGGTGTGTGTGCTAAGATCAGGTGTGTGTCCTAAGATCTGGTGTGTGTCCTAAGATATGGTGTGTGTCCTAAGATCTGGTGTGTGTCTTAAGATCTGGTGTGTGTACTAAGATCTGGTGTGTGTGCTAAGATCTGATGTGTGTCCTAAGATCTGGTGTGTGTCCTAAGATCTCGTGTGTGTCCTAAGATCTGGTGTGTGTCCTAAGATCTGGTGTGTGTCCTAAGATCTGGTGTGTGTCCTAAGATCTGGTGTGTGTCCTAAGATCTGGTGTGTGTCCTAAGATCTGGTGTGTGTCCTAAGATCTGGTGTGTGTCCTAAGATCTGGTGTGTGTCCTAAGATCTGGTGTGTGTCCTAAGATCTGGTGTGTGTGCTAAGATCTGGTGTGTGTCCTAAGATCTGGTGTGTGTCCTAAGATCTGGTGTGTCCTAAGATCTGGTGTGTCCTAAGATCTGGTGTGTGTCCTAAGATCTGGTGTGTGTCCTAAGATATGGTGTGTGTCCTAAGATCTGGTGTGTGTCCTAAGATCTGGTGTGTGTCCTAAGATATGGTGTGTGTCTTAAGATCTGGTGTGTGTCTTAAGATCTGGTGTGTGTCTTAAGATCTGGTGTGTGTCCTGAGATCTGGTGTGTGTCTTAAGATCTGGTGTGTGTGCTAAGATCTGGTGTGTGTCTTAAGATCTGGTGTGTGTGTGCTAAGATCTGGTGTGTGTGCTAAGATCTGGTGTGTGTCCTAAGATCTGGTGTGGTCCTAAGATCTGGTGTGTTTTCTAAGATCTGGTGTGTGTCCTAAGATCTGGTGTGTGTCCTAAGATATGGTGTGTGTCCTAAGATCTGGTGTGTGTCCTAAGATCTGGTGTGTGTCCTAAGATCTGGTGTGTGTCCTAAGATCTGGTGTGTGTTTTAAGATCTGGTGTGTGTTCTAAGATCAGGTGTGTGTCCTAAGATCTGGTGTGTGTCCTAAGATCTGGTGTGTGTCCTAAGATCTGGTGTGTGTCCTAAGATATGGTGTGTGTCCTAAGATCTGGTGTGTGTCCTAAGATATGGTGTGTCTACTAAGATATGGTGTGTGTCCTAAGATCTGGTGTGTGTGCTAAGATCTGGTGTGTGTGCTAACATCAGGTGTGTGTCCTAAGATCTGGTGTGTGTCCTAAGATATGGTGTGTGTCCTAAGATCTGGTGTGTGTCTTAAGATCTGGTGTGTGTGCTAAGATCAGGTGTGTGTCCTAAGATCTGGTGTGTGTCCTAAGATCTGGTCTGTGTCCTAAGATCTGGTGTGTGTCCTAAGATCTGGTGTGTGTCCTAAGATCTGATGTGTGTCCTAAGATCTGGTGTGTGTCCTAAGATCTGGTGTGTGTCCTAAGATCTGGTGTGTGTCCTAAGATCTGGTGTGTGTCCTAAGATCTGGTGTGTCCTAAGATCTGGTGTGTCCCCTAAGATATGGTGTGTGTCCTAAGATCTGGTGTGTGTCCTAAGATATGGTGTGTGTCCTAAGATCTGGTGTGTGTCCTAAGATCTGGTGTGTGTGCTAAGATCTGATGTGTGTGCTAAGATCAGGTGTGTGTCCTAAGATCTGGTGTGTGTCCTAAGATATGGTGTGTGTCCTAAGATCTGGTGTGTGTCTTAAGATCTGGTGTGTGTGCTAAGATCTGGTGTGTGTGCTAAGATCTGATGTGTGTCCTAAGATCTAGTGTGTGTCCTAAGATCTGGTCTGTGTCCTAAGATCTGGTCTGTGTCCTAAGATCTGGTGTGTGTCCTAAGATATGGTGTGTGTCCTAAGATCTGGTGTGTGTCCTAAGATCTGGTGTGTGTCCTAAGATATGGTGTGTGTCCTAAGATCTGGTGTGTGTCCTAAGATCTGGTGTGTGTCCTAAGATCTGGTGTGTGTCCTAAGATCTGGTGTGTGTGCTATGATCTGGTGTGTCCTAAGATCTGGTGTGTGTCTTAAGATCTGGTGTGTGTCCTAAGATCTGGTGTGTGTCCTAAGATCTGGTGTGTGTCCTAAGATCTGGTGTGTCCTAAGATCTGGTGTGTCCTAAGATCTGGTGTGTGTCCTAAGATATGGTGTGTGTCTTAAGATCTGGTGTGTGTCTTAAGATCTGGTGTGTGTCTTAAGATCTGGTGTGTGTCCTGAGATCTGGTGTGTGTCTTAAGATCTGGTGTGTGTCTTAAGATCTGGTGTGTGTCTTAAGATCTGGTGTGTGTCTTAAGATCTGGTGTGTGTCTTAAGATCTGGTGTGTGTGCTAAGATCTGGTGTGTGTCTTAAGATCTGGTGTGTGTGCTAAGATCTGGTGTGTGTCCTAAGATCTGTCTCGAACATTGGTTAAACAGGCAAGAAGACGTCCTCACGTTTAACGTCTTATTATATTCGACAATATGGGGTTCTCACTCCAGGATATTTTTAAGAACCTTCGAGGTAATAAACACATTTCTTAATTGTTCATCGTGAAGTAGACAAGGATTGGGATGAGATTCTTTTACTTATCCCAAAAAATGTCTTTAGCTTCCGTTGTACACAATATTCAGTTTATCTTTCTCCTTCAGTTAGACAACTTTCCCCACGCCCGCTGTGGGGGGAGGGGGGTGTGTGGGGAGAAAACAAGAACAGCAACTCTCTCCACTCCAGAAACCTGCTAACGAATGCATCACTACAGAAACCAGCTAACCGCTTCCGGTATCAGCATAGTACCCTCAACATCGGTTGTCTTCTCTTACCTCCGACTGACGTAAAGTTGCCTCCCCTTCGTGGAATCCTTGTACAATCAATAGCAGTAAGAGTTTTGTCCCCTTCCCAGCAGCAGATTTCCATAAAATTGGAATGAGAAAAGATACGGAAGGGAGGAATCTTTTGAAATCAATGGAGGGAGAGGGTTTGGGCGACCCGAGGGGTGGGGCGACAAAACGGGGTGGGGGGAGTTAAATTTCAAAATGTACAAGAGTATTGATAAGGGAGTAAGGAGGAGATGGAAGAAGTGAAGAGGGGAGGTTAGGTGTCTGTAAACGGAGAACAAGAGATATGGAGAGCATTGAAACTTAGAAATAATAATTTGAATAAATTTAAGAAAGATAAATATTCCTAAACATTCCAACTTGGACCACTATATTTTATAATAACAGTAACACAGGAGGTGGGGTAATCAATAGAGAAAGTGTGTGTTTGTGAGAGAGAGAAAGAAAGAAAGAAAGAGAGAGAGAGAGAGAGAGAGAAAGCAAGAAAGATAGAGACAAAAGAGAGAAAGCAGAGGGGAGAAAGAGAAAAAAAGTAAGATACAAAGAAAGAGAGAGATAGAAAAAAAGAGTGAGTAAGAGAAAGAGAGATAAAGAAAGAAAAGAGAGATGGAGAAAGAAAAGGAAAGAGAGAGAGTGTGAGAGAGAAAGCCGGTAGCACATACATCGATGGAAGAATTGTGAAATAAAGTGTTAATGAGTAGATTAGGATGATGCAATTAGGTCGAGACATCAATAAAAAAAGAATATCTGTATTAAAACATGATAATCAGTGATCAAGTCGGTTTCTATATGATATGCAACGGAATCTTATTGGTGGATATCTTTATTGACACCTGTAACTGTGCGCCAAGCGAACATCTCGATGTTATAGCAGCAATTTGTACCAGTTAAAACTTAAACAAGAGAAACATGAAATAGTCAGTCCTATAGCTATCAACAAACTGTGTCATTGACACCCTAACACAAGTGACACCCTGAGACAAGTGACACTCTGACACAAGTGACAGCCTGAAACAAGTGACACACTAACACAAGTGGCACCCTGACACAAGTGACACACTAACACAAGTGACACACTAACATAAGTGAAACCCTGACCCAAGTGACACACTAACACAAGTGACACACTAACACAAGTGACACACTAACACAAGTGACACACAAACTCAAGTGACACACGTGGTCAATGTTTAGATCTAGCATGCAATCCTGGTCAAATAGACGAGGTACTCTTGCCATCATGCTAGCATCAATGACCACTCCATCTAGCTTTCTGGTCAGCCAGACAGTGAAAGACTTATTTAGTCCAGAACTAACAAGTTCCCGGGCTTTGGCTCGCCCAGGACACAGAGATATAACCGACTTTGCGGATGAAACATGGGGAATCACTTTTAAATCTATACAGAGTAGCATCCCCTTGAAGGTGACGTGCAATACTGGGTTATAAGCTAGTGTAGGGGTTCTAAACAAGGGTGCTGGGGTTCTAAACAAGGGTGCTGGGGCTCTAAGCAAGGGTTCTGGGGCTCTAAACAAGGGTGATGGGGCTCTAAACAATGATGCAGGGGCTCTAAACAAGGGTGCTGTGGATCTAAATAAAGGTGATGTGGTTCTAAACAAGGTTACTGTGGCTCTAAACAAGGGTGCAGTGGTTCTTAACAAGGGTGCTGGGGCTCTAAACAAGGGTGCTGTGGCTCTAAACATGGTTACTGTGGCTCTAAACAAGGGTGCAGTGGTTCTTTACAAGGGTGCTGGGGCTCTAAACAAGGGTGCAGTGGTTCTTAACAAGGGTGATGTGGTTCTAAAAAGGGGTGCAGGTGTTCAAACAAGGGTGCAGGGGTTCTAAACAAGGGTGCTGTGGCTCTAAACAATGGTGCTGTGGTTTTAAACAAGGGTGCATGTGTTTCATATTATATTTAACTGTTCCCCTTAAGATAAACTCCAAGTCAGGGTAACTTGTCATAGTTCCACCCCCCATCTCACTTTTAAAAGGCTATGTAAAATGGGGGAAGTTTGGTCCATTTTATTTGATACATTTAACACTCCGACAAAACCCGTAATTGTAATTATGAAATTAATTGTTTAATTCAGGGGATATAGCATTACCATTAGGTACAAAAAATTCAAAAACGATTATTTCTTCAATTTTTAAAATTATTTTAATGCATGTGTATTAACATTGGGTGGGTGTTTGTGTTTATTGACTGAACAGTTAATGTTCACGATCTGACTAAACAGTTGAACACTAACGTCTCAGGTACTTCACCCTAAGACCGCAACTCAATATCCGTGGGGCGCAAGGTGTGCCTAAACTTTTGATTAACACGGAGCTGAGAAAATACTTTGCTAGGACAACGTTCCCCAAATCTTGGTCCACGAAATTTCAAAGGTCCGCAAGGCTTAAGTTGCCGGTCCGCACAACATAAATATTTATAGTCAATATAAAAAAGAAACAGAAGACAATATAATTAATAAATGTGCCACCGGTCCCTGGTGCATTTTCAAAAAGAGTCCAAAGGTCAACCAGACTTAAACGTTTTGGAAACGAGTCCACGGGTCAAAGGTCAACCACACTTAAACGTTTTGGAAACGAGTCCACGGGTCAACCACACTTAAACGTTTTGGAAACGAGTCAAAGGTCAACCACACTTAAACGTTTTGGAAACGAGTCCACGGATCAAAGGTCAACCACACTTAAACGTTTTGGAAACGCTAGTTACTAGAAAACTTGATCAGCTTGGACCAAAACGATTGGAACGCATTGGCGTAGTGAGGGGGGGGGGGGGGGCAAGGGGGCATCATGCCCCTGGCGCTACTCACAAAGGGGCGCCAAATGGTATATTTTACTATAATATTGTATGGTTTTCGAATAAGGGGCGCTAAAAAGGTATTGGGGCGCTAGAAAGGTATTGTGCCCCGGGCGCGAGTTAAGCTCGCTACGCCACTGTTGGAATGATAGCTTTTCGTAAATAATAGAAAAATATACACATTATATATTCTGTGTGCTGAGTAGCAGTGACGTTATATTAAAAAAATTAATTTGCCAAAAAAGCAAAAACGATTTTGTTATTAATATATGTGGGAAAAGATAATAATTCCATCACACTTAATAAACATAGACTGACTTGATAATAATTCCATCACACTTCATAAACATAGACTGACTTGATAATAATTCCATCACACTTCATAAACATAGACTGACTTGATAATAATTACATCACACTTCATAAACATAGACTGACTTGATAATAATTCCATCACACTTCATAAACATAGACTGACTTGATAATAATTACATCACACAGCACATACATAGACTAAATTCATTATAATTACATCACACAGCACATCCATAGACTAGTTTCATAATAATTACATCATATTAATCAGAGGTTTTAAACTAGTATTCGATACCCTTATGTCAGGATTCACCAATTCTATTTTAATTTTTTTTTTAAACATCGGAATTAATTCCTATTGCTGTCACCAAGAATCGCACTTTACCAAGCATTAGATACTTGGGTACTTTTGACTAGTCCCCCTATAAGAAAGGAAAGTAGAGCAACTGTAGATGAGCAGTGTTACAGCGACTGCTTAATCCACAACACGTGGGCTAAAAGCTGGGGCTATGGTCAACGGTAATTGAGTTTACCTACCAACTGGTGTCAGGGGACTACAGGGGGGCCCGGGGGACCAAAGTTGGGGGAGTGGAGAGCAAGTTCTTGGAGGTTACAAGCAGTACTGGTTGGATCCATGAGGAGGCGAAGTTACGCTAATGCGAGGAGAGGGCCGGGCCGTGAGTACGTGTCTCCTGATTTTATCGTACACTGATTTAACAGAGGATAAGGAGGAAGAAAAAAATATGGGTGCGGGTTGAGGTCAACAGCTGACAAAGGTCAAACACACCAACGGTTCTCGGAACATTTGCAAAAGGATCGGTATGTCATCTAAACTACGTCATCAGTTGAATTGATAACCGTTTGTTTAAATTTGAATTTTAGAATATACTTATTTTGTACTGTGGCATCCTGTTAAAGTAATTCTATACTTATTTTGCACTGGGGCATCCTGTCAATGCTATTCGATACTTATTTTGCACTGGGGCATCCTGTTAATGCTATTCGATACTTATTTTGCACTAGGGCATCCTGTCAATGCTATTCGATACTTATTTTGCACTGGGGCATCCTGTTAATGCTATTCGATACTTATTTTGCACTCGGGCATCCTGTTAATGCTATTCGATACTTATTTTGCACTGGGGCATCCTGTTAATGCTATTCGATACTTATGTTGCACTGTGGCATCCTGTCAATTCTATTCGATACTTATTTTGCACTGTGGCATCCTGTTAATGCTATTCGATACTTATTTTGCACTGTGGCATCCTGTTAATGCTATTCGATACTTATTTTGCACTGGGGCATCCTGTTAATGCTATTCGATACTTATGTTGCACTGTGGCATCCTGTCAATGCTATTCGATACTTATTTTGCACTGTGTCATCCTGTTAATGCTATTCGATACTTATTTTGCACTGGGGCATCCTGTTAATGCTATTCGATACTTATGTTGCACTGTGGCATCCTGTCAATGCTATTCGATACTTATTTTGCACTGTTAGCTACTATTGCTATCGTATTCTCCGACATGTTTCAAATTGTGGTTCAGATTGCTACAAATTTTGAACTAGAGAGACCACGCGATTATACATTGATGACCAGGATAAAAAAATGTTGTTAGTAATGATAGTGGTATATTTAAATGATTATTAGGGTATACCACTTTTGACGAGAGTGCCACTTTAAAATATGACTATTGTCATGCGTTCAACGTGGAGACGTTACACTTATTGTTGTAGACTTGAATGTTTACTCAATGTTTTTCCTCTTTATTTTCCAATTTGTTTCTATAACAGCGAGGAATAACGCAAACAATAATTTGAAACAAAATAAAATAAAAAGTAGAAGTATGCCCGGAACAAAATGACCAATATTTCTAATAGAAGCAAGTCTCACACGCCTGAAGGGCGAACCATATTCTCACGACCAGACGAATCCTTTAACCACGTCAAGATTGGCCTAGCCAACCCGGCGTAATGAGAGCCACAGATTTTATGGGCAAGACGTGTAGCACACAGGATGATCGGTGGGCATGTTGTAACTATGTTAATGTGACAATAACTCAAGTGTCTAGTGAGTGAAACAATAACTTTGTTTAATATGACGTAATGATGAAACTCAGTGCTCACTAGACCCATCTAGATCTGGGAGTGCTATAGGTTTTGAAAAGTTTAACAGTGTAGCCCTAGCTACCACTACAAAGCTCCCACTCGGGTGTTGCAACTATGAAAATCAAGTTTTTCAAATCAAGTGCTACAAGTCAAGTGCTACCAATCCCGAGTCAAGAGATACAGCTTAAGTGCTACAAGTCAAAACCTACAGCTTCAGTGCTACAAGTCAAGGGCTACAGCTTCAGTGCCACAAGTCAAGGGCTAGAGCTTCATTGCTACAAGTCAAGAGCTACAGCTTCAGTGCTACAAGTCAAGGGCTACAGCTTCAGTGCTACAAGTCAAGGGCTACAGCTTCAGTGCTACAAGTCAAGGGCTACAGCTTCATTGCCACAAGTCAAGGGCTACAGCTTCATTGCTACAAGTCAAGAGCTACAGCTTCATTGCTACAAGTCAAGAGCTACAGCTTCATTGCCACAAGTCAAGGGCTACAGCTTCAGTGCTACAAGTCAAGGGCTACAGATTCATTGCTACAAGTCAAGAGCTACATCTTCAGTGCTACAAGTCAAGGGCTACAGCTTCATTGCTACAAGTCAAGAGCTACAGCTTCATTGCTACATGTCAAGAGCTACAGCTTCAGTGCTACAAGTCAAGGGCTACAGCTTCAGTGCTAAAAGTCAAAACCTACAGCTTCATTGCTACAAGTCAAGGGCTACAGCTTCAGTGCTACAAGTCAAGGGCTACAGCTTCAGTGCTACAAGTCAAGAGCTACAGCTTCATTGCCACAAGTCAAGAGCTACAGTTTCAGTGCTACAAGTCAATGGCTACCGCTACAGTGCTACAAGTCAAGAGCTACAGCTTCATCGCTACAAGTCAAGAGATGCAGCTTCAGTGCAACATGTCAAAAGCTACCGCTTCAGTGCTACAAGTCAAGGGCTACAGCTTCAGTGCTACAAGTCAAAAGCTACAGCTTCAGTGCTACAAGTCAAGGGCTACAGCTTCAGTGCTACAAGTCAAGAGCTACAGCTTAATTGCCACAAGTCAAGAGCTACAGCTTCAGTGCTACAAGTCAAGGGCTACAGCTTCAGTGCTACAAGTCAAAAGCTACAGCTTCAGTGCTACAAGTCAAGGGCTACAGCTTCAGTGCTACAAGTCAAGAGCTACACCTTCATCGCTACAAGTCAAGAGATGCAGCTTCAGTGCTACATGTCAAAAGCTACCGCTTCAGTGCTACAAGTAAAGGGCTACAGCTTCAGTGCTCCAGATCAGTCACCCGCTCTTCATCTCTTCAAAGTATTTTTTAGCACGTGTAATAACCTTCAATCGATTCTTACAGCTATTATTGTACACAAAGAAAAACTAGTTTTCTTTACTTTAAAATAAATTCCCTACAAAGAACTGTCTTTACTTCAGTTTCAATTATTGGAGGTCTTTGAAAACTACAAAGATTTTCTGCGATTTTCATCTTACCAAGATGTCACCGCAACGCCGGCTGAACGGGGACAAGAAGTTAACAATGGGATGGAAAGAGTGAAAGGGGACAAGACGTTAACAATGGGATGAAAAGAGTGAAAGGGAACAAGAAGTAAACAATGGGATGGAAAGAGTGAAAGGGGAAAAGAAGTTAACAATGGAATGGAAAGAGTGAAAGGGGACAAGAAGTTAACAATGGGATGGAAAGAGTGAAATGAAACAAGAAGTTAACAATACGATGGAAAGAGTGATAGGGGACAAGAAGTTAACAATGGGATGAAAAGAGTGAATGGGGACAAGAAGTTAAAAATAGGATGGAAAGAGTGATAGGGGACAAGAAGTTAACAATGGGATGGAAAGAGTGAAAGAGGACAAGAAGATAACAATAGGATGGAAAGAGTGATAGGGGACAAGAAGTTAACAATGGGATGGAAAGAGTGAAAGGGAAAAAGAAGTTAACAATGGGATGGAAAGAGTGAAATGGGACAAGAAGTTAACAATGGGATGGAAAGAGTGAAATGGGACAAGAAGTTAACAATGGGATGGAAAGAGTGAAATGGGACAAGAAGTTAACAATTGGATGGAAAGAGTGAAATGGGACAAGAAGTTAACAATGGGATGGAAAGAGTGAATGGGGACAAGAAGTTAACAATGGGATGGAAAGAGTGTAATGGGACAAGAAGTTAACAATGGGATGGAAAGAGTGAAATGGGACAAGAAGTTAACAATGGGATGGAAAGAGTGAAATTGGACAAGAAGTTAACAATGGGATGGAAAGAGTGAATGAATTAGATGAGCTCTTTCATAGCTTTGATGAAGTAAAAGTGACAGTGACAGTGACAATGACCTCATGCCCGCACCCTGGGGGGGGGGGGGGTGGCGCAACCATGGCACTTGTCAGGGGCCCGAGCTAGATAGGGGCCCGCCCTTTTTAAATATACATACATGTTTAAACACGAAAGGAGCCCACGATGTCCTGTTAGTTCAACACGTATATCCTGTTAGTCCAACACGTGTGGCCTTTTAGTTCAACATTGTGGCCTGTATTTGTGTGTTTTATTGACATTCAAGGCAAATATAGACACGATATTGCTTTTTTAAAGTGGTTATTGTTCAAATCAAAATAGAATCAAATTTATTTGCAACGGCTTCAACTATTCAATGGGTATTTAGACGTATTTCATCTTGTCACACAAGTCCATTTTTTATGTACAGCATAAATATATAGAGATTTTTCATTCAAATGTATCATTATGCTGTAGAATAGTGGGGGACGAAGGGATTGTGAAGGTGCTGGTTCCCTAAATGGCAATTTGGCCAATTGCAGATTTTTTTTTTGTGGAAGTAGGGTGGCAAAAACCTTGGACCGCTAAGCGTGGCACCCAACCTTGTTATGCCAATGCTATTGATTTAAATATTGCAACTACCACCTGAAAGCCATTGTACTTATATCACCATAACTACCACCTGAAAGCCATTGTACTTATCACCATAACTACCAACTGAAAGCTATTGTAATCATACCGCATGAAGACTGCTTTAATTTTGACAACACACAGAGACCAAGAGAGACAACACACAGAGACCAAGAGAGACAACACACAGAGACCAAGAGAGACAACACACAGAGACCAAGAGAGACAACACACAGAGACCAAGAGAGACAACACACAGAGACCAAGAGAGACAACACATAGAGACCAAGAGAGAAAACACACAGAGACAAAGAGAGACAACACATAGAGACCAAGAGAGACAACACACAGAGACCAAGAGAGACAACACACAGAGACCAAGAGAGACAACACACAGAGACCAAGAGAGACAACACACAGAGACCAAGAGAGACAACACACAGAGACAAAGAGAGACAACACATAGAGACCAAGAGAGACAACACACAGAGACAAAGAGAGAAAACACACAGAGACCAAGAGAGACAACACACAGAGACCAAGAGAGACAACACATAGAGACCAAGAGAGAAAACACACAGAGACAAAGAGAGACAACACATAGAGACCAAGAGAGACAACACACAGAGACCAAGAGAGACAACACACAGAGACCAAGAGAGACAACACACAGAGACCAACAGAGAAAACACACAGAGACAAAGAGAGACAACATCTAGAGACCAAGAGAGACAACACACAGAGACCAAGAGAGACAACACACAGAGACCAACAGAGAAAACACACAGAGACCAACAGAGAAAACACACAGAGACAAAGAGAGGCAACATATAGAGACCAAGAGAGACAACACACAGAGACCAAGAGAGACAACACACAGAGACCAACAGAGAAAACACACAGAGACAAAGAGAGACAACATCTAGAGACCAAGAGAGACAACACACAGAGACCAAGAGAGACAACACACAGAGACCAACAGAGAAAACACACAGAGACCAACATAGAAAACACACAGAGACAAAGAGAGGCAACATATAGAGACCAAGAGAGACAACACACATAGACCAAGAGAGACAACACACAGAGACCAAGAGAGACAACACACAGAGACCAAGAGAGACAACACACAGAGACCAAGAGAGGCAACACACAGAGACCAAGAGAGACAACACACAGAGACCAAGAGGGGTCAAGAGAGACTCCACGAAAAATGTAATCTGTTCACACCAGACTTTGGTAATTATTCCAGCATTTGTTTTATGGGTTCTCTCCCCATGTCAGATCCCAAACAAATCGGATTGCGGTTAGGGTGACTGCCCTTGCACCAGTGTTGAGATTACTCGAGTTTTTAAGAGTTAATCATATTCTAACTTTAGAGCTGCTCCCCAATTGATGTTATGATTAGTTTGAAGGGCTCGGGGGTGGGGTAGGGTAGGGAAGGTGGTGGGGGAGATGGTGGATATTGTTCAAGAATGGAAATAATATCCTTGAGCAGAGTATTGAAATATGAATAAAATAATGAAATGCAGAACAGCTCATGCTCCAAATAAGTTGTCCGTAAAGTGAATCTCGCGCCCAGAGAGATCTATTTAAATGGGCTAGCTCTTTACCAACGTTACATTTCCCAAGATGCACATCAGAAGTGACATATCATGTGTTCGACATTTTAAGTCAAATATCACAAGTAACATACTGTCACAAGTAACATACTGTCACAAGTGAGTACATAGCAACCGTGTTAAAAATGGCGAATTGAAAAACGACATTAGAATTCAAGCTAACCAGGTACAGCTATAAATAGATCCAGTGTCCAGAAAAGTCTGCTAACCATTACAAAAAGCCGCGCTTTGACAATATCGACCTACAGAAAAACAATGTCCTTGATATTTAGTAGACATTTCTATCAAACTCGGTGAAGACAGGACAAAGAAGGGGAACCAAACTGGCCGTAATGGATAAGTATGTCACCAAACTGGCCACGGAGACATTTAGTCACAAATAAATGGTCATATGTGACACATAAAGTTTAAAAAAAACTGGTCATATTGTCAGACAATTTAATCATCAAACTATCCTTAATGGACAAAATGTAGTCAAACAACTGGTCATACTTAATGTAGTCAAACGACAGGTCATATTATATAAATGTAGTCATATAGTTCAATTTAGTCACCAAACTAAGAGGACATCTATGGTTTTCCAGACAGGTCATATAAGAGGACATCAATGGTATTCCAGACAGATCATACAAGAGGACATCTATGATATTCCAGACAGGTCATATAAGAGGGCATCTATGGTATTCCAGACAGGTCATTTAAGAGGACATCTACGGTATTCCAGACAGGTCATATAAGAGAACATATACGTTATTCCAGACATGTAATATAAGAGGACATCTACGGTGTTCCAGACAGGTCATATAAGGGGACATCTATGGTATTCCAGACAGGTCATATAAGGGGACATCTATGGTATTCCAGACATGTCATATAAGAGGACATCTATGGTATTCCAGACAGGTTATATAAGAGGACATCTATGTGAACAGATTTTGTATATAGCAAACGGAAATTTTGCCGATAATTAATTGTACTGAGATACTGACATCAGATAATCCTCATTGACAGTTCACGGGTTCATTAACTTCAACGTTAACAGGGTCATTAAGTACAATGTTCACAGGGTGATTAAGTACAATGTTCACGGGGTCAGTAAGTACAATGTTCACAGGGTGATTAAGTACAATGTTCGTGGGTCATTAAGTAGAAGTTAACAGTTTCTGTCGCAATTTGTTTGATAATAATTTTTTAATCGAAACACTAGCTAGACTGGTACATTATACACTAGCAAGACTGGTACTTTTTACACTATCAAGACTGGTACATTATACACTAGCAAGACTGGTACATTATACACTATCAAGACTGGTACATTATACACTATCAAGACTGGTACATTATACACTATCAAGACTGGTACATTATACACTAGCAAGACTGGTATATTATACACTAGCAAGACTGGTACATTATACACTAGCAAGACTGGTACTTTATACACTAGCAAGACTGGTACATTATACACTAGCAAGACTGGTACATTATACACTAGCAAGACTGATACATTATACATAATCAAGACTGGTACATTATACACTAGCAAGACTGGTACATTATACATAATCAAGACTGGTACTTTATACACTAGCAAGACTGGTACACTATACACTATCAAGACTGGTACATTATACACTAGCAAGACTGGTGCATTATACACTAGCAAGACTGGTATATTATACACTAGCAAGACTGATACATTATACACTTTCAAGACTGGTACATTATACACTAGCAAGACTGATACATTATACATAATCAAGACTGGTACATTATACACTAGCAAGACTGGTACACCATACACTATCAAGACTGGTACACTATACACTATCAAGACTGGTACATTATACACTATCAAGACTGGTACATTATACACTAGCAAGACTGGTACATTATACACTATCAAGACTGGTACATTTGATTCCAGAAGAAACATAGACTAAATTCATTATAATTACATCACACAGCACATCCATAGACTAGTTTCATAATAATTACATCATATTAATCAGAGGTTTTAAACTAGTATTCGATACCCTTATGTCAGGATTCACCAATTCTATTTTAATTTTTTTTTTAAACATCGGAATTAATTCCTATTGCTGTCACCAAGAATCGCACTTTACCAAGCATTAGATACTTGGGTACTTTTGACTAGTCCCCCTATAAGAAAGGAAAGTAGAGCAACTGTAGATGAGCAGTGTTACAGCGACTGCTTAATCCACAACACGTGGGCTAAAAGCTGGGGCTATGGTCAACGGTAATTGAGTTTACCTACCAACTGGTGTCAGGGGACTACAGGGGGGCCCGGGGGACCAAAGTTGGGGGAGTGGAGAGCAAGTTCTTGGAGGTTACAAGCAGTACTGGTTGGATCCATGAGGAGGCGAAGTTACGCTAATGCGAGGAGAGGGCCGGGCCGTGAGTACGTGTCTCCTGATTTTATCGTACACTGATTTAACAGAGGATAAGGAGGAAGAAAAAAATATGGGTGCGGGTTGAGGTCAACAGCTGACAAAGGTCAAACACACCAACGGTTCTCGGAACATTTGCAAAAGGATCGGTATGTCATCTAAACTACGTCATCAGTTGAATTGATAACCGTTTGTTTAAATTTGAATTTTAGAATATACTTATTTTGTACTGTGGCATCCTGTTAAAGTAATTCTATACTTATTTTGCACTGGGGCATCCTGTCAATGCTATTCGATACTTATTTTGCACTGGGGCATCCTGTTAATGCTATTCGATACTTATTTTGCACTAGGGCATCCTGTCAATGCTATTCGATACTTATTTTGCACTGGGGCATCCTGTTAATGCTATTCGATACTTATTTTGCACTCGGGCATCCTGTTAATGCTATTCGATACTTATTTTGCACTGGGGCATCCTGTTAATGCTATTCGATACTTATGTTGCACTGTGGCATCCTGTCAATTCTATTCGATACTTATTTTGCACTGTGGCATCCTGTTAATGCTATTCGATACTTATTTTGCACTGTGGCATCCTGTTAATGCTATTCGATACTTATTTTGCACTGGGGCATCCTGTTAATGCTATTCGATACTTATGTTGCACTGTGGCATCCTGTCAATGCTATTCGATACTTATTTTGCACTGTGTCATCCTGTTAATGCTATTCGATACTTATTTTGCACTGGGGCATCCTGTTAATGCTATTCGATACTTATGTTGCACTGTGGCATCCTGTCAATGCTATTCGATACTTATTTTGCACTGTTAGCTACTATTGCTATCGTATTCTCCGACATGTTTCAAATTGTGGTTCAGATTGCTACAAATTTTGAACTAGAGAGACCACGCGATTATACATTGATGACCAGGATAAAAAAATGTTGTTAGTAATGATAGTGGTATATTTAAATGATTATTAGGGTATACCACTTTTGACGAGAGTGCCACTTTAAAATATGACTATTGTCATGCGTTCAACGTGGAGACGTTACACTTATTGTTGTAGACTTGAATGTTTACTCAATGTTTTTCCTCTTTATTTTCCAATTTGTTTCTATAACAGCGAGGAATAACGCAAACAATAATTTGAAACAAAATAAAATAAAAAGTAGAAGTATGCCCGGAACAAAATGACCAATATTTCTAATAGAAGCAAGTCTCACACGCCTGAAGGGCGAACCATATTCTCACGACCAGACGAATCCTTTAACCACGTCAAGATTGGCCTAGCCAACCCGGCGTAATGAGAGCCACAGATTTTATGGGCAAGACGTGTAGCACACAGGATGATCGGTGGGCATGTTGTAACTATGTTAATGTGACAATAACTCAAGTGTCTAGTGAGTGAAACAATAACTTTGTTTAATATGACGTAATGATGAAACTCAGTGCTCACTAGACCCATCTAGATCTGGGAGTGCTATAGGTTTTGAAAAGTTTAACAGTGTAGCCCTAGCTACCACTACAAAGCTCCCACTCGGGTGTTGCAACTATGAAAATCAAGTTTTTCAAATCAAGTGCTACAAGTCAAGTGCTACCAATCCCGAGTCAAGAGATACAGCTTAAGTGCTACAAGTCAAAACCTACAGCTTCAGTGCTACAAGTCAAGGGCTACAGCTTCAGTGCCACAAGTCAAGGGCTAGAGCTTCATTGCTACAAGTCAAGAGCTACAGCTTCAGTGCTACAAGTCAAGGGCTACAGCTTCAGTGCTACAAGTCAAGGGCTACAGCTTCAGTGCTACAAGTCAAGGGCTACAGCTTCATTGCCACAAGTCAAGGGCTACAGCTTCATTGCTACAAGTCAAGAGCTACAGCTTCATTGCTACAAGTCAAGAGCTACAGCTTCATTGCCACAAGTCAAGGGCTACAGCTTCAGTGCTACAAGTCAAGGGCTACAGATTCATTGCTACAAGTCAAGAGCTACATCTTCAGTGCTACAAGTCAAGGGCTACAGCTTCATTGCTACAAGTCAAGAGCTACAGCTTCATTGCTACATGTCAAGAGCTACAGCTTCAGTGCTACAAGTCAAGGGCTACAGCTTCAGTGCTAAAAGTCAAAACCTACAGCTTCATTGCTACAAGTCAAGGGCTACAGCTTCAGTGCTACAAGTCAAGGGCTACAGCTTCAGTGCTACAAGTCAAGAGCTACAGCTTCATTGCCACAAGTCAAGAGCTACAGTTTCAGTGCTACAAGTCAATGGCTACCGCTACAGTGCTACAAGTCAAGAGCTACAGCTTCATCGCTACAAGTCAAGAGATGCAGCTTCAGTGCAACATGTCAAAAGCTACCGCTTCAGTGCTACAAGTCAAGGGCTACAGCTTCAGTGCTACAAGTCAAAAGCTACAGCTTCAGTGCTACAAGTCAAGGGCTACAGCTTCAGTGCTACAAGTCAAGAGCTACAGCTTAATTGCCACAAGTCAAGAGCTACAGCTTCAGTGCTACAAGTCAAGGGCTACAGCTTCAGTGCTACAAGTCAAAAGCTACAGCTTCAGTGCTACAAGTCAAGGGCTACAGCTTCAGTGCTACAAGTCAAGAGCTACACCTTCATCGCTACAAGTCAAGAGATGCAGCTTCAGTGCTACATGTCAAAAGCTACCGCTTCAGTGCTACAAGTAAAGGGCTACAGCTTCAGTGCTCCAGATCAGTCACCCGCTCTTCATCTCTTCAAAGTATTTTTTAGCACGTGTAATAACCTTCAATCGATTCTTACAGCTATTATTGTACACAAAGAAAAACTAGTTTTCTTTACTTTAAAATAAATTCCCTACAAAGAACTGTCTTTACTTCAGTTTCAATTATTGGAGGTCTTTGAAAACTACAAAGATTTTCTGCGATTTTCATCTTACCAAGATGTCACCGCAACGCCGGCTGAACGGGGACAAGAAGTTAACAATGGGATGGAAAGAGTGAAAGGGGACAAGACGTTAACAATGGGATGAAAAGAGTGAAAGGGAACAAGAAGTAAACAATGGGATGGAAAGAGTGAAAGGGGAAAAGAAGTTAACAATGGAATGGAAAGAGTGAAAGGGGACAAGAAGTTAACAATGGGATGGAAAGAGTGAAATGAAACAAGAAGTTAACAATACGATGGAAAGAGTGATAGGGGACAAGAAGTTAACAATGGGATGAAAAGAGTGAATGGGGACAAGAAGTTAAAAATAGGATGGAAAGAGTGATAGGGGACAAGAAGTTAACAATGGGATGGAAAGAGTGAAAGAGGACAAGAAGATAACAATAGGATGGAAAGAGTGATAGGGGACAAGAAGTTAACAATGGGATGGAAAGAGTGAAAGGGAAAAAGAAGTTAACAATGGGATGGAAAGAGTGAAATGGGACAAGAAGTTAACAATGGGATGGAAAGAGTGAAATGGGACAAGAAGTTAACAATGGGATGGAAAGAGTGAAATGGGACAAGAAGTTAACAATTGGATGGAAAGAGTGAAATGGGACAAGAAGTTAACAATGGGATGGAAAGAGTGAATGGGGACAAGAAGTTAACAATGGGATGGAAAGAGTGTAATGGGACAAGAAGTTAACAATGGGATGGAAAGAGTGAAATGGGACAAGAAGTTAACAATGGGATGGAAAGAGTGAAATTGGACAAGAAGTTAACAATGGGATGGAAAGAGTGAATGAATTAGATGAGCTCTTTCATAGCTTTGATGAAGTAAAAGTGACAGTGACAGTGACAATGACCTCATGCCCGCACCCTGGGGGGGGGGGGGGTGGCGCAACCATGGCACTTGTCAGGGGCCCGAGCTAGATAGGGGCCCGCCCTTTTTAAATATACATACATGTTTAAACACGAAAGGAGCCCACGATGTCCTGTTAGTTCAACACGTATATCCTGTTAGTCCAACACGTGTGGCCTTTTAGTTCAACATTGTGGCCTGTATTTGTGTGTTTTATTGACATTCAAGGCAAATATAGACACGATATTGCTTTTTTAAAGTGGTTATTGTTCAAATCAAAATAGAATCAAATTTATTTGCAACGGCTTCAACTATTCAATGGGTATTTAGACGTATTTCATCTTGTCACACAAGTCCATTTTTTATGTACAGCATAAATATATAGAGATTTTTCATTCAAATGTATCATTATGCTGTAGAATAGTGGGGGACGAAGGGATTGTGAAGGTGCTGGTTCCCTAAATGGCAATTTGGCCAATTGCAGATTTTTTTTTTGTGGAAGTAGGGTGGCAAAAACCTTGGACCGCTAAGCGTGGCACCCAACCTTGTTATGCCAATGCTATTGATTTAAATATTGCAACTACCACCTGAAAGCCATTGTACTTATATCACCATAACTACCACCTGAAAGCCATTGTACTTATCACCATAACTACCAACTGAAAGCTATTGTAATCATACCGCATGAAGACTGCTTTAATTTTGACAACACACAGAGACCAAGAGAGACAACACACAGAGACCAAGAGAGACAACACACAGAGACCAAGAGAGACAACACACAGAGACCAAGAGAGACAACACACAGAGACCAAGAGAGACAACACACAGAGACCAAGAGAGACAACACATAGAGACCAAGAGAGAAAACACACAGAGACAAAGAGAGACAACACATAGAGACCAAGAGAGACAACACACAGAGACCAAGAGAGACAACACACAGAGACCAAGAGAGACAACACACAGAGACCAAGAGAGACAACACACAGAGACCAAGAGAGACAACACACAGAGACAAAGAGAGACAACACATAGAGACCAAGAGAGACAACACACAGAGACAAAGAGAGAAAACACACAGAGACCAAGAGAGACAACACACAGAGACCAAGAGAGACAACACATAGAGACCAAGAGAGAAAACACACAGAGACAAAGAGAGACAACACATAGAGACCAAGAGAGACAACACACAGAGACCAAGAGAGACAACACACAGAGACCAAGAGAGACAACACACAGAGACCAACAGAGAAAACACACAGAGACAAAGAGAGACAACATCTAGAGACCAAGAGAGACAACACACAGAGACCAAGAGAGACAACACACAGAGACCAACAGAGAAAACACACAGAGACCAACAGAGAAAACACACAGAGACAAAGAGAGGCAACATATAGAGACCAAGAGAGACAACACACAGAGACCAAGAGAGACAACACACAGAGACCAACAGAGAAAACACACAGAGACAAAGAGAGACAACATCTAGAGACCAAGAGAGACAACACACAGAGACCAAGAGAGACAACACACAGAGACCAACAGAGAAAACACACAGAGACCAACATAGAAAACACACAGAGACAAAGAGAGGCAACATATAGAGACCAAGAGAGACAACACACATAGACCAAGAGAGACAACACACAGAGACCAAGAGAGACAACACACAGAGACCAAGAGAGACAACACACAGAGACCAAGAGAGGCAACACACAGAGACCAAGAGAGACAACACACAGAGACCAAGAGGGGTCAAGAGAGACTCCACGAAAAATGTAATCTGTTCACACCAGACTTTGGTAATTATTCCAGCATTTGTTTTATGGGTTCTCTCCCCATGTCAGATCCCAAACAAATCGGATTGCGGTTAGGGTGACTGCCCTTGCACCAGTGTTGAGATTACTCGAGTTTTTAAGAGTTAATCATATTCTAACTTTAGAGCTGCTCCCCAATTGATGTTATGATTAGTTTGAAGGGCTCGGGGGTGGGGTAGGGTAGGGAAGGTGGTGGGGGAGATGGTGGATATTGTTCAAGAATGGAAATAATATCCTTGAGCAGAGTATTGAAATATGAATAAAATAATGAAATGCAGAACAGCTCATGCTCCAAATAAGTTGTCCGTAAAGTGAATCTCGCGCCCAGAGAGATCTATTTAAATGGGCTAGCTCTTTACCAACGTTACATTTCCCAAGATGCACATCAGAAGTGACATATCATGTGTTCGACATTTTAAGTCAAATATCACAAGTAACATACTGTCACAAGTAACATACTGTCACAAGTGAGTACATAGCAACCGTGTTAAAAATGGCGAATTGAAAAACGACATTAGAATTCAAGCTAACCAGGTACAGCTATAAATAGATCCAGTGTCCAGAAAAGTCTGCTAACCATTACAAAAAGCCGCGCTTTGACAATATCGACCTACAGAAAAACAATGTCCTTGATATTTAGTAGACATTTCTATCAAACTCGGTGAAGACAGGACAAAGAAGGGGAACCAAACTGGCCGTAATGGATAAGTATGTCACCAAACTGGCCACGGAGACATTTAGTCACAAATAAATGGTCATATGTGACACATAAAGTTTAAAAAAAACTGGTCATATTGTCAGACAATTTAATCATCAAACTATCCTTAATGGACAAAATGTAGTCAAACAACTGGTCATACTTAATGTAGTCAAACGACAGGTCATATTATATAAATGTAGTCATATAGTTCAATTTAGTCACCAAACTAAGAGGACATCTATGGTTTTCCAGACAGGTCATATAAGAGGACATCAATGGTATTCCAGACAGATCATACAAGAGGACATCTATGATATTCCAGACAGGTCATATAAGAGGGCATCTATGGTATTCCAGACAGGTCATTTAAGAGGACATCTACGGTATTCCAGACAGGTCATATAAGAGAACATATACGTTATTCCAGACATGTAATATAAGAGGACATCTACGGTGTTCCAGACAGGTCATATAAGGGGACATCTATGGTATTCCAGACAGGTCATATAAGGGGACATCTATGGTATTCCAGACATGTCATATAAGAGGACATCTATGGTATTCCAGACAGGTTATATAAGAGGACATCTATGTGAACAGATTTTGTATATAGCAAACGGAAATTTTGCCGATAATTAATTGTACTGAGATACTGACATCAGATAATCCTCATTGACAGTTCACGGGTTCATTAACTTCAACGTTAACAGGGTCATTAAGTACAATGTTCACAGGGTGATTAAGTACAATGTTCACGGGGTCAGTAAGTACAATGTTCACAGGGTGATTAAGTACAATGTTCGTGGGTCATTAAGTAGAAGTTAACAGTTTCTGTCGCAATTTGTTTGATAATAATTTTTTAATCGAAACACTAGCTAGACTGGTACATTATACACTAGCAAGACTGGTACTTTTTACACTATCAAGACTGGTACATTATACACTAGCAAGACTGGTACATTATACACTATCAAGACTGGTACATTATACACTATCAAGACTGGTACATTATACACTATCAAGACTGGTACATTATACACTAGCAAGACTGGTATATTATACACTAGCAAGACTGGTACATTATACACTAGCAAGACTGGTACTTTATACACTAGCAAGACTGGTACATTATACACTAGCAAGACTGGTACATTATACACTAGCAAGACTGATACATTATACATAATCAAGACTGGTACATTATACACTAGCAAGACTGGTACATTATACATAATCAAGACTGGTACATTATACACTAGCAAGACTGGTACTTTATACACTAGCAAGACTGGTACACTATACACTATCAAGACTGGTACATTATACACTAGCAAGACTGGTGCATTATACACTAGCAAGACTGGTATATTATACACTAGCAAGACTGATACATTATACACTTTCAAGACTGGTACATTATACACTAGCAAGACTGATACATTATACATAATCAAGACTGGTACATTATACACTAGCAAGACTGGTACACCATACACTATCAAGACTGGTACACTATACACTATCAAGACTGGTACATTATACACTATCAAGACTGGTACATTATACACTAGCAAGACTGGTACATTATACACTATCAAGACTGGTACATTTGATTCCAGAAGAAACAGTCATATTATATTACTCGGACTTGTGGCAGTGCTTTCAACTGGTTCCTAGAAGCATAACTCCCAGCGTGTGTCACTAACATGGGGGGGGGGGGCCTCCTGTGATGTAATGTGTGGGGAATAAAGTATTCAATTAACACAAAAACAGTCATCAATGTAAGAGTCAATTATGTAACAGTCAATTATATAACAGTCAATACCGTAGCAGTAAATACCGTAACAGCCGATAACGTAACAGTAAATACCGTAACAGCCGATAACGTAACAGTCAATACCGTAACAGCCGATAACGTAACAGTAAATACAGTAACAGCCGATAACGTAACGGTCAATACTGTAGCAGTCAATGACGTAACAGTCAATAACGCAACGGGCAATTAAGTAAAAGTCATTGAAGTAAAAGTCAATGAAGTAAAAGTCAATGAAGTAAAAGTCAATGAAGTAAAAGTCAATGAAGTAAAAGTCAATGAAGTAAAAGTCAATGAAGTAAAAGTCAATGAAGTAAAAGTCAATGAAGTAAAAGTCAATGAAGTAAAAGTCAATGAAGTAAAAGTCTATGAAGTAAAAGTATATGAAGTAAAAGTCAATGAAGTAACAGTCATTGAAGTAAAAGTCATTGAAGTAAAAGTTAATGAAGTAAACGTCATGTTTAAAAGAGAGAGGAACATGTAATCCATTCAATTCATACAAATAATATTTCTTTAAACAATCACACTCCCATGTCACGTGATAACTATTCTATTAATAGTTCCATCAAAACAACAGTTTCTGGCCATCTGCTTTTTACAATGTTATTTTGTTGATACATGAAATAAAAGAATATTTAAAGACAGTATTGAACTTGATGCAGTCCTGAATGATGGATGAGGACAAACAAGTTTGAATGTTGGATGAGGACAAACAAGTTTGAATGTTGGATGAGGACAAACAAGTTTGAATGTTGGATGAGGAAAAACAAGTTTGAATGTTTGATGAGGACAAACAAGTTTGAATGTTGGATGAGGACAAACAAGTTTGAATGTTGGATGAGGAAAAAAAAGTTTGAATGTTGGATGAGGACAAACAAGTTCAACTAACATTAAAAAATGTAAGTTTATAAAGAAATAATTGAGGCCTCCAACATTATATTCTAAGTCTTTCATACGTGTCTGTTGAGATGGCAACCAAAGCTACAACAGGTTCTGTTTCTGATGGTGAACCTATCCCCATCATTTACACATTGTATTCTCCCTATCAAAACTTTAAAAACAACTTTTATCATTTCATGACGATAATATTGGATTTACAGCTTCGTTACACGAGCCTGGTGCAGGTGCAGATGGGAGACCTGATGATCGATCAATATCGGGATTTCATTGACAAAACTGAATGGCGCATACAGATTAAAATATCAGCATTCTCTCTTGTTTGTAGCGAAACGATGTCGTCATAGTGTTGTATTATTTCTTTCACTTCTTGTCTCGCCTTTATGGCCAGCTCAAAGATATTGGCAGATGGGGGTCAAATTAATATTGGTTTCCTAATCCTAGAATGCATACATACAAAAGTATTTTCCCTACACCTCAGTGTGGATGACACAGTGCATTAAAAATGAATATGTAAATGAAATAATAATTGAACTGAGTAAACTTTGCAAATGTTGAAAGATTGAACACATGACGGGATTAGCCTTGTAAAGTTGGTACAGCAAAAATACAGCATCGAATTGTGTCTCAGAGGCAATGGCCACTTCTCAAAACAATAAGGGATGAAGTACCGGAGTGGTATGCTTCCAGCGCTGGTGTTTGGGATTAGTGCTAAATGGTGTTGCTGATGCTATTGTGTGGAGGGTGCTAAAGTGTCCCGCTGCTTGAGTGCGTAGCAGATGTTAAGAGAGTGATTCTGGTGCTAATTTTTGTGCTAAAGGTAGATGATGGTGCTAAATGGTGAGTTAATAGTTTAGGGTTTGGAGCTTAAGGTACATGATGGTGGTGCTAAATGGTGAGGGAAGAGGTTCGGGCTTGGTGCTAAAGGTCGATGCTGGTGCTAAAGGTCGATGCTGGTGCTAAAGGTCGATGCTGGTGCTAAAGGTTGATGCTGGTGCTAAATGGTGAGGTAAGAGGTTCGGGCTTGGTGCTAGAGGTCGATGCTGGTGCTAAACGGTGAGGTAAGAGGTAAGGCATTTCTTGTGATAGATGCCAGGCATATAAATAGTCTGATAGGTTTTTAAATTACAATGTCTTAATTTTCAAATAATGTTTATTTCAAAATATTTTGTTTGAACAAGTACCGTGCTGAACACAAATCTCAAGTAATTGATTAAAAAAAAAACTTGAATGTCCTACATTTAATTTCCAATTTTGAAAAGGACACATTTTTTCATCCACCCAAAATAATATTACAAAATTGCGCCAAAATCCCCTTACGAAAAGGCAGACAAGGAAAGATAATTCCCCAATCACTCGAGGTGTTTGAGCGCATGACAGAAAATACAGAATACTTTTTTTCTCCCTCTATTCTGTCGCTTCGTACTCTCTAATCCAGCCATGGTTTCTTGATATAGGAGGCCATTATGGAGGAAATTTAGCACAGATCAAATAAAAACATTCAATACACTAATGGATGGGGCTGTGTGGGGCTGTGTGGGGCTGTGTGGAGAAAGACTAGAAATGTTCAGCCCGTTTTTGTGTACTTGTTTTTTTTTGTTTTGTTTTTTTGTTTGTTTATCCTTGAGGTGGTGTCCCCTTATTTAGTTACGAGTTACCTCGGATTGTGGGGTAAAATCCTTGACGAAGAAAACGGCGAGAGTGGTTCATCTTTAATTTGGAGTTTTTCTACGAGGTCATCTGTAAATCGTTATCACCATTTTGCTTTTGGTTAGAGTTTTCTGAACGTCTGAGAGACAAAGTGCATTCAAGAGCATAGAAATGTGGGACCATTGAGAACATTTTACACTTGTTTATATATCTCTGAAAATATGATAGCGAGAAGTTTTCTTGTAATTGTATGGTGACCTTGCGATATGCTTGATAGATCTTGTGGTATGCTTGATAGATCTTGTGGTATGCTTGATAGATCTTGTGGTATGCTTGATAGATCGGGTGATATGCTTGATAGATCTTGTGATATGCTTGATAGATATTTTGGTATGCTTGATAGATCTTGTGGTATGCTTGATAGATCTTGTGATATGCTTGATATATATTGTGGTATGCTTGATAGATCTTGTGGTATGCTTGATAGATCTTGTGGTATGCTTGATAGATCGGGTGATATGCTTGATAGATCGTGTGATATGCTTGATAGATCTTGTGGTATGCTTGATAGATCTTGTGGTATGCTTGATATATATTGTGGTATGCTTGATAGATCTTGTGATATGCTTGATAGATCTTGTGGTATGTGTAATAGACTATAGTCCGACGGAATGTGATTTTATGATTTCGGCCGAAACCGAAACCAAACCGAAAGTTAAAGAACGACTTTCGGCTGAAACCGAAGCCGAAACCAAAAGCTTTATGAGACTTTCGGCCGAAACCGAAAGATTTAGATATCTTGAAACTCGTTTGCGCACACGTTAGGCGTACATCGGAAAATGATTTTAATTTGGATGGGGAGGAGGGAAAAGTAGCGATATTTATATTCTTTTTTTTTTAAAAATCAAAAATGAGATTATCGTAAATATTAATAAATAAACTTCTAATACTTTTGATTTTACCACCTGAATTAAAATATAATTTAAATTTATTAAAAATGTATTAAAGCAGTATGATAAGAGAAAATTTTGCCTTGTTGCTTTGAGGGGGGGGGGGTCTAAATTCATGCAAAATAGAAACTAGGGCACACTTTTATCAAGGTATCGTTGTAATTATATTCTATAATATTATTAGGTATCGATCGAAAGCTTAGAGGAAGTTTTTTTTAAAAATTGGTATGGCCCACTAAAATGTACATACGTAATCCTTGGAGGAATTCGTTGTTTCGTTAAAACCAAACATGGTCGTTAAAACCAAACATGGTCGTTAAAACCAAACATGTTCGTTCAAACCAAACATGTTCGTTAAAACCAAACATGGTCGTTAAAACCAAACGTGTTCGTTAAAACCAAACATGGTCTTTAAAACCAAACATGTTCGTTAAAACCAAACATGGTCGTTAAAACCAAACATGTTCGTTAAAACGCGCTTTCTTATTGGTCTGATTTTTAAATGTTTCATTTATTCGCGTCTATCGGCTAATCATGTGTAAATGATGGGCATAGGTTCACCATCAGAAACAGAACCTGTTGTATCTTTGGTTGCCATCTCAACAGACACGTATTAAAGACTTAGAATATAATGTTGGTGGCTTCAACAAAAGTAAAGAAAAAATTGAACGAATGCTGAGCTACGTTAAGTATGATAAAATACAGTGGCATACCTGGTTACACTGGCGCTACCAAAATGGTACAACCGTAGTCCCAGAATACTACTTTAACATCTTTCATTTGGTCTAATTTCTAATGTTTTCTACAAAAGTAGCGTTGCATGTCTCACTTAAAACGCTATTTTGTATGTCTTGTTATGTGTGACAAGCTGCCACATACCTTGTTTTGAGTATTGTTAACTCAGTGTGTGTGTACTGTAAAAATGGCCGACCACTTGCCAGAAGTCTAGGCAATATTTTAAAAACAGATTGTGAATTTGACACACGCTCATTGATTTTACTTAGAGAGTAGTTATAATGAGGAAGTCTTAGACTGTGTACACAATCCTAGAATGTGTAATGGAAGTCTTAGACTGTGTACACACTCCTAGCATGTTTAAGGAAGTCTTGTTTTAAGGTACACAACTCTAGTATGTGTAATGAAAGTTTTGTTCTGGGTACACAATCCTAGAATGTGTAATGGAAGTCTTAGACTGTGTACACAATCTAAGAATGTGTAATGGAAGTCTTGGACTGTGAACACAATCCTAGAATGTGTAATGGAGGTCTTAGACTGTGTACACAATCCTAGAATGTGTAATTGAAGTCTTAGACTGTGTACACAATCCTAGAATGTGTAATGGAAGTTTTGTTCTGGGTACACACTCCTAGTATGTTTAAGGAAGTCTTGTTTTAAGGTACACAACTCTAGTATGTGTAATGAAAGTTTTGTTCTGGGTACACAATCCTAGAATGTGTAATGGAAGTCTTAGACTGTTTACACAATCCTAGAATGTGTAATTGAAGTCTTAGACTGTGTACACAATCCTAAAATGTGTAATGGAAGTTTTGTTCTGGGTACACACTCCTAGTATGTTTAAGGAAGTCTTGTTTTAAGGTACACAACTCTAGTATGTGTAATGAAAGTTTTGTTCTGGGTACACAATCCTAGAATGTGTAATGGAAGTCTTAGACTGTTTACACAATCCTAGAATGTGTAATTGAAGTCTTAGACTGTGTACACAATCCTAGAATGTGTAATGGAAGTTTTGTTCTGGGTACACACTCCTAGTATGTTTAAGGAAGTCTTGTTTTAAGGTACACAACTCTAGTATGTGTAATGAAAGTTTTGTTCTGGGTACACAATCCTAGAATGTGTAATGGAAGTCTTAGACTGTGTACACAATCCTAGAATGTGTAATGGAAGTCTTAGACTGTGTACACAATCCTAGAATGTGTAATGGAAGTTTTGTTCTGGGTACACACTCCTAGTATGTTTAAGGAAGTCTTGTTTTAAGGTACACAACTCTAGTATGTGTAATGAAAGTTTTGTTCTGGGTACACAATCCATGAATGTGTAATGGAAGTCTTAGACTGTGTACACAATCCTAGTATGTGTAATGGAAGTTTTGTTCTGGGTACACAATCCTAGTTTGATGCAGACCTTGATGTTATGATGCCGAGACTTCATACACAAATAAATTAACTGATTTTATACAACAATTTGCGAAGGGTTTTTCGAAACTACAATATCATTAAATAGCATTTGTATTATAGGGAAGGGAAGGATGATTTAATTAAATAGCCCAACTATACGTATATATTCCATGTACAACAAATGCTGTAGCTAGAATCTGTTATGCCAGAGACGATCCTTGCCGCCCCCTCACTCACAAAATGCACATAGAACATACACAATACACATATTGGACCAAAATAGCTCCCTCAAAAAGTTTCCGACCTTGGCGGACCACCCCGTCTACCCCCCCCCCCTCATCCTCCGACAGTGTCTATAAATTCCCGCAGACAGTCACTGTCAGGTGGCAGATGAGCACTATATACTAAGAATTGGTAAGAGAGTCCTTTAATAGCTTAAAGTTCTTCGACTGCTTCAGTACATGTCAGTTGGACAAGTCAAAAATCGTGAAAGGGAGATTATTCAAGCCAATATTTATGGTAATGGCCACAGTGTGAGGCATCTTCATGAGATGGACTTGACCAATCAAAATTAAGCTTCTCATTTTTTCGCGTATCCAATACCAAAGATGGCGGACTCAGACAAGAAATGTGATTAGATTATGAAAATATTGAGTTATTAATGGTGGGTGTGGTCGGCTTAAGCATAGTTGGGGGGGGGGGGGGGAGGTGAGTTTCAAAAGTGTTCTGGGTTGGTCTCACTTAGGAAACACCTGTAGGTTCCTAGATATAAATTGGATCAAATATAATTCATTGTGTTAGTTTCCAAAAAATGTCGTCGTCAAAGACAGTTACCAACAAAGTCAATAGACTACAATATGATCTCGGCGTGAACAATTTCAGTCGACAAAGAAAAACGTCTGACCCAGATATTAGGGGGGTACGGGGGAGGGGGACTCAGTCCAGGTGAAGCAAGAAGAAATGTAACATGGGGGTTGGGAGATAACTGTAGAAAGTCGGAACAAAACAGCGGACCTTTCGCCTGGAAGCTTTGTGACAGCAGCAACAACAAAAAAAGCTAGGGAGGAGTCTAACCGGAAATAGTTTCTAATGAAGTCTGATGACCCATTTATTCCTTGCTAACCCCTATTCTGACCTGGCTTACTTCATAGACTTTAGACATGACATCTTACAGTTAATGACACATCACAATACACAACACATCCGTGACAGTGTGACATTACATGTCAATTATAACTTTTTAACAGTGAGTTCATGTTGGAGCATTACACTGTGCTGACAGACGACGTGACACCAACAGGTGGTTCAGGTGACATCATTAAATGTTATTTGATGTCAATTGACGTCTTTCGTTAAAAAAATAAAACAAAAAAAACCAACAGAAACTAATTCATCATAAAATCAATGAGTTATTGTCTGCGGAGATGGGGGGGGTTTTCGTACACGAGAAGATTGAAAAGATATATTTTTAAATAAAAAATCAGGTATTGGGTGACAAGCATCACACGTGATGATCCATTTGACGTGCCAGCACACAGCGAAGTAGACAGGCGCAAACTATGAAATTGGGAAGGAGACAGCGAGTGGGAATGTTAGTCATGGGTCAAAATACTAACATTCTTTATTGGAATTTTATTGTCATCATTTGGATTTTTTTTTCTTAAAATCGTGTAGTCCACCATTCCCTATTCCACAAATACTACAATCCTCCATTCCCTCAACTCCTCTATTCCCCAACTGAATTCTCTACCGCCGTATCCTGAAATCTATCTGCACCATGTATGTAATAAATAGATCGATCCAATTAACACAAACATATGTATGAACATTAAGAATGGATAGCATAGATAAAAAATGAACAAGCATTTTGGATTTAAACTGTTGCATTGAACACAAAATGGCAAGTGTTGCATTCATCTCCCAAGCATTGAAACATCTTTTTTGATTATCGTTAATCTCCCATGGCATTTTTTACATTAAAAAATCATGGCTTTATCGATAAACCATGCATTTTTTGAATCAATACAAAATTATCGACTAAAAAGGTAGCAGGAGTCTATTTATCTCCACTTGCTTCAAGGAAGAGTTATCTCAAATGAAGTTTCTTGAGATGTTAAAAAAACATCAACAACACTTTTAAACGCTTTCAGCTGTTAAAACTGAAAACACCACAAATGTATGAACTACTACTGATCTTTAGACACACCCGTTGAGATGAGACAAACAAGCAAGAGATGAAAATAGATTGGACATTTCTTGTTTGAAAGTAATCGGTGAACCACGTCTTAGGGATCAAGGAAGAGCTGTTATAAACACTGAACCATGTCGTAGAGAGTAAGGCAGAGTTGTTATAAACACCGAACCACGTCATAGAGAGTAAGGGAGAGTTGTTATAAACACCGAACCAGGTCGAAGAGATCAAGGCAGAGCTGTTATAAACACTGAACAATGTCGTAGAGAGTAAGGCAGAGCTGTTATAAACACTGAACCACGTCTTAGAGAGTAAGGCAGAGTTGTTATAAACACTGAACCACGTCTTAGAGAGTAAGGCAGAGTTGTTATAAACACTGAACTAGGTCGAAGAGATCAAGGCAGAGCTGTTATAAACACTGAACCACGTCGTAGAGAGTAAGGCAGAGTTGTTATAAACACTGAACCAGGTCGAAAAGAGTAAGGCAGAGTTGTTATAAAAACTGAACCACGTCGTAGAGAGCAAGGCAGAGTTGTTATAAAAACTTTATCCACTTTCTCATTGTTATGTATAGCATAAGGATTGGGGATGGGGTGGGGGTGATGTGATGATAGCTTAAACTAGCGAAAGATTGATTCGTGCCATTCCAAGGGCGGAAACGATGATGGAATAACTATATAGAAAGGGTTATACCGGTGAGGGGGGGGCAGTTAAGAGTAGCCAGAGAACACAGTGTTACCTAGTACAACAGCATTATAGAAGAAAAACAATCTTAGTTGGCGAAATTGCGTATCTTGCCTACCTAGTTATTAGTAAAATTGCCAACAGTTTCCTTTACTGCCTACCTAGTTATTAGTTAAATGGCCAACAGTGTTCTTTACTGCCTACGTTGTTATTAGTTAATGGCCAGAATTCATCAATTACTTTGTACTTTTAACTTTGACCTTAAAACCGTGGAAACGATTCTTTTAAAAGTAACTTGCGATTTTTTTTAGATTTCTCAAACCAAGATTTTGAATCATTAAAAATATCGTTGATATTAAATCTGCCAAAGATAAGTCAAGTGTACTCTCTAAAACAACTATAAAATATCATTTGTAATCGAAGTTCTATAAGAGAAAAAAAAGATATTGCATAAGTAAACATAGCCAAAGGGAGAGAACTCTTTGGACGAGTTGCCGGAGCTTTTTCTCCCAGCAATCAGTGAAATATTAATGAATCTGTTTGTGTTAAGATGTGACAACTTCGGACGTAGCAGCGTCAAGGGCCGTCCGTGAGAATGCAATCCTAGACGGTCAAGTTGTTTAGGGAAGATCAAATTGTTAGAGAGAGTTTTACTGATTTATGATGATTATGATTTCAATAAGGATCGCAGGATTAATTGACATCTATAGGGAGACGTAGAGCACAAGTGACGTCAGCAAGTGATTTTAAGTTTTATTTATTTTATTTGTTTTAAACCCCCCCCCCCCCGTTTTTAAATATGTTTTGATGATTTCGAGTGTAATTGATACATGTTATTGTAACAGCCAATCAGAGCTGATATCATGTTATTGTAACGGCCCATCAGAGCTGATATCATGTTATTGTAACAGCCAATCAGAGCTGATATCATGTTATTGTAACGGCCAATCAGAGCTGATATCATGTTATTGTAACGGCCAATCAGAGCTGATATCATGTTATTGTAACGGCCAATCAGAGCTGATATCATGTTATTGTAACGGCCAATCTGAGCTGAACCAGAAAAATAACGTTTCTTTGTTTGTGTGTGCTTGCAGTTATGTGTTACAATGTCCCCACCGTTTGTGATAGGCGGAGAGGGATTTCGTTATTACAGCTCAAACTTTAAGAAAAGATTGGCGTTATACCTACGAATATATATTTATGATATTAGATATTTAAATAAATCAGTATCATAATTATGTTATGACTTGTAGATAACACTAGAAGCGACTCGTAGAGTAAGTAGCATGGCTTGGGTTAGTGTTGTGAGGGGCCAATTTTCACGTAGAAGAAAATTTTCAATGGGTTGGAAATATCGCCACTCCACATAAAGAGAAAAAAAGTGCATCTCAGGGCTGACCGCCCCCACTCCCCGCGTAACTTAGTGAGAGAGTTATGTTTTTGTAGTTTCTGTATTGCGGTGACGTCAATACAATGCAGACGACATTCAGAAAACACACATTCAAGTTACAGTTTTCTCGATTCACGCGACAGTCTGTATGTATATGTATCTATATATCTATATGTCTATATGTATATATCAAAATCCACCCCCAGAAATACGTCTTTTGAATCTATTTTATTGTTGCCAAAAAACGAATATATTGTCCGGCTAAAGCAGCGGTTCTCAACCAGTGGGTCGCGATCTCTTTGGGGGTCGAACGACCCTTTCACCGGGATCGTCTAAGACCATCGGAAAACACATTTACTCTACGGTTATGAAGCATCAACGAAATAAATTTTGTGGTTGGGGGTCGCCATAACACGAGGAACTGTATTAAAGGGTCGCGGCATTAGGAAGGTTGAGAACCACTGGGCTAAAGTAAAGAGAAATATTCGAAACAATAGATGATCAATATTTCAAAGAGATCTCCCCTTCAAATATGCAGAGCTCCTGTGAAATATGAGCTGCACATCCCCCATTTTATGGACAATGCTATTCGTTAGAATGACACAAAGATGAGTTTGTTCTATAAAAAACACCCTATTTAAACATAGAATTATTTATTTTGTATGTTTGAAAACAAAATTCTTTTTTTTTTTCTATTAAAAGTTCGATCTACATTAATACGGGCTTAATGTGATTCTACATTGCTGCGGTCCATGTAACAATTGGCTACTTACATATTTTTACATACATTTATCTCTTTGTTTAGCGTACAAGTAATGCAAACTTAAGTCTAGGATAAGGTAGGTTTATTAGGGTTGGTTAGTTAGGGTTGATTAATTAGGGTTGGTTAGTTTAGGTTGATTAATTAGGGTTGGTTAGTTAGGGTTGATTAGTTAGAGTTGGTTAGTTAGGGTTGGTTTGTAAGGGTTGGTTTGTTTTGGTTATTTTAATAGGGTTGTTTTGTAAGGGTTGATTAATTAAGGTTGGTCAGTTAGGGTTGGTTAGTTATTATTTTCAGAAGTATTAATTCCCCCTCCCCCCCCCCCCCCGACGCCGCCCATTTCCCCTGCACATTTCCGAGGCCGCTTTCATTTCTTTAGGATTAATCTGTAATTAATCTGTAATTAATCTGTAATTAATCTGTAAATAATCTGTAATTAATCTGTAAATTAAAATTTAAATGTAACGTTCTCCTTTTATTGGTTGTACTTAGACAAATAAAAGATAAGAATTATTTATTAATCCAAATAAATGGAAATGTTTTTTTATTACATTGTACATTTTCAACAACGAAATAAATACATATTTTAACCAAGACAACATTTTAGACATTATTTCTTAAGCATTTCTCTAGCGTATAAATTGCCATAAACGAACTCCTTTAGTGACAATAATGACTTAATTAGTGACAATAATGACTTAATTAATGATCATTTAGATTTTGTAAACGCTGGGGGAACATTCTGGTTAATTCGTACAGACTGGTGAAGGAAATAATTTTAAATCTTTCGGTTCTGACTTTAAGTGAAAGAATTCACCCTGATCGAGCTGATCTTAGGTATCTGTGATAAAGTGGGTGGGACCTATCAACCAACAATTTTTTCCCATTTTACACCAGCATTTTTCTTCAAATAGTCCCTCAAACCAATGATGTTTCCAGGAGACACAAAATAATCCTGCTATATTAGAGGCAGCATTGATTTCAAGTAATTACCGTTAGGTATGTCTGAGACTGAACAAAACAGGTTATTAATAGATGTGAAAAGATCACAAGATATAACGTTGTACCCTAAAGCCACAGAAAACGTCATTTGTCGAGCTAGGTTAGTGGGACGTCCCTTCCAACAGTGACAGGCAGTCGCTGTCATTGCTCTGACGCCGTGGAATATTAACGGCTAATACTGGCCTTTTGTTACCAGACTCCGGTCTCATGTCAGAGAGGTCAACTAGGTGGCATTTGTTTTTTAAACCCGGTGAAGTGAACGGGATGCTAGGATGCTGGGATGCTGGGATTTCCGTGACGGATCGGGTAGATCTTTATTTACGAAGGAGAAGAAAGGACGAATGCAGTAGAAAGACATTGATCGGATGGCAGATTGCGTACAACATGATTGATCAAATTATGATCGGATGGCAGATTGCGTACAAAATGATTGATCAAATTATGATCCGAAGACAGATTGCTTACAAAATGATTGAACAAATTATGATCAGATTGGTTATAAAATGATTGATCAAATTATGATCTGATGGCAGATTGCGTACAAAATGATTGATCAAATTATGATCGGATGGCAGATTGCTTACAAAATGATTGATCAAATTATGCTCCGATGGCAGATTGGTTATAAAATGATTGATCAAATTATGATCAGATGGCAGATTGCTTACAAAAATGATTGATCAAATTATGATTGGATGACAGATTGCTTACAAAATAATTGATCAAATTTCGATCAGATGGCAGATTGGTTATAAAATGATTGATCAAAGTATGATCGGATGGCAAATTGCTTACAAAATGTTTGACCAAATTATGACTTTGATTTAGTTCTGGATGATAAAATGTCCGAGTAAATGAGATTGTTTAAATGTATCTCTACAATGTAACCTCAGTACAATACAACATGATGTCCATTCTTTCAAGGGACACAAAGCACTGATGTGTTCAAGTTTAAATATGTATTCCTAGAATGAACTTACATTACATGATACAGTGTCTAAAGGAAGTGCCACCTGCCTCGGCCAGATAAGGAATTTTTTTCCGTTGAGGCGGCACAAATCATGGCACTAACAAATCATGGCACTAACAAATCATGGCACTAACAAACCATGGCACTAACAAAGCATGGCACTAACAAATCATGGCACCAACAAATCATGGCACCAACAAATCATGGCACTAACAAATCATGGCACCAACAAATCATGGCACTAACAAATCATGACACTCACAAATCATGGCACTAACAAATCATGGCACTAACAAACAATGGCACTAACAAAGCATGGCACTAACAAATCATGACACTCACAAATCATGGCACCAACAAAGCATGGCACTAACAAACCATGGCACTAACAAAGCATGGCACTAACAAATCATGGCACTAACAAAGCATGGCACCAACAAATCATGGCACTAACAAACCATGGCACTAACAAAGCATGGCACTAACAAATCATGGCACTAACAAACCATGGCACTAACAAATCATGGCACCAACAAATCATGGCACCAACAAATCATGGCACTAACAAATCATGGCACTAACAAATCATGGCACTCACAAATCATGGCACTAACAAATCATGGCACTAACAAATCATGGCACTAACAAATCATGGCACTAACAAATCATGGCACTAACAAATCATGGCACTAACAAATCATGGCACTAAAAAACCATGGCACTAACAAACGATGGCACTAACAAACGATGGCACTAACAAATCATGGCACCAACAAATCATGGCACTAACAAATCATGACACTCACAAATCATGGCACTAACAAATCATGGCACTAACAAACAATGGCACTAACAAAGCATGGCACTAACAAATCATGACACTCACAAATCATGGCACCAACAAAGCATGGCACTAACAAACCATGGCACTAACAAAGCATGGCACTAACAAATCATGGCACTAACAAAGCATGGCACCAACAAATCATGGCACTAACAAACCATGGCACTAACAAAGCATGGCACTAACAAATCATGGCACTAACAAACCATGGCACTAACAAATCATGGCACCAACAAATCATGGCACCAACAAATCATGGCACTAACAAATCATGGCACTAACAAATCATGGCACTCACAAATCATGGCACTAACAAATCATGGCACTAACAAATCATGGCACTAACAAATCATGGCACTAACAAATCATGGCACTAACAAATCATGGCACTAACAAATCATGGCACTAAAAAACCATGGCACTAACAAACGATGGCACTAACAAACGATGGCACTAACAAATCATGGCACTAACAAACCATGGCACTAACAAATCATGGCACTAACAAATCATGGCACTAACAAACCATGGCACTAACAAATCATGGCACTAACAAACCATGGCACTAACAAACCATGGCACTGACAAATCATGGCACTAACAAATCATGGCACTAACAAATCATGGCACTAACAAACCATGGCACTAACAAATCATGGCACTGACAAATCATGGCACTAACAAACCATGGCACTAACAAACCATGGCACTAACAAATCATGGCACTGACAAATCATGGCACTAACAAACCATGGCACTAACAAACCATGGCACTAACAAATCATGGCACTAACAATCATGGCACTAACAATCATGGCACTAACAAATCATAGCACTAACCCTAGCTACTCCACTTATGATGAAAAAAATTGACTTATTAAAATAACAATAATGTTATGAGTCCTATGTTAGTATTCGCTATGAGTTAGCACCTAGCAAAGACTTACTTCAACAAACTAAGGCAATCGATTTTGCTTATTTTTTAATCAAAAATAATGATTCTCTATCGGTGTGTTTAAAAGTGTATAAGTGTGTATATGTGTGTATATGTGTGTATATGTGTATATATATATGTGTGTGAGTGCGTGTGTGAATGTATGTACGCATGTATGTACGTGTGTATGTGTATGTGCGTGTATATTGTTGCCTTGATGTCGACCATTTCAACCCAATAATGTTATAGCTAAAAATATACCCAGCATGTTCTGACTGTAACCTTTTATTTGGGATACAGCAGCTCGAAATTGTGGATCCGGGGAAGCAGAGGCGTCCCCTGGGGCAATCGGCGAGTGCAAACATCAGGCACTAAAACCCCCTAAGTAATCCTCTTATGGTAAAAGTTCGTTTAACTCCCTTTTCGAAGTGGGGGACCAACTCCCGCCACCCGCCCCACCAGCTCCAAGTTTATTTTATTGCATTTACCTTTCCTTCTGCTGGTGTATGTAAACGTTTTCATCTGGATTTTCACAAGAATACATTCTTAAACACAGGAAGCTGTGAGTCAAACTAGGTGGAAACAGAACACACATTAGATCTGCAACTATAAGATGGAATAGTAGGACTTCATCTATAAAAGATGGGATATTAGGACTTCATCTATAAAAGATGGGATATTAGGACTTCATCTATAAAAGATGGAATATTAGGACTTCATCTATAAAAGATTGATTATTAGGACTTCATATATAAAAGATGGATTATTAGGACTTCATCTATAACAGATAGAATATTAGGACTTCATCTATAACAGATGGAATATTAGGACTTCATCTATAACAGATGGAATATTAGGACTTTATCTATAAAAGATGGAATATTAGGTCTTCATCTATGCAATGAATGGATATTCAGAATTCACCAATGAAATGATGGGATATTCGGCCTTCACCTATACAATGATGGTATATTCGGCCTTTACCCTATACAATGATGGGATATTCGGCCTTCACCTAAACAAAGATTGGATAGTCAGACTTCAAAAAAAATGATGGGATTTACCTATATAATGACGGAGTACTGGACCATAAGTCAGAAGCACAAAATATCCTAATGTTACCAAATGATTCCCTAAGACGTTTGTGTTAATATCGCCGTGTTCCGCCCTAGTCAGAACCCAGCTAGGCCAAACAAGAACCTATTAATCTGAACTTGGCCCACGTGTTTTCTCGACATGGTTTACAGCGGAAGGTCAAGAGCGCCAGGACAATTATGTAAATTCCTTCACGTGACAGGAAATCTCAGGGAGGGGAAAAAGGAAGTGGGGACAATTACACAAGGCATCATTGGCGATTAAGGGGAGACAAAGTGATTTTTGCTTAATTTTTAAACGTTCTTTTCAAAACCCGCTCTGCTTTATATTATGTGAACCCGGAAGTGGTTGTTGAAATAACGAAATGACGTTGGGGAATCCCCCATATATATTCGATGAGAGTAAGCGATGGCATAGCGAAAATTGCCATAGAAATTACAACAAATAAAATGGAAATTGAAGTTGCCAGATTTATTTTACTGCCTTTTTGTGTAAAAAGAAATCAGTTTTGCTGGAGTCCGCACGCAGCTGGAGATGGAAGCTGAAATATAACAAAGAATTTGAGCAATCAACAATTTTGGAATAATTAGTTATTCAAGTTTAGTCCAGGAACAAGTATAAACGGTGACAAAAGACACCACTGTTGACACCATTATTGACACCATCGTTTCACTTAGTCATAAAGGGTAGGCGAATCGCCGATGTTAAATTTAAAGCCACATCAGAACAAATCCCACCACTCTTTCCCCACACGTTTTCCCACACAGACTCCACTATAATCATTGTGCCCAAATTGTAATGTTAAGGTAAACCCTCCTGTTAATTTCATCCATGATTATAGTTGACAGTCAAAGACAATCGAAAATTAAAATACTACCATTTACACTGGAGCTTTTGTTATAATTACCATGTCAAATATGTCTTCATGAGACGTCAAATATGTCTTCATGAGACGTCAAATATGTCTTCATGAGACGTCAAATATGCCTTCATGAGACGTCAAAGAGAAGTCACGGTTAAGATCCGCTTGAAGGCTATTCTCCAGAGTACATGCATTAAAAAAAAAATACGGCACGTAATAACAAATCAACACAAAGTCACACATCACACACACATAAACCCACACACACACAGATGTAGACCATCAAGAATGCAAGAGCTAGGCTGGGGAAAAGATGGCGACGGTTAATGGGAACTGAGAAAGAAATGGCGATAAAAGGGGCCAAACAATGTCCGCTAATGGACGCAATGACTCGCTTGATGTGTCAGGGATAGAGGGATGGGCGCAGGGCGTTGACAGAAGCAGACGATCAGACAAGATGGAGGATCACATTGGGCGGCGGTGATAGACAGGGGTGGATGGAGTCCAAGGGTAGATGTCTTGAGACAGGGGCGAACATTGCAAAATAAAGTTGTCTGAAAAGCTGGACTTCTTTATAGTAATAAATACATCATAGTTAAAGAAGAAATTTATATAAAACATCTGTTGGTTGAGAGATAGTCAATAAAGAGTGCTGTGGCACGATCAGACATTGGAAGACTAGCAAGTCTAAAGTTGTGACTCAGTGGCACCATCAGACATTGGAAGACTAGCAAATCTAAAGTTGTGACGCAGTGGCACCATCAGACATTGGAAGACTAGCAAGTCTAAAGTTGTGACTCATTGACATCATACGACATTGGAAGACTAGCAACTCTAAAGTTGTGACTTTATGATAAGTCGTAATCGGAAAAAATAGTGTTTGAGTAAATTTATTTTTAAAAAATGTACAGTATGTCGTAGACCATCAGATGCTGAGCCTGAGGGGTGGGTGCGCAAGAGGGGGATAGGTGTCCCCGGGCGCCAGACAAGTGCGGGCACAAAAGTGGGCATTGATGGTATTTTAGTGATGATGATAATTGGTTTCAGAGTTGAGAGTTGGTAAAACATATCTTGTCCCCCGTCTCAAACACTCTAACTGCATCTTTGATTAGATGTCATAATTAGTCTGTGACATGCTAACATGACGTGTCGTTCCTCAATTTCCATTGCTATAAACTATTTAAACGAAGAAATATTTGAATGAGAAAGGATCATTTATCCCGATCAATATAAACGGTAAGAACGTCCCTGAGACGTCATTGGCTGAATGATGTTTTGTCGAACGTAATGAGTACAGAAACAATGCACTGGGGGGAACAGCCGTAGAGAGTACAGGAACAATGCACTGGAGGGATCGGTCGTAGAGAGTACAGGAACAATGCATAGGAAGGACCGCGTCATGGCTAAGTGAAGAAACCAAAATGTTGTGAGACAAAATAGAACCCGAGTCCTGGCGTCCATGGGCGGCGATAAGAGGTTAAGGGATTTGGTTCATCATATAAAGGCTGGTCTGGCAATTTTAAAACGGAAGTTTTTAGTGGTCAAAATAAATGGGGGCCCGAGGAGGTGGGGCAGTTTATTTTTGTTCCAGAAGTTCATTTAGTGTAAGTTGACGCCTATGATTTATCTGTACTCTGCAAACCTACGAATTATTTGAATTGTCTCAAGATGTTTCCCTAAGTCTCACCCACTCTACAAGATGTTTCACTTAGTCTCACCAACTCTACAAGATGTTTTACTAAGTCTCACCCACTCTACAAGATGTTTCACTAAGTATCACAAACTCTAGAAGATGTTTCACTAAGTCTCACCCACTCTACAAGATGTTTTACTAAGTCTTACCCACTCTAGAAGATGTTTCACTAAGTCTCACCCACTCTACAAGATTTTTTTACTAAGTCTCACCCATTCTAGACGATGTTTTACTAAGTCTCACCCACTCTACAAGATGTTTCACTTAGTCTCACCAACTCTACAAGATGTTTTACTAAGTCTCACCCACTCTACAATATGTTTCACTAAGTCGTACCCACTCTAGAAGATGTGTCACAAAGTCTCACACACTCTACAAGATGTGTCACTAAGTCCCACACACTCTACAAGATGTTTTACTAAGTCTCACCCACTCTACAATATGTTTCATTAAGTCTCACCCACTCTACAAGATGTTTCACTAAGTCTCATCCACTCTACAAGATGTTTCACTAAGTCTCAACGACTCTACAAGATGTGTCACTAAGTCTCACCCACTCTACTAGATGTTTCATAAAGTCTCACCCATCTACAAGATATTTCCCAAAGTCTCACCCACTCTACAAGATGTTTCACTGAGTCTCACACCCCCTACTAAAGTAACACTGTAGTTTAAAATAAGAAGATCACGGCCATCTAATCTATTAAATGACAAAGTCCACTGCAGAACTTGTATAAAAACTTGTTACTTATTACGTACAGGAAAATGTCAAAGATGGACGATGCAATGCTTCAGACATGTAAACATTTCTATTCTATTTAAAAGCTAATGTTTGCTCTGTTCTTAAATCACTCTGTCCCCACTCATACCTCCTCTGTCACCGCTCATACCTCCTCTGTCACCACTCATGCCTCCTCTGTCACCACTCATACCTCCTCTGTCACCAATCATACCTCCTCTGTCACCACTCATACCTCCTCTGTCACCCCTCATACCTCCTCTGTCACCACTCATACCTCCTCTGTCACCACTCATACCTCCTCTGTCACCACTCATACCTCCTCTGTCCCCACTCATACCTCCTCTGTCACCCCTCATACCTCCTCTGTCACCACTCATACCTCCTCCGTCACCCCTCATACCTCCTCTGACACCACTCATACCTCCTCTGACACCACTCATACCTCCTCTGTCACCACTCATACCTCCTCTGTCACCCCTCATACCTCCTCCGTCACCACTCATACCTCCTCCGTCACCACTCATACCTCCTCCGTAACCCCTCATACCTCCTCTGTCACCACTCATACCTCCTCCGTCACCACTCATACCTCCTCCGTCACCACTCATACCTCCTCTGTCACCCCTCATACCTCCTCTGACACCACTCATACCTCCTCTGTCACCACTCATACCTCCTCTGTCACCACTCATACCTCCTCTGTCACCACTCATACCTCCTCTGTCACTAGAACATCCACAATGAATAATATCACAACACTTCACAGTAGACTCTGTTATTAACAAGTAGCAGACACGTCTACCAAGGTGTTCATTTGAAAGGACAATAGAAGAACTTGAACCAGATTGTCTCAAATATCACGACATAATAAAGTTCTCTTTTGTACTTATTGTTTAAAGAAATTGATAGATTGATTTAATGTAAAAGACAACGTTACTTTGAGCCTTTCCACTCATCACGTTAAATAATAGCCTCAAGTTACAAATCAGGTCACTTCAAGTAGTTAACCACGCCCCCCCCCCCCAACCAGATTATTTGCTTACGGTGTACCATCCAAGAAATAAGATGTTCACTGCACTCCAAACTAAATGAACTTTAAAACAAGAACAGCATATATGAGTGTATCTTCATCCACAATAATCCTCACAGGAAACAACCGGCAGCAAATCACGAAGGTCGAAATTTGACATCAGACAACTCTGGACGTTGGAGTAGGGAGATGTTCATAAATCATCTTGGCAGGCGGAGCCCATACGATGCTAGATTACCTAGGAATTATTCAGAGAAGCGATACAAAAAATCAAACAAGATATCACCTCAGCTGTTGGCGCACTCACACATCGGAGCGACGCTTGGATTGTTTCTACTTTGCCCGCCAAGCATTTTTGCCTCACTCACCGGTCGGTAAATCACTTTGAGACGAATCGACGTATCGATACCTCGCCAATGTATCGATACCAAACCGGAGAATTGACATTGGTTGTGATGTCAGATTGTTTTTAAAAATTGTTTATATTGAGTAGCTTATCTAAAAAAATTTAATAGTAATAATTTATATCTTATATGTGAAGAAAATTATCAAATGTTTTGAACAGACCGTAGTGTATCGTCGGCAAAATATGTGTTCCTTGGAGGGGATTTTGAAATCTGTGGCTATCCTAGAAAGTAACTGTGCAAGAAATAAATTAGTGTCACTGACAGACTGGCAAAGAAATGAGTGTCAATGACAGATAAGCTATACCACATTTAACTCAATAACTTAAAAGTAAAGGTGATGATAAGAGAGACAGTCAGTTTATGATGGCAGACGTATGGTGTTCAGACGTCACGTCAGCCAAACAAATGCGAAATTTGAGTCAGATGGAGTATGAGAAACCTCGTGTTTATTTCTCGTGGTTAATTAACTCAGGGGGATTCATCGGCAAGTAAATCTGTGTGTATGAAGCAAGGTGTTACATCACCAGCCGTGATATAATCCACCGTCATCCATTCAACATCCACTGACCATGGACACCACACTAATGAAATATCCCAATACCATTGTAGGATATTGTATGGATATTCCTACCGCATCACAAATAAATAAAATCGTAAAAAAATAAAACAAAACATTCCTGCTTTAATTAGAGAAAGTATACTGTGTCATGGACAGAGGTTCTAGTATCGCGTTCTTATGATAACATGACTGTGGGTTCTAGTTTAAAATGCTATTGATAACATGAATTGGTTCTAGAATTAGCTTGCCAATGATAAAATGACTGAATTAAAGCATGTGCAAAATGGTGGCTATTCTTGATCAAATTTTCTCCATTCTGTTTTTGTTAACAGAAAAAATGCCCCTTCTCAACCTTTACTTATTACTGAAACTCAGATCTGGGAAGGTTGGAGAATATCCTGATGTTTGAGGACCGTTATTCAGAGCAATCTAGAAAAGCTTTCTGCGAGATCTGGTAGAGTGAGTAGTAGAGCGTTCCCATTGGTTTTTTTGGAGGGTTGGGAAGGCAAGGTTTTTCTTGAGTCATATTGGTTTGTCTAGAAAAGGTCACATTTATTAAAAAATAATTTCATTTACAACTTGAATGTTTCTAATTGACTTCAAGATCACAGTGCATACAATCTATGTAAGGTGAATGTTTCTACCTGTTTTCCCATTGCCATGTGCATTAACGTGTGATCATTCACAATGGTAGAGTTGTAAGTGGTAGTGATCAGACTGAGATCAAACATGGAATAGAAGAGTCTTGCTTCAAGCCTTGTTTGGTTAACTGACTAGCAACAGTTGCATTTTTGAATCAGTTATTTAATTCTGGTGTGTCTGTGGCAATATTTTCAAGGCTAATCATGTGAGAATTAGTGGAATGGTGAATGTAGTAGATTGATGACAGTAGTAGCGTTAGGACAGTAGTTCACTGTGGACCATAGTTGTTAAAATGTATTTCATTGACATAATTCGATAAAGAATGTAGTTTATTGAGGAAATTAGTCGATAAGAAATGTATTAACTTAAATAAGGGATTGGTCAAATTAAATTATAAATCAATAGCTTATCACAATAAGATCACGATTATGTGATGATTAAAGTTAGAATCAAAGTCCAAATATTTTTGCCCGCCCCCGGCCGCTATAATTCCTTACACGATGTTTCCACAGAAAAGCGTGCACGATTAAAGTACACATCTGGTCAAGCCAAAGTAATTGACATGGTGGCGGCATCAGCAGCACCACCAGAAGCACCAGCACCACCAGCACGACCAGCACCACCAGCACCAGCACCACCAGAAGCACCACCAGCACCAGCACCACCAGCACCAGCACCACCAGCACCAGCACCACCAGAAGCACCAGCACCAGCACCACAATCACCACCAGAAGCACCAGCACCACCAGAAGCACCAGCACCACCAGCACCACCAGAAGCACCAGCACCACCAGAAGCACCAGCACCACCAGAAGCACCAGCACCACCAGAAGCTGAGTGTTGACCAAATTTTTTCAACGTTTTCTCAAAAACATCCATAGGCTTTAAAATTTGCTTTGCGAATTCAATAAACTGCGAATGAGTGCGAGTGTGTGTGTGTGGGGGGGGGGAGAGGGAGGGAACGAGGTAACTGCGTTAGAAGGAAATGTGTAACCTTGACGTCATCCCACAAGATCACTGCTAGAATTCTTGTATTTGCAAGTCGCCTACATACACGGCTTGAAAACTTTGCCTGCGGCGTTCATGTATATAGATGAAGGGACTGCCAGATTTAGATGGAAGGAGAAACGAGGTATTGAAAAAAAATGTGCGCCTGAAGTTACCTAAAAGACAAAAAAACGTTGCAGTAATCAACCCTTGGACTTGCCAGCAGTCATAAGTAATTTTATTTTCTGTGTGTTGCGTTTCTCATTAGGCCAGCGGTTCTAAACCTGTGGGTCGCGACCCTATTGGGGGGTCGGACGAGCCTTTCCCAGGGGTCGCCAAAGACCATCTGAAAACGCATCTGCTCTACAGTTGCGAAGTAAATCCTAAAATAATTGTGTGGTTGGGGGTCGCCACAACATGATGAACTGTATTAAAGGGTCGCGGCCATAGGAAGTATGAGAACCACTGCATTAGGCTTTATGGAAAATAAGCTTTTAGCTTTTCAGCAGGAGACACTATATAATACTATATATGTAGGACTGTCAGAAGTGAAAAGAGAGACACTGTATATATAAGACAGTCAGAAGTGAAAAGTGAACAAGTCAGAGACTAAATTCTGGTTAAGACTTCCTTGATACCCGCTACCGCCCCCCCCCCCCCCCCCCACAGCCCAACAAAAGACTCAGGAAATGGACTTGGTCCATTAAGACGGGGCCGTAATGGCGGACTATACGGGAGGAAAAGATGGTTTTCTTCTGTCACTCCCAGCATCCTCTTGATTCTATATTTAGGCAAAGCCTAATTTATGTGTCATTTTTAGCCATTCGTGTTATATAAGTTCAAATTCCTATTTCTTAGAAAACATGCTATGTAGATAGCTAATCATTTTCGGTGCTTTATTTGACCAGACATTAATGTTTTGAAATTGATTCTTCCTTTTTGCCTTCATGGGCGTTGAAGCAGAACGGTTTCTAAGATTCCTTAACATATGTTTTATAACTGTTTCTGACTTTCAATATGTGTGTCTCTGACTGTCTATATGTGTCTCTCTGACTGTCTATATGTGTATCTCTGACTGCCTATAAGTGTGTCTCTGACGGTCTATATATGTGTCTCTGACTGTCTATATGTGTGTCTCTGAGTGTCTGTATGTGTGTCTCTGCGTGTCTGTATGTGTGGCTCTGAATGTCTGTATGGTTGTCTCTGAGTGTCTGTATGTGTGTCTCTCAGTTTCTGTATGTGTATCTCTGAGTGTTTGTATGTGTGTCGTTGAGTGTATGTATGTGTGTCGCTGAGTGTTTGTATGTCTGTCTCTGAGTGTCTGTATGTGTCTCTGAGTGTCTGTATGTGTCTCTGACTGTCTGTATGTGTGTCTCTGAGTGTCTGTGTGTGTGTCCCTGAGTGACTTTTTGTCTCTGAGTGTATGTTTTATGTTCAGTTTATTGTCTGCGTCTGAATTTCAATGTGGCTCTGTGGATGCCTATGTGTACATGTATCTGTTTATCTTTCTGTGTATGTTACTATGAATGTCTATATGGTCATGTCTCTTTTGATTGTCTTTTTTCTTCAGGTTCATTTGGGTCTTTCTGTGTCTGTGTTTTTTTTTAAGTTCCTCCCCCACCCCCTTAACTACCCCCATCCTTGCATCTTGTTAATGTTAGTGCTAAATCCTTGTGTCCGCAGCGCCTCCCGAGCGCCCGCCCCCCCCCCCCCCAGACCACATCTCTATATCATTACCAAAGAGCACAAAAGTCTCAATTTCACTCTGTGGGGACACCACTGGATTGACCAATACGTTGTCTTAAATCAGACCCACGGGTTAACGTTCAGGGGCGCTACAGTAGACCCGTTCTTGCTAGTCAATAAATATTGACTGAATGGAAGAAAAGCGAGACCAAAGGGATGCAACTATCCTCATCATATGTCTTAAAGGGGCGGCTATCAAGTTAGGGTCTTGTCTGAAAGGAAATGTTGTTACATTTATTAGGATGGATAGATTGTGGGCAGTTAAGGGTGGGGAAAGGAAGAGTTGGGTCAAGTGTGATGGATGGATGGTTAGTGCAAGATGGATAGTTAGTGCAGGATGGATGGATGTTTAGTGCAAGATGGATGGATGGTTAGTGCAGGATGGATGGATGGTTGGTGTAGGATGGATAGTTAGTGCAGGATGGATGGATGGTTAGTGCAATATGAATAGTTAGTGCAGGATGTATGGATGTTTAGTGCAAGATGGATGGATAGTTAGTGCAGGATGGATGGATGGATGGTGCAGGATGGATAGTTAGTGCAGAATGGATGGATGGTTAGTGGAAGATGGATGGATGGTTAGTGGAGGATGAATGGATGGTTAGTGCAGGATGAATGAATGGTTAGTGGAGGTTGAATGGATGTTTAGTGTTGGATGAATGGATGGTTAGTGTTGTATGAATGGATGGTTAGTGGAGGATGAATGGATGGTTAGTGTTGGATGCATGGATGGTTAGTGGAGAATGGACGGACGGTTAGTGGAGGATGGATGGACGGTTAGTGCAGGATGGATGGATGGTTATTACAGGATGGATGGATGGTTAGTGCAGGATGAATGGATAGTTAGTGCAGGATGAATGGTTGGTTAGTGTTGGACGCATGGATGGTTAGTGTTGGATGAATGGAGGGTTAGTGGAGGATGAATGGATGGTTAGTGCAGGATGAATGAATGGTTAGTGTTGGATGAATGGATGGTTAGTGGAGAATGGACGGATGGTTAGTGCAGGATGTATGGATGGTTAGTGCAGGATGAATGAATGGTTAGTGTTGGATAAATGGATGGTTAGTGGAGGATGAATGGATGGTTAGTGCAGGATGAATGAATGGTGAGTGTTGGATGAATGTATGGTTAGTGGAGAATGGACGGATGGTTAGTGCAGGATTATGGATGGTTAGTGCAGGATGAATGGATTGTTAGTGTTTGATGAATGGATGGTTAGTGGAGAATGGACGGATGGTTAGTGCAGGATTGATGGATGGTTAGTGCAGGATGAATGGATGGTTAGTGCAGGATGAATGGTTGGTTAGTGTTGGACGCATGAATGGTTAGTGGAGAATGGACGGACGGTTAGTGGAGGATGGATGGACGGTTAGTGCAGGATGGATGAATGGATGGTTAGTACAGGATGTATGGATGGTTAGTGCAGGATGGATGGATGGTTAGAGCAGAGTGGATATATGGTTAGTGCAGGATAAATTGGCAGTTAGATCAGGAGGAATCGATATTTAGTGCAGGTCGAGTAGATGTCGAAAACGAAAGTTAGTATGAGAATGAATGATGGATTGCACGACAGTAGTGAAGAATGGATAGAAGGAGGGCAGTGAAGGATGGATAGAAGGAGGGCAGTGAAGGATGGATAGAAGGAGGGCATTGAAGGATGGATAGAAGGAGGGCATGGAAGGATGGATAGAAGGAGGGCAGTGAAGGATGGATAGAAGGATGGCAGTGAAGGATGGATAGAAGGAGGGCAGTGAAGGATGGATAGAAGGAGGGCAGTGAAGGATGGATAGAAGGAGGGCAGTGAAGGATGGATAGGAGGGCAGTGAAGGATGGATATAAAGTAAGTTAAGGCTGGATATATATATATACAATATAAAGTAAAGTATGCATTGAAGAAGAGTGAAAGACATATTAGAGGTGAATGCAAAATGATATACCGTGAGTGAAGAGGGGTGGGTGTTGTAGATGATATGGAAGGGGGATAGAGGGTTTGTGAAGTATGTATTTAGGGATGGTGAATAGAGAGAAGTGAAGAGGAGTCTAGTGTGTTAAAGAAAATGGCACTGAGAATAAATGAAAATGGTTATAGAATCTGATAGGAAACTGGCTAGACATTGGTAAAAAATAAAAGTTTCAATCTCATTAAAGATATTTTAGAAAGATTGTCAGTCTACGCCATGGACATTGGGCTAAAGGCTCGTGTGATATTTTATTGCTTGGATTTTATTTTTTTCCCCAACATATTTTAAGAACCAATGTGTTTTTATGATAAGTTCGATACTTTTAATTTTATCATAATTTTTCTCTCTCACACAAATGTTTCCAAAAATCACCTTTGAGAAAAGGTCAAAGGCTTCCAGATTAATCAACGTTAACACTAATCCATCTATTGGATGGCCATCAACGTTAACACTAATCCATCTATTGGATTGCCATCAACGTTAACACTAATCCATCTATTGGATGGCCATCAACGTTAACACTAATACATCTATTGGATGGCCATCAACGTTAACACTAATCCATCTATTGGAGGGCCAGGCTGGTTGGCTGTGCAATTTACACTATTTGCTTACAGTTATAGTTAAAGATAAAATATGCAGTGCTGAAACTCTACAGCCCTCACGTGCGTTTGTCAAGCGTTCTGGAAGTGTACTCATAAGAAGCCCCTATGTCGTGGAAACTTTCCTTACAGATTTCACACCTTGTACACCAATTTATTGTTCATCTTCATGTATAGCACCATGTCTAGGAAAAACATTTTTAGCAAACTATCTTTAGGTCTGATTTAAATCTAATAGTGAATTCGTTGTCTTCCAATGAAAACATCTCCGCCAGTGCCGAGAGGGTTTGAGAGTCTGTGTTGACATAAAAATACAACACTCTACGTAAATTGTCCTTGACATTGACACAAATGATTCCGTCCCGGGGACACTTCCTGTCTCGTTCTGAAATTAGGACGTAGAAAACTTTGACTCATCAAGTAACAAGTAGGGTTGAAGAATGTTGTCAACTACAGACGAAGAGCGGTTAGAGAGTAGAACTTTCAGACCTAATGGGAAGTCATCGCAGATGTGACGTCATTCGATTTCCAACTCATTAATCCTTAAATGACTGTTCTCATAAACAAGTTCACGTTTTATTTCGCTAAACATTCTAACAACCTACAGACTGATTTTCATTCCTTCCGTTTTTGGGAGCACGTAGCTATGTGATCTGATAACCTGGCAAGTTGTGGGATAATCCGGTTACTTAAAGATGCTGTTGACATGACAAAGTCAACGTATTCTTAATAAGTTTAAACAGTGATAGCAGTAGAGGGTTGCCTAACATTAGTTGAAAAAATCACAAACATACGCTTTAAACAAAATTAATATTGGTAACTTGATAAAGCCCACCAAACATTGGCGACAGCAATGCGTGAATATCCCATCTACTAAAGTTACTTGACAAAACATGAACTCAAGTAACGCACATGTAAGAATCCCAATTTTTTGCTATAACCCTTCCCCCCCCCCCCCCCTTGTACGTCACTGCACACTTTTTATTTCACGCCCGTAAAATATATTAAATTCTCTGATGTCCCATCCACTTTTAAACTTAATATTTCTTGCCCCATAATTAAAATGAGACGATTTCATTTTGTGAATAGAAAATATTACGCGTCAAACGCAGGTGAGTTATATTATATTTTACGCGCCCTCTGGAAATGTAAGCAGTCAAACAACAAGTAATATATATAAATATATAAATATATCAAACATTAACATTATTCAAAAGCAGAAGTAAACAAGAATATAAACGACTTATACCCTCCAAATTAGCACCGAGTTTCAGGAAGATTTCTGTAACGATGTTATTCAGGTATCTGACGCAGTGGTATAATTGTATGACGCAGTGGTATATTTGTATGACGCAGTGGTATAATTGTATGACGCAGTGGTATAATTGTATGACGTAGTGGTATAATTGTATGACGCAGTGGTATAATTGTATGACGCAGGGGTATACTTGTATGACGCAGTGGTATAATTGTATGACGCAGTGGTATAATTGTATGACGCAGTGGTATAATTGTATGACGCAGTGGTATAATTGTATGACGCAGGTGACACCCATTTCGGACTTGGAATTACGAAAGCTAACCCAATAAGATCTTTAGAAATGCCATTTTTCATGAAATTATAAAACAAATTGTCAATACAGGTAGTAATATTGACAATACAGCTAGTAACATTGTAAATACAGCTAGTAACATTGTCAATACAGCTAGTAACATTGTCAATACAGCTAGTAACATTGTCAATAGAGCTAGTAACATTGTAAACTTTTAAAAAAGAAATTGTGATTAAAATAAAAAAGCAGACGATTGATTACCGCCCCTCTGAAGCACGTCTCGTGGAAAAGCTCAAGTTTTAATTCCCAGAGTTATTGCCCTTCTCCACACTTCCGTTGCCCACAATCAGAAATTGTCCCCAAATTTTTCATTTGTTTATTTATTTGGCTCCTTATCGTCCAAGACCTTTATTAAAAAAGCAATATCCGATAGAAAGAAAAGGTTTTGTATTTTGTCTGTTCATTTCCCAGAATTGAATATAAGTCTTATATTGAAAAAATATCATACAAATAAAGCAAGGCAGCCAGAGCAACAGGTTAATATCTGGTCTCATCCTGATGAACGCCCGGGATTGTGATTGATAAAATACAACAACAACCTTGGCATGCAATCATTATAACATGTAAGGCTCTGCATCAAAGTTGGTTTTAAAAAAAAAGAAAGGAAAAAAAAAAAGGGATTAGATTGATGAAGACGCCCATCAAAGGAGGACGCCTTCGGTGGTAAAGATGAAAAGGGTGTTGTGGTAAACTTGTACGGTGAATAAGACAAAGGATTTGGTTAGATAGTATTAAGGCATCAAATGTCTTATGGAACCGCTGTAAAACAGAAACAAAACAGATCTTTATTTTAATAGAGAAAATTTGGTTGACTCTAGAGGAAGTGCCAGTCAATTCCTGAGGGGAGGTATATAATAAGATAAATATTATATTAAATTAGACCCTCATCAGACAGGGCATTGCCAAAATACGATGCAGATTTTTGCGTAATGTAGCGGTGTAAAAATTATGTCATATAGCATGTCATGCTGTTATATTATGCAAATACATCGTGGGTCACGTGATCGCCCCGATGGCACTGGCATACATTTTTATAAAAAAATTGATCTTATAAAACTAATAAACCTTTATTTGTCTATATTTTAGACTCAATTATTTTTATTTTTTTTTGGAAACAGGCAGTTTACCGAGGCGGTGTGGGGGGGGGGGAGGGGGGCTGGGATCAACTTAAACATTAGGAAGGGCCAGATATTCATGGGGTCTTCAACGTTTCAGTGCGACATATTCTTGTCACATATAATTGTATATAAATACCAGCAAATACCATCATATGAAAAAAAATTCTTTGAGTCATTCTCATCCCTAGAAGAATTGTTTCGTTATAAGCCTCAACATCCTAGAGTAAATGATTCTATATAAAGCACACAAATGTGGCGCTAAATGTGGCGCTAACTGTGGCGCTAAATGTGGCGCTGAATGTGGCGCTGAATGTGGCGCTGAATGTGGCGCTAAATGTGGCGCTGAATGTGGCGCTGAATGTGGCGCTGAATGTGGCGCTGAATGTGGCGCTAAATGTGGCGCTGAATGTGGCGCTAAATGTGGCGCTGAATGTGGCGCTGAATGTGGCGCTGAATGTGGCGCTGAATGTGGCGCTGAATGTGGCGCTAAATGTGGCGCTGAATGTGGCGCTAAATGTGGCGCTGAATGTGGCGCTGGACTCACATCAGTCAGCCGTAATAAGTAAAGTAAGTTGTTATCAAATTAGATTTTTTTTTAGAGTATTTAGATTCTCCCCACAGCTGAGCATGATCAAGACAGTTTTATGTTTAAGAAAAGCTAACATATTCCTCTGCGTTGCAATTTCACTATTTAAGTGGTCAGCAAATATATGGAAATACGGTTAGATCAAATTAATACAAGTTATTAACTCGGCTGGTCCTCGATATGTGCTGGATTCATCAACAACATTAAGGTCCGCAGCACCGGCAAAGACAAAACAGAATCTACGACCCCCACCCCCTTTTTTTCCGGCTCTTGTTTCGGGATCATCTAAATCTCGCGAGACCTGAATATTAACAGCGGGAAAACAGGAGAGCAATCAACAAGACTAAATCCAGAGCCAATCAGTGGCTCGGTCTTAGGGTACGTGGTTTAGTTATTGGATTGAGATCCACGATGGTGTGGAGGTCAGTTGGATGGTCGAACAATTCCCATCTCAGGGAGGGTAAACAATGTTCTCCAAGTTAGTTCTTTTTCTACCTAGGATGTTGGTCTTAGTTACAATTGTGTTGGTAGGTGTTGGTTACTAATAATCTATTCCGACAAACTGTGGGCGTAGGGAGTCTGCTGGGTCTGTCTAACAGTCTGCTGGGTCTGTCTAACAAGAGATTTAATCTCTTTCACTGTGTCAAACTCTATCTGTCAAGAGCGTGTGTCAAACTCTATCTGTCAATAGCGTGTGTCAAACTCTATGTGTCAAGAGCGTGTGTCAAACTCTATCTGTCAAGAGCGTGTGTCAAACTCTATGTGTCAAGAGCTGTGTCAAACTCTATGTGTCAAGAGCGTGTGTCAAACTCTATCTGTCAAGAGCGTGTGTCAAACTCTATCTGTCAAGAGCGTGTGTCAAACTCTATGTGTCAAGAGCGTGTGTCAAACTCTATCTGTCAAGAGCGTGTGTCAAACTCTATCTGTCAAGAGCGTGTGTCAAACTCTATCTGTCAAGAGCGTGTGTCGATGTGATGGAAATTTAGTTATCTCGAGAAATATAAAGTGTAACGTAGTAACGCAATCTAAACACACTTTTTAATTCAAACTGAACACAAAATAAACAGCCCAATTTCACCCATGCTGCACCAAACTAACACATCATTTAACCCATGCTGCACCAAACTAACACATCATTTAACCCATGCTGCAGAAAGCCTCCCATAAAGTCCTGCAAATAGAGACACACATTTATTGTATCTTCTCTAACGGATACAAAGCAAACCGACGAGGCAAAGAATTTGTTCAGGGTTACAAGAAACATTTTGCCAAGCAACTCGTCAATTCTCACTTTAAAACTCGGTTTCACAATCTTTTTGTTTTATTTGACATCAATTACGCGTCTAAGTTATGAGCGTCCCGATAAAGGGGAATCCATTGAACGAATGTCTGTCTGTCAGGTGTTCAAATACTCGTGCAAACTTCCACTACAATTGTTGTGCAGTGCCCTGCAACCGGTCGCTGTCACGTGATATTCTCATTAAGAGGAGACAAATCAATAGGAGACAGGCCCCGTAGAACAATAAAAGGAATTAGAACAAAACATTTAGAAAGCCGACGATTACGTAGGATTAAGGGCAGAATATTCGCACAATGAGAAAGGGAGAGAGCCGAGAGTGAACAAAGGGGGAACAGTCTAAGAATGTTTTAAAATATCCCAGCTTTAGAATTGTTGTTTTTTCTTTAAATGAAGTTTTTGCATTGGACGTCTTATACGATCGATACAGAATACAATTAAAAATAATTTTTTTTTCTCTATGTTTCCAGAATGTTAAGCATTAAATAAATATCTGTAGAGACCGCTCAAGGGTTCATGGGAACTGGGCTCCACTTACGCCAGCCATTAATCAGGGTTTAAGACAAATGACGTCACGGTGCAACCCAGCAAATTAAAACGCAATGCTCAGTCATGACTGAAGCGTTTAGAGAAGTTTATATCAAAACACACACCACGAATTGTTCATATGTATTATATGTTGAGTTAATACCTAAGTGAATATCTTTTTCTTACTACAACAACAACAAAAATGACTGAAATGAAAGGAAGGGGATTTTAAGCCATCTGAATGCAATATTTTATTCAATAAGTCTCGATTTCGTGGCCCCAAAACATGGCGAGGCTGACAAGCTAAAAATAACACCATTTATTTAGAAACCGTGGCGTAATAGAGTTAACATTTGGATCTGAGAGTTATTGGAAGCGATAACTTTATTCTGACAGGCTGCATTCATTTCCGTGTACTTTTGGCTTAATCCAAACTTAATTTGTAATGTAAATTGTATGAACATCTGCAATATGTCGGGTAGATTGTGTGTATACGTGGTAATATATCATGTACATTGCGTGTACAGGTGGGTAATATATCATGTACATTGTGTATACATATGGGTAATATATCACGAACATTTTGTATACACGTGAGTAATATATCACGAACAGTGTGTGTACACGAGGGTAAAATCAATTGGGCATATTGTTAGCCAATGTTGGTATTATATTAGTAAAGTGTGTGTATATTTTTGAGTACACGTCAGTACATTTTGTTGAATTGAGTCTATACCGTGTAACGCCAACTGTGTCTATGACAGGATGTTGACTGACGAGTTAAAATGTGTCTATGCCAAAATGTTGACTGACGAGTTAAAATGTGTCTATGCCAGGATGTTGACTGACGAGTTAAAATGTGTCTATGCCAGGATGTTGACGGACGAGTTAAAATGTGTCTATGCCAGGATGTTGACTGACGAGTTAAAATGTGTCTATGGCAGGATGTTGACTGACGAGTTAAAATGTGTCTATGGCAGGATGTTGACTGACGAGTTAAAATGTGTCTATGCCAGGATGTTGACTGACGAGTTAAAATGTGTCTATGCCAGGATGTTGACTGACGAGTTAAAATGTGTCTATGCCAGGATGTTGACTGACGAGTTAAAATGTGTCTATGACAGGATATTGATTGACCAGTTAAAATTATTTGAAAACCGTGTTAACTTTAATCTATTATCATTTAATTTTTAAAATTACAAATCATCTCATTTTTCATTTCAATCATTTAAGGTTCACTTTTTAAAACCAAATAGTTTAACTAAGTTTGAATGTTCTTGATATTGAACATGGCCATTGTCGTAGTTGAAAATGCAACAATAGGTGTAGTTAAAAAAACAACAATGGTCGTAGTTCAAATTACAAGAAATGTCGTAGTTGAAAATAAAACAAATGTCGTGGTAGAAAATACAAGAAATGTCGTAGTTGAAAATACAACAATAGGTGTAGATAAAAAAACAATAATGATCGTAGTTCAAATTACAAGAAATGTCGTAGTTGAAAATAAAACAAATGTCGTAGTTGAAAAAACAACAATTGTCGTAGTAGAAAATACAAGAAATGTCGTAGTTTAAAATAAAACAAATGTCGTAGTTTAAAATAGAACAAATGTCGCGCACTCGCCTAATTGAAATGAATGGTGTTTCGTTTTTAGATTACAGCGCCTATCTAATATTGGAATGCATTAAAACATTTCAGTGCTAATAATAGATGAACATTTGAGCAGCTTGACACAACACAAGACTGATTGGTTGACCTCTTCGTGTCCTTCAATTCATTCAGTTAAAACCTGGCTGTTTTTCAAATTGCCTTCGCATGTTGTTGACGAGAAATCGACTCCAGAAAGCGATTTAATGTTACGTCAGCTAAACCTTAATTGCAGTTGTTTTGGCGGTGGAGATGGTTCGTTTTGTTTGGTGGTTTTTCTATACTGGCGTATGCGTGGACATGAGAAGACTTTTGGTGTGGTGCGTGAATACAGGGGCGGTAATCTTGCGTGATCAGGAAACGATAACTGATCGATTTGCCGGCGTCTGTGTTGTGGTGATCTCCCCGTGTATAGAGATTTCAGTGGGTTGTGGTGGTAAGAGTTATCGACCGTTCATAACTGATTGGATTTTGTTTTAATGACGGGACCGTGGACACTTTCGTAACCGAGGTAACTTGGTCAGGTTAGGGGACATTTGTAGCAACGAAATTTTGGTAGATAAATTTCCATCGAAACAAATATGTTTCGGGGGGCGGGGGGGGGATGGGGGGGGGGGAATCTGCCCAACAGTATTAAATCGTAGAATGTTATTTTCGCACAAATTTCCGTATATGCTTGCAGTAACTGTGGTGGTTGTACATGTAACTGGTAATTTTGGAAACATTGTGTTGACAATGTGAACTGGTGATTGTAGTTAATGTGGTGACTGTGTTGACATAGTTGACTGCTGACTTTGTGAATGTGTTTACAGTAAACAACTCATTAGGAAACGCTCAATTGACCACAGAGCAGGTCATTTATACATCTATACAAGTGACCACAGAGCAGGTCATTTATACATCTATACAAGTGACCACAGAGCTGGTCATTTATACATCTATACAAGTGACCACAGAGCAAGTCATTTATACATCTATACAAGTGACCAAGTGTCCAAATAACGAAAGGCAAAATACTTTATAGAAATTAGGGTCCCTGTATCCTAATTTCCAACCCTCCATTACCGGCCTTTTTTGTCCAGACTCCCAAAACTTCATTATGGCACCCTGGTCGCATCCCGCTCTCAATTTGTGTTCACGTGCAAGCTCTCTTCCACGAGCCTTCCCACCGTTTAGTGGCCACTAGTGGCTAGTTTGTCAGACTGGACATGTTTAGTCAGAGCAACAGTATTGGACATGTGGGAAAACGGGTGAAGGGAGAAAAGAGACGAGAAAAGGGTTCGTTACGTGATAATGGATAATGTTGGTCAACATGGGAGGATGTGTCTCAAGATCGGAGGATGTGTTTCAATATTGGTAGACCTGTCTCAAGTAACGAAGATGTGTCGCAAGATCGGAGGATGTGTGGCAACATTGGAAGACCTGTCTCAAAAAAGAGGATGTGTCTCAAAAAGGGAGGATGTCTCATCATGAAAAAATGGAGTCAAAGTCTGGCTTTCCATGGGGCATTCATATATATATATCAACATTTAACCACCATAGATCTATCACTAGAGCTAAATAATCAGACCATTGAAAAAGCGCTGTAGACTTTCATTCCCACCTTTGTCACTTGTTGGTTGCACCTGAATGTAGCAAAATATAATCGATGTGAAAGTACTTTAAATAGCTCAAACAACAAAGAACTTAAGTTAAAATTACGAAATATAACGAGTTTTTGTATTTCTTTTTTTTACCATCACATCAAAAGGGAGAAAATAACCGGACTTTCGGCTCAGAAATAGCCATTAAATTTATCCAGCCGTGGAAGCACACTCGCAAATAACAGTTTTTGTAAAGAAACTTGCAGAGCTTTGAAGAGTTGTGAGCATAGACTCTCACGGATTAATTGTGCATTTCGTTTATTAAAATTTGCGACTTACCTCTTATTCAGCATAATCTTCAAAAGCTCGTATGTGAACAACGTGAAGGTCTTGAAGTTTTCCTACCATTTGTCCTAACTTGTTTACAGGGAAATAGACACTAAGATCAGAGGTTACCAAGCTTTCTTTTTTCACAATAATATTTGATTTGACTCGTTCATTTATAAGCACCCCTCCACACACCCACATAATCCCATTTTCCACCTCCCACCTCATTCCTAAAAGAAGTATTCCCAACAAGATTAACTAAATAATCAAATTTATACAGATAAGCCTAATGGCGTTGATTGGCTTTCATGTTTTTATAGTTTACAAGTTATTTCCGTTTCTTTCTATTTTTCCTAATAAGATAGCTAAAACGAATCACAAATTTAACATTCAAAGAGATTGTATATGGCAATGTAACGGAGGGGAAAAACCACAATATCAGTTTCGCCTTTCATTACAACAATAAGGATTAAGCTACTAGGAAATGAAAGGGTGTACACAAAAGCCCTTACAAACAAAATCATCATTGCCGTTTTCCACTATCATCAATAAAATGTTTGCGTACCCCAAGTGTTTTCTACGTACCCACTGGTTTAGAGTCGGCCCCAAAGAAAAATCAAGCTGACCACCTGGTCCAAAATGACATCTTGATGGCCCTTGGCCCCAAAAATGAGTAGCCGAAAACTATAGCAATATATAAACATCTGACTGGTCGGTGCAAAGAGAAGACGGCCAGGGCGTGTTGGGTGGGTAGTTGGAAGGTGGTCATGTGGGAGCAATTAGACCATGTTGGTGTCAACAGTGAATTGGGGTTGAGAGAGGAGCAACATGAGCGAAATGAAAATTTCTTGGACTTGATCCATCTGACTTGTTTTTGCGCCTGAATTAGAAAGCGTGTGTGTATAGGGAACACATACGTGTATATACGTGTGCTTTTGTACTTTAGTCTTCGAACGTCTTTGAAAATGTTTCAAAGCGTTTTTAGAGATGCATTGTTTTTAACCAAAACAACAAAGAAAGTAGTATAATTCATTTTGGAATTGTAAATTATAGTTGTAATGGTCAACAGTGCTGTGATAGGCTGGTATGTCAATAGTGCAGTGATAGGCTGGTATGTGAATAGTGCTGTGATAGGCTGGTATGTGAATAGTGCTGTGATAGGCTGGTATGTGAATAGTGCTGTGATAGGCTGGTATGTCAATAGTGCTGTGATAGGCTGGTATGTCAATAGTGCTGTGATAGGCTGGTATGTCAATAGTGCTGTGATAGGCTGGTATGTCAATAGTGCTGTGATAGGCTGGTATGTCAATAGTGCTGTGATAGGCTGGTATGTCAATAGTGCTGTGATAGGCTGGTATGTGAATAGTGCTGTGATAGGCTGGTATGTGAATAGTGCTGTGATAGGCTGGTATGTGAATAGTGCTGTGATAGGCTGGTATGTCAATAATGCTGTTATAGGCTGGTATGTCAACAGTGCTGTGATAGGCTGGTATGTCAATAGTGCTGTTATAGGCTGGTATGTCAATAGTGCTGTGATAGGCTGGTATGTCAATAGTGCTGTGATAGGCTGGTATGTCAATAGTGCTGTGATAGGCTGGTATGTGAATAGTGCTGTGATAGGCTGGTATGTGAATAGTGCTGTGATAGGCTGGTATGTCAATAGTGCTGAGATAAGCTGGTATGTGAATAGTGCTGTCATAGGCTGGTATGTCAATAGTGCTGTGATAGGCTGGTATGTCCATAGTGCTGTGATAGGCTGGTATGTCCATAGTGCTGTTATAGGCTGGTATGTCCATAGTGCTGTTATAGGCTGGTACATCCACAGTGTCGTGATAGGCTGGTATGTCAATAGTGCTGTTATAGGCTGGTATGTCCATAGTGCTGTTATAGGCTGGTATGTCCATAGTGCTGTTATAGGCTGGTACGTCCATAGTGTCGTGATAGGCTGGTATGTCAATATTGTTGTGAAAGACGGACACGTTGTTAGAATATGATGGTATTCTCTGTATCTGGGCTATGCTAGGTATATGATGAGAATCCCTGGAGCGGTAGTTTGTACGATTTTCATGGTCTTAAAATATTTGGTTTTGTTTACATATTATTTTCGTGATATCATTTGTTGACAATGTTCATGAAAACTTATAAAAGTTTACCTTTACAATCGTCGTGTATGAGTGATAAATGATGTTGTCTGCCCCTCTACCGTCCCCTATTATCTGAATGATGTAGTCACCCCATCTTCTGTGCCCTACCATCTGAATGATGCAGCCACCCCATCTTCTGTGCCCTACCATCTGAATGATGTAGTTACATCGTCTACTGCGCTCTACCATCTGAATGATGTAGTCACCCCATCTTCTGTGCCCTACCATCTGAATGATGTAGTTACATCATCTACTGCGCTCTACCATCTGAATAATGTAAGTAGTCACCCTCCCTATCTACTGGGCTCTCATCCACTATTTACCACCTGCATGCTCAGCCAGAGATGCGATTGCTAGTTGCGGCATATCTGTTACACTGATCAATAGACTATGCCATGTATAATGGAAACATATCGCACGTCTAATCCAATATGTTGCTTCGCTTCTTGGGATGTTAACAGAGAACTGACGGGCCTAGAAGTCACCCTCTCCCTTGTGTCTTTTACTGCTACAACAAGATCACCATTGATATCTTGTTTGAATCGATTAAATTTATTCTTTTAATTAAAAAAGCAATATAATGTAACTTTGAAAATAACGGCGCGTCAGAGGTGACGTGACTGGTTATGTCACGCATGAAATCACAACCGTCCTCATAATGTTAGAGTCATTATAGTAGAACAAATGTGCAGGAGGGGGTGCTCCGTTCGGGATGCACTAACCCAAGGTAACCGAGATATTAAGGGTAGTCAGTTTATAGGGAATCAACGTTTTTAAATGTAAAGAATCAATACGGCAACGAACGTATAGGCATGTTAGTGTTGATGTGTCATGAAATATGAACACTGCTATGTCTTCTCAGCACGTGATGGCCATATAATACTATGTCTCCACAGCACATGATGGTCATATAATGCTATGTCTTCACAGCACGTAATGGCCATATAATACTATGTCTCCACAGCACATGATGGTCATATAAAGCTATGTCTTCTCAGCACGTGATGGTCATATAAGACTATGTCTCCACAGCACATGATGGCCATATAATGCTATGTCTTCTCAGCACGTGATGGCCACATAATGCTATGTCTCCACAGCACATGATGGTCATATAATGCTATGTCTTCTCAGCACGTGATGGCCATATAATACTATGTTTCCACAGCACATGATGGCCATATAATGATATGTCTTCTCAGTACGTGATGGCCACATAATGATATGTCTCCACAGCACATGATGGTCGTATAATGCTATGTCTTCACAGCACGTGATGGCCATATAATGCTATGTCTTCTCAGCACGTGATGGTCATATAATGTTATGTCTTCACAACAAATGATGGCCATATTATGCTGTGTCTTCACAACAAATGAAGGCCATATAATGATGTGTCTCCACAGCACGTGATGGCCACATAATAATATGTCTTCACAACCCGTGATGACCATATAATGCTATGTCTCCACAGCACGTGATGTCCACATAATAATATGTCTTCACAACACGTGATGGCCATATAATGCTTTGTCTTCACAGCACGTGATGCCCATATAATGCTATGTCTTCACAGCACGTGATGGTTATATCATCCAGAAATCTCTAAAAATACATGAAAATTACTCGAAAGTAAAACTAGATGGGAAATAGAGTCGTTTTTTTAAAACGTACTTTAGATTTCCTAGAGCACAACACTTTAAATAACAGGGGCCATCCTTTTTTTTTAGTCAAGGGAAGTAATTTTCTTGGCGGGGTGGACACTCAGGAGTTATGGGAATTCGCGCAGTCATTAATGAGCAGTCGAGGAGCGTTTTTATCTCCCTTTATTTATAGCTCTGTGATTGTACAAAAACAAGTTGTCCAGTAGCAACGGAAGGAACTCTGAACAAGCTGCCAAGGGTTAGTCAGAGAAGAAACTTAGATAAAAAGACACCTCTTATACAGGGGTTCTTAACCTATTTGCAGCACCGTAACATCATTGATTCCAAAACATTTCCAGTTCCCCGCACGAGAAAAAATAAATATTAACCTGTTTTTCTTGGGGCATCCTTGATTGCCTTCCGCTTGAAATTGGGAACAGATAGAGAAGAATTGCCCAGATGTGGCTTGAAATTGGGAACAGATAGAGAAGAATTGCCCAGATGTGGCTTGAAAGTGGGAACAGATAGATAAGAATTGCCCAGATGTGACTTGAAAGTGGGAATAGATAGAGAAGAATTGCCCAGATGTGGCTTGAAAGTGGGAACAGATAGATAAGAATTGCCCAGATGTGGCTAGAAAGTGGGAACAGATAGAGAAGAATTGCCCAGATGTGGCTTGAAAGTGGGAACAGATAGAGAAGAATTGCCCAGATGTGGCTTGAAAGTGGGAACAGATAGAGAAGACTTGCCCAGATGTGGCTTGAAAGTGGGAAAAGATATAGTTTGGAAGGGGATTCGACAATTTACGACAGTGAATGTAGGCCACATTTGTAACGAAAGAAGGAGAGAGAGAGAGAGAGAGAGAGAGACAGAGAGAGAGAGAGAGAGAGAGAGAGACAGAGAGAGAGAGAGAGAGAGAGAGAGAGACAGAGAGAGAGAGAGAGAGAGAGAGAGAGAGAGAGATATTAAACAGGGGGGTTACGCAGATACAAGGAGATATAGAAAGAGACAAATTTAAAAAAAACACCAAAATATATAGAAAAACACAAAGAGACATGTAAAGATACAAAGAGATAGAGAAAGAGACAAAGTGTTATTGGAAGAGACAACGTGTTGTGAAAAAAAAACTACCAAGAGAAATCAAACGGCCAAGATATAGAAAATGTATGGAAAATAACTTATTTTTCTAACAGTTACATGGTATACTCAAGTCGAGGATGTAAAGTTACTTTTCACTCGATTAATACAATTCCAATTTTTAAACCATAATTTGTGTTTAAACCAATGGTTTTTTTTTTCTGCAAAGATTTTCTTAAAAATAATGTATTCGCTTGCATTTAACGTAAACTGTTTGGTCCGAGTTGATATCTAAAGGGAATTCATCCCGGGGGACGGTTCAAACAGAGTTACGTCCTTTACAGTATGAATACGAGGTAATGACGCAACGACAAGCTCGTGAAATCCTGTAACTGTAGCATACAATTATTTGAGCATGCTATGCAGATAAAAAATGTGTTAATAGTTTTAAAAAAAAATTGAATGGACATTAAAATATTCTGGAAGCATTTCCACAGAGCCAAGCCTAAATGAAATGCTCCAGCTATCTGAAGGGAGTCTTAATCTGAGGTTTGATGTTCAATGCAGTGATGACAGAATTTCAGAGATCAAAAAGACGATACGGCAAATATTTACAATCATTCAGAGAATTTTACATGCTTCCATCAAACATAATTTTCTTAGAGTCAGCTGCAACAATTTTCATAGCTACAGAATTTTTAATGATATATTCAAATATCATTGGAAGTTATTGTCATATAAATGCTCTTTGATAATTCACATATAATCTTAAAAAAGAAATAGCGAAGTTTGGGATTATAGAGGATGATTGCAAAATACAGCTTTACATTGCATCCAGTGATGATTGCAATTTACAGCTTTACACTACATCCAGTGTTGATTGCAAATTACAGCTTTACACTACATCCAGTGATGATTGCAATATACAGCTTTACACTACATGAGTGATGATTGCAATTTACAGCTTTACACTACATCGAGTGATGATTGCAATATACAGCTTTACACTACATCCAGTGATGATTGCAATATACAGCTTTACACTACATCGATTGATGATTGCAATATACAGCTTAACACTACATCCAGTGATGATTGCAACATACAGTCTATGTAACCAATGTTCCTAACGTAAGTGTATGTAAATTCAAAAATCAATTTTTTAAAATCTGAAGTCTTAATTTAATTAAATATGACATTAACTCAATTTGTTCAATAATTTTTTTTTTTTTAAATTATAAGTTTTAATAGTTTTTTTTTTTTAAAGTGAAGTTTTAATTAAAAAACGTATCCGAAGTCTTAATGAAATAAAACTATTGAAATCTTAGAATTACATCTCTGTAAATAATGAATAAAAAAACTAGAGGTCCACGTATTTTGTATTCTCTTATTTCACATGCAATCTCCTTGATATCATGGAAACATGTCCCCAAGCTGGGGTGACACTCAGCAGAGATGACAAGTGGGAGAGACGAGCTCCTTCACAGATGTCATATGGGGAGACGTACCCTTCAGACGTCATATGGGGAGACACAAGCCTCAGCACAGATGTCATACGGGGAGACATTTCCTCAAGTTGGGGATACACGTCCTGAGGTCAAATCATTCAAGTGAGTGACCACTTAAATTGCCTTACCCCGACCCCCCAAGTCCAGTCCCTGTGTGTGTCACTGGCTAGGACGGTCAATTATTGAGCAACTACCATATTAAAAATCGGTATTTAAAATTATTAAAATCAAGCTAAAATTATCTCTTTATGTTTTAACTCTTAGCCATCCCAATGTCACCGGCGATCTGTTTATAAATAAATCAGGTCGGAATTCGAAAACTCGGGACGTATTCCTGCAACATCGATCTAGTTCGTCAAAGGAAAGGGGGAGGGGGGGGGGGCCACGGGTCACCGTGTGGGTTTCGTCTTGTGGCTCGACATTGACTGTATCCCATGTGAGGATTGTGTGCCTGGGGGAATAAGTGACGTGTTGGCAGACATCTCTGACTGGTACGTAAAGTGAACGAAGGGCTCAATGGTTCTCACGATAGGTTCAGCCGGGGGTTCGCTGCTTTAGAAAACTATTTCAAAATGTAATCTCAGTAAAATAATATTTTGTTATCCAATTTTTGCAAGTCTTTAAAAATGCAAAGCATACACATACAACATTTACTTGTCAAAAAATAGAAGTCTTTTTTTTTTCAGTAACAAATCCAATGCTGGTACCAAGGGCATTCAATGAAAGGGATATAACCCAAACGAAAACAAATTAACCTTCTCGGCAGAATCTGAGGCCAACCCTAAGAAACCCTTATCATGTAGCTGGAGGTGGCCAGTGGTTGAAAGCTTATCATGTAGCTGGAGGTGGCCAGTGGTTGAAAGCTTATCATGTAGCTGGAGGTGGCCAGTGGTTGACAGCTTATCATGTACAATGTCTAGTTTTAAAGTTTGCTGAAATATCCCGTACCAATCGAACAAGGCTCCCTTATTTCACAGGTGAGCCTCGGCCTAGGGGACATGGATATTTCGCTATATGTGAGTCTAGGCCTAGGAGACATGGATATTTCGCTATATGTGAGTCTAGGCCTAGGGGACATGGATATTTCGCTATATGTGAGTCTAGGCCTAGGGGACATGGATATTTCGCTATATGTGAGTCTAGGCCTAGGGGACATGGATATTTCGCTATATGTGAGTCTAGGCCTAGGGGACATGGATATTTCGCTATATGTGAGTCTAGGCCTAAGGGCCATGAATATATCGTCATATGTGAGCCTAGGCCTAGGGGACATGGATATTTCGCTATATGTTAGTCTAGGCCTAGGGGACATGGATATTTCGCTATATGTGAGCCTAGGCCTAGGGGACATGGATATTTCGCTATATGTGAGTCTAGGCCTAGGGGACATGGATATTTCGCTATATGTGAGTCTAGGCCTAGGGGACATGGATATTTCGCTATATGTGAGCCTTGGCCTAGGGGACATGGATATTTCGCTATATGTGAGTCTAGGCCTAGGGGACATGGATATTTCGCTATATGTGAGTCTAGGCCTAGGAGACATGGATATTTCGCTATATGTGAGCCTAGGCCTAGGGGACATGGATATTTCGCTATATGTGAGTCTAGGCCTAGGGGACATGGATATTTCGCTATATGTGAGTCTAGGCCTAGGGGACATGGATATTTCGCTATATGTGAGTCTAGGCCTAGGGGACATGGATATTTCGCTATATGTGAGTCTAGGCCTAGGGGACATGGATATTTCGCTATATGTGAGTCTAGGCCAAGGGGCCATGAATATATCGTCATATGTGAGCCTAGGCCTAGGGGACATGCATATATACGCCATATGTGAGCCTAGGCCTAGGGGACATACATATACGCCATATGTGAGCCTAGGCCTAGGGGACATGCATATATTGTCAAATGTAAGCCTAGGCCTAGAGGACCTTCATATATCGTCTTATGACATGTGGGCCTAGGCCTAGAAGACCTTCATATATCGTCATATGGCACGTGAGCCTAGGCTTAGAGGACGTGCTTATATCGTCCTATGACAAGTGAGCCTAGGCCCAGGGGACATTCACATATCGTCTTATGACACGTGAGCCTAGGCCCAATGGACATACACATATCGTCTTATGACATGTGAGCCTAGGTCCAGGGGACATACACATATCATCTTATGACATGTGAGCCTAGGCCCAGGGGACATACACATACAATGTAAAGACAATTAAACAGTGGAAATGCCATGGACAAAATGGGTGCTACGTTTTCATTTCGGCAAATCATCTTTTTGAAAACTCAATTCCGTTAACATTTTTTTAAAAATCGTTATTTTTTAACGCAATATTATTCCTATCCTATTATATTTCGCGTTGTAAGAATCTTTGGACTGCTTTGGAGGTGTTTGACTTGATGCCATATCTAGGAGGGGGCAAACTATTCTTCGCATCTTTAATGGACATTCACATTATTCCAACTTTCTCAAATATATAAAACCAATTATTAGTATTAATTAAAAATTTAACAGTTTGGGAAAACAACAAACAAAACAAGAAGAAAACAAACTCAATACAAATAATCCTATAGTCTTCAGCTTTTAACAAATGTTTTTAAGAAAATGACTTCAACGAGCAGAATATTGATATGTATATCTTGACTACTGAACGCGAAGGTGATGTGGTTTGAATGTGATTGTATTGCGGGTTGAATGTGAATATGTTATTTATAGAATGTGAATTTTTAGGTTTTCTTTTCGCCTGCAGAAATGAATGTTACAGAAAATGAAGGGAAATAACCGCTTTTTTTGTGTTTGATAAAATAATTTTTTCATTACGTCCCTTGCATTGTGTATATGTTTTGCTCCTTGAAGGGGGAAATAATGTATATTATACATAGAAACAATCCTTGTGTTATATTTTTCCATGCAGAAAACGTGGTCCATAAGAATTACTTGAAATAAAGTTATTGCTTCATAACGACATACATGATAAACATAACCTGAAACGAGGGGTGCGGCGGACTAGTACATGAACATGTGAGGGGTAGGGCATTAGCAGGTGAGATTATGAGATGTTTATGAACATTATTGAACGTGTGAGGGGTAGGGCATTAGCAGGTGAGATTATGAGATGTTTATGAACATTATTGAACGTGTGAGGGGTAGGGCATTAGCAGGTGAGATTATGAGATGTTTATGAACATTATTGAACGTGTGAGGGGTAGGGCATTAGCAGGTGAGATTATGAGATGTTTATGAACATTATTGAACGTGTGAGGGGTAGGGCATTAGCAGGTGAGATTATGAGATGTTTATGAACATTATTGAACGTGTGAGGGGTAGGGCATTAGCAGGGGAGATTATGGGATGTACATGAACATTATTGAACATGTGAGAGGTGGGGCATTGGGAGATGGAACCTGGGAGATGGGGCCTGGGAGATGGGACCTGAGAGATGGGACCTGAGAGATGGAACCTGGGAGATGGGTCTTGGGAGATGGGACCTGCAAGATTGGACCTGGGAGATGGGACCTGGGATGGGATCCTAACTCAACTCCCCCTTCCCACGGCCTTGCAATCAGTTTCATGTTTTTTTTTCCATTATCTAAACACCACTATACAGATTTTCTAAAGCTATAAAAATTTCTTTCCCAACTCTGTATGTCCCTCACTTATATTTCCCTCTCCTCTATTTCCCTTCCCTCTATTTCCTTATCTCTATATACAGTCTTCTCTATTTCCCTCCTCTATATCCCCCTTCTTGACCCGTGACAGAACAATCATAGTTTCCTGTTTTCATGTCATGCGCACAAACGTGCCAATTTCAAATCGACCAATTTTGAAAATCGTTCCTCACATTGTTGCGCAACAACAGTCGACACGACTACTTGGTATCGATCTAGTAATTAAAAGAATTATTGTCAGGAAACGTCCCGGCGGCATTTAGTTTCAGTGACAAGTTGGCGTAACGGACAAATGGTCAATTTTTTATAATAGAAATAAATAAATTGAAAAAGTAAGGATGTAGTCTCCGATTAAATGAATCCATGATTGAATAAACGTGTGCATCAATTAGATTTATTGAACGACACGTTTGTACCTTTAGGTCTCCGAAAAATGTGTGAATTTTAAGTGTTAAGATTCATAATGAGAAGATGACGAGAAGATAAGGAGAAGATAAGGAGAAGATAATATGGTTTGAAATTATTTGGCGAGTTTGGTTCAAAAGTATCGATTCAAAAGTTTCGATTCAAAAGTATCGAGTACTCACCGCTGTTCTGTGTTCCTACATCCTCCCTTAGGATCTTAGACATGTTACTACTGTTGTTGAGGATCGTGGCTTGCTTGCCCGCCATCTGGAGCTTGGGGTACTTCTTCAAGTAATACTTTATGGCCCCGTACCTAAGGTTACACAGACTGTTGTCGACCGGGGGCTCGTAGATCACAACGAACTTCGTCCAGTTGGACAGGTGCATGAAATTAAACAGCAAACCCACCATCGTTTCGAGCGTGCCCCCCACTCTGGTCAAGGTCATGTAATCCACATTTCTTTGATCCTGGTACTCGTGGCTAAACCCTCCAGGGGAGACGATAGGTATGTTCCAGTACGGGGCGTAGCTACCGACCGACGCAAGGCTGTAGTCACAGAAGGGACCAATAACTACGCTGACCTGCTTAGCGAAGTAGTGATTAATGAACGCCATAGCGGCGTCCTTTTCGTTGCATTCAGAATCGGCGAATCGAAAGTAGAATTTAACCTTGTTCGTAAAATTTCTCTTTGCTATGTTTTCCTCCGCCAGAGACATTGCCACCGATAACTCATAGAAACCGAATCCAAATGATCTATCGAATGGGAAAATGGCAAGGACGTGTGCTTCAAATTTTACTTGCGCGTGCTTGTCGACATGTTGGACACTTGTAGTTTCGGTTTTCTTCATGGACGTGATTGACGTCAGAGGTGATGAGCTCGTGCTGTTGTGCGATAAAGATGTTCTGGCAAGGAGCGCCAAGTTCAAGGTCATTAGAAATGTATTTTTGAAGGACATATTCCAAGAGTGGTTCCGGCAGTCACATATGATGATAACTTCACTCAGGGTTGGTGACCATGTGGACTGGTTTATAGCCGTTTAGGGGGTAGGATCGCCTCTATGTTAACCTAATGTCTTCCATCAGCCATTACATGTGTCCATTGTAAGCCTTCCGAGGTCTGTGTTAGTTTTAGATCGTGGTAAGTGAATGCAGCGCTCTTTGCATTGGTCAGTTGGTGGACAGCTTAATGGTCAGTTGATGGACTGCTTAATGGTCAGTTGATGGACTGCTTAATGGTCAGTTGATGGACTGCTTAATGGTCAGTTGATGGACAGCTTAATGGTCAGTTGGTGGACTGCTTGATGGTCAGCTTGTGGACAGCTTAATGGTCAGCGGGTGGAATGCTTAATGGTCAGTTGGTGGACTGCTTAATGTTCAGTTGGTGGACTGCTTAATGGTCAGTTGGTGGACTGCTTAAACATTTAACAAATATTATAACTTTTACATCAGTTTATGTATCATTCAAATGAAATATATATTTGTATCAGTGACCTTTCCAAACATTATGTACTTGAAAGAATAAATATCTATATATCCGAGCAACGTATATGTTTACAAATATCTTTATCATTTGCGTTAAGCGAATACAAAAAAATTATTACTTATATAAAATTACAGAGAATTTTGTTTTTTTCGTTAGAAATTTCGAAGAAATAAGTTTAAAAGTAAATTTCTGATCAGTCGAAGATAAAACAAGTTAAAGTCAGATAGCGAAGATGGGAACTTTTTTAAACATAATAAATTTAAAGATGTTTGTCCTATGTCTAAAATAGTTTTTATGCCATTTTTTTTTATAGCTGGTAGTAATTCTCATTTTTTTGCAATTGTCTATATATAACATTTTAAGAACAATTGTCTATCTGTACAAATTATAAAAGTGTTGGACATAAAAGTCAATTTGTACACTTTTAAGAGATATGGTCTATTTGTGCCATTTTAAGAGCAATTGTCTATGTTTAAATTATTAAGAGATATAGTATTTTTTTTAAGTTTAAAAAAGCAAAAAAAAACATCCCTTTTTTGTATTCTAAGAGCATCTTTTTGTCTTTAATTTGCATAGACTGTGTGTTTTTGCATCATTTTAAGAAATCTGTCTTTTTTGTACACTTCTAAAAGCAGTTGCCTGTTTGTACGTAGTTGGCATAATTAATTAATTTCTACAAGCCTTAGAGCGGTTTCTACAATATTGATGGTAAAAAGCGATTCCCTAAGCTTTTGCTTATTTTGTAAAATACGAAAAATATTTTAAAATATTTCTTTACAAATTATGTATCAGTCATCTACATGGGCAGTTCTGAGAGCAGTGATCTTAATTACAGTAGGTTTATTTTTTTAAAAGTAGCAACATTTCGTGAGTACATTAAAAAATAATAAATGAATGCTACAAGGCACGCCATTAATCCACTGAACAATGCATGTAGGGGCCATCAGCTTAGTACGTACGCACAGAACAAAGTAAAAATTAACACCCCCCCACTCCTTGATGCACGCGTACCTTTTGATGGTCCCCCCCCCCCCCCCCCAATGCGTACGTACAAAGTCACACCGGGCGTCAACGTCATGGGCGAGAAAACCGTCTTTAGAAAAGGATCTTAAATAGGGAAATACAATATACAATCACATATACTTCAGACAAGGGGCGTCACATATCGTCTATTTACTGGTTCTACATATTAAGTGGTCCCATTTTTCAGCTTCGCTCCTGTGCCATATTTCCTCGGCATGGTCCTGTCCCGAGTTGCTTCGGCTTACCCAACAGCTGAATTACATTATGTGTATGTTTAGTTGTTTGTTTCAATAACGTTTGCCCTACGCCATTTACACTTCCAAAGAACTCACACGACATATTCTCACACACCAGATACACAAACATACATCATCCTCCAGCAAGACGGCACCCCACAATCATGTCAATGTATCACAAAGACATGCCGGCAAACCGTTATTAGCAATTCGGTTTTACACAAAATACCACAAATAAAAATATGTGAGGAAGTAATCTATAACTAAAGTTATAAACTGATTAGCCTATAAACTCTATATCAATTGGGGCTAAAAGATATCATTCAACAATTCTGATTCAATGTTTTTCTGTACTACAAGTGTTGCTATAATACTTATGCTATAAAGTTATCACGTGACAAATGTGACTAAGTTAATACCACGTGACAAATGGGACTTACAGATGTGCCACAAGTCTTGCTAAAAGACATCACGCGACAAGTTTTGCTAAAAGACATCACGTGACAAATCTGGCTAAAAGACACGACGTGACAAGTCTGTATAAAAGACATCACATGACAACTCTGGCAGGGAGATACTATAATAACTGTAGCTGATATATAAAATGTCACGTGAGTGACAAAGAGATACATGTAACAAGTGTGGCTAAATTTCGGATGTGCACATATAAGAATAAAAACTATTGTATTTAGCCACGGTATGTAGTAGCAGGTTAAGTGACGATTCAAGAGCATTCATCAGTTTATATATTTCATGACACACAGGCGACAAATGATGACCAGGTAAGTATTGCACAGGCGACAAATGATGGCCAGGTAAGTATTGCACAGGCGACAAATGATGGCCAGGTAAGTATTGCACAGGCGACAAATGATGGCCAGCTAAGTATTGCACAGGCGACAAATGATGGCCAGGTAAGTATTGCACAGGCGACAAATGATGGCCAGGTAAGTATTGCACAGGCGACAAATGATGGTCAGGTAAGTATTGATGATGAAGAATTAGTGAGAACATTATTTGCCAATTATAAATAGTGTCCATTAATATTGACTGCCATAGAAATCATGACTAGCCTTTCTATACAGTGTCCAATAATATTGACTGCGATAGAAGACATGACCAAACTTCCTGGTGGAGTGACTGTTGGTGCTTGCTTCTTAACCCATTCATTCTTTCCCTTAATCATTTAACATTTTCTTACGCCAACAGTATGAAAATAACGAACAAAAGTTGGGGAGGTGGGGTGGTGGAGTAGGGGGGGTGGTGGTGTTTGTGCAAGTAATGGCTTTTAAAAATATTTTTCTTTCCGATTGACCTTTGCCCCTCTAATAAACATGTGGTCCAGTGGACGGGTGAAATCCACCAAATGAAAACTGACTTACTCTACAGTGACCATTGTCACATTGACACATTGTCACATTGACACTTTGTCACATTGAACCTTTCTTTTCTAATATCATGACAATTTAAGTAAAACCTGGGAATTCCCGCGTGACAGTTTATAAATAGACCAGGCGGAGGCAGTAAAGTTGTATACAGCTAGACGTCTGCATAAGATGGGGATCTTTTTGTGTGTGTGTGTTAACCTGGGACGTCCTTATGGCCAGATTTTCAAAGGTCCATGTATGCAAAATTGCTTTAAGACATAAGTAAATAATAAATGGTGTGAACATATTAGGCGAGTACTCACCACTTTTTTGCGTTCCCACGTGTTCGGTTAGGATCTGAGATATGTTAACGTTGCTCGCGTTAATTGGAACATTCTTCACTTCCACAGGGAGCTCCGGGTTGTGCTTAGCGTAAGCGGATATGGCATTGGCCCTAAGGAAACACAGTTTGAAGTCGACCTGGGGGTCGAAGATGAGCGTGAACTTTGTCCAGTTGGACATTTTCATGAAGGTGAAGAACAAACGGATCATAGGGTCGAGAGTTCCGCCAATTCTGGTCAAGGTCATGAAATTCACACTTCTCTGATCCTTGAAGGAGTGACTGAACCCCCCGGGAGAGATGACGGGTATTTTCCAGTAAGGAGCGATCCTACAGAGCGGAGAAAGGCTGAAATCGCAGAACGGACCAATGACTACGTTGACTTGCTTAGCCAAGTAATGGTTAATCAACGCCATCGCTGCGTCCTTGTGATTGCATTTAGAATCTGCGAATCGAAAGTAATATTTAAAATGTTTCGTTAGATTTCTCTTCGATAGATTTTCCTCCGCCAGAATCATTGCCACGTATATCTCATGGTAGCCGAATCCGATTGATTGTTTGTAGGGCAGTATCGCCAGAACGTGTCTTTCAATTTTTACATGCACATCCTGGCCAACGTCTTGGCCGCCTGTGTTTCCTCCCGTGTAGTTGAGCGTCAGTGGTGTCAGAAGTGATGAACTCGTACTGTTTTGTGATAAATACGTTCTTGCAAAGAGTACCAAGTTCAAGGTTATTAATAAAATATGTTTGAAAGACATTTCCAAGAGTAGGTCTGGATGCAGGGGATATTTGTCACAGGAGCGATGCCAGTGTAGGTTGGTGTGTAGCCGTGATAAGATCGTTCCTGTGTTTATTAGCCGTTCTTCCTTCATCCATCCCATCTGTCCATTTTAAGTCTATCAATGTGAATTTAGATCATGGTTTGTCATTGCAGAAGTCATGGCGTTGGTCATTTGGTGGACTGCGTAAACAGGTAACGAAAATTGACTTTTACTTTGACATACCTTCTACAGTATACTCATGGCATAAATCTTTGTTTTTCTGACCTTACTTGTAATTATACAAATATTCTTATAAATAAATAAATATACAATACAATTTTTTTTACAAATAAATATTTGTTAACAATATACGTAATGCACCACTCGAACTACGCGTATAAGAAAGTTATTATTGATACGTTTAATATACATAGCATTAATGTAATGTTCATTTGCCAAGTATTAAAAAGCAAAGTTTTGTATTATGTGACATACAACTTTAAAAATTGATTATGCAAGGAAATACCATAACCTATTGACACCATTTCTAGAGATAACCATGTTTTGTAATGTATCAGGTAATGTTTTAGTGAATTTTATTTGATGGGTGCCATCTATGTTTACAATTGTAGCTGTAGTTTTTTTATCTGTACAATTTTAAGAGCAGCTGTCTATATGTATACTTTTAAAAGCAGCTGTCTATCTATACATTTTTGTATTATTCGCAGAACAGCTAAAATATTTATTTTTCAAAGAAATTATTGTTTTCATCTTTTAAAATCAACTAGACTATCCATAAAACTTTGATGTGAAACATCTATCTTTGGTGATTTGGGTTGCGTAATTTGGCTAATTCAACAATTTCAAATGAAGTTTCCACAATTAAATATTACTATATACATGTATAATTCTGAGAGCAGTGATTGTACTTAAAGTAAATCATAAAAATAAATTATGAAATAAATTTTTTTTTTTTTTAAAAATAAAGAAATGAAAGCCCTGTCTTATTGTATGCTTGCCCCACCTCTCAAATCAGCTCCATTTAATTTGGTCATGATGTCATCGTTAATTATGATGTCATCGTTAAGTCGTGAAGTCATCGTAAAGTCATGATGTCATCGTAAAGTCACGATGTCATCGTAAAGTCATGATGTCAACGTTAAGTGATGATGTCATCGTAAAGTCATGATGTCATCGTTAAGCCCTGTCACGATGTAAGCAAAGGACAATTTTATTATTACATTACAGACCACAAATAAGTAAACATAATGGAATCTTAAGCCATCAAGTGGCCAGTCACTAATTTAAGTAGAATTTAACATAACAACTGATAATGTTGCTCATATAACAACTGATAATGTTGCTCCTATAACAACTGATAATGTTGCTCCTATAACAACTGATAATGTTGCTCCTATAACAACTGATAATGTTGCTCCTATAATAACTGATAATGTTGCTCCTATAACAACTGATAATGTTGCTCCTATAACAACTGATAATGTTGCTCCTATAACAACTGATAATGTTGCTCCTATAACAACTGATAATGTTGCTCCTATAACAACTGATAATGTTGCTCATATAACAACTGATAATGTTGCTCCTATAACAACTGATAATGTTGCTCCTATAACAACTGATAATGTTGCTCCTATAACAACTGATAATGTTGCTCCTATAACAACTGATAATGTTGCTCATATAACAACTGATAATGTTGCTCCTATAACAACTGATAATGTTGCTCCTATAACAACTGATAATGTTGCTCATATCTCATGTCCCATCCTAAAAACCACCATGACGTAAATGAACGTTTGATGTTACGTCACTTTTCTGTCCGTTAGTTGTCCTTAATCCTCTCATGACGTATGACTTATTTTATATAGCGCTACGACATTGTCATATCATTACACGTGCCTAGTTCCCAGGACATGACCTTGGTACAGGCAAAGCAGGCCTCTGCCTGGAACGTCTCATTCTACAGGCGCCATTTTGATCCCAGAATTCCATTCTAAACCGTAAATTCGAGTTTTATATGAACTGATATTAGATGTTAGATATTCTTTTTACAACTAACTTTGCTGAAGGACGGAACATCTACTCAAATGGTATAACTGGACATCCAAGCCGACGTTGTTAGATATTGCTTAACTGTTTGAAAATATAAGCGACATTAATTGATAACAAATTGATTATAATGATGCGTTCTTTAACTGACTACAAAACTTTGAATTAGAAGACAGAATAAAAAAAAAATTTTCAAAGAAAGAAAAGGGTAATCCATTCATAATTAGGACACATTGAATTTCGCAGTACAGAGAACTCCACGGTGTTAAAATGATATTTTTCTTATATCCAGACAGCACCCAATGGAATATTTTGTATAAAAAAAATTATTTTAATCAATTGTTCTTCTTTTACAAAACAAAGGATTTTTAATTACTAGCATCATATAGCTAGTATTTGTAAAAATAAGGTAAATTAGTGCATTCATTGAGGTGCTTATTGCAAATGCTGATTTAGAAAACGTGGGACTGACACGCGTACTTGCGGTGAGAACGGCTTTTGGAACACGTAGGAATATGACTGTTGACATTTAATTTATAAAAAAATGTGGAGATTGTGACATCGTGATGTGAAGTACTAGAAAATAAAATAGCGTTCCACTACGGGTGGGGGTAGGTGGGTGTGGTTGATTGATGTTAACAAAAAATGCTAACATCTGTTTTATTCAAAATTCTGTTAAACAAAAGGTTGACACTTTTTCATATTATCTTATTTACATTTACACAGTTATCGGCAAAGAAAAGAACAACGAAAATAAAGAGTAATGTGAAATAATAACTTTGATGAAGCAATTATTTGTAAACAATTTTGACTGTTGTACCGTTTTGTGACACATTCTGATGCTGCCTACACCTGGCAAGCAGAGTTCTGCCTACACATGGCAAGCAGAGTTCTGCCTACACCTGGCAAGCAGAGTTCTGCCTACACATGGCAAGCAGAGTTCTGCCTACACCTGGCAAGCAGAGTTCTGCCTACACATGGCAAGCAGAGTTCTGCCTACACATGGCAAGCAGAGTTCTGCCTACACCTGGCAAGCAGAGTTCTGCCTACACCTGGCAAGCAGAGTTCTGCCTACACCTGGCAAGCAGAGTTCTGCCTACACCTGGCAAGCAGAGTTCTGCCTACACCTGGCAAGCAGAGTTCTGCCTACACATGGCAAGCAGAGTTCTGCCTACACATGGCAAGCAGAGTTCTGCCTACACCTGGCAAGCAGAGTTCTGCCTACACCTGGCAAGCAGAGTTCTGCCTACACCTGGCAAGCAGAGTTCTGCCTACACCTGGCAAGCAGAGTTCTGCCTACACCTGGCAAGCAGAGTTCTGCCTACACCTGGCAAGCAGAGTTCTGCCTACACCTGACAAGCAGAGTTCTGCCTACACCTGGCAAGCAGAGTTCTGCCTACACCTGGCAAGCAGAGTTCTGCCTACACCTGGCAAGCAGAGTTCTGCCTACACCTGGCAAGCAGAGTTCTGCCTACACCTGGCAAGCAGAGTTCTGCCTACACCTGGCAAGCAGAGTTCTGCCTACACCTGGCAAGCAGAGTTCTGCCTACACCTGGCAAGCAGAGTTCTGCCTACACCTGGCAAGCAGAGTTCTGCCTACACCTGGCAAGCAGAGTTCTGCCTACACATGGCAAGCAGAGTTCTGCCTACACCTGGCAAGCAGAGTTCTGCCTACACCTGGCAAGCAGAGTTCTGCCTACACATGGCAAGCAGAGTTCTGCCTACACTTGGCAAGCAGAGTTCTGCCTACACCTGGCAAGCAGAGTTCTGCCTACACCTGGCAAGCAGAGTTATGCCTTCACATAGCAAGTAGAGCCTTGTGTACATCTGGAAAGCTGAGCCAAACGTACTGTGTTTGAGCTTTTTCGTCGGCGTACAACTCAACGACCTGACGCACTACTCGTCCGCTCCCCTCAGTGTGCCGCACATCATAACCACAGAGGTCGAATTAGAGTGCCGCACTACTCGTCCCCTCACCTCAGTGTGCCGCACATCGAAACCACAGAAGCATACTTAGTGTGCCGGGGGAAGAATGACCCATGACCTTCCTTATTGAAAACATGCGAAATTCAGTTTTACATGACATGACGATTTCTATTGCATTACTCTATCATTACTAGCTACGTGATCGAATCACAAGACGTGACACTGGTATTTCATGTATTTATTACAAGTTCATCACCAGGTAAGAGCCACCACAAAAACAATCACATATCCCATGACAAAACGATCACATATCCCACCACAAAACCATCACATCTCCATTGACAAAACTATCACATCTCACATGACAAAACGATCACATCTCCCATCACAAAACCATCACATCTCCCTTAACAAAAAAATCACATATCCCATGACAAAACAATCACATCTCCCAGGACAAAACCCTCACATCTCCCATTACAAAACCATCACATCTCCATTGACAAAACTATCACATCTCACATGACAAAACGATCACATCTCCCATTACAAAACCATCACATCTCCCTTGACAAAACCATCACATCTCACATGACAAAACCATCACATCTCCCATGACTAAACCATCACCTCTATTAACCACAGTTGAGCAATTAAGCACTGACATCGAGATCTGTTAATGTCATTATTTGTTCTAAAGCCATGACGACTTGGATTACTCCCCCTGTCCTCATTCCCGGCTTTTCACGATTATCACCCCTAATAACCGAATTCATTTGTTGCTATACATGTCTCACATTTTATTGCTAACTCTGGAGACGTGACACTCGTGAGGCCATCTCCCACGAGGCAGTGTCGGGCTTATTAAAGAAAGCTGACACTTGTGTGTGCATGATTTAATTAAATTTTCTTGATATTTTATAATGGCCTTCGCTGTTCCATAAACTAAATATACTTGTAGAAGGGGGAGTTTAAAAAAGTCTGGAACTGTTCAGTTGTCTTATGTTAAAGAAGAAATGTTTTGAAATTTAACGCGCCTAGATGTATATCAATAGTAATATTAATAAGCTGATTTGTCACTAGAACTGTTAAGAACACATCTTTGAATAGTTTTATAAGTAATGTTGTCACAGGCGTATGAGGACAAGGGCTGTAAAGGTGGTTTGAAAAAAAGTGTGGGGGGGGGGGGGCTCTTTACAGGCCAGCACTTATTTTAGGGATTGCCAAGTATTGTCCCTTGTCCGTGTAGTCTGTAATGAGTTTTTTTTTTAAAAATTAGGAATGGCAAAGTCAAAGAATGCCCAGGACGTTACAAACTCTAACTACTCCACTGTATTCAATATATGTACCAACGGGAAACAAAATGTAGAATGATTGCCTTAGATATCGTATTGCAGAATATATCCAGCACCTACCAAACAAAACTTTAATTAATTGCTAAATAAATTCAAATTGTTTGTCTCGATGGATAAGACCGCCGCTGCTTTACAGCCATTTTGTGAAAATCTTGAACGATTCTTTTAAAGAGCTTATTGGAACAAGAATCCACACGGATGCCAGACTTTGTCTGTCCCCGTCTTCAAATCAAGTTTAACCCACATAAAGATTCCCCACGACTGTAAACACAGACACAAAGCGGTTATAGAAGTTTTTGAAACACTTTTAGAATCAAATCCGTGGCATTATATTTCTCGGACTTTGTTTTGGGTGAGTTTTGTACAATCGGGTAATCTCGAAACTTAATCTCTCGGGTAATCTCGAAATATAATCTCTCGGGTAAACTTCTGAACAAGCTGCAACTTGTTCGTCAAATCTCTCTACATTTGATCGGTTCCATTCATACAAACCTTTTATTCTGCGCATCCGGTTCTCATCTTCCAAACATGATTACCATCCCCCATCCCCGTTTTCCGTCTCGCCATGCATGTAAAGCAAAATCCAAATGAGTTCTTTAATCAACGCCCCGCCCCACCCCCCACACCCAAATCTCTACACAACCCTAACGGTTTCCTCTGTAGCAATCCGCTTTCCGTTATCCGTCATGAAATCAAACACATTCAAATTTCAACACGAGAGCCTTCTTTTGTAACGAGATATGCACCTTTCAGAAATTTGAAATCTTCCAGCGAGCCACTTTTCTCAAATCCGGGCCACGACTCGAAATAAATTAAACTAATACATCTTCGTTGGACGGTCATAGGGGAAAAAGGAATTGCAATGTAGACTTGATTTTTAAGAATAATCTAAAACTCTTCTAATAGAAATGATCGATTTAACACACACACACACAAACTTGTACGATGGATATTTAAAAATTGAATAGTTCTAATTTTTTTGTTGTTTATTGTGGACAGATTATGTCTGGTCTAGATTATAGATAGACAAGAGAAATAAATGTTCTAGAACCTAGATAGTAGATATATCTACAGGTTCTATACGTTTAAATGGAATATATATTTTTTAAATTCTAAAATGTAAATAGAGGAAGTATTTGAGGACTTTGAAAAGTATCAGCAACAACAAAAAATCAGGGTAAAAACCACAAAACACCTTATAAAATAATATATACAATAATATATAAAAAAAAACAAAGTATGCTGATAAATGAGTCTTTGATAAATCTGTGACTGGACGGCTGCTTAGTATTCTAGAGCAGCCGTTATCAACCTGTGGGTCGCGACCCCTTTAAGGCTCGCACGACCTTTTCCCAGGGGTCGCCTAAAACCATCTGAAAACACATATGCTCTACAGTTATAAAGTAGCAACGAAACTAATTTTGTGGCTGTTGCTCGCCACAACACGAGGAACTGTATTACAGGGTCGCGGCATTAGGAAGGTTGCGAACCGCTGTTCTAAAAAAGGGGGGGGGGGGGAAATGTCGGAATTGGACAACTTTCTCTACAAGAGCAAATAGGAAAATTTAACGACAAATTGTTTGCAGCCACTATTTTAAAATGTTTAAATAATAGTATGTGCAAAATAATGTATACATTTTACAGCGGTTCATCACTAGATGGTTGTCATATAGAACTGAACATTACAGCAGTTCCTATGGTTGCCAAATACAACCAAACATTACAGCAAATGGACATTCCAAGGATGAGACTCCTTACCTTATGGCTGTGTAGTGGTAAACTTTATATTGAAAACAACTGAAAAATATCAGTCACGCGTGAATTGAGAATAAATTTAAGTAGCGACGAATGTCGTAAAAGAACATATCGAGTAATGAATATCGTAAAAGACCATATCAAGTGATGAATGTCGTAAAAGATCATATCAAGTGATGAATGTCGTAAAAGACCATATCAAGCGATGAATGTCGTAAAAGACCATATCAAGTGATGAATGTCGTAAAAGACCATATCAAGCGATGAATGTCGTAAAAGATCATATCAAGTGATGAATGTCGTAAAAGACCATATCAAGCGATGAATGTCGTAAAAGACCATATCAAGTGAAGAATGTCGTAAAAGACCATATCAAGCGATGAATGTCGTAAAAGAACATATCAAGTAATGAATGTCTTAAAAGACCATATCAAGTGATGAATGTCGTAAAAGACCATATCAAGTGATGAATGTCGTAAAAGACCATATCAAGTAATGAATGTCGTAAAAGACCATATCAAGTAATGAATGTCATAAAAGACCATATCAAGTGAAGAATGTCGTAAAAGACCATATCAAGTGAAGAATGTCGTAAAAGACCATATCAAGTAATGAATGTCGTAAAAGATCATATCAAGTAATGAATGTCGTAAAAGACCATATCAAGTGATGAATGTCGTAAAAGATCATATCAAGTGATGAATGTTGTAAAAGATCATATCAAGTAATGAATGTCGTAAAAGATCATATCAAGTGATGAATGTCGTAAAAGATCATATCAAGTAATGAATGTCGTAAAAGATCATATCAAGTAGTGAATGTCATAAAAGATCATATCAAGTGATGAATGTCATAAAAGATCATATCAAGTGATGAATGTCGTAAAAGACCATATCAAGTGATGAATATCGTAAAAGACCATATCAAGTGATGAATGTCGTAAAAGATCATCAAGTGATGAATGTCATAAAAGATCATATCAAGTAATGAATGTCATAAAAGATCATATCAAGGGATGAATGTCATAAAAGATCATATCAAGTATGGTTGCAGAATTAAAAAAACAAACAACCAAATAACCGAAACAAACATTTTGACCATTACTGTTATGGCATTTTTTTTATCAGCAACGAATCAACTTGACAGAATGACGTCACCAATTCTATCATTCTCCCTTCTGCTCGCTCCAAGGTCGGTTTTGATATGTTTCAGTGACGTAGTCTCTGCGACGCCAGGTGTATTCTCATTGAATGACATCACCAAATGCTGATGGGCACACGTCAAGGTGACATCTAGATCCGTTATTTAAGCATTCGTGTTTTCAAGCTGTAATTGCAAACAACATCAAACAATCACCTGTCTTATTGCATACCATAATGATGGTCCAGCGAGGTATGTGATTGTATACCATAATGATGGCTCAGCGAGGTATGTGATTGTATACCATAATGATGGTCCAGCGAGGTATGTGATAGTATACCATAATGATGGCTCAGCGAGGTATTTTAGGCATCTGACCTACATTCAAAACGACATTGATGTGAACTTGTATATACACATAATCTATACCACTGATTTAGAGCCACCCTCCCCGCCATATGTTTGAGAACCACTGCTTCTCATGATACAAAGGAATTTTAAAATGTTTTGTGATATACAGACATATTCCGTTACATACATTGACATCCAATGGGATGACCACTAGGAACGTGGACATTTGACAACTCAGCGTGGACCTCTAGCCGGGTCAGTGCGTAGGCGGTCCACCCCAGGTGGCTTGTTTTCTGTATTTGAGGGGTGCCATATTCAGTACTGCAGTTTTGTTCGTGTTAACGGCTGCCAAATTCACGTTCCTTCGTGGCGACAACAATTCTAGCCATGCCACTGATCAGGATCATTGAGGGCGTTTAAAAAACACACAACTATGGTGTCATTAACGTTCGTAGTTAAAGCAGAACACACAACTATTGTGTTATTAACGATCGTAGTTAAAACAGAACACACAACTATTGTGTTATTAACGATCGTAGTTAAAGCAGAACACACAACTATGGTGTTATTAACGATCGTAGTTGAAACAGAACACACAACTATTGTGTTATTAACGATCGTAGTTAAAGCAGAACACACAACTATGGTGTTATTAACGATCTTAGTTGAAACAGAACACACAACTATGGTGTTATTAACGATCGTAGTTGAAACAGAACACACAACTATGGTGTTATTAACGATCGTAGTTGAAACAGAACACATAACTATGGTGTCATTAACGATCGTAGTTAAATCAGAACACACAACTACTGTGTTATTAACGATCGTAACTGAAACAGAACACACAACTATTGTGTCATTAACGATCGTAGTTGAAACAGAACACACAACTATGGTGTCATTAACGACCGTAGTTAAAACAGAACACACAACTACTGTTTTATTAACGATCGTAGTTGAAACAGAACACACAACTATGGTGTCATTAACGATCGTAGTTGAAACAGAACACACAACTTTGGTGTCATTAACGATCGTAGTTAAAACAGAACACACAACTACTGTGTTATTAACGATCTTAGTAAAAACAAAACACACAACTATGGTGTCATTAACGCTCGAAGTAAAAACAAAACACACAACTTTGGTGTCATTAACGCTCGAAGTAAAAACAGAACACACAACTATGGTGTTATTAACCATCGCAGTTAAAACAAAAGAAGCAACTATTGTGTCATTGGCGAATTAGTTAAAAAAATGTTGCGCTATTTAAGGAAGTATTTTAATTAGTAAGATGAGTTACCAAAAAAAATAGAATTTCGTCACTCTCAATTCCAGCGCCATCCACTCAAATCAATCCCAACTGTTGAAATAAATTCTAATTGATTATGAAAGCATTCCATGCTAACACAATGAAGAAATTCAAGAAACAATATTTCTATAAGTTTAGATAATCTAACAAATAATCTGTACAAAGTAGTCGAGATCTAGCTGGATACTCTAACAAATAATCTGGACAAAGTAGTCGAGATCTAGCTGGATATTCTAACAAATAATCTGGACAAAGTAGTCGAGATCTAGCTGGATATTCTAACAAATAATCAGGACAAAGTAGTCGAGATCTAGCTGTATGTTCTAACAAATAATCTAAAGAAGCTGTGAGTGTAGACGAAGGATGTAATTTGTTATCATTAGTCGTAGTGAGAGTAATACAACAAATTAAATCGATTTCTGGCTTTGTAAATAGACAAAGTCGTCAAATTAATTCTATTACAGTATAGTTAAACATTTGTTACACATGCCTTAAGAATAGAATCAGATGAATAGAATCAGATGAATAGAATCAGATGAATAGAATCAGATGAATAGAATCAGATGAATAGAATCAGATGAATAGAATCAGATGAATAGAATCAGATGAATAGAATCAGATGAATAGAATCAGATGAATAGAATCAGATGAATAGAATCAGATGAATAGAATCAGATGAATAGAATCATATTGCTCACATATAACTTTTAGATTACTATTTCCTTCATGGCTCCAATCTAGCTTTATGACTGGAGCTACTTGCTACATTTTGAAGCCTACTAAACTTGAGCATTAACTGCTGGTGAGGAAATTCATCGTCTGCCATCAAACACTGATAAATAGACAAATCCAGAAATCTAGTAGCATCACACAAACTAAACATCTTTCACTTGAACAACTTTTCAAAGAAAAATTGCTGTTGGAAAACTAAAAAAGTAGTTTGGATGATACATCCCACCCACTTCATCACGGATATCTAAGATCAGCTCGATCAGGGCGAATTCTTTCTTTTAAAGTTAGAACCGGAAGATATATGAATTATTTTGTTCCCCAGTCTGTAAGAATTTACCATCGTGCCCCCCCCCCCCCCCCCCCAAGGGATTACAAAATCTAAATGATCATTAAATAAGTCATTATTGTCACTAAATTAGATCACTGATGAATGATTTCTACGCTAGACTTGAGATTCTCGATAGAATTGTAAAATATTGTCTTGATTAAAAATAAGTAGTTGTTCATGTGCTAAAAATGAATATGTACAAATGAATTTTTAAAAAAAACAGTTCCAGTTAGAATTTATCTTATCTTATCAAGTCAGTTGGATATTGAAGTCATAAATTTGGTTCATCTTTCTTTATGACTTGGGCAAAGAGATGTGGTTTATGACTTGGGCAAAGAGATGTGGTTTATGACTTGGGCAAAGAGATGTGGTTTATGACTTGGGCAAAGAGATGTGGTTTATGACTTGGGCAAAAAGATGTGGTTTATGACTTGGGAAAAGAGATGTGGTTTATGACTTGGGCAAAGAGATGTGGTTTATGACTTGGGAAAAGAGATGTGGTTTATGACTTGGGGAAAGAGATGTGGTTTATGACTTGGGCAAAGAGATGTGGTTTATGACTTGGGCAAAGAGATGTGGTTTATGACTTGGGCAAAGAGATGTGGTTTATGACTTGGGCAAAGAGATGTGGTTTATGACTTGGGCAAAGAGATGTGGTTTATGACTTGGGCAAAGAGATGTGGTTTATGACTTGGGCAAAGAGATGTGCTTTATGACTTGGGCAAAGAGATGTGGTTTATGACTTGGGCAAAGAGATGTGGTTTATGACTTGGGCAAAGAGATGTGGTTTATGACTTGGGAAAAGAGATGTGGTTTATGACTTGGGCAAAGAGATGTGGTTTATGACTTGGGCAAAGAGATGTGGTTTATGACTTGGGCAAAGAGATGTGGTTTATGACTTGGGCAAAGAGATGTGGTTTATGACTTGGGCAAAGAGATGTGGTTTATGACTTGGGCAAAGAGATGTGGTTTATGACTTGGGCAAATAGATGTGGTTTATGACTTGGGCAAAGAGATGTGGTTTATGACTTGGGCAAAGAGATGTGGTTTATGACTTGGGCAAAGAGATGTGGTTTATGACTTGGGCAAAGAGATGTGGTTTATGACTTGGGCAAAGAGATGTGGTTTATGACTTGGGCAAAGAGATGTGGTTTATGACTTGGGCAAAGAGATGTGGTTTATGACTTGGGCAAAGAGATGTGGTTTATGACTTGGGAAAAGAGATGTGGTTTATGACTTGGGCAAAGAGATGTGGTTTATGACTTGGGCAAAGAGATGTGGTTTATGACTTGGGCAAAGAGATGTGGTTTATGACTTGGGCAAAGAGATGTGGTTTATGACTTGGGCAAAGAGATGTGGTTTATGACTTGGGCAAAGAGATGTGGTTTATGACTTGGGCAAAGAGATGTGGTTTATGACTTGGGCAAAGAGATGTGGTTAGCGTATTTGTATAATTGCTCAAGCACGGGATCATATTCATGTCACACATTTCCCATATCCGACTCCAGGACTTCGTGTAAAGTCATCTATTTGTTTGAGTATATACTCCCCA